>OX402541.1:5658983-6333377 GCA_948098885.1 Drepanosiphum platanoidis
TTGGTTTCATTACGGTGCTCAAACAGCAGAACCTTAGCCGAAACGAATAATAAACGCATATGGCGACGACAAAACAAATTATTGATGTATTTATTCACACGAGTAATAAAACGCGATTTCAATAATATAATATCTCTGCCGCGGATCGTTCAAGTTCGAATTTCGGTTGAGGTCGATTTACAAACTCGTAAGGTTGTGTAAACACGACAATATAATATTTCAATCTTAACAAACAATCTATCATAGTATTATCTCTTACAGTTGATGATCAACAACAGTTTTATCGAGACGAAGCGCGCGTCAACGGTGGGTTGTTGAAAATATTTTACTATTAAAAAAAAATGGTTAATGTTTTTTTATCTCTACGTTTCCAGTCGACTTGATACTACTCGTCGTGCTTTTATTGTTTCGTCTCGACCCGAAATTAGAAGAAAATTCCAAACACTAATTGCAAACGTTCGTTTGATGTGTTTTTCATAATGTAAATTCATTAGTGTTATAAATTCGTTTACATATTTATACCACCGCCGCCGACGCGTATTCTACATTAATTCAATTTGACCGATTAATTCTGTTAGATAATAACGTGATGAATATATTTTAAACGCTCGGCGTAGTATACTTTATCGTGTACAAATCGAGAACGCGATTCTCTTTTAATCGTGTTATCACACTCTTTTAATGTAACGTTAAATTAATCGCAAACGCACAAGCCGAACCTTGTTTATAAGTTATATTTTATATATAGTTTATAAACGTTTCGTTTGTTGGAAATTAAATAACATTGTGTTTGTTAATTGAATAATATTGTAATACGTTGTTAAAAATAACGAGTAGCTTATTTGAGTAAAATGTAGATATTAGGGTGTAATTTTAAATCGTTCTGTCGAGATGAGGTTTTCGTCGCGCCAGCATATTCGTTTTATTTTCGCGATAAATTTGTAGGAAATCGTAAAATGTTTAATCGATCTAGTGTTGGCTGAACCACATAGTGTGTGATTCGGACTTTTCGATTTAACCAATTTTTTATCAATTAACACGTAAAGTTTAGAGTACATGTATATATAATATTATGGTGAGATAATTTCTTTTCGCTTTTTACCTTTTTTATTTATCTAAAACCGTGGGTATATTTAGTTTATTAAAACAGTTTTAAATCAAATAATAGTACTTACTGATGATATTCGCGTTTAAAGATGATTTTGAAAGACGTTTTTCGAATGGCATTGAATAATGATTTATCGTCGATTTCAAAAGTACCCTATAGTTACTGATCGATAGCTTTTTTTTCGTGTACCTAATTTTAATGATAGCGATCATGTTACAGGACAATATTAATAAAATGTATTGATTTCAAATCATTCACGATATAATAAATGTATAGTTTCCTGTAATCATATTTTACTATAAATCGTTTTTTCTTCGGCACGACGACGGTGAAAAAATAAAAATCAGCCACACTCCGCAAGCAACGTTAATTATAGATCACACTCTCAGACACGTTACAACGTTCAGATTTGTGACAGACGTTTCCGAGAAAATCGTCAGGCATTAAACATTATTATGAGCTGTTCGATCGGGTTATTATGTGTCCGAGTGTAATTCGGCCGTGTACGTCTGATCCCGGATAATAACGCGCGTTCCGCCGCAATACATGAATATTATTTTCCTATGCACAACGTTTCATAACATAATAAACAACCACAATGTGGTCCATCGGCTAAAAATCAAGCGTTATGGTTTCGAAGCGTCGTCGTCGCGCAGGCACGTCACTTCGTAGAACACGAGAGGATTACGCGCGTTTATCCGAAATCTAAATCTCGAGATGCGTCTCGTGGGGGCCCGCAGAAACAGTCACGTTATACATTTTTTTTTTTTATAAGCCCCCGATATTATGTTTGTTAAGTGAAAGTCATCATATGGGCCGAATCCGGTCATAACACAATGTCACGATATTAGAAATACGTCGTCGAAAGAACAGTAGGTACGAAAAAATCTAATCCGTCGATGTAAACAAATCACGAGAGGATATACGTAAAAAGTCAATAAAACGACGGGAATAATAATATTTAGTCGTATATACGTATATTAACACACTTGTAAATTATTGGTAATAATGCTTACGGTTCTTCGACGTGATGAGTTTATCGGTTTCTTTATTTCCTGCGACCATTGCGTTCTCGCCTGTAAAGTAAAAAGTCAAATTATATCACACTTGTTTGCGCCGCCGAACAGGAGGATCTCACACATAATAATATAACATACGCGTCGTCGACGTAATATTATAATTTCATTGTTATACAAACAACATAAATGTATACCTCGGCAGCAATCGAAAATGGTTTTGTGACGATGTCCCATCCATATTACTAAATTAGTTCATCGCGGTGGGTTTTTTAAGTGCTTCCAAAAGAAAAAAAAAAAGAAAAAAATAATCGTGACCCGTTGTTCTTAGTGGCACGCCGAAGAGATCATGTCGCAGTGAAGTAATTGCAGTTACATTGAAATAATTATTGTTCAATTTCGTCTATATACAAATATATATATATATATATATATTTACACAGACGTAAACTCAAACACAACAACAACAAAAACCGTAACTAATTTTTACTAGTTTATTTGTTTTAGGTACACTTTATTATTATTATTATTATTATTTTTCGTTATCTACATTCATATTATTCAAAATCCTTGTAGAATGGGCGGATAGAGACGAGTAATTTAAAAATTATGTCATCCGCAAGTGGGCGGAGTCAAATGGAATATGTTTATTCGTAATGACGAGTCTTAAGGGCAAATCTCTTTTCGAGTTGTACACACAACGCGTTATTAAACAAATAATACCGTATTCAAATCGCATATGCCACCAAAGTACGAGGATAAATCTAATAATAATAAAAAAAAAAAAAACCGTGTGTACATGCAGGGTGGTTATGTAACGAGTAAATAAATTCCTTTATAAGGTTAGGTTCGGTCGGACGAAAATTTTATGTCAATAAAACTGCATATTTAATAATCGTGTGCGTGAATAGAGGTGTACATCAGAGATGTAACAATACTACATCTCTATCGGTATGCATAGCATTATTTAAACAAAGTGTTTCTCTTTAATTCTAATACGACAAAATTATAATAATATACAATATAATATAGTACTTTTCGTTTTCAAAGAGAATGTTTTCGAGAACGCGTCCTTTATCTTTGTTCAAATAGATAGCCTATCGTTTTTTATTTCGATTTTTCTACTTAAAACCGAAAATGATTTTACGTCATTATCTGGCGATTATAATATATTGTGTTATGTTTTCGATTCAAATAAAAGTCAATTTCCGGCAGTGTCGGGCGATTATTTTATGAATAAAAATACGTTACATTAGTTTTCAATCGTTTAATCCAAAGTAATCAGTAACGACGATTACATTATAGTAATCGTTAATCATCACCGCTGAATTTATTTATATGATGATTTTTTTATTGGTAAATTAATTCATTAGTTTATTTAACTTTTTTACAACAGCTTATCACTCCAATTATAATATAATAAAGATG
Organism: Drepanosiphum platanoidis; assembly: GCA_948098885.1. Classification (NCBI taxonomy): domain Eukaryota; kingdom Metazoa; phylum Arthropoda; class Insecta; order Hemiptera; family Aphididae; genus Drepanosiphum; species Drepanosiphum platanoidis. Next base: position 5,662,536 of record OX402541.1, read on the forward strand.
ACCGACAATTTTTGTTCTATAAAATATGTTTACTTATCGGAATAATAATCGGGAACGTAACTAGGTAACGAATTGAATATTAAAATTCATGAAGAATAAATTAGACGAAAAATAAAATCGAGAAATTTTAATAACGAAGATTAATCACGATTACGTTTTGTAATCAATACTGTGATTACATTTTTAATCGTTACATTTGTTTTTTGCGATTACATTATTTTTACTAGTGATTAATGATTATAAAATTCAACTGTAATCATTAATTAGATTATAATTTTCCCGACACTGACTTCACATATTTTTAAAATAATTTTGAACTACATATTGAATAAAATAATACGTATTGCAAAATGTTCAAGTCAAACGCGACGATATTATATGAACGGTTGTTCGCGAAAAACGCAAAGGAATTTTTTTCCTTTTTTTTTATCGCGCGCGCGATTCGCCTTTTGCACATGATAATAAAACGGCGTTTTTTATCAAAACATTCGTGATGCAATCGATACGAGTATATAATATTAGGCGCTCGCAGGTGGATGACGTTATGTCGAGGCGGTCGCTAATTATCGATGGGCGTACGATCACGTAGGATATACGGTTATTCGTATTCCCACCAATAGTGATAGTTAAATAATATCGTATAGAATTCAGTGTGCTCCGTACGCTAATAATAATAAAGCGAACCGTCGTCGTTCGTTCTATATACGACACGAGCGCGAGGAGTCGACGGTTTTTTTTACTCGGCCCGTTTGCGACGCCGATCTTTTAAGTACGTTTTTTTTTTTCATTTAATAGCCAATCTTCCGCAACGCCAATGTGGGGTTCGACGTGTCTAAAATATAAAAACAACGTCGTGCGTCTTGCAATTAGTATTATTGTAATAATAATTATCGATAAAAAATCGTCGTCGAGTAACGGGGGGGGGGGGGGCATTTGAGCGCGTATTACATGAAATACATTACATTGAGACCGAGCGGTTATTTTGTTTTCAAACGCGTGTTCGCATACATAATAATATTGTATATACTCATAAGTATGTGAAATACGAGAGGGTGGAAAAGTACATACTTAATTAAACTGGCAGTGTATTTTTGATTTCTCGCTTGTTACAATCGATAGTAATAGACCAATGGAATATTAAGTCCAAAACTTCAAAAAACAGTCCGCCCTAGCCAAAGTCGGGAATGATTTTTCCCGCGCCCGCTAAAACGTATTATTTATACTATGATTATAATTTAATTACCATCGAATATATGGTATATACGTATGTACGAGAATAGCGAGTAAACCGTGAGACGAATATTCTCGCAACGTGCAGCCCGCTGCACCCAATTTCCGTATCTGGTCGCGAATTTTTTTTTTCATACGCTATTATAAAGTATCTTTAAACAAACGAAATGTGACTAATTTTTTTAAACTTTACTATTCACCGCGTATAATATTATGACCTTTCGACCAGGATGTACGTCAACATCGTATTATGTATAATACATGAATAACTCATAAAGTAAAACTATACACGATACGAATAAAATTTAAATCCCGCGTGTGCAGCGGAGGAGTTTTTTTTCTATTTGTAAATCATTAAAACGGTGTATACGGTCGACGTTCGCATTTTAACGGTCGGTTTACCGTGCGAAACGATTGCCACAAACTCCGCGAAGCTAAATATAAAATAACAATCGCGCTGTGAGAATACGTATTGTAAAAATACGAAAATGGATCGCGCGTTTAATAAATCATAATTCACTCGATATTATCCATACTAGAACGGACGGACGGTTTTTTTTTTTTTTAATTTTACCCGTCTAAAACGAGAACGAAAGTATAGTCCCCCCCCCCCCCCCGTAGAACAAATTCACTCTAATTATGTTATTAAAACGTACGGATTTAAACGCACGCACCGAACATTAAATCCACCGACGCGATGCCGTGAGACGACTATAGGTACTCGTTAAATCGCCGCGATTGCGTTCGGTTTAATCGGCCGCGCCAGAGTAATAAACGCGCTACTTAGATACGTGTCTGTACCCGCGATCGTATTCGACGTGACTTTTAATCCTCCGGTGGCCAGCAGTAGTGAATTCTCAATAAGGAACAAGTGTTATGTAAAAACGAATAACACTATTGATATATCGCACGCCCAAAACGAATATAAAATTGTAAAATATTAAAAAAAAATGTAAGAACAGACGCGCCATATAATAATATTCGAATTCGTACGCGTATGTAACATAGCACACATCATATTATCTTCTTCTCTATAATATATAAAACAGTAAGCAGGTGATCGACTGAGCTATACGCTCACAGCTCAAACCATTGGACGGATCGGGTTGAAATTTGGCTATTATGACGTAGGCGCGCGCTAAGAAAGGATTTTTGAAAATTCAACCCCTAAGGGGGTTAAAAGGGTAAAGTTAAACAGGATTTTTGCCGGAACGATGGTACAGCTGGAACATGTCCGTTTGACAACTCGATTCGAATGCAGAACACACGCTGATATAATACATATATTACAACGTTTTATCCGATCCTTCGCGGGGCAGAACGGAAACATTGTTATCTTATCGCGTCACCGTGCTTATATGTTATATTGATTTGTTTTTTCGACGATTCCTTGACCCGAATCGCACAGGAACTCGATGTGAATTGACAGAATGTAAAACGCGTAATCATAGACCGACGACGACGACGGTGTGTTACAGATCGATGCATCATAATAATAATAATATAATATCGGCTGTACGCGGCGCCATTGTATCGCGATCGTTTTTGTTCCATTTGAAACGGCCAAAATGAATAAACATGACGACCTGCGGTACCTATAGATATTACGTACATCTCCAAAACCCGCGGCTGAGGTCGCGACGTCCACATTGTGTCCTTCGAACGGCGCTCTGGATGTGCGCGCGGACATTAGCGCTCGCGTATTATATTATTATTACTGTACACACTGTTTTATTATTGTGTTCGTTTTAAAAACGCTCCGGTTTCGATGGAATCGCGCCGGGGCAGAGGCGGCGTTTTAAACGCGAGTATAGATAATAATTATTGTTGTGACTTCACCCCGGGGGGGCAATAATATATCACGCGATTTCTAGAAAGAGGATGTGTTTTCCTATACAACAAATCCGACCTCCGACGTCACATTGTATCGTCGTATATTATTATATTATAAGGTCTAGGCCGAAATTTCATTGTTATTATCTCGCGCGTTCGATTTGATTTGTCGATTAAAAGCGGAAAAAAATACCAAATATAATTACGTATACTTCCTTTCTTCGTTATAAACTTGCCGTTTGTATTATAATTATGTGTGTTACAGTTTTAATTGAATCGCACTTTAATTTTCTCGCGTTCGAGTCGCTATTTTTTTTATGCGAAATATGTTTTTGCATCTTTCTATGACGTTGAAAAACGGCTCGCGGAATCGATGGCTGGTTTATACCTAATTATATATTATACATTTCGACATACACACGTTTCGTCGGTATTCACACTTTTGTCGAAATTATTTGACGGATATCCAATGAAAAAAGACGCCGTCCCGATACGTCACGACTTGTGGGACAAACTCTCGCACAATCCCGCAACGCACCGTATCATTAATATCAATTATTTTCGTACACTCGCAGGCGTTATTTGCGCCGCCGCCGCCGCCGATAAAACGACGACCTCGGCCACCCCTACGCGTAGAACAACAACAACTCGGACGCGTCGAAAATCGTATCGCATATTTTACATAGTTTTTCCACAACACGACGCCGAGCAGCGAAATCAATGACGATTCGGTCATGAGTGCGTAGCGTTTTGATTTCTTCAATGATGTATAGTTGTAGTGATAATAATCCGATTTAACGCGCGAGTGTGTTTCGCTATAAAAAAAACTGCTAGTCGACCAATGTAATACACGGTAATAAACGTACGTTTTACAGCGATTTAAAATCGTACGTATCGAGTTTACGAGCGCGATTATTATTGCACCGTAATGTCCATATTATTATTATAAAACAAATGTCGCAACGCGTATTGTTAAACCGAGAGATGTGTAATCTGCGGCGCGCGCGCCTCGTGGGATCGCCGCGCGGCTATCTGCGGGCCGTCACTTTGTTTGTTCAAGTCGTTTGAATTCAATTTCACATGACACAGACCAGTTCGAGCACACAATAATAATATTATGCATCTCTTCACATTTTTTCGGTCACGTCCATAACGCGCGCGCGCGAGCTCTCTGCGCACCTGTTACGGCAACGGTCGTTCGTCGTACTCGACATAATAATATTTTGTTCTAATCTCTCGGCGATAATAGTCGGCGGTTTTTCATAAATTCGAATATTTTGAAACGCGCGTCCGACCGTAGCGCAACAACACGCGTAACATAGCGTCCGATTTTTTCTATCCATATCGACCGGACTCGGGTCCATTATAGACGTTATCGTACGTTAAATCCCGTGTTTAAGAACATCTCTCGGGGAGGAAATTACTATGTTTTGTACATCGTGTTTAATGCGCGGGGAACAAAAAAAAAAAAAAAGAAGTAAGTATAGTATATAGTAGTAATCTCTGGAAATTATAATATTTGCGAATTCGCGATGCTCGTGAGACCTCGAATCGCCACTATGAAATTAGGTATACCGAAACAGTTCAAAAGTAAACAGTGTATTATTTGTTCCTTTTTTTTTTCATTCTTTTTCTAAATTACTTAATTATCGGCGAGGCCATTCTAACAGTCTGATTATTATTATTTCGCCAAAGTCCTACGTTATTACGCGTGGGGGTGTACGACATTTTTAACGAAATCATAATAATTCGTCGGCGTTGTATAATAACGATTCCGTCGAACGTCTGCAGCGATAATACGTAGATAACCGTCCGCGCTTTACCGACGACGACGACGACGTTGAGCAATTTAACATTCGACACTACCGCGTAATATACATTTTTTTATTTCTGTTTAGAATGTTTGTAAACAAGTGTTAAATACGCTATTAGCCTGCGTGCGCCGTCGCATAGGCCCGTAATCAGGACCGCGTCGTCGTTTACATCATTTGTGCAAATAACATGTATTATTATTATATCGAATGGGTACGGGGCGAGAGAGAGAATAGCGGTCGGTTTGGTAATATCGACTGCGACGTTTATTTCTCGGGGAATAAAAAAAACTCATAACCGAAATCGCGCGCGTTTCGGCATTTTTCAAACACACGACTGATACACCCAATAATTTTATGGCGAATCAATAATACGCGCGCGCGCGCGCGTGTGTACAACGTATATTTATGCGAGTTTAAAACTTCACGAAGTCGTCTTTCTTTAACGCGGATTATATGCGTGCCCGCGGGCCAGAGACGGTTTTATTTTCTGCATAACAGCGCGTATTATAATATTATACGCGCGCGCGCGCGCGTAAGAACAACGCAAATCGGCCCCGCAGGACCTTATGATCCTGTCCGGCGAGTAGTATTTGCCTCTTATTATTATTACATAGTCGGAGTCATTATAACATCTCATCGCATGTCGCGGGACTACTTCATTATTTAAACGTAATTATCGCATGTGTATACTACGCCCGTATGAAAACTATTCAGCTTACGATATATACGTATATTTTCACTCATAACACGGCGGGGCCATGGAAGACCGGCGCTTGTAGAGGCGACGACGGAATGTCGTGGAAAAAAAATAAAACTGCGGTTTATACGCTCGTTAAAATATTACGAGTACGTCACGTACGTATAAATAGAGATCTACCGCAGAAGCCGAAAAATGGATTACTTTTTTACACGATCGAGGAGTTTAGAGAAAAAAGTATTTGAAAATAAACTCTTAGAAATGGCGTGATATGTCAAAACGGCAATAGCAATAGTAATAATTTATGCGTTTATTATACCCTCGTTAAAATTATAGCATTATTTACTGTTTTTGTGTCCGTCGAAATTACGCGCACGCGTACATTATATATTATTATTATAATATGATGCGAGATATAATAAATGACAGATAAAAAAATACTCGTACTTATATATGAACGATATGGCGTACTTACTCGAAAGTATTTTTAATCGTACGAGAGATGTGCGTTTTCCAAATCGCCGATTTCGTCGTCACACGTTCGCGATTGCCCATAGGTATTACTCGTACGCTTTATTCACTTCGTCTGTGCAAGTCGATCGCGTGAGCGTCGATCGCATTTAACGCCGGCATGAGGAGAGTAAAGTGTTGTTCACTGGAATTCGACATGCAATGTGAAACTTGAAGCCGTTCTGAATTCTCCAAAATCTAACGTAGACGAATATAAACATACAAAATAATATTATAAAACGTTTAACCGTATTGTCTATTTACAAATGTACCCGTGTCGGTCGGAGAACGTTTCACTATCGTCCGATTCGGATTACTGAAATGTTCGGTGCGTTTCGGTCGAGTTTCGAATTTTTCTATATGAAAACAAACAGTGCTCGCGTAAAATCAACGTCGTACTCGAATATTGTTGTGCGAATCATTAACGATATTGTATTATTATGTATATATACGATTATTTTCCAAAAAATAATTATTCAATTTGTGCCGCGGCAAACGTTCTGGGCAATGGTCCGCGTTAGAGACTTTACGTTGCCCATCGCGGGCGGCGCGGCGGCGGCCCGCGTTCCACAGTATCGTATTCGTCGGAATGCTAAATAAAAAATAGTTTTGAAACAGACGATTACGCCGAAATCGGCTTTATAATAATACACGGCGAGCACATTATATAACACGTCGTGTGTTTTGTACACGTGAGAGTCGACGAAACGTGCATTTTTATTGGATATTTCTATTGGAACTATATCGGGATTTAACGGAACGCGTGACCATCGTCGAATCGTCGGGAGAAGAAAAAAACAAACTAAATCGAAAGAAATTAATGTGATTCGTACGCATAAAATGTATGCGTTTTCGATATTGCAGTATAATCATATAACGTTTCCTTTTTTTTTCAGAGTTTTATTTTCACGGCTTGGTTTTCACCGCCGATTCCTTCGCTAACTTGCCGTCGTCGTATTGTGTTTTTTTTTTAACCTTTGGCGCTCGCCCACGTCAGCTTTTAGCTGGTAGTCGCGCCGACACGATCGCTTTCTCTTTTCTTTTGTCTGTGACTCGTCGGTATGATTCATAATCGATTATAATATTACCGATGTGTGTATTAATAGTTTACGTTTTTTTTTTTTATTAGAAACGAAGACCATTCTTAGTATAGTTTCAAGTTTTGTTCTTTATCCGACGGAGCACTAATAGTTGTACTATTAGTAAAATTAAAATTTTTACCCCGAGAATACGTATGTGGAATTCAATCGATGTTTTCATAATTGCTCGCTCGAAAACAGCGAATTAAACCGTTTTGTTTTATATCTTGTTTTAAATGGTCGTCTAAGGGAGAGTTCTCCCCCGAGTTATAGTTTTTCCGCGGTCACACTTGTGATACACTTGTACAATGTATAATGCGGTAGCGAGCTCGCACGTTCCGTTTCTCTCCGGCCCCAATTGCTCCATCGTCGATGGTCGTTTTGCGAAAACGATTGCCGTCTCGCGCGATTAAAGACTTAATTTTATATAATTTAACCGGCATAAATCACACGTGCCCCGTAGGTGCTACCGCGTCCGCGATAATAACACGCGCACATAATATCATTATCATAACGGATATTTCACAACGGATTTAAAAAATACAACCGATAGGTAAACGCCTGAGTTTTCAAATTGATTTCACAGTCTCGCGAGAGGAACAATAATAATTATCATCACACTCGATTCGAGACCACCGCGCCGGCGCTCATCGACGACAATATAATAATTACATAAAACCGCGACTGTATCTGCTCGTCTTGAATGGATAATAATATGACGACACGATTTAGCTTCGAAACGTATTCACCGATAATTGGATGCATGCGTCGTCGTCGGGGCTATCGCGGTGTTATTGCAAACGTGACGCGAGTTTTTATCTGATTTTTTTTCTTTTTTCTTTTTGATTTCTACGAGGGAAATACGTATGAAAAACAAATCGATATAAAGACCGGCACGCTTTGCGGCCGCGACTAGGCGTTTAATGGCTTTTCGGGTGTACCACAATAATACACGACCGTAATCACATGGCCGTTTTAAGTACGGACACACAAAACGGCGTGCTCGCACGGTCACAACAATAAGGGACGTGTTTATGACTCAATCGGTCGGACGGATTTCCAAATAGTGCGCGCGCGCGCAAGAGAGGCGCGAACGTATAATGTCTAATTATTATTATGATCGTCCGCTTGACATTTTCCCGGGAGACAAAATTGTTTTCGTACAATAGGCGCACTGAAATATTATTACTGTACGTGTTTTTAAAACAATAGAAACCGTGGTAATTACAGTGGTCGAGAATAACTCGTATGATAATGCCGCTCGATGGAAATTAGTAACTAAACACGTCGTCGTCGTCGTCGTAATCGATGTGTGATCGTCGTTGATATTGTAAACTATACTATAGATTGAAAATTCGAGAAAACCGAAAGCGTCGTTATTATTATTTTATGATCTTCGGCATTGAGTTGAAAATGTCGAGACTTGGATGGGTGACGGCCGATCGCGCGATATCAATAAATTATTCTCGACCACTCGAAACCGCCGTTTGCATTGTGCTCAGAAGAACGATCCGGAGGACCACTCGTCCTCTCGATCCACTCGATCGGTCTCTATTTCTTTTTTTTTCACAAGGTAACACGACGAGAGCAACTCGTAAGCCTCGAGTGTACCGGGTTCGACGAAACTGCAAAAACGTTGCCGCGATACTCGTGATTTCGTGTTGAATTTTATCGACGTTTTTAAATGCGGTCACGCGTGTGGAAGTCCGGTCTAAAACGATAATGACGATCGATAAAATCACTGTGAAAATAATAGAATTCGACTGAAAGACTCGAACGCCGCCGCCGAGTGCTTGTGACGAATGTTTATTGCTGTGACGAACGAACGCGCGTCCGCGCGACTTCTGTACGAGAACGGCGAAACGATGACGACGACGTGCGTATTATAAATATCACGTACGGACGCGCGCGCACACGTTTATATATAATAATAATAATACGAGAACAGACGTAATAGGATTCCAATTTCGCCGGTCGTAATTATAAGTTCAAACGTTCATCTGCATACAATGAACCTATAAATTTAAAATAATAAATTACGCTAACGCCTCTATCTGCGGACACATCGCCGCGCGCCGTAGCCCCACACACGCTCAGCAGCAGTAAAACGCGTCAAGTCAAGGGCAATCCGATTCCGCTGGAAATCGTTTGCTCCGAAAACGTATTCCAGAGCCTATTATATTTATTTTCCGCGAGGCGTATTGTTATTATACGCGCATAACTACTATATTTACCAAGTGTTTAACGAGGAGGTTATTTTTCCGGGTTATACCGTCGTCGTCGTCGTCGTTGTTGTTGTTGTCGTTGTTTTTCGCGGCATTATTAGATCCGAAAAACAAAAACGGCTTGTTTATTTATTCGATATTTGTGATCAAGTCTTTTTCTCTATGCGATTCACTTCTACGCGATTAATTCAGTTTATTGAATTAGCCAAGACTAACAATCGTCGTGCCTTTCGTAAGTATGACTGGCGTGTTCATTAGTAGACCGTTTACCAAACGCGCCGATTCTTTTCGCTTACACAATATTGTACCGGACTGGAAAACAAACGTCTTGGCATTAGTTAAAAAGCATATTTCCATCGAGTAAAACACACTTTGTTGTATCTATATAATATATATATATATACACGTGTATATTTGCACATACTTAATAGTACCCAAGTCGAGATGCTGTGTGTGTGTGCTGCGCAATTGTATTGTATTTTTGTGAAACAATAACGCGAAACAGTCGATTTGAAATACAATATAACGTCGTCGCGATTACAACTTTACAAGATATTATACTAACTTGACGATGTGCAACTGTAAATATAGTCGTTTCGGTGGCAAATAGTCGGTCAAACGATCTAGCTACGCGATGACCTTAATTCTAAAACATTTTTTTTTTTTTGTCATTCGACGAGAAAAAAACACATCATAAGAATGTGTGGGCGCTATCGGTCCGAATGAAAAAATTTTTAGAATTCTTGAAATATTTCATCATTTTTTTGCAACAGCTCTCCGTGACCACTTCCAACCCGAGTGCTGCGGATCAATAACAATAACTATAACAACAACAACAATAATAATAATAACGATAAAAGGGAAAACGTATTTTGACCCGGTAATTACTCACAGGATGAAGGATTTGACGTATGCGACGCGAATCGTAAAACGCATTTCGTCGGGGATAATGAGTGCGTCGAAATAATAATCATTTTCCACGATGTAATTCGGCAATCAAGTGGAAAAGTTCAACTTTTTCAAACGTGACGACGTTTGACAACGAAATTTCACAACTTGTCTAGTTTGAACGGCCGCGGTAATAATTTAGGGTTATTCGGTCGATCTGAAAAAAAAAAAAATCAGTTAGTACTTGTAGAAAATAAAAACACAATACAAAGAAAATATTTTGTTTCATCGCGTTTAAAATAGAAGACCTGTTGGACAGAAAGCATTTCAATCGGCCGCGGCCCTGTATCCTTCGTCCGGCAGACCTCCAGAAAAAGTCTATAAAACGGTTGCGATACGTATATATTATATTATATAACTAGAGACGTCGTTAAAACGTCTCATGATAATATAATATTATTTTTATATTATAAAAATCATGATTTCGCGTAAAACTCACAATATTTTGTAACCTTTGCCTGATTATGTCATGTGGCGAAAACTACACACACACACACACACATCGGAATTCGTGTCTTGTACAAAGTTGATAAAGCGTACGCGGCTGCGCGCCGTGGTACTTTTTATGAGTAGGGTGATTAGTGGCACGAACGCCGGCGATGTGTTTATTGATAAGTCGCGTGAAGTCGTACTGCGGATAGAAGGACACACACATAAGCCCAAGAAAGTAGTTGGATCGTCGAGAAAATTTTTAGAAAGGGCCATCATCGTCTTCTTCCACTCGTTCGTTGCCAATAATGTAAAATATTTACGGCAATCGATAATTACAATAAATTATACTTGATTAGTGTAATAGTGTAATAATATATAATATTGTCGTTATTCGAATATGATTTGTACGTATAAACGAATAGGTATTACGACGCGTACCCGTCCGTCGTTTGGATTAAAAAGTAAAAAAACAATTTTCATAAAAACACAAACGTGATTTAATTACTCTTACAAACGGTACGACGCGGATCATTTTTACTTTCGTGCGTTTATAATATATTAAACGTTACATAAAATACGCGGCGGCGTCACGCGAAGATTTACGATTTTCGAAGAAGACGGGACGACCAGACGACTTTGTCTATCCGTTATTATTACAAATGTTTTTATTACACGTTGATTATTATTACCCAACTCTTTGTAATTTAGCACGTCGTCGTGGAAGTGTGTTAAGCAAAAAAATACTCTCCGACGTCTACCAAGTCTGAATAAACGTATAATACTTTTACGGTACTTAAATCTCTATATTTGGAATAATGGTTGTAAATGTTAACGTTTTTTTTTTATTTTAATTTTCACTCTAAAAAACACGATTTTAACCGAAAAAATCTACACAAAATAACTGTTATTATCGGGACGAGTCTTTTTCACAACGGCGCGTACGGATTCTTCGACTGTTTATTTGGTCAGAGCGTTTTGAAGTCACGTACACATAAACGATTAATAATAATTGAGTTAACATTTTTTAGCGAACGTTGTTAAACACCGTATAATTAAAACAAGTCGAACGAGTGATGTTAAGTAACATATGTTATTATAACTACGGACCGCCTAATGCCCGAGTGGAGGTATATGCAAATATAGAATATTCGTTTTTTTACATCTTCGTTCTCGCCGCAAAGTGCGGATATGCCGGACGAAAAACTAGTTTATCGGGCGAATTTCGACGGCGTATCGTGGTGGTAATAACATTATTATAACGACGAGGCGCCTATACTCGTCCTACTCGCATGACGCTGCGATGATTTTAATCAAAAAACGTCACGATTTTTTCACGAATATTTAAATAAAATAAAATAAAAATCTCTTCTAATAAATAGCACATTTCTCGGCATTATCGATTACGTCACCACTATTCTGCACGGTAACTGTATACGCGCGCGCCGCGCGTTGTTGTAATATTACGCGGCTTTACATAAACTATACTCGCGTGCAGGATTAGCATTTTCAGGTGTATAATTCGTCCCGTTTTTCGCAGCACATTCACGTTTTCTCACGACGGACAGCGGCGACGACGGGACCACGAGCTTTTCAGGAGAAAAAATCCACACTATTTCGAACTTTCGTCACTGCCGAATGTTTTTCTTTGCTCCTGCCGGGTTTATCTTATTTTATCGCATATCGTAAGATCTATGACGAGGACAGTTTGCTTCAAAGCTTTTAACGCCGAATATTGGCTAGACCGGGGGCGGCCAAACGGTCGATCGCGCACAACATTTCAAAATCGATCGTGTTAGGTTAATCGTGTTAATTAGACTCGAGTAATTGGATTTTAGATAATTATTATTTTTAGTAATTAGTTTATAAAATACTTGTTGTATGTTTATATACACTTTATGCGAGTACGTTTCTTATTAACTCAATAATAATAAAGAAAACTGTCCATGCAAGTCGATTCTCAAAGGAGTAGAAGTGCATTTTTAGTAGATCGTGTCCGAAAAAAAGTTTGATTAACTAAAAACGAGTCTAAATATCCGTCTAAAAGTCCAAGAGTATAATGTCTAATCGTTTCGAACGTCTGAACGTAAAGTCTAATCTCGTCCCGTATTAACAAACAAACAACGCGCGGGGGAGAAGGACGCTCGTGGTTATTATCGGCCGGGCACGAGACGATATTTTCAAGTTGCGCCACCGCGGGTTGTAATCATAAATCGTAGAGCGTCGTCGTCGCGTCGCGGAGACTCGGTTAATCGCTCCGGCGTTAAAGCGCATCACAAGCGCATTATAATAATAAACCGCAAGACCGTCGTCTTCGGCGGCTTGATAACGCGAATTATAATATACGTTCACGGGTTACGGCGTGTTATACGATCCTCGGGGTCAGAGACGGTAACGCGCGCACAAACGTAATATAGTCACATAGCCGATGTCAACCGATAACGGCCGCGTTACGTACCGTATTTAAATCTTCTGCGTAATATCGAAACAATTAGCAGCCGGGGACGGAGGGGGGAGGGGAGAAATCGTGTTTTTTTTTTTTTTTTTTTATCCGAGAAAAATAATAAAACCGCAAACGAACGCGCCATAAATTATTACAACGTGGTGTAACGTTAATTTTTTCTTTTTTAGAACGTTCGGCGTGCTATAGGTACACGTGTTATATTTGTTGAAAGACGATATTATTATTGTTTAACTTCCGTGAATAATTGCCTCGTTAGATGAAACGGTACTTTGGGTCATATTGTGTGTGTGTGTGTGTGTTCGAAAGCACACTCGGGAGGGCCGTAGGTGAGTAGGTCAAAAATAATATGTATATGTGTGTGTGTGTGTGTGTGAGTAACGATGTAACGACGCGCGTGTACATAAAGTGTGGACGGTGGAAAATGTCGAAACGCGCGCTCGGGGACGATAAAAAAAAAAAAAACCTTTACGCGGCGATGATCGGCAGGGTTAGGTAGCGTTTCAAAAACACGACGATTTCTTTTGTTCGAAACCGTCATGTTCGACCGCGATTCGCCTACGCGTTTTCGACGCGAAACTCAAGTCCTGCAGATCCTTTTTTCGAAGAAGAAGACGTTTTCATAACGGTCGTAATAAACGTTTTCCACGTCGTTGAAACTCTTGACGATTCGGTGATATCACGATCACATAATATACTTAATGTTCGATCCGACTGAATTAATATACACGTTTTGATACGTTTTGATTGATTTACTATGTGATTTTTGGCGAGAGATCTACTTCGTTGTGATCCATCGACTCTGATTCTGCGTACTATTCGCCAAATGAATTCCAGCGTTATAAACGGACGAGTAGTATATTATGAATTTCTCACCTCGTTGAAATTTGCTACCCGGAACGATTGCCTCACGTCTCTTAGACACGCGTAATGTATAATTTAAATTATTTACCCACGTGTAATAATAATATTATAATACGTGTTGATCGCATCATCACGTCGCATATGGAACATGGCCACCGGCATGTAACAGTAATACTGCACGAGTTTTGCGCGTCGATTCGACGAATCGGTTTTATTATTTAGTCGTGTGAGAAATTATTTTTTCAAAGCACATTTGACGTGTGCGGCGTGTGAGTAATCGGGAGATTCGACGGAAAGAAAAGTACTCGGCGGCCGTATATACTCGTATATTATAATAAATACGTACTACAGCAGTCGGTCGAAGAGCGAAAAAAAAATAAGGACCTGTCCGCGCGTCCTTTAGGACGTCTTGCGTAGCAGATTACTTGAAATTTTCAAACGGGTCGAAACGAATGCGTTTTAATAGCCAACGCTCGCGCACGTGCTCGCGAAATTCACGAGAAATAAAAGAAAAAAAATATCGTCCGCGGAGTATTATGTATTACGTTTTGATGATTTACCGGCGTCGTCCGGCCGAGTGCAAGTCACTTATTTGTACGTTTTAGCGAAACGCGCATAACATCATAACGCTCACGAAGCGGATTCCGTTATTGTAGTTTAGACAGTAGACGACATCTCGCATCGTCCGCCCAAGTACACGCGCGCAACAGCAATAATAATTGCCGACACTAAACGTGAATTATTGTGTTGTAAAAAATTACCCGAATCCTCGCGTGGTCGTTCTCGTCCGACCGTCCGATTGCCGGATTAATTTATTTCTCGTCGTGTGTTTTACATTTATTATACATCGCGTTTAAATGTCACACTTATGTAAGCGTGTGCCGGCCGCCGAGCAGCTAGAGTGCGTTTCACAACGTATTCCGACGACAACAATAATTTTATACGAGTGAAAATCACGAGCCGTTGTAACCGCGAACGCTACGAAATTTATTGCGGGGAAGGGGAAAACGGTATTATATTATTTATTGACTGAAGCCGGATAATATTCGATTAATTGTGTTTATTATTTCATTCGCGTGAATGTATTTCAATCGACGGCTTTCGATGCGATCAAGTGATTTGATATTGTTTATACGCGTATAGAGCATCTCGAGTTGAGATTCTCGACCGCGAATTTTTCCCTTCGTTCGCGCTACGCCGAATTTATCACGCAGATTTACCGTTTAAATTGCACTAATAAAAAGTATCCTCGCGAGCCATAGCTATAATATATTATACACATTAGTATAGTCGGGATTTTCTCGGCACCGACTGAACGCGATCAAATTGTTATTTTAATCCTTCCTACGTACGTTTCTTCTGATAATTAAACCGTACACGATTATAATAATAATAAAAAAAAAAAAACGTATTAGTGTTTAAAACTGTAATTAAAAACGTAATTCGACGAGTATACCTACCAGCATAATGTGCTCGATGCGATATACTGCAGTAGAGACGAAACAATGGATAATTAGTTAAAGGTTTATAAATTTTAATGTTGCCTATCGCAAGTATTATTAATATTAGAGAAGATCATTGGGATTTCCTCGCTGAAAACGAGACTCGAGATTACTCAATATTCTCGCGTCGAATCGTTTTCATTTGCACAACTACCCGTGTGCACCATAACGTACATTGTACGAGGAACAATAATTTCAAGACGAATTCCGAAATTTTTACTCGACACGAGTACCTCCCAGCTGTCATCGCGATCGATCGTTTTACATTTTCCTAGGACGATACTATTGTTTTACGCGCGTTTTGTTTGTGAAAATTATGAAATATGATCGAATGTTCGCGGCTGGATAAATTGCTACGATAAGAGAAGCTATCGATAAATTTATCGAATCTCCACCAGATATTTGAACGTTTTTTTTTTTTTTTTTTTGATCGAAGATACGATCTTCTCAAACGGACAGACGCGTTAAACGACGTAGCGTATTTTTATTAGTAGTATACTATGTATTCCGACATACTTCTATAGAGCGTGGATTATTAACGCGAAATTACAATGAAAAAAAATAAATAAAACAACAGTGCGTATAAATCATGTTTTCATAGCCGTTTAGGAGGAGACGCTTCGGTATCTCGCGTCGTAATGTAAAATAATATCACATTATCGATCTTAACGCCTCTTTTCGGTCGTAAAATATTTTAAAACCAAACAAAACGACGACGCGTGTATACGCAGACCCGTGGTGGGTCACGACGACCCGGGTCAACGACAAATGGAAAAAAAATTGATTTACAGGTGCGTGTATTATTTAGAACCCCGAGGGCGATACAGTTTCGGCGAACAGTGCGACAGAAGCGCGGATCTATTTATCGATCGGACGATTTCGCAACCGAGAAAGCGATTGAATTTAAATAACGTACTTTATAGAATAAACGTTCGAGCGTACTTTTTCTTTCTAAATCTATGGGAAACTGGTTAATATTTATGAACGAATCGAACCGTAATCGATTCAAAGTATAATAACGATTGCTTTTGGTGGCGGTTCGCTCGAAAAACAGGTAAAATATCGAATACCTACACGCAAGATGAACCGTATTATTGTCGTTGGGCGACGCGACGGGGCGATGTCGCAGAGAGGTCGATAAAAATCGCACTCGGGAGGGCCTGTGCACACGGCGCGAAAGAAAAATGCGTGGGTAACGTTTTCGAACACGATCTCGGTCGTAATTGAGTGTTTACCGCGGGCGGTCGAGGCGGAAGCGCGCGGCAAATGACGATATTAATAGTTACATAAATGCGAATTAATTGAAAAGTAATGAGATGCGCCGGCTCGAATTCAAATAGGAAAAAAGAAGACGCTAATTTTCATTGTAATGGTAATTTAGCGGGCGACTGCTGTTTGTTTATAAAATATAATCGGACACTTGTAACGTTTAACGGTTCGCGTTTTCTATTTGCGCGCATATAATATTATAATGTATACTTTATAGAAATCATGTCGTTTCGTTCCTGAATACACGCGCATGGGGCATGTGTGGAGGTGTACTCGTCTCGCGCTCTCGAAAATATCACGCGCGCGCCAGTCGTCCGCCGTATAATATAATAATAATGTTCTTTTGGTTTTAAAGCAAACACACAAAGTGTGAGCGGACGATTTTTTCACAACGTAATATTATTATAATGTTATGCAATCAAAATCGATACTTACACGCACGTCGCGCACAAGGCACGTCCGCGCGCGCTTACACGACCAAGTCGCCGCGGTCATCGTATAGCGCGCACGACGAGAACGAAAACACTCGATCGTGTCGGACGACGATGAATTTTTACGGCCGTTTAGAAAAGAAAAAAAAAGGAGTTGTTTTTTCTGCACACTTCAAGACGTCGAAACGTTTCGGAAAACGCCATGGCCGGTGTAGTTTTTCGACGTTTAATTTCGACGATGTGACATTAATTTCAGAGGAGAAGACAACGCAAGGATCAATAATATTATCGTCAGTTTTCGCGTGGCGAGATTTCTTGAAAATTAGCCACTATAGGCACGTGACCGTTTACGTACGAAATATATTCAATCTGACTGTAAAACTCCTTCGAAAATTAGTAATTTTCCTACAAATCGCTCGTTCAAATGTGTACCTATATATGTATATTGTTACATCGGTAATGGTGATTTCGTTTTATCTCGAATCGAATTAAACGCGTCTCGTTTCGACGCGATAATATTCTGTTTTAACCATTTATTTTATACATTTTCTCTGAGTAAACTTTCATTTCAATGCACATCTCCATACCAATGCCGTTTCGAGCAAAATATTCCACTACCAAGTAACTTTGCGAGACTTTAATGTTTTGCAAAAAGAGCGTCGCGCGCACGACTCTACGCGGCGTAGACACTATTGGAATCGGGATGATATTTTACCGTTTCGATCGACCGTTATATGGTCGTAATGCTAAATACCAAAGACGAGCTGAGATAATATATTTATTGTGATATTGCAGATATAGTGACGACGCGACAACGGTGATTGACGGATGAACTCTGATCTCCCCTCGACGGACGCGAATTACATAAAGTGCGAAAAGTCCACGACGCGTGAGTAAATAAAACCGTCCGATCCGCACGCAATGTGTACACTGTACACGCGGGGCCCATAATGACTTGGAAAAAATGTCTCGAATTCGTCGTCGTTATCAGATATCGCGCGCAGCGCCGATATACGAGGACCGGGCTTTTACGTAACGCGGCCGCGTGTAATAACATGTGCGTCTTATTATATATGTAGTAGGTACGCGGTTATTTATACGCGAGAGGTCTCTTCTGCCGGGCACGACCGACTTACGAGCACTATGCCCGCCGTAAGAATCGAAAAAGCACGTATATCGCGGGTTGTTATGCAAAAAAAATGTGTCGTATACGAACCAGGAAGAATAAAACGCTCGTCTGCGCGCGCAAACGCACGCACGCACGCACGCACATTTATGTATTTGATGAAAATAGGTTTACGCGCTTACATAACGAGATTATTCGCACGAGCGACGATGAGCTAAGTGGATTCATATGTCGCCGCGTACGACGCGAGTGGAAACGTTAAAAAAAATTCGAGTAGTCGAAATATTCGCGTGGCACTTACCTGTATAAATGTGTATATTGTTGTGTAAATTTGATGAAATTCGACCGACTTCGAGACGTACAACGCGACGACGCATTCCGTTCTGAATCCGGACGACGTTTTTTTTGTTTTTGTTAATGACGCGTACACCTCGCGAGTCGTGACTTGTCGAACCTAGGTTTAGAACAGAACTAGTTAGAATAGAATTAATTACAAATTACGACGTCGTCGTTTGATTATCGATTGCAACAATTTACAATGTGAATATCGAAGTTAGATATTCGAAGGGAAAAGTTTTTCAGAACTTTATTTTCAATAAACACACGAAGTTTTATCATGAAAATCAGCTATATAGTTAATATATAGTATTAATATAACAATTAATATTAAAATTTAATGAGAAAATAACTATACAAAAAATCAAACATTTCGGGCGGTGTTTGAACACCCAAAACATCCCCCTGTCGACGTGGTTTCGTCGACGTCAATATAGATACTTGGAAATATTTATTTAAGAAATCTATAACACGTTTTGTCGCGTTCTACGCGATAGTTTACATTTTTTTTTATACAAACTATGATTATAATTGGCGCGTTTGAGTATATTTTAACAAACCGACGACGATCGTGTCATTTTTGTGTTATTACTTTTACTCGGATCGTAAATCTCGGGTCGGATGTTTTAATTCAATTGTGAAATCCCAACTTATTATGACGAAAATAATTCACTTTGGCCGCGCGCGCATAACGACGACGCGAGAGAGGTGCCTAACTAATGCGTCGCCGCGACCAACTGTGCGAACGAAAAATAATCTATTTCGACGAGACTTACATAAAACGCGTCGCGTTTTATAATCCCAGCTCGATTCCGAATAAAACGACTAGAGTTTGACATATAAACGGAATAAAGAATACGCGTAATTTTAATTTAAAATAATACAATTATGTAAGCGTAACAATTGTATATTTAAGTGTATTGCCGTGTTCGTGGTAAATCCCTTTGTCGCGCTTTTTATTTTCACGATATTACCCTTATTTCCCTATCCTGCCGATTTTTATCGTATATCAAGTGACTTCGCTTGGTCTTCGACCGACGACGAAACGAATGTGTAAAAACGAATTTCAACAGCGTGCGGACAGTGACAATTGGGGAAATCAATAGCGCAGATGTGTTTACGTTTTAATAAAGTCTTATGCGATAAATCGATAACGCGCGTACAGAAAATCATTATGAACGGAGCTTGTGAAGTTGTCGTCGTAAAGAGCCCGCGAACGTCTCGAAAGCGAAACGTCGGGCGAGCATTAACGACCATTTTTTACAATAATGTTTACTATACGTTTGCGCGCGACAACACGTTGTATTGGCCGCGACGGACACGCGTTTTTTATGTAGTAAATAAATTATATTGAGCAACGGCAGTGGTCTCGTCGTCTACGGACGACGTCGTTCGTCGTTCGACGTTTTCGGTGCTGCGCAGAGGGGTGGAGGGGAAACAATAAATACGCACAAAACGAGAAACTCATCCGGGGACGCTCTAAATTATTTTTATTTTCAGGCCACGACTGTTGATCACGAACGAGTCCGACTGTTGCATGGGGTAATTAATAACGGACAATAACGTTATATAAACTCTCGTAATCGTAAATAAGAAGAAGAAGAAAAAAATGGTATTTTTTCCGTCGTTAAAACGTACATGTATAGTATATTATAGTACACTGCACGTGACGTTTTAGAGAGTCCCGGACGGACGGACGGACGCGAGAGGAGGACAGACAACAAAACCGAGTCAATGATGTCAGACCGTGCTGTGGCGGTACTGTAATAATTCTTACCCGTTCTTCTCCATTATAACGCGATGATGGGATCCGTACCGATTCGAGCCAAGGTCGAGGATAATCCAAATGGAGCACTTGACCTGGAATCAACATACACGCGAATTAATATAATAATATATATTTTCGAGTTTCAAAACGAATATTCCCCGATACGTTATCGATGCGGCGGTCCTTTGTGAAATATACTTATAATATTGCAATACGACGTCAATAGCTACGTCATAACTCATAGATATCGTGTCGCTCGAATTCAATAGCGCTCGAAACCCATTTCGTGTTTTCAACACCACGTGCGAGGTTTAATGCGAATTGTTTTTATTATTTCTAATCGAACGACGAGAAAAATAATTGGAAAATCAAA
Organism: Drepanosiphum platanoidis; assembly: GCA_948098885.1. Lineage (NCBI taxonomy): Eukaryota > Metazoa > Arthropoda > Insecta > Hemiptera > Aphididae > Drepanosiphum > Drepanosiphum platanoidis. The sequence continues at coordinate 5,683,431 of OX402541.1, forward strand.
CTTTTCACGTCAATCTACCCCACAGACGGTAAAAATTAAAATACGACCAGTGATAATCTCTCGTTATTCCTCTATCGTATTGAATATAAGGGAACATAATTATAAAATTTAAGTCCAAATAGTATAATATTATTGATAAACGATATTACGAGATTATTACGGGAAATGACGAACGAATGGTTTTTTTTTTTTCGTAATAAATCAAGAGAACGACAGAAACGACGACCGCGCATTGAAATCGGTGAAAAATGAACATATATTCCGGCGTTTCCTTTCTCGCGTCATCTCCGGGGGCGCCTATACTTATCGATATAACACGACGGTAAAATAAGCAGCGAGTGATCGATTACCAAAAGGATTACGTCTCCGATTAATAATAATAACTTCAGAACGAGCGGTCTAAAAATAGTCAACATTTCAAAAGGTATAGTCGTTAAAACATTTCATCACGCGTAGAAACGGATACCGCGAAGTGTTTTCAGTTTCGTTTCGAGAGAGAAAAAAGAAAACTGTCTTTTTTTTCAATAAGTCATCGACGTCAACGCATTACGTTTTCATACTATTCTCGTCCTTTCGATCCCGGCAGCAGTCTGCCGCGGTTACATCACGCGCTAATGACCGAGTCGAAATAATCGGGCACTCTCCTTAAATCATTAATCAGTTTTGTCCAGGATTACCTCGTAGACACTCGGGTAAAATTTGAATATTACGATTATTTTAAAACCGAAATCGTCGGTAATCGTATCGATATCGACTGAGTAAAATCCATTCGTTCGTTTATACTAATGTACATCGTTTTCAAACAATAAGATGGAAACCGAAATTTATGTACGTGTTTATATTATTATAAACGATTAGAGTAAAAAGACTTTTCGAATATTTTGAAAAAATACGTTTTTCCCTGTGGGAAATACACTTGGTTCGAACAGATTTCGTAATTGTTTTTCTCCTCTCGAAATCGATTTCAACGAGACGTTGGAACACGATTGATTTTTGAAAATGTGCAATATGATCAAATATTCAAGCAAAAGTTATGTGATGATTATTTCACACGACAGTTTTTATGCGCGTGCGTTTTTTGTTTTTTTGTTATTTAAAAATAATAAAAACTCCGTGGAGTAATAAAAGTGTTCCAAAAGTGTCACGCAGATTATTTATGTAATCGACCGGAAATGGAACGTTAATTATATATACTCTGGAAGTATGTCAAATAAAACGGTAAAGTCCATGGCCGACGCCGCACAGAGTTCCGCCAAAAATCGTTTTTAGATTAATCGATTTTAGATTTGAAAATACACTACTAAACACACCCAGCAATGCTGTAACCGAAACGCGATTCTCACGGAAATAAGATTCCAGCCGAAGTCGACGATTCGACGAACGACACACAAAATATCAGATTGTGAGTAGGTACCGTTTTTTAAGTGGAAAAAAAGAAAAATCGATTACATTTTCGAAAACACAAACATTTTGACTACGGATTTTGCATTGTGTCAGTTGTGGATATAAAAGTGCAATTCAATCAATAGTCGTATTATTAATAAGGTTTTCACACTTTCAATCGAAATATGTAACACTGGACGAACAAACGGACCGAAAACGTTTTACGCCATGATTAGAGTAGGTCTCAACAAGTACTAGGTGGTGTAAATTATCGATTTACAAAGTATTAAAGACGACTGGATTACAGAAACCTTTTGTTTTTCACTTGTCTCGCAGCGTTATTAGAATACGAGTAAAAGAGTGTTTTTGAAAAAGACTATTCAAACGAGTCGACGGACGTTTTAAACGGGCGAAAAGAGTTCTATCAATCAATACGAGAGAAAAAATGAATAACGTAACACGAACGCTGTATTTTTATTATAGCCTCGCCAAATTTCATACACATGACGACGACGACGACGACGTAAAACACGACAATGCGAAAATTTATCGAGCGGAAAATCATCGCAGTCGTTAAACGGTGTTGTAATAAATATTAAGTATGTAAACCGTAAGCGCCGATATTTTAGTATCTGGTTTATTTTACTATTCATTTTATTATGTACTCGTATTAATGTATATCGTTCTAAAATAGAACGTTTTCAAATTCACTTCGATAAAACGTTTGTTATTATAATATAATACACGGTGTTGGGCGCGATAGATTATTTTATGATTAAAATACGTAATCGATTACATTAGTTTTTAATATCGTTTAATCCAAAGTAATCAGTAAATGACGATTACATTTGTAATCTCGTTTATCATCACCGCCGAATTTATTTACATGATTTTTTTATTGGTAAATTAATTCATTAGTTTATTTAACTTTTTTATACAACAGCTTATCACTCCAATAATAATATAATAAAGATGACCGACAATTATTTTTGTTCTATAAAATATGTTTACTTATCGGAATAATAATCGGGAACGTAACTATAGGTAACGAATTGAATATTAAAATTCATGAAGAATAAATTAGACGAAAAATAAAATCGAGAAATTTTAATAACGAAGATTAATCACGATTACGTTTTGTAATCAATACTGTGATTACATTTTTAATCGTTACATTTTTTTGTTTTACGATTACATTATTTTTAGTGCTGATTAATGATTATAAAATGTAATCATTAATTAGATTACAATTTGCCTAACACTGATAATATCTACATATACATATTAATATATCGATGGCGTTGAAATAAAATATATTATACGACTTGTATATTATTACGATTAATACGATATTATTCTCGACGACTACAATTTTTTGTGAGCACCGATGTGACGTTTGACTTTGCGCAGACCACTATAAATCGAAATTCTACCGTCTTTCACTATTACCAAACATTTTCCGGGTACTTTGTAAAAATAAAAATGCCACGCTTAGCGACCGCGCGATATGTTTGAAAAAAAAAAACAGTGTTTACGAACAATACGATTACAATAATATCTGGACATATATAATAGGATTAATTATTGTTACGTCATCCATACAACTATTATACCTATAGATGACAATTACTTTAATGTACATCGTGTCATCGTGAACGCGCGGTCGGGTATTAATAGTGTAATAAAATCGCGACTGTTCGTTCAGAACGAGACGTATAACTCATGATTTGGGTTATTGTAATACTCTTCTTAACGTTCGTCGACTCTTTTATACGTTTATAAAAAAAATAATTGAAATGAAAAGTAATTTTTTTTTTTTGTTTTGATTTCGTTTTACGATTGAAATATTAAATCAAAAAGTTTTTATCAGATCATTACTTTGATTTCGCGTTCAATTGATTTTCAACACTCGTGTTAGATCTCACTAAAGTTTAACGCAAAACCGAGTTAAATCCGCAATGAACAAAAAACGATTTACATTAATAATTGTACGAGTACACCGCGACGACGATAAAACGCGTGTCGAACCGAAGCGAAACGCCCGATCTCCGCGTACACCTACGCGCCTACGTTATACGACTGCACTTAGAAATCGCACTTGAACGAATTTTCCACGTGCGTTTCGAAACGTTCGCGTTTATTTCGATTTGAAAAAAAAAACGTATTTGTTTTAATAAACGATAAATAATCGCTGGCGAATCTCGACGACGCGCGACGCCACACGAAATAGCCGCGCGGTAAAAAACATCGTCCCGAGTGCACGCACAACGCCTCGCCAAAACGATTATCACGTTTCAAATGTTTACAACGTACGCGCCGTGACTAAAAAATAAAACGAACCGATGATCATTGCGGATCATAATAATAATAACGACAACAAGTACAAATAAAATATACGAAACGAATCGCGTTTTTTACGAAACACCACCGCCCCGTTTAAATAATATTTAACGACGACGTTGTTATTGTTTCGCAACCGCCGCGGCATGACATCAAGCCGCCGCCGCCGAAGTATAGGTACCTACGGTATTATTATAATATTACGGCGATAGATATTTATTTTTTACGTCTAATGTCGGATTTGATATTCATAGATTCGCACACGCCGCCGCGGCGTTTATACATACACGTGGTTTTTGCAAGTCTCGAACCGTCGTCGTCGTTTCGACGCGAGACGATAATAATCGTGTGTCGATAGCGCTCACGTTCGATATACGTCGTACGGTCGCAATAAAGACTCGGCGCGTCGGGGCAAAACATTAATACGCTATTATATACACGAGTGTGGAGCGGCGAAACGAATGCGATTTAGGTTCTGGGTCGTATACTAATTTGGATCGAAAAACAAACCCGGCATTTGCACGACCGGACGATATAATATAAAGAACTCGTCTCGAGGTCTATACGCGCGCATATAATATAATGTATGTATACGCGGCGCGTTTCGTGATGCCGCGGTGTTTTCGGGTGATTTAACACGGCGCGAAATTCCATTATTTAAATTAAATGCACGCGGAACAATTGACACGCACAAAAGCGCGTACGTGTGTGGATGTTGCGTGCGTGTGTGTGTGTACCATAATATGAGAATTGATCTTCCACTAAATGTGTCAGTGTCATCGGTGAAAGGTAACTCGTGAGGAAGTCAGAATACGATTATATGCCCCGCGCGTTTAAGTCCGCTGTGACGTATAATACGCTCGCGCGGCGAATAATATGAAAAAAAATATATATCGCACGTACCTACGACGACGTCGCGAAATTGCACCGTGCCTATATATTGACGATGCGCTCCAAAGACCGACTCGCGGGCCACGTTTCGTCGAGGTCGTCGCGGTGCAACAATAACGCAGTCTGCAGCAGACGAAACGCGAACGTCGTCGACGTCAGCAGTCCGGTCCAGAGTTTCTCGGACGCGAGCAGTGAGACGTATTCGGAAACGGTTCGACGAAAAGCCATCGATCGATTGACGTGTTCCCGTACACCTGCAGAAGGATTCGTCGAGTGAGAGACTGGAAAACGGGCTCAAACGGACTGGCCAGAAAACGTTGTTCCACAAACTGCGACTGGCGGCTCAAAAGCTAGAAAATAATTTTCAATTAATTTCAAATCTAACTACGGAGGCTTTTTTTTCTTAAATTTCATATCGCAAATAGCCTCCGGAGTCTCCTCTGTCGTGGGAATTCGTAATCGTCGGCGTAACGCGGAAAATCACGGCGGGGCGGCGCGATATTTATTTTGCTGCTCGAAATATCGGATTTCGAACTTTGTACCGGCGCGTCGGTGCTTTCCTAACGAGAAGTTTTGCAACCCGCCAGAGAATGTACACGATAAGTGTATCACACAGGTCGTGCCGGCGTTGCCGACATTAAATCGGCGGTTGTTTCCACCGTATACATTATAATAATAATACAGATCGCGGCGGTGAGACGGAGCGGTCGGTCGACGACGCTCCGCAGACGGGAGGAGGAAAAAAATTGACCTTTGCGATACCGAATCGTGCAAAATCACCGACTATGACATCACGCGGCGGCGGCGGCGCGCGCGCGCGCGAACGAGGAGAGAAAAATAAAAAAAATATACGTTCTGTCGTCGTCGTCAACCCGCGTGTTATTATTCATGACATTAAACCGACATTTATTTCTCGTCCTTTTTCCCCGGCCGCGACGCCTCCTCGTACGTTTTTACGCGAGCCGATGTACAACAATGTAGAAACGAACGGAAATATTGTTATCGACGCGCGACCTTCGCCGCGCGGGAATTCGCGTAATTAGATATTTGCAGAAACGAATTTGTTTTCATTAAACGTGTGGTTTGCGGCGCGCAGAGTTCACGATCTCGCGCGGTCTGACGGTGTACATCATGGCGAACACACCGGCTCGAACACGAACGAAAAACGGCGGGACGGACGGCATTACGACGACGACGCAACGCACCGATTACGGATCGGATTGTTTGCGCAGGACAGAGTAATTGGGTCGATCGGATGATATTATCTACTTGGGCGGTCTAGCGAGATGATATTTCGCTACTGAAAATCGAGGAAAACCTCGAAGACACGACGATCGTGTCGCGTCGCGTCGACGTCGCGCGTTTGCGTAAGAAATAAATCGTCGATATCGAAAAAAAAAAATAAAAATATTATACAACGCTAAACCAGCGTTTCCCAAACCTCAGGGATCCGCGGGACAATCTCAAGGGTTCCGCCAGATGTATGTGATTATTTAAAAAAAGTTCACCTAAATAATATAGTCACTTGATATTATTATCGTTATAAAGTATTTGTTGTACTCGAAATTGAACAAATTAACACTCATATTATATAGTACCTATAGACGTTTTCGTTACGTTATTGACGTAAAAATGAACTTAATTTTATAATAAATAATAATCGTTAAAACATTTTTCGGAGTATTGGTTTAGTTTTTACAAAAAATCGGGGTTCCGCGAAACACAAACTATTTCTTAAGGGTGGACGGCGTTGCGGTTTTCCTTTTCGAATAAATATTTTAGTTTTCATAAAAATGATCGTTCAAACGGTCAGTTTATAGGAAAATAACGAAAATACTCGGCGCGTCTCGACGTTAACGCGTTCGCGCGACGAAATATTACATTTAAAAACGTCGCGAAACATCCGAAACGAATACGCGAACGGTCTTAAATCTTTCTCTCGAGCCTATTATAGATTATTAATATGGTATACGATCGATGACGCGCAAGGTCGCGGCGATTTATCTGTGTTTTACTGCACGCGAACACATACTATTATTATTACACGGCGAGAGACGTGCAGCAAGACAACAATTCGCAGCAGTCCTGCGCCGTTGTTGTTCGCTCGCTAATTCCGAAAACACTCGTCCGTTCGAAAATCTCTTTAACGAACCCTTTATAACGTATTTATCCCCCCCTCCCCCCCCCCCCCGGTAAATTGAATTTCGTAAATAAAATAAAAAGTAGTATATTTTTTTATAACGTACTTAACCCATTTGCGCGAAGAACTTGGCCCACGCGCAGTAATTGTTATGATATTCTTCTGGGGTTTTCAATTATATTCCCAACGAGAATATAATATTCTTCGTCGTCCTAAATATTAAATCAAAGAAAAGACCGTTAAAATTTAATATGCTGTCTGTCGTCTAGATCGAACGCAATATATTAGCGAGACTGATCGTTTTTACATAATGAAATAATTGAACACAGACCCGAGTTTCGAACGTTTCATGTTGATGTCATCATTGTGCAACGGCGGCGTGTAAATAATATGTACCGAGAGCTCTATCAAAGTGTCACTGTCGCCGATTACGTAGCAATATGTCCAACAAGTCTCCGCCAACTACATTTTACGAGAAAAAAGAAAAATAAAAGACATAATATCGTAATGTGTGTTTCACGTGATTTATCAACTATCGATATGTTTTTCGACACCAAATAATTACGAAAACGCTTCGAAAAAACCTAGTTTCACACCGTTTGTGTGTTCAGAACTAAAATATTTTCCGCGTTTTATAAAATATCGATAGACTATTATACATATTGTATACGACCAGAACATTAATTTAGTTTACCCTTTAGGTCGCGGAGGCTTATTATTATACGTCTACTGTCTCGGGACCATGGTTACATAGTAACAAACGTGATGGAAATTCCTTGAAGCGCTAATATTTAATTATATATATATTCATCCTTAAGGACATTCTAAAACGAACTGTTCTTCATTTTTTTTTTCTAATCAAGAATAATTTACGATAAACTAAAATACAAGGCTACGCGGTACGATCACGTGGATTTTCTCACGACCAGAAAGTGCGGTAACCTTTTGCTGATCAAGACGTATGAAATCGATATGGATAGGAATTTATTGTTTTCGAGTAAACTCGGAAAATTGATCGTAAATTCACATACGGGCGAAAAGTAATCGCGATGTTACGCCGACGTGCACCGCGGAATAATATATGTACTTCCGACGATAACAGAGATTTTAGTGAAAATAAAACGATTTGAAAATGTTTATATTCGCGTTTCGCGTTTTATAAAAAGTAGTAGATATACTCGATTTTCTAGCTTCTGCTAGGTGACAACACTAACAACGCGTTTAATCGTTTTGAATTCGCAAGAATATAAGTTCACCCTGTTCGGGATCTAAAATCGTTACACCTTTTTAGGTATTTTTTAACGGCTCGATTATAGTGAATCACGCGAGAACCGGAAGAGCCGTTCCGACGACGACGGCCTTGGCGAACGTTCTTAAAGATCGATCGGACGAAATTATACTACGAATTTTTACAATACGCGCGCGTAAATGTATACATAATATTATGTGTTTGGGTAGAGGTTTTGTGCGATCGATATCCCGCGCCGAGGTCCTGGTCACAACGAATTTCCGAGATAAAATAAAGATAACCGGGCGGCCGCGCGCGTGATACACTCCGCAGAACAAAAGCCGACGCCGCCGCTTATTGTTATCGCGCGTTATGATCGAGTAAAAAACGGGCGAGCGGGTGTTGTACACATGGGTATCGGCGATCGGCCGTCGCGTCGAGTGCTCGCGGGCGCCAAGACGATCTACATTCAAAAACGATCGTCTGAAACCGTATCGTGTTATACGTACGTATATAATATAATACATTATATCGTAACAATACGACGTATCGACGGCCGAGCGAATTGTTGCGAAGCTCACGAAAAGTCCGCGCGGACAAGGTTTTTTTCGGTCCTCCTCGCCGTTGTTATATCGTCGTCGTCATCGCAGACGACTCCTATCGCGATACACTACGCCTTCTTCACTGCATCGGCGCTTTTGAAGTCTGAAGGAACCACGCCGACTGTACGCGCACACGCACACGCACTCCTCGTCGTGTACGTCACAATTTTATGTGTACAAAATACAATATAATAATAATCCCATTACAAATCGTCTAGCGGACCTTCACCCAGATACGGACGGTAATATAATATATATAAAACGGCGTCTTCATTATATCGCCGGTTATTATTATTATTATATTACGAGTCACATATATATTTTAACCCGTGCCCGCGATACTATTATTATTATATATTTGACATGTGCGTAGAGTAAACGCGACGACGACGTGTATTATATAAATTTACCCGAAGTAACGCGCGTTTAATGATCGTGGCGACACCGCGACGATTTTTTCGTCGTTTCCGATGTCGCCGCTCGAGACGTACGAGTATATATAATTCTCGGCTCGATCGCGATGCAAATCGTTGCAGACGTATATGCGACTAAAATATGACAACCCACACCTCCAAGTCCAGTTTTAAAAGAGTTGGAGTGGTAAAAAAACCGATTTCGTGGAATTCTTTTAGCAATCGTGACAATATCATCGCGTTTCTCGTCTTGGGAATCAATCGAGTAGCCCCCGCGTAGTTTTTGAGCTCTAGACGAAAAGTTTTAATCCTGATTCGTATTTATTTATAAAGGTAAAGTAACATAAATTCACGATGCACGTCGATACGCGTAAACATTTTTTTTTATGTTTTACAAAACGAATCGTTCCCGTCGCAGCCGATAAATATTATAAGACTCCGAGGAGGGATTTGTTATCGAACGTTAGCGAACGAAACACTTGAAAATGCATTCGATCGCGCGCGACTCGAAGCGTTTCCTAAACTCGTTTTAATAATTTTTGTGGGATTAGAAAATTTCGTCATATTATACTGTTATGGAGAGCAGCAGCAGCAGCAGCATCGTTAGATAATGCTTTAAAATAATTCAGATGTGCCCGGAGTAAAACAATGATTCGTAATACAACGACGACGACAATAATAATGGCTGCAGTAACTCGTTTTATTTCACTGTAACAGTATCATTAGATATTGCAATAGAACGCGTTATTTGGAAAAGAAAAAAAAAACACAATGGAAAAATTAATTTTCTATGTCCATGCTGTGAATTTAAATTAAAATATTATTATTAATGTGTGTGTGTGTATATTATAATAATAGATAAAGAACGACTTTTCCAATTATTACTTTTGCACTTGCATTAATATTATGGCATTTACATAATGGACACATCATCATGATATTCATAACGGGTCAATGTCTACTAAATTATCCCCGGTACGTTCGGTTTCAATAAAATCTCGATTAACAATAACACCTACTCACGTTTTTTGGGCTTCGAGTCCAGTGAACCTCTGAGACGTCTGTTCGTTTTCACAAGAATTCGCTCGTATTTTCTGGTCTACGAATCTGTTGGGCCCGAACCCAAAACAATCGAGCGAAAATACAGACTGAGAATTGGCGAAACGAGCTGAGGCCTGAAATATAACGAAATCCGTTTACAAACAACAATGATAAAACAAATCGATTTGACTTACCTTAATGTTTTAAGATTTTTCGTTTGATTTGATTAATAATTTCATTATTTTCTTTACATTTTTAACTATAGTGTAAGACTGTTGAGGTGTCAACGCGTCAATGTCACTCTCTCGATTAGTGGAAACTATTTCAAAACGACCTGAAATAACGAGAAAAAAAAGGACCTTCAACTATCAAAAATTGCTTCGAAAAGACAAAAAAAAAATTAAAAAATACAAGATAAAACTCGGTTATTTAAATTCGTTTTTTTTAAAAACACGTTTTAGTTAGTCAATATTTTGGCCCTTAATAATTTATCACAAGTATAAAATAGACATTAAATCAAACTTTCTCGATAATTTTATAATATTCATCTATAAAATCATTAGATCAAATGGTTTACTTTTATAATATTTTCAAATTTAAAGAAAACAAATGGTTCGTTTTTAATTGAAAGTCGATGTGAACATATTTCATTTCGTTGTATTTTTTTTTTTTATTTAAATTTCCCAATCTTCCTGTCCGCCCCTGTCGTAGTGACCCGTCCGAACTACTTTTTTAATTTTTTATTTAGAGAAACTAAAATAGTAAAATGTAATTAACGGAGTTTAGATAGTCTTATCAGACGTCATCCGTGATAATTACGTACACATCGTACACACGAACAGATGATAATCAATATAGTTTCTATTCGATTAAAGATCACATTAATAAGACGATAATGCGTTATTTCATGGATAAGAGAAAGATTTATAAGCGTGTACATGGGGCACAGACTACAGACTATAGCCTTTCTCCTGGCATTGTTTAATTGTTATCCTGTTTTATGAGTTAATTGTTTAATATTTATTTGTGACAACTCCGACTTGTTTATACGACTGATACAATAATAATGAGAAGTGTAACGATTAGACAATGCGTCGTAACAAGTAGATTGTCTCGTCGTTGCCTGTCGTCTATCGCCGACACCGTTCGAATCAATTATGTAAACATTCTAATTGAGAATGTGTAACGGAGACATACAATTTCTACGATCGTATTTAAAATAATAATGAGATCGCGTTGTCACACAATACTCGGATAGACACGTATAACATGTAATACAAATCGGAGATCGGAGTGTGTAAATTAAACGATGTCAAACGAATCAAACGCGCTCTTAACAATTATTGTGATCACATTTGAATTGTGTGTAACTGAAACGCGTCCGTAATAATTGTTATATGATTTCAATGTTAGTCTCTCTTCTCGCGGAGGCAGTGCGCGTTCCGATTTACTTGTGAAAAATAACAACGACGGCGATAAATCACGAGAGGATTATTATCGTCGGGATTATATCAAACTATAATAAATTTAATTCGACAGACGTGTCGTAAGAGACGCGCGTGCGAACGCGGTGCGGAAAACCGATGCGTCGACGGCACATAGGAAATGATGATAAATATTAAACGTGATCATCGCCGCGGCGTCGTTATTGTTGTCGAAACGGCGTTTATTATTCACGGACGGCCGCGGAGAGGTTACGAATGATTATGTAATTAGCCGGGAAGTGACCCGCGGGGAGGGTATAATCGATCGGAAATTTATCGGCACTAATATTATTATCGTCGGCGAGGAATCCGACGCAAATTGCCCCACACGGCCGGCGGCGGCCGGGGAGTTTTCGCACACGGGAGACGACGGCGAACGCAGGACGAGTTCCTGAGATCGGTCCACGAGTTCTCGTGTGTTGTGCGCTATTACGATTTCGGCTGTGGCCCTCGAGAGTAATAAACGAAATAATAATAAAAAAAAATAAAAAAAATACCGTCGCACGCACGGCCCGACGACGACGACGACGACGTCGACGAATCGAGGTTGAGGTTGGATTGTACGCTGAAAGCGAGTGGGTACTACGACGGTGGACGAAGAGAGGCGAAACGAAAATAATCGACGGCGGTGACGACGACGGCGAGTAACCCGCAATCATCCAATCGTCGGATAATATACATATATACGCGTAATAAAGAAAGAAAAGGAAAATAATAATAATAAAAATAATAAAAACACGCGCAGAGCTCGACGATTGCAAAAACACGACTTTAACGCGCGGGTTTTCTGCGCAGCGTCGATATTATGCCCGCTACTGTATCATATGTACCCCGATAACTGTGGCAAAACGAGAATGTTCTGAAAGCGTTTTTGCCGAAAACATCGAAATACGTACATCAACAAATTCGATCTGTCATTTAGCGCCGAGTCCTAGTTTTTTAGGGCTGCCCATATCTGATACTAATTTTTTGTCAATAAGTGTGATTATATTTCAACTGAATTCGGCGGCACATAATATAACGGTTCGAGTTAAAAAATAAAAAACGTATAAAACAAATTGGAAACGACGAAAAACACAGCGCGATCACCCCCCCCCCTACACAGCGTGCCCAAATCGACCGACAGAGACTGAAAAGCGAACGGAATAAAAGTGAAAAGGACGAAATTCGGACGTCTGACGTTTAGGAGAAGAAAAAAAGTCCGTTCGCCACCCAAATATCGTGGACGGACTGTCAGTGTGCGCCCGGATTTCGGGCGATTTTCGTCGTTTGCGTGCGCGCTCCGAGTACCTCTAAACGTTATTCGACCTATTATTACGGACATCTCTGGACCGTGTAATTATAAACCTCGATTTTCGAGCATAGGTTTTTTTTTTCGTAGCTCCGGGCTTCGTTTCGGCGATATCGCTCGTCGCGGACGCGAGCTATGTACAAATAACGTACTTGGGGGTGTATTACGACATCCGTCCGATATTATAAGCGACCGTTTTGTTTACACACATATTATGTATATTATTTTAATCCGATATTCGTGTGTACGCTCCGCGGTCTGGGGGGGTTATATATTATTATTATTATTATTATTGTTCATGATCTATAATGAAATTGCGTCACTTATCGCGTGAACCGATTCTCAGCATGTGCGGATTCGCGTTGCGCGTTTCGGGGCGGTCGCGTTTCAGAGACGACGACGTGCAGATTCATCATCATATAACGCGAGATTTCGTATCGAAAATAAAGTCGGATTTAGGGAGAGCTGCTCACGAGGCCCGAAACAAAATTAAACATTTTAGTTTATATTTTCGAGGGCGTTTATATCGGGAAAACATAAATCGTAACATTTTGATATCTCCGTGTTATGAATAAATGTGTACTTGTATTATTTATCCTATGGTTTTTGATGAAAATCCTAGTTAGTTACGGTCTACATTATATTTAATAATTTTTAAGGGTAAAGGTATGAAACAATTGTTTTTTTTCCCCGAACAAATGTCTTGGGTCATAAGGATTAGATAACCGATTCACAGCCGTGAATCCGGCACTGTCTAACAGTACCGTATCAGTATAGATCGATGAATTATTATCGTCTAACTCGCGTAAGATTAAAAACGTAAGATTATTATATAGAGGTGTCCGCGTGATATTCTAAACGCGCAGTATAAAATATATAACATGCTATTATTACAAGTACGCTCCGACACGAATAAGTAGCGCACGCGAGTCGCGTGAAATCTATTTTCGTATTTTAATATTATTCGACGCGTCTTGCGCGCGAGTTTATAGAAGAAAAAAAAATCTCATTCAAATATTCTAATTTCGTTTTGCTATTTTTTTTTTTTTATTAATCACTCAACGAAAAAATCCCCCTTTCACTCGCTGCAAAAGCACGTCGCGGGACGACCAAACATACGTGTAATAATTGTAGGGAAACGCGAGTGGGTAATTAAAGGTAAAATGACATTTAAGATATGATAATCTCGGCAAGGACACTCGACCCGCATATGACACTTTCGAAACGATCGCATAGATAATATATCACATGCATAAATCATTAGACAATTATTTAACGAAAAAGTAGATTTCAACACTAACCGTCGTCGGGTGTACCTCGCGTATTCGGAAAAGGTGCATTTTCAAAGAGCCGCCGCCGCGTAGACACGACCTCGTGCCGTTTGCCCGACGAGGATTTTACGGAACACGTGATTTCGGCAAACGGTTCTTCCCAAAATCAACCGGTCTGTTGTGTTTGTAGGTCGATCGATAGACCGCAAATCAAATGCGACTAAATAAACACACCATATTTAATTACGTTCGGTAACGAGTTTTCAACAATAGGATTTATACCATTATTATGACCGACGACGGTTAGTTTTAAAATCGGCGCAGTTTTGTACGAGTACAATAATTGGATTATGAAATCAAATAAAACTAAGTCGAATCCATTTCCACGATTAAATCGGTTAGTGGACGGATTGTATTGTAGAGAAATTATGTTATTGCTCTCGAACAAAGGAATCTTCTTAAAAATAAAATAGCGAGTACCTCTACTCGTTTATATACGTATACGCGTGAGAAATCTCGGCTTACACCATCGCGTTCGGAGATTTGAGGAGAATGTGAAAAACAAAGCGCAGTCAAATAAATAGTATTTAATTCAATTGTGTTTTAAAAGGCGCGGTAATATTCCAAAGTTACGACACGGCTGATTATTAAATGTTATATTATGAAAACGACGGTGTATATTAACTCGATTAACTCGATAACGGTAGAGAATTTGTTTTGAAAACGATAATGGTAATGATTTTTTTTTTTTTTTAAATTATGGTCGACAAAAAAGAAAAGCCGAGCTAGATTTCGAATAGCGGACGATATGGACTGCGCGGCGACATTCTATAACGTTTCAATTCGAGCTTTCACTAAGGATATTAGCATATTATATGTTTTGGGAACGCCGTAAATTTAAAATGTATAAATTTGACAGTCGTTTGCGCGAAGAATTTTAAGTGCAATACATACATTATTAATATTCACGAGTTCTCGAAAATGGTAATAATGTTTTAGTTTCAATGAAATGTCCAGTAATTTTTTTATTATAATCTAATTAATTTCTATACATACTGAATTGTCGGACGCAAAACCCCGTCTTATGTTTTTCTTTGTCGTGATCTGAAAACTGTCAATCGGCGACCCATATAATAACTGCCTAGGCGAAAACCATACATTTAAACATTGAACAAAGTAACGTGAAATCGATTTCAAATACTGACATGGTTTTCTCGTAAAAACTATTACATTCTTGAACAAACACTAAATCGATCAGAGCTTCGAAAAATCAACGGCGTACAACGGTGAACGAATCGATATTTCGGACGATTGGAACACAAGACCTGAAACGATAACGGTTGAATAGAGAAAGCCGACGGTGATTTGTCCTTATCGATTTCACACCACAGGCACAGCTGATATAGACAGTGCAATAATACTTTGTTTTATTCGCGGCCAAAGAATTGGCACCGGGTACCAAAAATTTTCACAGTGAAGTTACAGGTTTGTCGATAAAAATGTTTTGTTTCTTTTTTTATTCAAAACAGCTGCAGTAGTCCGACGACGTGCACGTACAGCCGTAAAGAACGTCTGCAGAATTTACGATCTCGGGGGACGGGACCAAAACGAGATACGGACACAATTACCGTTACAAACAGCCCCGGCTGCCAGACATTGATAATGATATGTACTGCAGTTTCAATTAAGACGTCCGTCCGACTTTTGCAGGCGTGACGCAACCGGTCGCCCGAGACGCGGGGGCGTTGCACGTACGGCACCTGCTACTAATAATGATGTGTGCGGTACGCACCCGCAACAGGGCGAACCGCAACACTATAAATGGGTAAACTATATATAACACCGGATGTGTATAAAGTCTAGCGATCCAAGAAAACGATATTTGTGGCGTAGATAGACATACGGGAGGTGGGAGGTGTTTAAGAGTCAATTAACAGGTTAATTTAAATAAGTTATTTGATGAATTTTAATTTTTATATAATATATTGTCGTGTATATTTTATATTTATAATGAAAATATCATTTCACTATGTAAGTACATAATAATTAAATATCATTGAAAAAAATTAATATCTGGGGGGGTGAAAACCCCTTACATCCCTACCCCCCAGTAACTACGCCACTGCACACACCCACCCACCCACACACAAACTTGGGACATTATATTATGTTACAATTAATAATAAATTTTCAAAATATTTACCGTGATACTTATGACGACTTCCAACTAAATTAAACGTTACGGTTTTGAAACGATCGAATACTATCAAAGAAATTCACGTGTTCTCATAACACTTGCAGTTGCAACATGATTTTTCGTTTCTACGTCGATATCGATAATTTGTAAACCTGCATCGGAATCGACAAAGTGAAATGGGATGCGTCATTTGAGTTAAATCGCATGTCACAAACAATAATTATATTTATTAGATTTATCGAACGATATTATCAATCGACTACCTCTAGACGCGCACACCGCTTGCCTGAACAATAATTGCCAATAATTTCACTTCAAAAATAATAATAGAACAGTCGAGTTGATTGTTTTATACTCGTATTTCCTATATTAACAGTTTGAATTATTTGAAAATTAATATATTTCGGTGTGACGTGTATACCACTTTATAGCAGACAAGTGTGGAAAAAAATAAACCGATTTGGATCGATATGAAATCGTAAGATATTTTTAAGAGAAAATATATTTTGGATAATTACCGTGAATAAAACGTCAAATATCGTTTGTAAGACATTCATGAACATGTTTTAGTATTTCAGAGCACTTTTGTTCTCTTCAACATTCTCTTCGGAACGCCTATAATATGTTCAACAAGTTCGACTGCGTGTTTATATAAACCCGAAAAATTAATTTCGATTTCATCCGATCGATGCTATTCTCAAATACGGTAGGTATTCTTTATATCTGAAAACCGTTATGAAAATCGTTACTATGACCTTTTATAAGAACGCTAACGCGTGCACCTATCACACCTAACTGAGAAATTTTTTTCAGATAATTATTATAACGTCCGATTTTCGCCACGTGACCCCGGGCCGCCAAGGATGTGAAAAATTGATGATTATGACTTCACGGCGATAGTAACACGTCGTCGTAATCTACCGCGTATTTATTCGTTCGAATCGGCTGAAAACAAAATAGACGTCAACGGTCAAATGACTGGCGGCGGCGAAACGGAACGTTGATAATATAAACTCCGTGTCGGCGGAGATTGATGTGTCTCGGAATCACGCGTCGGTAGTGCTAGGCTAAGACGACAAATATCTATTATTTTAAGAACCTCGACTGTGTAAACGGAGAACAAATGTAATCAGAATCTGGACTCGACGGTAAAGTATATTGCTACCTACTCTACATGGCGTTTGTGTATTTAATTTAATAAATAAATTAATAATATATAACGAAATGTGTT
Organism: Drepanosiphum platanoidis; assembly: GCA_948098885.1. Lineage (NCBI taxonomy): Eukaryota > Metazoa > Arthropoda > Insecta > Hemiptera > Aphididae > Drepanosiphum > Drepanosiphum platanoidis. Next base: position 5,700,943 of record OX402541.1, read on the forward strand.
CGGTCAAGTACCTTGAATATTATCAAATAGTTGATATCGGTATGAATAATTTTAAATGTATTTATGTTTGACTTGTGAGTGAATTGAAAATAATCAGCACATTACACTCATTTAAATGATTTTATTTAATTGATAAACGACTCATACGTGTCAGAAAATAATTAATAGAAAAGACAATCTTTAGGTTCATTTAAGAAAGCATACCATTTAAATTTGATGTTTGTCGATTGAAATCTAATCGAAAGAATTCTTTGAACACACACAGAAGATCTCATAAAACGCATTGAATATTGTGAACGAGTGCGACGAGTCGTTTAAAACTAAAAACGGGCTATTTCGTGATAAAAAAAAAAGAAATACAACAAAATATTACTTGTTCTTCGTCAGGGTTCAAAACACACGGTCTAACAACCTTAAAATTGTCATACTTGTCAAGTACATATTATAATGAAAATTTCTGTCTGAAACAACACTACAAGCCTAAAAGTCACAAACAAAAAGCCACAAGTTTATCAATTAAAGTTTTGTGCGATTAATGTGACACACCATGTAATTTTACCTTGAAATTTAAGTATACACAAACTTAAATGTATAGATGTGATCATTTTCTATAAATACTTCTATAAATACTTTATACAACATAATTTGGGTGCCCATCGTTTTTCCTATTTATCAACCTTATTCGGCAAATTGAATTATTATTATTTCTGTTTCCATATCTTTATTGGATATTTTCACTAGTAAATACAATGTGTAAATTCTTGTTTGCGATTTTCCTGAAATTAAATTAATTTATTTACTATAGTGATTGCAATTTTATGACACTCATAAATTATCTACATTTTTTTAAACAATAAACAAATCTATACACAATTTTTACATTGAACGATCGACGAAAAATTGTAATATAGACCACTGAGCTTGATACCAACACAAGAGTACAATAAAACCGTGTTGATAATGTTATATAATTATTGAATATAATTGTATAAATATATAAACAAAATACAAATATATAAATATTAAATCATAATTTAAACGTTTATCACAAACACACCATGTGTTTGTTTATGAAAACTGGGAAAATAAGTTTTAATATTTTTTATAAATTTTAAGGAAATACTCGTTAAATGCATAAAACTGCATTTATATGTATACTAACGATTTGAAATTTATTTTATAAAAAAGATATTTAAAACAATACAAACTAATGACTAAATAAATATTTGTTTCGTCAGGTAAAAGAAAATAAGAAACATAATATATAAAATTCTAAAAGTAAATCGTCCAAAAATTGATTTGTAATTTAAGTAGGTATGTCTCGGTGGTCTAGGTCTTTAAGGATCAACAAACGATATCATGATGTATCGCGTGCCGTTGGTAACCTCAAGACCCTCGTGGTAATGCGTCAATCGGCCCGGATGCATTAACATCCAACCTACTTTCATGTCTGTAACTTTACACTTGTATCTCAAAAAATGGCAGCCGCCTCCCTGTTAAAAACATAAAAAAAGATAATGATTAAGTTCTAAAAATTATTTATGTGATTTGATGTTTACCTGGTAATCTTTTCCTGGCGAATTCAAAGCGATGTTGATAGTGTAAGTAGATGAATCATGGTGAGGTCTCAATGAAGCCTGGCCAAATGGATTGTATTTGACTACAAAGTTCATCAAGGAACGAGGAGGCTATAAATTAAATGTAAAACCATATTAATTGTTATTCTTTTCAGTTTTTCAGTTATAAATACATTTACACGTAATTACATTTAAAAAAAAAAAAAACTTTTTATAATATTTAGACAATGTAGTAAATACAATATCAATAAATAAAATTTTCACTAAATTTAATGTACTCAATAAAAAGAAATAACTAAAAGTTTCATCTACTCGACTGCAAAATATTATTTAATAGAATAAATATATTTTAAAATTATATACTTAAACATATGTTAAAAGTATACCTTAGACCGTGAGACTTCGATAACTTTTAACTATTTCAAATTATTAAAAGATGTGTAATTCTAAATGGAAAGTTATTCTGATAAATTTTTTTTTTTTTCAAGTAATTAACGTTCAAATGAATATCGTCTTTTCAATTATTATGAATTCAGATTTTAAATGAATTGTTTACGTAATTGTGTTTAAATGTAACAATTTTAATTTGTACATTTTAATATTATTATTTTGTTAGTAGAAAGCAAGCAAAAAGAAAACAATTCAGTTAATTTTGTAAAAATAACATATTAAAAATGAAAAGTGAAAAAGCAGCTTACGCCATCCGAGTAATAGCCAAGATACACATGCTCTTGTAATCGAGAAACAAATAGTCTTAAAAACTCAAGCCACACTTTGTGTAACCCAACTTGTCTCATATGAATGTCTCTGGTCGGCACGGCTTCATATCCGGTATCCAATCTGGGATCCTACGGTTTTTGGTTATCATGCACTAATGTTATTATATTGCATTATCAGTAATCTGTATTTATCACGGCCGTATCCAATATATTTTTAAGAGAAGGATCAAGTAGGGGTTAAGTGTTGGGAAAATTCGTCAAGACCGAAGAAAAAAACTGTAACGGACAGTTATAAAACTTCAATAGCGATGGGGTTGAACCTGGAAAACTCCTTGGATACAACCATGATATTTATAACACATGATATAAATTTTTAAGTTTTAACGGTAAGCAGAGAACACACACATGCTATAACATTGTTTGGTTTTCATTTCCACATACGTCGTGATTATAACCGACAAACACATTCTTTTGTATAGGCTGAACATATGAATGGAGAAATTCGAGCCAATGCTTCTCAAGTCCAACTTGATTCATGTGTATGTCTCTGGTCGGAACAGCTTCATAACCAGTTCGAAGGCGCGTGTCCTTCAATGTATGTCATTTGCCTGTCAGATTTCGTGATTTCAAAAAATAATAACTTATTGAGTTACTTACGTTATTTGTGCCATCAGACCATTGGCCATAATGCTCCATAATTTCAATAAACTCATGGCAAAACTGTTCGGATACAATCGGGAACCAAAACACATCTGGACAAGGCTGTTGAATGAAATAAATACGTACATTAGATTTACGGTTTGCTTTTAATAAAAAAAAACTCAGTAATTACTTCCGATGTAATTAAACGGTTTAGTTACCTCCAACGGTCGTTTCTCTGGATTCAAATTTTCTATATAGTCAGGATGAATGTAACGCGTTTCCCAATCATATCGGTTTTCAAATAATTGGTATAACTCAGGATTTTTACGAGTAATATCAAAGGTTTCAGAATCGATTAAATGACCAAAACTATATTGATTGTCAATATACATAAACACTCCCTAGAAAATAATATTATTTTTTTCATTAATTAGAAAATTTTTTTTTAGGATATTTCAAAGTACCTTTTCTCTAAATGATTTACTAAACGCCATGTCATAATCCAGGTTATCTTCTTTGTAAGATGGTCTAGAATTTTTGTTTTCAAAGATTGCGCCTTTCATCAAGTAACAACTGCTTATATATGGTACGTTCCAGATCCCTCTATAATATATTAATAAACACAAATTAATACAATGCTTTGTTTTGATTTTTGATTTTTTTTTTTTTTTTAACAAAATTGTTTTTACAAAATGCAACAGGGGAATTTAATAGGATTAGCAATTTAAATTTTAAGAGGAAGTGCCCTTTAATTGATCATAAACCAGGATAGGGTCAGAATTGCATCCAATATGGCAATACGATGAGCACGCAGTTAGTTTTCCATTGTTGTCGACAGAGTAAAGTTGTGCCAAAAAAAAAAAAAAACAACAACAGAGTAAAGAAGATATCCAAGTCAATAGAAAAATCGAGCAAGTAATAATATTATTTGAGTTAATTAAATTAATAATAATTAAACGTATAAAATATTATGAAAGAGGTTGTGTTGATTTCAGGTTGAATGAACTATGGGTCTAAAAAATATAATAATAGGGATATTTATAACAGCGTTGCTATTCACAACTATAACTGATGTCTATGGAAAACGCGGTCGAGGAAGAAGTAGATCAAAAAGCAGAGTGCAAATCGGATTGCCAATAACAGGCAAATACAGAGATCCAGAATCTGACCAATACTACAACCATAATGATGTAATCATTTGTCGATTTTTTTTTTTTTTTAGTAATATTTTATTTAATTATAAGTATTCTATTTAATTTTAGGGAGCTAAAATACTGATGGCATCGCATTTTGATTATGAATATGTGCTCGGACATAAAATAGTCTTTGTTTGTGTGGCCAGAGGAAATCCGAGACCTCAAATCACATGGTTTAAAGACGGCACAGAATTGTATTACCATTATAATCACCACGTGAGTAGCAAAATTTATAATATCTATTATGACAATTTCATCAGGTCTAATAAACAGCATGACGTTAGCGAGAGATTTCAAATATATATATCTTATCAAGTGCCAAATGTTTTTTAATCGAATGAAAATTTCAATACTTAAAAGCTCAGTACTAGTATTCATTAAAAATATATGTTATAGAGTAAATAGTAATTATAATTTAACGTAATAGAATTATTTGTATTATTTAAGGTCCATGAATGGAATATTGGTAAAGATAGCATTAAATCTAAATTGGAAATCGATCCGGGCACACAAATGGATGCAGGCGTTTATGAATGTTCAGCTGACAACAAATACAGTATAGACAGAAGAAGTTTCAAGACCGACTTCAGTATAGCGTTTGAATCATGAGTAAAAAAATTGACAAATAAAATAAAACATGCCAACATTGAAATATCCATTTGTTAATGAATACTTACGTTTTGTTGTAATTGACAATGTCCATATAGTCAAACGATCTAGCGTAGAATCCGTCTTTAGATAAGGCACCCCAAAAATTAGACCATGCTTTAAATGGCCGCGTAAGCATGGGGGCAATAATTTTCCTGCACAAAACATATATATTTAATATTTATAATTAATATATATAACACACAATAAAAATGCTTACTTGTTATTTTCAATTAATATTTTCAATGTTTGTGGATTATCTAAATGTACTTCACTCTCTATATAAAATAGATAATCACATGATTTGCTGGTACATAACGAACTGTGTAACACAATGATCAATAGATTAAAGTAACTTCAAACAGTTATAGTAAATTAGATAAAGTAAATCACACCTACAATGAAAAATGACGAGCGTGTATGTTCTCCTCGGCTGATTTATGAAACACGAACGATGCGTTGAATTGATCACCAAATTCGGCAATAAACGTATCCACTTTTTCTTTATGGTAATCAATCTAGAAATTAAAAATAAATAGATAAAATGTGTTAACGGTTGTTTTTACGGTAAATAAATAATACGAAATACTTACGAGCGTAGTTATAGACAAAAGCAGTCTACTTTTTGGATAGTCAATGTTTTCAATTTTTTCTAAAAACTCGTCAAAAAATGGAGTAGCTTTGTCCACAAATACTGATATCAAAACTATTGGATAATTTTCCTCCTGAATCAATGTAAACGTTGATAAATTATAGTTAATGTGTTTCGTTCGTACAAACTATTTATACATACCTTTAGTGATGAAAGATCTATTGTGTTGTCTTTACACGTAGTACATCCACTTTCAGGAGACCACTTGTTTGGTATATAATTAGTATAGCTACTCAATGTTAGTTTAGATAATCCATTTCCATGGAGTACAACTGGATGCGAATTAAAATGGACATTTTCTAAGATAAAAGATTTATTTACAAGTCTCAGTTCAACATCATCTGTAAACACAAATAAAAAATATGACAAATTAATAAAAAACGTGAAATTCTTATGTATTTAATGTATTTTAATATTTTAGACGAAATTAATTTGGAAGATTATTTTTGTATCCTAAAAATTAATTAAAAGCAAAATTGTTTGAGAAGTCTGTTCTAGTCGGATATCATATCAAAACTATAGATTAATTATGTCATAAAAAAAAATTAAAAAAATACTAAATGATTTGAAAACTATGAAATATATATATATGAAAACTAAAATGTTCAACCACGAAAAGTGACTAAAAATAAAATCTAATAGTAATTAATTCATGGTTAAAATATAAAACATAATATTTTTCCTGACCTTCGGAAAGATAAAGATTTTGAAACAAGCTAGCATAATTATCGAGCTTTATATTGAGTTTTTCGCGGATATCCTCGTCCAAATACAAATTTGTCAAATGCAATTGATCATCGTCTAGATCTTTTACCGGCTTCTGTGACAGCAACTTGTACAACTGACTAGCATATCCAATTACACCTGAATAAATAATAATTTTCTAATTAATAACATGTAATTTAAATACGTTTTCATTATCTTTTATTATACACTGAAGGTAACACGGAATATATTATGAACGAACCTCCAGAGTTTATAAATCTATAGCCTTCCAAGTCAACTGTAGGATAACGGTCAGCTAATTTGCTATCGGGCCAACAGCTTCTTTCAGTTGAAATTACTATTGAAGCGTCAAATGCAATGAATTTATTTAAAATTGTGCTTCTATTAGCTAACAATACCACATCATATCTGAAAAATGCATTTCAATCTTTAACAAACTAGTGATTAAAATAGGTTTAAATTAATAATTTATTACGCATCGGTCAGCAATACTGCCAAATTATCATCGTTTTTGTATGGTTCTAATGCTTCAAGGTACAAATTCAGTTTGTAACCACCGCCAACATTTTTCATGTTTCCTCCTTGCCATGGCTTGTCTAAACCAAGTACCTAAATAAAACAACAAATTATAAATACAGAAGAATTTCAAAAAAATAAAAATAAATAGCTGTTTACTTTGGTTTTAAGGCCATTTAGGTTAGCTGAATCAATATATCTTTTGAAACCATCAGTTTTGTCTGAAGCGACTGTGAGTACGAGCAAATCTGAAAAAAAATTCAAAAAAAAATTAATTTTAAAATTTCAAATTATAATTAGTAACATACAATAAAATAGTACTTAATGAATTCCTTAACTAATTGTATAATTAAAACCATCATGTTATTATATTAAAACTAAGTTAACTATAAGTTAAAGACGCATACAACACTTAGATAAACTATATTCTCATTTACTTTTTAGTTTAGTATTTTATTTCACATCAATGTATCATCAACCTATTATTTATTTTTTATTTAATAATATAAATTGAATTGAATTATATTTTATTGGAACCATTGTTAATTTTTTAAAGTTTACATATTTTATATTTTATTTCTTATATTTATAATTTATAGAAATATCAAATAATAAAGTAAATATACCAACCTAAAAATGTTTATGCAATAAAAAAATATTACATTTTAAAGTACTCTCTACTTGTATTTAGATTCATAATTAATAGTTTTATAAATAATTTAGAGACTTTCATAGTTTAATATATTAAAAATATATTTATTAAATAACAATAATGTAATATATATTATATAAGTTAAGAATATAAATTTAATTGCAGTTTTTATAATAAATAAAATAATAAGATTAGATTAGAATTGTATGAAAGCAAATGTAAAATTATCAAAACATTACTAAAATGAAGAATAAGAGAATAACACTTCCGATTGACCCTAGAGAAAAATAATGATAAAATGCCAACAGGATGCCTAAAAAATGATTAGCAGAGATAACCGAAAAAAAAAAAACTAAAAATTGTATAGAAATATATTTTAATTAAATGGTATAATACTATATATTATAAATATATTAGATAGATAACTATATATTTTTAATTCTAAGAATTAGAAACAAGTAGGTTAAATTCATGATTTAGATAGGAAACACATAAAACATTGATTAAGACACATCGGTACTAATTTGATATTCTCAATATTGCTTTTCATAGTTACAAAACTGAAATTATATTGTATTCTTTAATTACTAGAGAAAAGTTAAATGAAATATAATTTCTGATTATGTAATATATATTTCAGTATTACTAAATTTAAAATTTATAAATATAATTTAAAATTAAACGCAATTAAATTTTAATATATTTATAAAAATGTAACATCTACCTAAATATACTAAGCGTACACTTTGCTGACGTTCTTTTATGAATAGACTGAGCAATTTTTAAGTTTCTCATAAGTATTTAAACACCAAGATATGTTTATTAAGACAATTGGTATTGCCATTTACTGTATGAGCATATAACTTAGAACAAATTAATAATACCAAATAAAACAAATCATCTACCAGACGGTATAAACCAAATCACTGCATTCATAAGATCAAGTAATATTGGGTATGCAGCTCTGTAGATGTGAAGATTGCTGTCATAATTCATTAAAAATATAATAGCCTGCTTCATTAAAATTTATTAATTGACGTACTACGATTGTACACATAAAGTATCAATACATACATTGCACATTGTACTTCCATCGTAGTACGTTCCAACGCAACAGGCGCAATAAATTTCAATAAAAATTCCATACAAGTGAAGTAGGCTTTCAGAGAACGCTTTACTCGATCACATGTAATTCAAATATATAGGTATAATGCCTATGAATCTTTCATTTTAAACTCACAGACATGGTTATTTTCATAAAAGTACCAACTTAAAGTTTTAATTTTAAACTCTTTTAACAGTATATTAAGTAGAAACACCTAAACAGCGGCATTAAACATTACGTTAATAACTAAGGTATGGCCAAGACCAGACTACTTTTTCAAAAATGTAGTAGAGATACAGGGGTGCCAAACGGCTATGGTTTGTATTCCCCACCAGAACATGATTACTACATACTACACACTTCTTAAAAATATATTTAACTAAATAGATATAATAAATAGTAAACTAAAATTAACTTTTCACAGATTGTTTTTCTATTCAAAGCATAGAAATATTAATGAGACTGCATAGCTGTCGCACAACGATTTAGCCTCAACACTTTTTTTATAAATTCGACTCTACTGCACCTAAACATTAATATGCCTACTAACTCCGGTGGGAGGGGAGGTGTTATGCTAACTTTAAGACACACACACACACACACACACACACACACACACACACACACACACACACTCCATAGAAATTAAATCCCATCCGACGACGACGTGTGGGCAATTTTATTAGATATTATTTTAATCTTTCACGACGCAAACACCGGGTAGAAAATAAATCCTGTCCGCGCGCCAGACACGCGCGCAGGCATATTATATTTTGATCTCAAGTCGGAGCATTCGATTCGCAAACCGTACGTTTCACGACGCGAAAATCGATATTTAAATCGAGCGTCTATCGACGCGGTATCTCTACGACGGTCGAACGAATAATGATATTTAACAGGCTATAAAGTACAGGAACAGACGAAAAAACTAAAAGCTCGAGGGGCACACTCACTAAGATCGTTTACTTCGCCGTCGTCTTTCTCGGCGATCGCCGGACGGGACGCCAACAAGAAGACCGCGGTGCAGACGACTGCGAGGACGCGGGGCACCGGCGATTTCGTCATTTCGCTGTGCGCTCCTCTGGCGGCAATAATCGATCAGCGACTGGTTTCGTTCTCCGTGTGCATGTTGACCGTCGAGTGTGGAATATTGACGTTAATTGAATTACATTGGACGACTACGGGCGACGGCGCGAAACGGGACCTGACGACGGCCGGAACTACAGACAATCACGCGGATCACGAGAAGACTGATCGGCCGGACGCCGCCATCGTGTTGATGTCGACGGCCGCCGCGGCAGTGTCGCGCACGCGCAACGAAAAACAAAAACGAAATATGCGTCGCCATCTAGCGGCGTAAACGCTCAACGAAACCACGAAAACCGAAATATGCGTCGCTATCTAGCGGCGTAACCGCGCAACGAAAACCATAATGTGCGTCGCTATCTAGCGGCGTACACGCGCGACGTTTTCGTCGACGATATTTATTTCTTTTTTTTAAATTATACGTCTTATTATTATATAAATTACTATAAATTCTAATTACTATAAAACACGCGTGCATTCGTGCACACGAAAATGCATAAAAGGAAAGGATATTACCTTTTTAAGTATCAAAATATTGATTTAATTTTTAATAGTGAAAAAAAAAACATCTAAATATGTTAAAAATTATATGAATTATATGAATAAAATCGGTTCATTTTTTTTTTTTTTGAAATACAAATTTTAGAGTAATAATTACAGTCTGTCAAGTTTAATACAAAATTTAACTACCTATGATTTATATGATTATATTATATGATTTGAGAATGGAAACTATCGATGGAAAAAAAGGACTAATATTGTGAAATTAACCTTATTATAAAATATGCGTTTTAGGTGCATATATCCCGTCAAATCTCAAAGTATGCGACAAAAACATTAAAATATGCAAAATAAAAATAGTATTGTTTGATTTTAGTAGAACATTTCAATCGAATTTGTTTCCATGTCAGCATTAAATAGGATTAATAAGTACAATAATAAAATTACAACACCTACTATAAAAGTGTGCGATGCACAGGGCTGGATCAAGGGGGGGGCTAGGGGGGGCTATAGCCCCGGGCCGCAAGTTGAAAGGGGCCACAGTGTGTCAACTGATTTTTTTCAAAACATTATTATAACTTATAAATTTTAAATTTATGTCATATGAAAATGGACTATGGACTTGGATACTTCATAACCGACACACAAGACCCAATTATAGGTATAGTGGTCGTAATAAAATGTTATTTAAAAACAATGCTATACTTATTTTAATTTATATATGTTACAAATTAATAAATCAGAAGAAAAAAAGGAAATTGTTTTAGGTGAAAAGGCCTCAATAAAAGTAATAGCCCCCCTTAAATTATGACCATAATCCGGCCCTGGCGATGCAAGTCCTCGTATCCGGACTCGTGTCTATAGAGCAGATCTTACCTAGGCGTTTGGGTCGCCGAGTAAAGCAAATAGGAAAGTTATTGTTCGTCTAGGGCAGAAGCCCCTAGAACGTTTCCCATTTCGCCAAAGAGTAAATTGGCGTGTGTTTGTCGACAATCGATCGGTAATGAAACATCACATTACCCTAAATAGAAATGGACGGCGCATAATCTCTCACATCTGGATCGAACCGATTCACCGTAACCGTCAGGACGAAACCGCAACACGTTGCGGTTGCACAGGAAACCGGATGTGTTTTTTCGATTGCCGAAACGCCGACAAAACGCACAGTGTGATTCTAGAGTATTTAATGTATTATTTCAGTACCAACTATCACAAATCACAATATAAAGTATCTGTAATATACTTTTATATGTATGTTTAACTTGTCTTTTTGTACACACGAACGTTTTGTTGGTTTACCTGTGGGTAAATCATTACGTCATGTATTTTTAAATAAAATAAAGCAAAACAAAATAATTGGCTTCAAACACTAAACACTATGTATGATTTGACATTATACATATATAATAATTGTTTTTAAGTTTCTTTGTAATATTTAACAACATGATTATAATATGACTCTGTTTAAAAACAAAAAAAGTCTTCGTTATTGATATTAATATTTGTTCTACATTTAAAATAATTAAATCGCTCGACCGGCTGAACCTATCTAGAGCTCTAGCTGAACCATATTTTTTAAGTCATCACCAAATGGAAAATAAACTCTAAAGGTGGCCCCCCGGACTTACTGAAAGAGTAGACCACTTGAAACGTTTAGATAAAATTAGGAAATACATTACCGTCTCATTGCTGTTTTATTTCCAGTAAATTTGAGTTCTCACTCGAAACGTTTGTAAAATAAATATTTCAAAATCTTTCGAGAGTCCAAAATCCAATTGGTTTCTCTGTTATAAACTAGACGAAGGCATCAAATATTATACTACAACAAATAATGAATACATTTATATATTTTTATCGGGACAACGATGAAAATAAATAGTTAGAAAAAAATGTTTGGTCGGAAAATTGGTTCTAAAATAAAGAGAACGTTAAATAAACAGTAGGCCGAATAATTTAATATTGTTTCCGGATGCTCAAACTATATATCGCCTTCACTGTCAGAGATAAAGAATAACCGTCTGCATATGACTGATTTCATTGTGTCGACTGTAAGAGGATGTGTCATTTTTAGTTTTATCTACTACGATTTGTATTACAAGTAAAATTGTACAACTAATTATTAACGTTAAATAAACTACTAACGATGGTTAACATTGTTTTTATTTTTTTATACTATTTTATAAGAATAATTTAGGCGTGTCTACTAAATAACATTTTATAAATTATAATATAATGTAAGTTATATATTAAAACATGTGTATAAATATGATTTAGAGTAATAGAATGAATCAATATCATACTGACCGAAGATAATCACGCGAACATGAATGATGGACGCGAACAGACGGAAATGTACGTTTCTTAAAATCATTATAACAGCGGCTCACTTGTAAATACGATAAAACGCTGTGTAGCAGTAAGACTTTAATTACAGACTACTAAACGATCGGATCGTTATAGGTAAGTACTATAATAAGTAGAGGTACCCCTGCCTACCTAAAACGAACGATTTTTTTTTTTTTGATTTTTTCGCAACCATATAGCGTAGTGGGTAGAGAGGATGATGGAAAGCGTGACAAATAATGATGAAATGTATATTATTAAGGAGGCCGCTGTCATTGAAGCATGCTATTAGTCTGCCCGAAATTTACAAAACTTCATTTGACAATATCGGATTCAAAAATATAGTCTATATAAACGAACACGACGGCGCGTAGTACCTACACCTACTTATGTATCGGTAATATTGAGTAAGTGAATAGGTATAACGAGGATATATAGGCGACATAGGAGGTACCTATATTATGTAAACAACGAATTACAGGCGATCGTATGATTTCAACAAAAAAAAATAAAACCCGTTTAAATGTGAATAGTTTCGACACTTCAAACCCAAACGCGTACGTTCATGTCCCAGGAACTAGTGACCATAGACATGCCACTCGGCGATACACTCAGAGAAGTCACTCTGTTCTCGTGTCCCATCAAAGTACCTGCACAAATATTACACAAGCGTTTTAGTAAACTAATAACAATAATGTTGTATGGAATCAAAGTGGAATCATTTAGTTGTATCGTTTTAAGCCTAAAGATTCAATCGTTAAAAATTATTTAATAAATAAAAAGCAGAATTTATAATTTATTATTATTTTTCGCCCAAAATCGATTGCTAAACGCGATTTTGTACGCTAATAGGATTCAATGACTGTTAATTTATCGAATCTTTTTTTAGTTTTTACATTCTCTTTTTGTTCCAATTCCCAATCGACAACAATGCGAGGTTTTTTTTTCATTTTTAAGCACAGAAAAGATATTATAAGACGAATGAGGTAAATGATAGTAAGTAACAGAAAAAAGTTTAATTGGGGCGGAGGCGACATAGTGACACTATTATGTCATACAATATCGTTTCTTTGAGCACGTTTTGAGTTTGAGTAATTTGTCTTGTCGTTGGTCGTTTTTATACGTATAACTGTTACACTGGTCGCACGGGTATACGAAGGTTTTAGTATATATTTATTTTAATAATCAATCGGTGTAGTTACCGTTGTGCTGAGCCTTCATCGTGTCCCAAACGTGAACCGAGTTGTCGTCGCTACCGGCCAACAAAAACCTACCGGACACCGAGAGTCCGCACGACGTGAAACCCGAAGTGGTATTCGGTGGCTTGTACAAGGCGATTTGTTGATCGGATCTAATGTCGTACAGACGGGCAGACTTGTCTTCCGAAGCCGTCGCAAATCCATAGCCGCTGTTGTGGAACTGAAACGATACAAACGTTTACATAAATTTTCTTATTTTTAAATCAAAGGATACATTTCGCTCTCGTTCATTATTATTGAACGTTAGCCCGCCTAATTCAGTGGGGCGAGTGGGTGGAAGATGTAAAAACGAGTAGGTATACTTGTGCTTACAACTGAAAACTGGCTATTTATTTTCGATTGTAACGTTTCGAACACAAACTCTCGTGTTCTGTTGTGTGTAAACAACAAATGTATAGTAAATTTCGATTTAAGTATTATATATAACATCGATGAAACATACGCAGACGGAATTCACGTCGGCCTCGTGTCCGAAGAACATTTGTTGGCTCTTGAGTTCCCTGAGATCCCATAGTTTACACGTTTTATCCACGCTGCCCGTCACGAAAGTGCTTTGGTCCGGTGCTAAGGACAAGGAGACGACGTCTCCACAATGGGCGCTTTCCACTTCGTTTGTTCTTTTACCGGCTTCCAAGTCCCACATACAACTGTATAGGTAATACAAATAAAACGCATGAGAACTAAAACACAATCTCTACGTTTGAGTTATTATAAAAACGATTAACAGTAGGCGATAAGAAATCAAATATAAAGGAGGTACCTAAGTTTGAAATATTATGCTCAAAAATGTACAACTACTTCTATGAGTGTAAGTGACTGCAATCAGAAATCTGACCAATGCATTAACGTATTTAGTTCTATTCTACGTTTTAAAGTTTTCTTTCTTTTTTTTAAAAAAATAATCTTTATACTATAAAAAAATGTGCTATAAAATGGATTTCTGTTGTAGGGAAAGAACAAAATGTAATTCTAATTAAAAAAATAAAATAAATTCAACGCATATTGTAAATACAATGTTTAGAAATACGTTTTTCGCAATTACATTTTCATGTCTCCGGATCCGGTGATCAACGTTTTATCATCGACAAATCGACACGAAGACAAAAATCCCTCGTAGCCCAATAATTCGCGTACCATTTTTGCTCCTCCGTTGGAATCGCGATTGTTTAAGTCGTAAACCGTACACATGTTGTCCATCCCTCCACAGGCTATATAATAGTGTTAGACGTGTGGCGGTTAAAGTAGAAATAAAACAATATTCGCAAGTCAATTTTTTAACACTCGACGCAGCTACTACGAGTAATAAAAGTCATAGCTATAACAAGGTTGTATTATTCGAACTTGTATAAATAATTAAATCCTTGTTTTCTTTGCAACGTTAAAAGCATTTTTTTTACAATTTATTTTCTGCAAAATCTCCAACCCCAACAATCACTGTTCGTATAATATACCTCGAGAAACAGACAAACTTTAGGTAACTCGATACATTTATAACTATTGTTTTATCAACAAATAATTAAAAAGTAAATAGTCGAGAATGCTAAATTTAAAGTGTTTGAGATACAACAGCACGCCCCTAAACGTGCCACTGCGACGAAATACATTACATAAGTAATAATAATATACTAACCGACGAAATTCCCGGTCGGAGCAAAGGCCACACTCATGACCCAGGCCGAGCGCAACGGTATAACTTGCACTTTATTACCAGTCCACGTGTCCCAAATGATCAGTTTGCCGTCCAACGAACCGGAAACTGCGTGTCTGTAATGCGCATTTCGGACGTGAGTGTTTTTCACATTTCGTTTTTATTATTGATTCGAAAAACAGAGATAATATTATGACCAATAATATTATGGCCTGTTCGGTATAATAATTACCTATTGTCGCCGCTATAGTGGATAGAATTTACTTTATTAATGTGTCCTTTGAGCAATTTTTTAGTGGATAGTTTACACTTTGGAACGTCAGCCATTTCATTAGATATTTCCTCAATGGTTTTGTCCTGTTTGCTTTTTTGGTCTTGCTAAAACAGTATTAACAAGGCAACATTCACTTGGGTTCACGTACTTAATGATTTTGTTATGTGAAAACCATTCAGTAAAGTGTTCCAGTATACTTGAAAGTAAAATCATATTAATCTGAATATAATATCATAGAGATCGATGCATTTCTCAATGTAATATGTGATTTATAATATAAATTGTTTTTTTATTTGAACTGGTCAACTTGTTTATTTCAAGTATGATTTCAATTTTTCTATATACCGACAAATTATATTGTTATGACTTACCAGTAGGATAAAACTGGCCAAAAAAACTGAATTTGCAAAAATAAAAAACAAAAATAAAAAGCCGTGTCATAAAAAAGTTGTATGGGTAAATTGTAAGTATTGTAGAAATAGAAATGTCAACAGAAACGGAGCAAAAATACAAGTTTATTGTAATAGTATGCACCTAACTAATAAGTATAACATAGCAATAGCACTAAGTCTGTATGTGTACGAAAAAAATGTCCGAGTTAGATAGGCTCTAGAAAGCATTCGAATCACATAGTGAATAAAGTTAAATAACTTTATTTAACTGCACCTTGGAGTAAAACACTTAAACCATCAATAAAATAAAAGATATAATTTAAAGATAATTAGGGAGATAAAAACAATGATGGGTAATCAAACAGATTGTTTTTCAGACTTATTTAAATATAAAATAATAAAAATACAGTTTTGTGAGTAAATAAAATAATATTATCTCCTATAAATATACATTTATAGACTTGGAATTTTGTTTTCAAAACTTAAATCTAAATATTTTAATTTATCGGTACACTATTGTATGGAAATCTGCTAAACCACCAATAAATGTTCAATTTTATAAACAGGTAAATATTTAAACAAAATACATATAACTAATTGTAAATAATCAAATAATAAATCAAGTAATAAATCAAACTTCATTATTAATTAAAAAAATTAATTAATATTTCTAAAGTTTTTGAATGAAAATATACTGAGAAACTATAAAAGTCGATTATTAATTGGACAGCAGCTCAATTTATTTAAACAACCCATTACACATATTTGTCGATATTATAATGATTTGTTTTGCGTTAAATTCTTGAGATTGATAATTAACCCATTTAGCGTCAATTGACTCTTAAAGTCAAGTTCTGTTAAATATATTTTTAAATCTTCCTATTGCTTTAATTTAAGATTTTTTTTAAAGTAAAATAAGCCTTGCGACAAAATGTTTTAATGATTTTAACCATGCAAGTATATAAATCAATAAATAATAATCAACTTTCATTTTAGTTTATATATCTAAACTGTAATTTCAATATAAAGAAATATGGTTGGCATTAGGTACTTAATAAATAAGAGTGTATTGTACGTAATACACGCTAATATTTCTTAATTAATCGAAATTGCAATTTCGATTCACTCAACACATTGAGTATTTGAAGTATATTTCGTATCAATTGAAATTCTTATGTTATAATTTAGAACTCGTACAAACAACACTTTAATCCTGGCGAGGTCGTGATAAAAAATAATGTTGTCATTCTAAAAAAATCAATAGTGACCGCCATAGAAATATAATATGAAACCATAGCAAATACTTTTTAATACCAGTACTAAATTAAGGATTTCGCTTTGTTTTGAGTATTATTGTATTAGTGTAAATATTTTAAATTTAATTTAAAATGTAAAATTCAAAAATTATTTTAAAATTTCAGAAATTTAATAACTAATTAGAAAAAAAAAAAATCAATAACTTATAACATATATTGATATAAATATTTTTAAGGCACAATATTGTAAGA
Organism: Drepanosiphum platanoidis; assembly: GCA_948098885.1. Taxonomy (NCBI): domain Eukaryota; kingdom Metazoa; phylum Arthropoda; class Insecta; order Hemiptera; family Aphididae; genus Drepanosiphum; species Drepanosiphum platanoidis. The sequence continues at coordinate 5,718,387 of OX402541.1, forward strand.
AAAAAACACGAGTTTTTTTTATAAAATTTGAATTATTGAATCATTGTCGTGATACTCGTAAAGATAATTTCTATAAATAATTTTAAATTTATAAAATAAGGTTATCTATAGTTTAATATGTAAGTATGGCGTCAATATTGTTTTTATAATGTTAAGTCATTTATTAAAACAAATAATAATGGATAGACGAAAGGAAATGATAAGAAAATTATAACAATAAGCAAATCAAGACGAATGGTTTTAAAAATTGTTTTAAAAAAAAGTGTACATTTATTAAAAATTTAAACAAATACAATTAAAATAATATTAAACAAATAAATGTGTATAATTTACCTGACATTTGGCAATTAAGTCTTCTAGTTCTTTTCTAAGGGCAATTAATTCAGGATCCTTTGGAGGCATTGTCGATAATAATAATAATAACAATAATTATTTTACAATATAAAGTAATGAAATGTTACGTTCACGAAAGTCGAGAATATAGTGAATAATGGACAACATGTTTAATGTCATTAGTGTGTTGAAATCCAATTAGGACAAATCAGGGCTTCTAGGCACGTATAGACTACGTACGTACATACACGGAGCAATTTTAACTACGATTTAGTGCGGCTTGTGCTGCTCTTACTCGATTGGTCAACAGCTCTAATTTACCATCGCTGATGTTTTTCGACGCGTTTTTAATGAGAAAGTGACTTAAGAATAAAGTAAGTCCCTCGCGGAAAAATTGCAAACTTGGATTTTTGGATGCTTTTAAAAATATGACTGTTGTTTCTTCTTCGTTTATGTCTTGCAGTACTTTGATTAAAGTCTGACGTACAAAACTCACCATCAATTTGTTCAGACTTCCCCAGTCAACATTCTAACGGAGAATAAACAATACATTATATTTATAAATTTTCTTAAATGCAGTATTGATTTAATTACTTTTATAATTGTGATGGGAAGTGAATTATTGCGCAACATTTGTGCCAAAAACGATGCTAAAATTGGTATTTGATTTTTTTTCAAATCGGCGATTTCTTCCAAACGTACATTTATTGATTTTTTGAAAAACGCCTGAAAGTAGTTTTAATCGATTATAATCAACGGAAATTAAAACGACAATAAACATTGTTCAAATGTATACCTGATATTTTCTGTCCGATTCACAAAGTTGTTGTGCAACGTAAGCAAAAAATGGATTATAAACTTTGTAAACTAATAAACAATGAATTATCACACTGACTATTTCCTCTTGTTGTTGGCCTTTTAAACCCAATCGTACGAGTTTGTTGAAAGCGTCTAGGTAATCCTGTAAAAGCGAGTTTTTAATGTTTTCAAATAAAATATTATTAAACTGTAAGCATGATTTGATCTTTCATAAAACTAATTGTAAATATTATTGTTTACCTCGGCGGTAAATAGAATACAAAAAATATTTTTTCTAGTATCAGTATTCATGCGATATTTTTTTGCCATTTCCAGCAGTTTTTTATCATACATGTCTCTTTTTGGTACAATATTTGAATTTTTTTGTTCATCGCCTTTCCACGCTGAACCGACAATCCACCAACGGCCTTTGTTGTCAGCTAAAATTGTTAACAAAAATCAAATACATATTATTAATCGAGTCGTTATAGACAATGCCAATTTGAAATTTCAAACAATTTCGAGAGAAATAAAAAAGACTTGCCATTGAGTAAATCTTCATAAGATATAGCTAATTCTGCAGGAGTTTTATTGTACTTGTAAAATGTGCGTATTATTTTTTGAATATGTTCAATGTATGTCGAGTAACATTGTTCCGAACTAGAAGGTATTTTATTTACGTTATTGTTTTTAATGGCCGATAGAATTTCCAACATAAATTTTACTCTAGAGCTAAAAATACAAAATATTATTAATTAATAATTATAAATTATTGTTTACAAGAAAAAGTATTTAAATTTTTAATTGTACCTCATTGTTGATTCACACATTTCTGAACTCTTTTTTTGTATATCTAATAGTAACTTTTTAATCAATGAAGGATTATCTTTTCTGAGATTAAATCCTACAGTCCTTAAAACACTTAAAATTATGTCAATATGTTTTTCTTCGAATTGAATTAATAACTTGTCTAAAATCTCAAAAATAAAACTGCTATTAAATACCTAAAACAAAACAAAAACAAAAAAAGATTTAAGAAATAAAATAAAATATAAAATATACAATTTTATATCTAATTTTAAACCTAATGTATAAATATTATTATTATTATTATTTCATATTAAATCAGGTAAGTAACAAGACATTTAAAACATTTTAGAAACCAAGTGAATATTAAACATTTTAGTGAGAAATAAAAAGGCTTTAAATCGTCACATACAACACACTGAGAAATAAATATATAGTTTCATTTAACAGTATTAATATTTTTACTTACTTTGAAGGCGTACATGCAACACAATAATAGCATAATGTTGTCTAATTCTTTGTCTTCAACTTGTATGTATTTATTTTCAATAAGTGTATTTAGTCTCGTCGCCAAATTTTGTAAAAAATATGCACCTGAAAATTAATATTAATTTGATTATCATTTATTTAGACTATTTTATAAACATGAAAGTTCTAGGTTTTTATTTGTTTACAAATGGATACAATATTTAAACAAGATAAATTTGACATTTAACCAGGCCGTTTATAAAACCAAACTGTCTATTATCCTTCTTAAAATGAATCTCATATTGAGTTATAAATAATAGTCAACACAGATAAAAAAGAAAAGAAAAGGAAATCAAATGGAAATCAACTAAAATTAAAATGTTTCCATGTCAGTATATTATTTAAAAGAAAATGTAAATTACTTAAAAATTAAGTAGGTAATAATTTGATTTCTAATTTAAATTTAATACTACTGGTTAATGTGGTAATGATTATTAACTTAAATTAACAAGAGTTTAAATATGACCTATTAAATAGTTGCGTTAATAATAGTAATTATTGACTATTTGATAGATATATCAAAATGAAATTGAAATGTCTTGAAAAACTAGATTAATATTAAATAATATAAATTGTATACCCGATTGTATATGAAGTTTATGATAAATGGATGCCATATATTATTATAATACAACCGTTACAAAATAGTTAGATTGTATTAGTAGACTAAATTTCAAGACTGCAGATTAATAATTAGGTAATTACTCTCATGTAAATAATAAACATAAATAAAAATTATTGGATTAAAAGATTATATTTTATATTCATAACATAATCTTTTAACTTCATATAATTTTATAAAACAATTATTAGTTACCAATTTCACTTCCAATATTCGTATGTAATATTGTTATCAATGTGCTACTTTCGACAACCATTCGGTATGGTGTTATACATTCTGCACGGACTACCGAGTTGAAAATACAATTGTATACGGTTTCATTCATATTGTTTCGACTATTGACTTGATAAAGGTCTTCGATCTATAAATATGAATAAATTATAAACATGAATTATCTAATGAAACATAAGTTACTTCTTAATTTTACCTGTCTGCTAATGCCGTGCATATTCGTTTCGGCTAATCTATTCATTAGTCCTTTAACTTGTTGTCTTAGACGAATTAGTTGTTCAGACTCTTCGCTTTGTTTTTTTCTTAAATGTGGAGGTACATAAGCCGATAGCTGTTCCTAATAAATTATTGAAACAAAATAAATTGGTTGAAACAAAATGTTCTGCTAATAATAAAACAAATAACTTACCACTATAGTACCATCGGGTTTTCTAATTCTACCATAAATATCTTCTTTCATATTTTCAGTTTTCTCATTAACAACTGGTGAGTCTTCATCAAATTCATCGTCAGAACATTCTTCCTCCAATGACTCACCTTCTTTTTCACAATCATACTCGAATTCTTCTTCGTGATCATATTCATCATTTTCTTCTCCAGACATATTTTCATCTTCACACTCCTCATCAAGAGTACCATCATCAGATACACTATCGTCCTCAAATTCTTCGTCAGATATATCTTCATCTTCGTGTTCATAATCAAAGGTTTCTTCGTCGGATAAAACAAATTTAACTTTTTTATTTGATTCTGATTCTTTTTTTTGTGATGTAGTTTCTGGTTCCTTTTTTTTCTTATTACTTTTAAGGGAATTAATAGCATTGTAATCATCATCGAAATTTGAATCTATGTCCATCAAACTTTCCTTTAAAGTCGCACAGTCCTTACGCGTCTCTGGATCACATACATCTAACAAATCTAGATACAATCGATTAAGGTTCAATATACACCAAAACAAGATTAAAATTAAATAAGATATAGAAAAATGTAAGTGTAAAAAAAAGGATACAGTCAAGTCCATCGTCAACAAAAGATTTTCCAATAGTTTTCCTCTTGTCTATTTTTAAATATTTTGCCAGTCTTTTAATCTCTTTATCTTCATCTACATTAGCCTGTTTCATCTGTTCACGACGACTTTTTTCATATTGTTTTTGTAATTTGACTTCTTCGATTTTTTCTTTATTCCTGTCCATGACTCGCCAATCGGTCACGTTGGAAGTCTTTGACGATTTCTTTTTGGCAGGTACAGCCTTACCTGCTTTAACTGCTTTAACGATGGTCTCTTGCAAGGGTCTCTTCTTTTGTTTTTTCATTTGACGCATGGCCTTACGTTCCGCTTTCCTCGATTTGAAAACAAACCGCTGGTCTGAGCTCGTTTTCACAGACGATTTAGCTTTCATTTTTCCAGGTATCTGCAAGACAAGGAAATAAAATTTAAAAAACAATTGGTGGCGTTATTAAATAATACTATCGTATAGTAAAAGCTATGTAATTAAATCATATTCTTTTCCTGTCGCGTTCGTTCGTTATAATATTATACTCGTATGTGATATTATAGATATCAACGTAAGATTATAATATAAATATAATATATAATTCGGTGTAGAAATAAAATAAAAGAACAATTTGCATTATTGAATAATAAGACTGTAATAGCTGTGTAATTAAATCTTATATGTGATATTTATAGATCATAAAATAATGGTACGAGTACACTGGAATGAAATATTTTACACAACGACAAGTGTTAAGTGTTTTTCGTTCGACAATGTTATTAACGATTTGCTCGTTCGGGAAAAGAAATGATATCAAGAAGTCGAATACTCACCACGTCGAATCCAACTTAAAACGCGACTATTGGGACTTCATTGAAATTTGAAATCCGAAATATTGAATTCGAGATTGAAACGTTCAAATACTACGATACCGAAGAGCAAGTAATGGGATATCAACAATAATTGTTGCGTGATAGGAGACACGAGGATTTTATCAGAACGCACGCGATAGTCGTTTAGATCCACGAGACAATCGTTCCACGTAATCGGGGAAAAATATAAATTGAGATCTTTTTATCGTTATTCCACGGCTAAATTGAGGTGTTTTATAAAAAAAATTAAAAATCTAATGACGATCGAACACGAGTGCTGAAGTCTCGTGGGAGAGGTGAGCGATCGTTACGAGTAGACCCAAAAATCAGGATTCGGGAGCGTGGAAAACCATTATTTTAATAGAACGAGCGGAATTTCGTTTCCATCCACCCAGTAAAATAAAACATAATGTATACCAAAATCGCTCGGAAAATACATTATATTAAAATATATAGGTATTATAATTATTATACGAATTGGGTACAAAATTAAACGTTCACAGGTATAGAAATTGCACTTACCTTACAAGCACGAGCCAAAAAGTAACATAATATTTCACGACTGATATGAAAACAATTTCAAGAATCGATTAGAAATGTGTACAAGTTAAAAGCAGCCGAAAATAGTTTTTAAAATAACTGTAAAACGATAAAAAAACATCCATAACACGATTCCCAAGAATATTATCTATATAGTGTACATAATAATCCAAATTTAAGTAGAATAATTTAATGTTTATAATAGTTTGAAAAAACCCAGCCTATAAAACACCGAAAATGGTGGATGAAATCAACCTATTCGTTGGATAGGTAATTATCTAAAGAATTAATTATATTATTTTCATTAATAATCAATTCATTTTTTTTAATTATCAATAAAAATAATTTAATTTATACATTTACTCACTCTAAATTTTAGTTTTTATAAACTACGGTGTGTTGTGCCAATGAATACCATGTGAACCGTTTATAATATCTATTATAGATCTATATCGTTCAATTTTTCACTATGGTTTGTACTTGTGTGGAATGGTTTCACTGAAAATGCTACAAAATATTTTAAGTCCTGTGTCAATGAAATAAGTACTGTGACTAAAAGGGAGGTTTAAAAAAGAAGTAGGTATAGGTACGCTAGAAAATTAAAACCCTTAAATGCATGACTTTTTTAAATTAAAAGAAAAAAAGTTTTTAAACTAATTTTGAGGCGTAGAATCTAAAAAAAAAAAAATAATAAAAAATTTTATTAATCAATTTAAAATCTATGGTAAAAATGATTGATTAGTTTGTTTATAACCTCATAGATAGCGCCACATATTCCATATCGATAAATATAATAATATAATAGTCACCTCGCAAGCTCGGCACCTATAGTATAATAGAGATAGAAGAAGATCATTTATAAAACGTGTTGCAAATATGCAACAATATGCGTTTAAGTGTTAAAAAAAATGAATCGGTCTGATAGACTAAATTCAAATAGACGTGAGAGAAGAAATGCGAACAACTTTTAAAAATTAACAAATATATTAAGTACGAATTGAAACCAATTCACTACAGTTAAAAAATTTTCTTACCAAATATGACACATATTGTACAGATCTCTTTGCAAAATTGGAAATGTTTTGAATACATTTTAAATCTCATGATAAACATCTTTCTTTTTTGTGTATTTGGGGAAATCTTCAAACTGTTTCAGGCGATTCTGAATGTTATTCATGATTGAATCTTGTATCTGTGAGAATATGTGTTTTAAAAGCATCGTCTACTCTATTGTACTCGATTTACTCGTCTATTAAAATATTATACTTACGATTCCTTAGGATCAGTTTCCGAACGCAACGATTCGTTATTAGTTTATTGCTTTCAAACGTGCACAGATAATGCACAAAGTTTTGTGTAGGCGAGGTCCAACATCTCTTTATGGGCTAGTCCAAGAAATGAAATTACAAAGTACAAATATTTGGCCCCAAACGACTTGTTCGTTGACCTCAATCAACCGACTCGTGTACCTCACCAGACGGTCGAGTAATTATTCGTTTAAAAGTAGAATTATTTTCAAAGAAGACATTGCTCGTGACTTTATATTATTTGATTTGTTGAAAACCCAACGTCCATGTTATTTTTATTGGTTTTTTGTTTGTTTGAAAAAGTTTAAAACATTAAAAAGTACATAACACGCATACGGTAGTAGTGTGCTCAAATATATTACCTCCTAATGAAATGTAATTGTTCGTTTAGATTAGATATTGTTATCGACAGAGAAAGAGTATTTTGGCATTAATAACGAAAATAAATGAGAATATATAAATGTAAACGTCGAAGGTATTATAATATGTTGTAGTCAACGTGTATAATTGGGCTGGTAATAATAACGACCGAAATCAATGGTCAATTACTCCGCACATAATATATTGCTCGGTGATCAAAGCAAAACAAGTAATAAATTAAAATAAAAAAAAAACATTTCTAACAAAATACACAATATTATATTTATTTGTACAAGGTATATTATATATTATTATATTACAAATAACAAAAGTGACAAGAAAAAACATAATAAAATAATTATTATTTATATACTTACCTATTATTTTATGTTATCGTACAACTAGGACGTTATACATTTAGATAAACACCAGTATTCCTACAGATCCCGGTTAAGATTATATTATACTATTAGTTATAACTTATAACCAAAGAGTTATATTAGTCTCTATTTAAGGCCCACGACGATTATTAACGCTAAAAGAGTGCCGAAAATGTATTAGAGAAATGAAAAACTTAAGTATTTGTTAGTTAAATGCAGAGGTATCGAAAATGTTATAATATATTACACATTGAGAAATTAATGTTCATATTAAGAAATAGAAAAGAGATAAAATACTTTAAAAGCAAATACAAATATAAAATTACATACTTTTTTTTTTTTTTTACCTATACTTCTCGATTGATTTTTCTCTCGAAATATTGGGTGTGTCCGTAATATAAGAAAATGTAAGCCGTTGAAAAAAAAAAAGAAAAAAAGTTATGCATAGCCGCCCTCCAAATCTAATAAGCATTTGTAGTCCGATGTTTAAATTATACACCGTGATCGCAAAAAAAATAAGCCCGGGGGTAAAAAGGAAAGCAAACGAGGTGACTTTAGAGAAAATAAAACACGTCCAAACGAGGGAATGCGTTGTATAGATCGCATCGATCCGTTTTCGTAATGACATAGATATTTTAAGTACTAAACTAATCGCGAGAAAATATGAGAATGATCATTTTCAAAGCACAAGATTAAAAATACTTGGAAATACATTTTCCTTCAAACAAAGTTTGATATATAGTCAATAGTTTTTAATGAAAAATAAAAAATGTATTTATTTATTTCTTTTATTAAGTATTATTTTTGACTTAAACAGATTTTTAGAAAAACAGTACCGACATATTATAATTATAGCCGTACAATTTTTCATGAAATATTGGCAACAATTTGAAAATAATATTTTTAAGTCTATAAAAAAACGTAAGAAACATTTTACACGATTAAATAATCAAGAATTTTAATCGAAACATTAAAAATAATATTAATAGTTGTTATTCGACTTATGGGAACGATACAAGAGAAAAAAAAAACTATTTTAAAAAGGGTATTTTTATTTTTTTTTAGTTTTGCATCTCGATCGATTAAAATGAAATCAAAATCATTGTATTTTTCAACAATAACAAATAAAATATTTGGACTCTAATACGCTTCTTCTGATGAACAGATTATGTTTCTCGTTTTAACAAATATAATAACTATAAATCTTGTGTCCGTTCTAGAAAATACAAATCATAATATATATTGTGTAAACACGTTTGACTCGATTTGTTTTGAATTATGTCTTTGAAAAACATATTTCTATTATTAATTATCGTGAAACAACACTTTCAATTACATTTTTTTAACGATTCGAGAGTAATAGTAACTCGTGGAAATTTCGATTTCTCGAATTGCGATTAAATAAGTAAATGTTGAAAAAACTATGGAAATTAAAAAAAAATTTTTTTGGCGAACAACAAAATTAATATAAACAATATAATATTATACACACGTTATATGCTTTAACAATTTTTTTTTTGTTTTTGATGAAAAATCTAAAAATTAAGACGATTGTTTTAAAAACGATAAAAATAAATATAATACATAATGCTTTTGGAAGACAAAACATATTTGATGGCTGTTGTTTTGAGTTTTTATTAAGTTCAAAAGTATGAACAATATATGATATTATATATAATTTCCGTTCGGACACATATAAGTAATACAAATTATTTTACTTTCACAAATATTAGTTATATTTCCACTAAAAATGTATAAAGAATTTGTTGAAAATATGTACAATAATTTAATTATTTTTTAAATTATGTTTTGATATTTGGTACATTCGTTTTATTTTTTTAATATCTGTGGTTTTTAAACACAAGTCAGAAATGTACATAACAGTTACTACTAATATGTGTACATAATTTTAAATAATTTAATATCTCTAAGTATTCATTTTTTTTTTCTCGTTAATTTATTAAATAATTTATTTTATATTATCTTTTTTTTTCTTTTTCGGGGGGTATTCACACATTATTAATTTTTTTTTTAATATGTATACATTTTCATAAAAAATATTTGAAAAATTATAAGAATAAGAGAAAAAAAACCAATAAATAAGAATTTGATGTTAATACATATAAGATTATAATAATATATTATTAAAAATTAAATACATTTTCAGTTAAAACTGACAGATAAAACACGCTGTTTTAGAAAAAAGATAATAAATTTGGTTGGTATACAATATTAGTCTATTATAAAAAGATAGAAAGAGAGAATAACAGTGATCCAATATAGTTAGTTGTTGACAGATGTTTACTGGTTTTAAAAATTCATAAAAAAAAAAAAAATAATAATAATAATAATAATAATAACTTTCACAGAAGAAAAAAACAATAACCAAATAACCTTCAACTAATCACCTGCACCATAACGGGCTTATAAGCTAATTGATCTGTGCATAAAGAAAGGTTTTTATTTATATATTCCCAAATTAATATGCGCATAAATATGAATAGGATAATATTAATCATAGATGGCAACTTAATTTAAAATATATATATATATATATTTTTTTTTATGGAACTAAACAGATAGGACTATGCACAAAAATTTTGCGTTAAAAATTCAAAATACAATTTTTACTTTTTGCTTTATAAATTAATATTTTATATTTATTTTTCAAAATTTAAGTTTTTTTTCTTCCAAAAGTAAAATTAAATTATATTACTAAAATATATATTTTCCAGCAATAATACCCAACAAGGCAGCGACTATTGCCAGGCCAACAATCAGGGTGATATTGGCATTTCTGTTTTGCAAATCCAAATGCTGATTACCACCAAGAGAACGTGTTTGAGATTGTTGATTTTTGATTTCGTATTGTAGTTGCAATAGTTCTTCCTATAATTTTGTTTAAAACCATTAAAACGTACAATTTTAAAAATAATAAATAATAACTGACTTTCAATTTAATATTATCTTGTCTTAGCGAATTCTCTTCTTCTCGTAATTCTTTTACTTCAGAGACTGCTTTTTGTAACTCTGTTTCAGCATTTGTTTCAAATACAGCCTATTTAAGAAATATATTGTAGTTCATAATATATCAGAATCAAATTTAATAAATAATAAACTTACAGTTTCTTCATGAACATTTTTAGATTCTAATAACTGTTCGACTGGAGGCATTTCAAATGAGCATTTCAGTTTAGAATCCATCACTCTACCTTCTTCAATATCTTTCCACTAAAATATAATAGAAAAATATATTTTTATTTTAAATCATAAGAAACATTTAAAATAGGAAAATACAAATATGTTTATAATTTAAAAGAATAAATATAACAATAATAAAAAAAAAAAAATGTATTTTTAATATTAAGTGTTTATAGGATAGGTAAAAATAATTTACTTAAAATTAAACAATTAAGACATTTAAGTAACCTGAAAAGCTTTTCCATCTTCTCCGTAATCAGCAACAGGATCAATAACAACTGTCTGTACTAAAAACTTGTGTTTATTTCTTTCATTGGCATCATAGTCGAATGGTTGCAATATTACTGGATAACAAATTCAACACACACCAACATAACACAAGTTAGTACAATCATTTAGGGAAACAATCAATTTTAAGGTTCATTAAAATATTAGAAAATGGTAGTAAATAAGCTCAGAAATACACTAATACAAATTCAGCAAACAAAGTTTAAAAAGTTCATATAAGAATATTGTCAGTTTTAAATTTTGATGCAAATTAATAAAATTACATTGAGAAGATGTAGGTACCTGAAATTTCAGCCTTATCTTTAGGAGGAAGTTCCCCGCTATTTGGTCTGACACAATAACGTTTGGGTGCAGTAGTTTTTATTTTGAACGCCACTTTTTTATCACTTGGATTTTTCAGAATCATTACCGTCTGAACTGGTTCAGTAAATGGACCTAAAAAAAAAAGTTTTAATTATTCAGATTATACTGAGGTTTACACATCATCTTCTATCTTCACTTTATCTCCTAGGATAATCCTGCAATACCTCATGCTTGTTGTTAGGGATGACAAAAATGAGGTTGTGTCAGGTTAACAACCAGTGTAAAATACATCAATAAGTATTATCCCGTATAATTATAAGAGAAGAGAAAAAAAGAGACTATACAGAAGTTCATACTATTATAAATAATAATTTAATTACTTAAAGGATATCTCAAAATGTATACATTAGATATTATGAGTATCTAAAACAAAAATGTTCAGGAACTAAAATTAAATAGGTATAGTACCTATTTGTAGTATCAAAATAAATATAAGTACAATATAAAACTAATAAGTGTGTGCAAACTGTAAGGTGCCATAAAAGTTAAGAATTTAATCAATTTTATTTATGATTACATTTTAACTATTGATAAAAGTAAATAAGTTTTTGAATAAAGTTAAATTAATAACTTATAAAATTACTTGAATTTCTATTAAATTTCTAGTTTGTATAACTTAAATAACCATCACTAAATATAAGTTACATAAAGATTTCTTAAGAAGGTAATTTTAATTATTAATCACATTATCAGTGAAATATTCATAGATCTCTAATCGTAAATTCGTATATCGCTTTTACTATCCAAATTGCTGTATGAATAAACTAGTGTTGAGCTTTAACAATTTTACTGAAGTGTTTACAAATAAATTATAAAATACTTGAAGTTAGTTTAGATAAAAATTGAAGATATTCACAAAAACTTAATAACAAGAAAATACCTATACATTTAGATACATTTAAATAGATAGGTCTTAGTAGGCTAAACAGGCCGAAAATTGATAAAAACAAATATCTATCTAGAATGAAATATACCAGTTAAAACAGAAATGAAATAAGACACACTTCAGAGGTATTCAAATTAAATTATTTATTGGAATTTGATGATTAAGAATGTACATTCATACTCCATGACTTCATTGAATAAAAATGCATCAAGTGAGAGTGATTATAGTATTTTAAGACCTTGTACCTTATCAACATTGTTTACCATAGTAAACAATTTATTAGGTACCTACCTAATAATTAAAAATGAAATACTTGTAAAAAATAGCCCTATACCAGTTTTGATTTGTTTTTAAGTCATTTGAGTAGATATATCTACCAAACAGTAAGAATGATTTAAGTTTTATTTAATATTCCTAAGTTAAAAAAAAAAAAACAAAAAAAATTAAAAATTGAATATGAAAATCAACCATTCAGTGATGTAACCCCAAGGTAAATACAAAAATCTGAATTAATCATAGCATCCAGGCAAGTTAAATAAAAAAACTCTATGGGAACTTTTAAAAACACAACAGTAATAAATGTTTTTCATGAATTAATGTACAATACTAGTATAGTAAGTAATAGTAACCATTAAATGATAATAGCAGAAAGCGGAATGTCACCCAAAGAATAGGAGCGAACAAAAGAAGAGTGCAGATGAGCTATAGGTATAGTGTGGGCAGTTCATTTGTGGGCTTTATACTAACATAATATTTAAGCCCATTCTTTACAATTAATATAACCTAATCTAGTATTTAATGAATTACATTATTCACTGAGTTTTGTCTGGTAGGTGTGAAGAAATACATTTCTTCCAATTTATATTTATTAAATATTTCTCCATTCAAAGTAATTGCAGTATACGAAAAGTATTAAATCCAAAATGTAGGTATAGAAAGCGCTCTAATACAATACACACGGCAAGCACACGATTAGATGAAATAGACTCGGTGAAAAAGTCGTTTCAGGGTGTGTACCAAATGCCGAGAAAAACGTGAATCATAACGATATTTTGGAAAAACGAATCCCGAGTAGCCGGGGTCCAGCCGTTGAATAATTCGCCACTCGGATTCCGGAGGTTCGCGCAAAGTCGAACTCCTCCCCCCCTCCTACTACTACTCAGCCCCGGGACGGCAAAAAAATGTCCAGTCTCAGGACCGACTTGTGCTCTAACCTTTGAATTTGAGCTCTTGCGGTGGCTCGATGGACAATATCTGATCGATTTTCGATGACATGACTACTGGTATTTTTTTCGCAGCGACAACAACGGCGGCGGCGGCGGCGGTGGCGGCGGCGTCAGCGGCGGCGGGTGGTCTGAACGCGCGGCGCTCGCGAACTCAACGGCGACAGCTGTCTGGCTGGCTGGACGTCTGTCTGGTTATAGCTATTGCTGCTGCTGCTCAAGCTCAACTGCTGTCTGCTGCGTAGCGATAAGTAATCGGTCGGCACACGAATACACACACACACACACACACACACACGCGCGCGCGCGCGTAATCGTATACGCTTACAAATACGCACACACACGCACACGGGCGCAGCAGACGGACGGACCCGGGACGAGACGGACCGTGTGCTCGGCGGCGGCGGCGGCGGCGGCGGCGGCGGAGAACGTCGTCGGTCGAAAACTTCGGTACGGATAACGCGGCGACGGCGGCGAGTCGTACGAGAGCGGGTAGCGTAGACGATGTGAAAAAAAAAAATAACGCGAAAATAAAACACGAACGGGAGAGAGAAAAAAACGCACTGGCTAATCCGTGCGCATGAGTAGTAGAGAAATTGATGATTAGGAAGAAAAAAAAACAACAATAACACAACCGTCTGTTCGACTGGAACGCGAACAGCTGTTGTGCTATGAGGTTATGAAACGTATATACCGCGACCGTGGTCGCGAAAACCACCGCCGCCGCCCCGTGACGGAATATTTTGTTGGCGCGCTCTTGCTATCACGTCGCGCGCCGTCGTCGTCGTCGGCCGCGATTATTATCATCGGTTGCGAAATCGTCGCATTATTACTATTTACCTATTATGGAAAATTATACGGACGTGTTCTGTCGGCGGGCCCCACCTCGTATATTATGTCTGTGGGCGGGTTAGTACGGAATTACTATAATCCGTCGCGTAGAGTACGTGTTTTTTTTTCAAAAGGAATTTACAATCTTTGTGTACCGCTTGGGCACGAAAAGTATGTAAATGTGATCGATTACGTACAAATTATTTAAAAAAAAAAACAAAAACATATTTACTAACGTGTACATTTTTGGTGACGTTTTTGAGTAAAGCGGCGACACTTTCACGTGGCTTTTCGTATTTTCAAACAATCGTTTTTAGGTGTCAACGGGTCACGACGCCGAAATTTTTTTTTGTCAAACGTTACCGTTCGTCCGCGAAGGTTTGCTGCGGGTTGCCGCCGAATGTTTTCAATACGTGTTTATGAGTACTACCTACTCGCGACGATTAGTATTCGTCTAGTTTTAATCGCTTCGATCTACACGTTATTATGTACTACAACCGGTTCGTTCGCGTTGTACTATTATAGTTGGTTATTGTAATCGGTAGGATGTGTGTAGATAATACTTTTGCGGTATCAGTGGTATCGCGGTATACATTCGCGGTATACGTATAATTATTGAAAATAAATTGAAGATGTCACAGAACATGGAGAATTTTCTATGTAAATAGGTAATGCACATGTTCTGTTTCGTCTACGCTTTATTTTTTCACGTGGCTAATTACGGTAGTTAATATTTTTTGTAACGTAATACTGTTGTGTGTTGACCAACAAATATTATATAGACACGAGCTCGTGTATTGCTCGAATTGATTCGTCGAGTAGGAAATTCGAACGAGAAATATTTATTCGTAATCTAATCGTATAATAGCTATTAAATTACTATAGTTTGATTTGTTAATTATCGGTTATTGGTTTAACGCTTGTTATTATTTATTAATATTGATCGAGAAGTGTGTTTTGTCTGGTAAAAACTGAAATTGTGTCACTAAAAATAATTTATTTTCGAGTAAATTACTCGGCTCTAACTCGTATTTCCTGGTACTCAAGGACTTGAAATTTAATTATATACTCACTTTACATAATTATCTAATAATTATCGAACGTGTATTATCGACCACCGACAAACAAATACCAAGTGGAAAATTATTTATTCCATACCTTTGATCTAACCTACAAATATTTCATGTTTACAAAACATATTTTTACTTTTTAGTTTCCGAGCGAAGCTAGAAATTTATTGATTTTTCAACATTGTGTTTATTTTTATACCGTGTGTAAATATTTTTCGGGTCATGAGACAGCACCGAAAAAACAATAGAGGCCATGTTTTTTTAGTTTTTTTGTTGTTTTTTTTTTCATACCTTTAGAGGAAAATATTTAAATACTATTTTATTCGAGCAACTTATAAATTACCAAACAAATTAGTACATTATTCCTGCCCCGAGGGAGTGATTTATACAAATAATCTATACTTTTGAACAATCGATCATGTATCTGATACATTTTATTATTTGATGTAACATTTTAGGGCCTGTTCTTATACAACAATTATTTGTTGGTAAAAATGTAGAAAAAAACCATCGTAATAATTTAAACGTGTTCAACGAAAATAATGCCTACGCTGCGGTTTACTGTAGTTTAGTAAACGACAGAGACTGTAATGCGATTTGTTTTTCTCATATCATATTATAATACTATAATTATAGTATATTATTTATACATAAGGCAAATTAACCGAGATAACTGCGTATGATATACCTAGCGTTGGAACAATTACCAAGTATAATGTGTGTTTTCTGTTTGAATTGATTTAAATTGACAAAATGTGTTTTCTATTTAGCATTATTTATAAATATAGTAGCGTTGTACTTATGATCGCACTATAGAGAACGGTCAAAGCAGTATCGTTTTAATTATTATTGTGACATCAATTTGTCGCCATCTATTTAATAGCACATTTTTGATATCAAAACTGACGTTATTGCGGTCGTCTGTCCGTTACTTTGTGGTGTACATTTACGGCTGTCGTTGGCAAGTAATTGATACTTAATTTATAGTACTCAAATTTATATATCTGTTTATTTATATTATAATAATATTATAGTTTCCGTAGAAAATATATTTAACCAATTTGTAATATTTGGATAACACAGTTTGCCGAAACGCACCGACAACTTATTTGCAACGCACTACACATAATATGATTACTTTCCGACGATTTTAAATCGATTCGTCGAATTTCGTTTAATTTAGACCCGACAAATACAATCTATAGTCGATTAATTTGAGTTTATTTTAGACGTTGCGCTCGTTTAACCACAAGCAGATCCATTGAGGTATGAGACAATTTATATTTTCTTCCACGATTTTAAAGAACCGATTATAAGAATTATAAGAATCATTGAGTTCTTTATAATTGTGTGTTTGGCGTACCACCTATGTATAATTTTGTTTTATTTTTGGCATTGCAAGATTTAAAACGTGTAAAACTTTTCATTCTGATAAGACATTTTATATACATTTTATTTCAGTATTAGTAATTGGACAGCAAACGGTATATTCGGTAATTGAGTTGCCAAGTTGTCTATATTTTTATATATTAATTATGTATATAATAATTTACTGTATATATTATTGTTCTATATACATAAAGCATTACATAACGTGTAAAATAATGCGATTCTATCAGGGGGTTATAAATATTCCGGCTTATCAGTACTTAATTTGTTCATTTCGGTGTTGATTAGTTGTACTGTACTTATATAATTATTAAACAAAATGTGCATATTATAATTTTATTAGGCAGATATGGTTAGGTATAATATAGTATTATAGTAATATTAATTTATTAATATTATCAATTTTAAAAAATTGATTTGGTAATGTAGAATATAATTTATAACTATTTTATCTCAGGCAGTCGGTTAATAATGGAGTTTTTTTTTTTCATAGTCATAATATTACTTTTTTTTCATATCGATTAATTTAATTGTTTCCATGTTTTTACACTAAAAATCTAACAACTGATATATGAGATAAAACGCCGCACCTCTCCTTCGGTAAATACATTTTAATTTGTAAAACTCCTTTCTCCCCCACCTCCCATAAAAATATTATAGACACTTGTCTGATAGGTAATAGTGTCCAGTGTCGAAACCTGCCCGGATGACATCCGGTGTTGGGTTAAGCTCGACTTTTTAATTGCAATTAAAGCTGGTGTCAAATATGACGTTTAATTTTCTAAAATGTATACATTTTACAGATACTGGATAGTTGATGTTTACGTCAGATTACTCACATTACACGTCAGAAGAGATAATTTGGCGCCACCGGTCAATCTGGGTCTCGAACTTAAGAATAATAGACCGTCTACTTTTACAGGTATTGGGTATTTTATCGTTTTAAAACCGTTAATAAAGTCTCATCCCACGATAATATTTAGGCCGTCATATAATTTTTAGCTGCTGCACCTTGTTCTGATTTTGTCATGTCCCCTTGGTTGCCATTGCCAGGCAGCTGCGGTTGTTTTGTCAACGTTTTGATGTTTTTTTTACTCTCATGTTTTTCCTACACATATTATTTTTCATATTTCGATATCGAATACTGTCTTGTTTATACGTCTAAATGTGTTGCCTCGTTCATGTAAAATAAAACGCATTTGAGTTTATATCACTTTTTTGAGATACCCTTGAGATTATCATCCAATTATTTTTCATTTCATCACAATATATACTTTAACTGGGTACAGACACGTTTATTTAATACCTTTAAGTATACACACACACAAAATGAATCACAATTTTTTTTTTCAATAACAATATCTATTAATTATATTAGTGTCAATAACATTTAACGTGCGTGTCAAACTGCTAGAACATAATTCGCGTAGGTAATTGTTAGATCAATTATTCAAAATTATTATCTGTTATACATAATAATAATACCAAACAAATATTTTGACAGACTTTTTAATATATTATGTGCAAATTGTATAAGATTTGTAAAATAAGTATACAAAATAGTATAATAAACCACTAAAGATATAGAAAATAGGATAAACCATTTTTTAACTTGGCTCAAGGTGTTCTATTGTTTTGTTTAATTTATTATAGTGGCGTTGATATAACAGACACGAGTTACGTTATATTATATAGTATATTATACACACGTATCTCCATGTAGGTACCTATAAATTATTGTCAACACTAATTATAATAAATACTGATAATACAGATTATACAGATACCGTCGAGTCTTCTTCATATTCACGAGACGAGGTTTGCATTGTAAGCATTGATTTTCTATTAAACTCGAAACTTTCATGTACAAAATATTCAATACGGACGATACCTAATGTAAATGATATGAATTATGATTGTGTTATATTGTGTTTGTGTTTTTTTTTATATATTTAGAAAATTAATTTACTCCTATTGTCTATACTATTTTATTTTATTTGTTATTATAGATGACGTTCTCTTCGATAATTTTCTGTAAATAATTTCGGATAGTAAAACTACGCCAAGTTCAACGCGGTAGTTTATCATTGCATCAGAAATTAAACATTCGAAATACGTCAGTCATTAATTTCTCGTAGTATACAATTTGCAAAACCGGACGGGAAAACTCGCTGTATCAAATTCATAAGTATAAGAGCTGTGTTTTGGTCTTTTGGACGGTATAATTATTTAGCAGATTTCGATTTATTATAAACGCCGTACGATAAGACCGCCATTGGCATTTACGGAACGTGATATTATTTTTGGCGGATAAAAATATAAAATACCTCTATGTAAAAGCTGGTAGTACCACACGGTACCAGCCTGGTACCGATCAAACTTATGCGTTACCTTAACCGGACATCGACCCGGTATGACCAGAACCATTGATTAAATAAGTACCAGAACTGTGGTCGTTTTCTACCACTCGTATACCCTAACCTAACCGTGTTTGGGGAATCGTCGGCGTCGGATCGCGACGGCGGCATCTTCGGCGCTAGTTTATCGTCGCGAGTCGCGCGGTAATGGCCGGGGAGTTTCCCGTGCGAGTCGATCGTTTTAATAATCGATTTCATCAGTATGAATATTTTCGATCGATCGGTTCGATGCCGGCGCGCGTACATCCCGAAGCGCGTGAGACGGTGGTGGAAACAACATGGTGTGAAGCAAGAGCGTACGACGTCAACGGCGACGGAGTTCAAACAACAAATACGGTCGTGGAAGAAAAAATGGCGAAAATCTCGTGAGTACTTGTTTTGTAATGATTGTCGCGCGATGTCTGCTGGGGCCGCTAATGAGCGTGACGTTGGCAAAAAGTCGCACCACAGGGAGACATAATGCGTAAATTACATTACGCGCGTGTAATAATGTACACGCGCATATATTATTTTCATTTTGACGCGGGGGGGGGGGGGACTGCTGATCCGACGTTTCCCTTTGAGGTTAGGACAACTCGAGACCTAAAACTGGCCGAGGCACAGCTTGTCGTAAGGTTTTTTTTTTTAAGTGCTCGCGAAAAATCACCCGTTCCATTGACAGCGCGATCGATTCGTATTCCCGAAATATTTTATAATAGCATTTAAAACCATAAGATAACGATCGTATAACGCGGTAAAGCTAAATTTACAAATTCGCATAAAATTTCTGAATTTAACTTAACCTTTCGCGTGTTCGTTTTGTGGAAAAAAATAAACGGGCCCGCTCCGTCGCCTCCGTTAGCCCTAGACTCGTGTCTACTACCGCGCCCATATTATTATGTATGTATATGTCGATCTGGACCCGCGGCCGAGTGTAATATATCGTTTTTCAGGCGCCATTGCCAAGATAGAGTTGTGCGCGTGATTATACGACGAACACGACGCGGTCGCGTGCCCGACACCGCTGTAGGAGGCGAGGTAGTACCACCTATACCTACCGCGGTCACGGTAATGTAGTGACGCCGCGATACGTAATAATTGTACGCCGCACGCAAAGCTCGTAATAATATATTGACCTCGCGTCCGGCCGCCGCGGTTCCGGTAGCTCTTTCGTCGCGGCAGACGCGTCGACCACGCGTCCTCTCGCCGGTTCGGACTTTTCGGGCTGGAGGGGCACACACACCGCGATCGGGGGAAAATGTTAACAACAATTAAACGTATTGATTGATATCTGTACACAAATGATATTATTATAATACATCGGACACTAATACTAATAATATTGTCGTATTATTTTTCGTTGTATTCATATTATGTACGTTAAAAACACGATAGTCCGGCCGTCTCGGTCGGCAATAATTAATTATTGTTGTCAATTCGCAACACGTCGCGCAACACTCGTATTACACCGGGCCCGAATACATGCTACCCCTAAACTAAGTATACATCGCGACGTGTCCTCGTCATATTTCATCGGCCACCCATCGAGTATTCAATGGGCCGCCGGACCACCGCCGCCGACTCTTGCTCGCGCCCGTTCCGATCGCGGAGCCGAGCCGCGCGCTTCTTCGTCTCGACGACGACCGAAAACCAGACTCCGGGCGACCCCCTTCCGACCTCTCGCCGCGGCGTCATTTGGCGGTTTATTATTCGCCCGGCAGACTGTAAAACACACACGGAGTGAGGGGATAGTGAGAGTAGGTACTGCAGCCGCCGCCGCCGCCGCCGCCGCCGCGTCGTTTTACGAATGTCGGGAGCGCGCGCGCGGAAAACGCGCACCGATTAGTCGTGTCCGGCGCATCGGTTCGAATCGACCGTTTCGACGTAACGAGTTCGCGTTTTCGAGTGGAGGAAATAAAAAAAAATTGTCTCGTTTCGTTTCGTTCGGGGGGTTCGAAAGAGACGACAACGCGATATCGAGAAACGCGCGCCAGTCACCACCGGTTTCGTGTTCGTGTGCCGCGCGCGCCACTCCGCCGAGTAGTCCGGTTCTCTTCAGTTTTTTTTTTTTTTTTTTGCTTTCCGTTTGGTTTTTTTTCTCCATCACAACACGCGTGCGTGTTGAGAATTTAACGCATTTTTCCACTTCTCCCTCCGTCCGAGGTGGATTTTTTTTTGTGTCTCTTACACGTTATTCGTTTGTTCGCGGTGCCCGTCGTGTACCGTATCCCGCAAACGTTATTTATTACACATACACATACTGTGCACTACATGGATCGTAAAACTCTCCTTATATAGGTAGCTGCGCAGGAATTAAAGACCTTTGAACAATCGAACTGTAAGACGTCTCCTCGACTACGCAGCCATACGCACACACCGCCAGTCGAGTTCAACCGTTGAGTGTAATCGCAGTCAGCTGAGACCGACGTCCGCGCAGCTCAAGATATATGTAGACATTGGACTGCAGGTAAGAGCATGTTTTTTGGCGCTAAAATATTTCTTCACCTTTTTGTGTGTGTGTGTGTGTTAGATTTAAGTTTGTAATCAAACTCGAGAGGTAAATAGTCGGTTGAAAAGTTTGAACTCTTGGATTGAAAATCGACTACTATCGATTTTCAGCTGATTTTAACTTTTAAGTATAAGGTCCAGTCAGGTGGTTTTTTTATTTTACATACTTATAAAGTTTATTTTGAGGTTTAATTTGACACAGAATTATTATTTATTAGTATGGTTAGGATTCAATACCATAAATTTGAATCCAACTCGTCTCACATAATAAGTATTATTATTAACAATGTATTGTATCGCATTTTCTTTAACTCTTGTCGTAAACAATTTCGTTCGCATTCAAATTTTGCACTTAAAAATGGTTCGAAAAATAGTTTATCCCGTTTGAATATGTTGTAACTGTTGATATTCCCATTATAATACTAAAGCGTTAGATTAGCATATTCAAACAATCGAAGAAAATAATGTCATGTTATAAATGCTCGAAAGAAGTTTTCAAAATATTACAAATTCTTCTCTTTTGAACATTCTTAATGAGCGATTAAACATGTTTTTTCATGGTTTTTCTCCTAGGATTATGCGTTTTTACTCTTCATTACTATCCAAAAAGTAGAAAGTAGGAATCATTTAGTATATTATTATCTTACTATACTATATAGTCAAACATTCTCGTGTATTCCAAAAAGTGGCACATGATTAATTTACGTTAATTCAGCGATGATGACGAACTTTCGTCGAAAAAATTAAATTTCTAGTCCCACGGATTTTCCCTTTTTGTTTTACCATAATACTATACATAATGCGTCCCTATATACGTACTACCTTATTTTTTCTTCGTTTTTTCTTCGTCTTTTATATTATAAAACGTTTTGAACGTTCCCTAAGCTGTTTTTGTTGTTGTTATTTCCAAAATTAGATAGAATGAAGAATTCATTTTATTATTTAATGTAGACAGATTTTCAGTTGCCTATTTTCGTTATATTTTTGAAAGATTGCTTTTATTAATTTTGTACACACATACAAAATATAACTCGACTACATTTAAGAATACCTACTTCATAGTTTTCTGGACAATAGAAATTATTATAGACTGATATTTGAAGCATCAACAAGTCGGTAGAATATATACCCGCGTATCACGCAATAATTATTATTCTACACGTGTATTATTACACAGAAGTTAGTATATACCCACTCGAAACCAGTAGTCAACCGGTCAATATAGGAAACGCTGACCAAGTAAAATAATACCGCGTGTAAAATGTACTCGTGTGTGCGTCGTCATTCATATTTTTTTACAGGGCATTGGCCAGTTAAATTCGTCCAAGTTCATTATTATTAATAAAATATACCATGCTACGTGCAGAACCATGTAATAACAACAATATCTATTCGATACAATTTTAATACTTGGCGATAAAAAATAATTTATCCGATTGTATTTCAAAATAGTAACCGATACTGATTTCTACATTATTCTTGTAATCTAATTTGTAACGGAAAGAAAAATCGTGTAAAGTCAATGAAATAACCTTGTGGATAAATTGTATATCATTATAAATATTTAGGCGTATTTCAAACATTTGTTGTATGATAAACATTGACAGGACCGGCCGCGACCCAGCGCGTTGACAAAACAAGTAGCTGCCTAGGGCGACAATATTTTTAAGGAGTTAAATTTAGACATGACGAAATATTTAAACATATCAAATTTGATATAATTTCACTTGATTTATCGTGATCAAACTGAATACTTTGATTTATATCTTAATTATTATAACTTTTATAACTTTCATATTTTAAATAATGATACACAGTAGGTATAAATTTAGTGATATGTACTTAGGGAAAAAAGGATTGAAAATTATTAAGAAAATTGGATGAAAATGTCATTTTTATAACATAAGTTCTTGTGGTAAAATTATTTATGACATATGATTGAAAATATGTCTTTGGTAATACAATATGCATTTTAATCGATTACATGGCGTTTTTAACCGCCATGAGTTACGCAGGAAAAATTATATTTTGCCTTCTATCGATTTTATTGGCTTAAAAAATTATGAAGTATGGGAGATTTACTCAATTTCAAAATAGTAATCGTCTAATTGAAGGAAACACTAATGAAATAAAATATGTCATTATACTTACAAAACCTTATCACTTCTATACAAAACGCAGTTTATTGCCTATCTAAATGGTAATTTTTGCTACTGTATTAGTTTAGATACATGTATATACGGCTATTAAGGGCATAAATAACCTCGACGACACAAGGTCAAACGCGTTATAGTTTAAACAAAAATAACAAACAACAGTTTTTTATTTTATTTTTCGAAATCAGTAGATTTTAAATTATGTGTTTAATATTTATTACTATGTGTCAATATTCTATTAAGAAAATAACAAGTATTCAAAATTCGAATGAGTATAAACCAACACGTGAAAGAGTCGTATTAATTTTGTTGCGCAATTATTGTATATATATACTAAGCGATATTATTTTGATGGTCCAATTATCTATTATCTGCACTTTGTCATTCACTGACTCCTGTCCTACAGCCTGACTGTCTTTATACCTATAACCGCGATCATCCTTAAGATTTATGAGGGAAAGGGAAAGATTTTTGAGAGGCTCTAATAATAATATTTATTAATAAAAGTGAGACACGCGCCCCTTCTAGGGGTTACTCCGTAGTCAATTAGGAACCTTTAATGTTTCGGTATGTCACAATCCCTTCCCATTTATTTATTTCAATACCTCTTCAGATGACTTAAAAACAGAAACTATGACATTTTTGGAAAATATTTTATCGAACTCTGCTCCCAGTAAAGTGAAAAGTAGATTCGAAATTTTTTTTTTCTTATCCTTGGCTCCAAAATACCTGCCTGAAAACCAGTATCTATGCTGGACTTCGTAATTCCATTCTCGGCCACATAATATATAAAACCGCGCGTGCTGTACCTGTTTTAGCGCAAAAACGAAACGCTCCTCAAAACTCGAAAACGCGTCTCCTTATTTTGACAAATGACGTTGACGACACGTACGCGCGTATACAACGTCGTCGTAGTAGGCGATAAATGCAGGTAAATGATATTATTTTCTAAATTCGAATTATTAAATTTAATAATAATTATTGGAATGTGCCCAATATAATAGACGAAGGTATAACATCGTAATACTACCCAGTAGTACCTAGAGTCGTAGTAGTGACTAGTAGTAGTACCTACATCCTAGTGCACCTGGTAGTAGGTATCGCACTGGCCTTGGTCGCACGGCGGCGGCGGCGTGGGAGACGCGAGTTAACAAAAGAACGGAGTAGCAGAGCGAGAAGAGAGAAGAAAAGTATATAATAATAAAATATTATCTACGAGGAAATCGGACGCGCCAGAGGTGAAGAATGCGATTGACCCTGCACCGGGTTCGTTCGGTTTGTCGTGTGTGTTGTGCGCAAGCACGTCCGAGCCTGCGCGCGTGTGCGAGAGCGCTTCATTGTCTTTGGACAGCGGTTCCCGTCGTCGCCGCCGCCAGAACCGGTTTTCCACGACGTGATCTGTGATGTAGCGCACGCCAACCCACTCGCGACAGCGGCGGCGGCGGCGGCGGCGGCACATTAAAGACGGCCACCGCCGCCTTTTACGACGACGACGGCGGCGCGACACAGACGACGTGATAAACACAATATTATTATATCGTAGTCGCGACGTATGTATGATTTGAATAACGATGTTTATATGATGTAAGCGTTCGGGCGATCGCTATTTTTCGCGTGTCATCATCGATCTTGCCGAGTCGTATTTCTACGAGTTGCGTTTCATGATTTTTACGATTCAATGTAGGCGTGTAGTTCGTGATTTTATTTCGCGCATATTTCGAGATTTTTATGTTTATTTGGCATAATACAAATATTTTACCCCACCCACGAATGGCAAAACGATTCAAAATCGTGTAGAAATAGAAAATTGTCTCGTATAAAGAGATACGATTACGAATTCGAGAGAACGCGTCTCACGTAGTTTTCATGCTCGATGACACCGGAGTAAAAAATATATTAGCCTCTGCGCGTTTTTCGATCGCGCTCGTATTATTATTATATTTGTGTTATCGTTGAATATACGAATGGCCGGGATGCAGATGTTAAATGTAATTATTTAGAAGACGGAAATGAAAAAATAAAAAATTACGGAGGTGTGTGTTCGAAGGCGTGGCGAGAAAAATATAAATCGATGTTTATGATACATATACGAACTCGCATAAATTAATATACACCGACATTGACTGTATTGTAAATATTGATACAAGAATAAGTGAAAAACGGCGACGGCCGATTAATATTGGTAAATCGACCTTTTGAATTTGAAATCAATGTACTATTGCTTTAGAAAAACGATTGTGGGTGAAATAAGGCTGCAGGTGTACTCGTATGATGAACTTTTCAAATTATTTAGAAAATGATTGAGAAATTGATGATAGATAATAAAAATATATCACTCATCATGATAAAATATTCATTCGTTTCACCTAAAGTACCTAAAATAGCGTAGATTTATTTTGAATATTCGAGAACACCGGCGGCGTGATGATAATATAAACCGAGTATAATTATTTATATAATATCAATGCTCGGCAAATATCTTTCAATGGAACGTGTTGACTTGGCTAACGGTCAAACAAAAAACGTAAACGATAAGATTAGCATAGAACGATAGAAAATTCGAAAACATTTCACGGCTATCGGTTATTGAAAATGTATACTTGTAGAAATAAAACGTTTGCAAACAACCCACTTACCGAACGATTAATCCAGATAAAAATCAATAATTCTGACATCATACATCGTAGGAATCGAATACGCGTTCACTATTACTATTACTAGTTCTATAACGAATTTATCATATTGAGTATATTATGCTTTTAATATATATTATACTCGGTTCAATTTTGGATGATTTATATGATTTCGATTTACCATATCATAATATTTTTGTTAAATAAAAGTATAATGGTTGAACATTTTAAAATCGAAGAACGAATCAGAAGTGTAAAATATATTATATAACTAGAAATAATTTTCAAATGTTATCAGTCGTGTATCACATCATTGAATTTCGTGCAAATATTCCTATCTAATTATTATAATTTATACTAATATATGTTCAAACCTTCAAACCATCGAATTATTAAAAATACCAAACAAGTATAAGAAGAGAACATGATTGCCAAAGGTTAAGTCGCCATTTAACTCTTATTACTTATTGTTTATTATTATAATAATGTCCAGTTCTAAACCCAACCAAATGGGAAACTGGTTGAAAAATTATATATTCCGTCAAAACCATATTATAACAGATACGACAATTCGATATTATAATGGGTAACAATTTTTTGCCACTCGAAAAACAAAAATGAATCTAATATGCTCATCGATAATAATAGCGTACATAATAATTGTTGTACGAACGTGAACAGCCGTCTTGATTTTTTATTCGTGTGTAGGTATAAATAATTATTTAAATGAATACTGTAAAAAACAACCCACGCCAGTACATTTAATATAAATTATCAAGTTTATTTTTCTGAAAAATGTACTTAATACCATTCTGAATTCCGTTGAGGCTGTTTACGAGTAGGTATTAGTTGAGGTAGGTCGGATTTTACACTGTTATTAATCAAATTATAGTCTCAAGTTAAGTGCAAAAATCGAATGCGTCATAGTGGTGGGTGCGTCTAAACGCAATAAAATAAAAACGAGTTGGATTTACTAATAATTTCTATGTAACTTGTAAACGACAATTCGAGATTTTTGATGTACTTATTTTTTAGATAATACATAACCGAAAACAGTCTTAATTTAAAATAAAAATTTGCCCGGGCTTCGTCATGCGCGTTATGTTTAAATGCGTAAACAAAGGCTAGTTGAAAACAAGCGTTTCCGTTTCAAATATTTTTTATTGTAACATAATTATTTTGGAATGTAGATGTAATTGAATGAACTTTGTGCTGACATTTACAGCGACTTATCTTAAAAACAAACAGAGCACAATTTTTTTTTTTTTTAATGTTTCTATGAATACTATAGAGTCGCAAATATTATAAAAATAGAGTTTATTATGTCTTATGGAACTAAGCTTTTATTGTAATTTCAAAACTTCGAACCTAAATGAATAAAACGAAACCCTAACACATATTATTTTAAACGACAATATTTTTTCAGAGTTACTTCACGACTTTGAAATGACTGAGATATCAATGTGTAAACATTAAAGCTGCAAAAAATTGGCGAAAACGCTTGTAAAATGTATGCGATAAAAAATAATAATTATCTCGTTTTTGAATAACGCGCGCGGAACCCGAAACTTTTTTATAATATAAACCACTTTAATGACGTATGAGAAGGGACAGTCATTTATCACGATTACATCTTTTTGAAAATAACATGTCATATTTATTATTTATAGTAAAAATTACATACAACTTTTTATAAATTACTAAACAGAAGTCGTATTAAATTTGGTCAATAGTTTCGTTTTATATAGCAGAGGCATGAATCAGTATTGAGACCTGGCAATTCAGGAAGGTATTAGGGGCGATGATTCCGGGGTGAGCTTGTTTTATTCGAAAACTCATTTCGGTAAAAACGCCGATAACGACGAGTTATCCGCGCGGCACGCGTCGCAGTGTGAACGTTCCGCCGCCGTGGCCGTGTGGTCGCGTGGCCGCCGCGATGGGACGACGACGACGTGGTCGCGCGCTGCGGACAGGACTCTGGGTACCGCGGTCGCGGTCGTCCCTGTCCGGAGGTAGTTTAAAAAAACGACAGTTAAAAAAACAAATTACTTTCCATGAATTCGTAAATAATTATCATTGGCTGTTCGTTTTTCCAACCGTTTCGGCCGACGCGGGGCTTCTGGTTTTCCCTTCCGTTTCAGTCTTCGTCGGTTCGCGCGTATGTCCGAACGTGTCCGTGTTTCGAGAATTTTATGCCGACCGCCACTGTCTCGTTTCTCGGTTTCAAAATTTCGTTTCGCGGCGATGGTAATAGTATTTATCGACGAATAATCGCACGTCTCACGGCGGTCGCGTGGGTGGAACCAAATTATTTCGTCGCTAAAATACTACTGTACCATCGATATCCGGTGTTTAACGTATTTTTCCTATCGTATCGCCGCCGCCGTCGCGTCCTGTGCGCGCGATCTATTACGCGAGTGTAATGACCGTCGCCTTCGGAGTTTCAACGATTATCCGTCGAGGCTCGGACGACGTCTAATCCAAGCCGGTAAAGGCTTCGAGTGTTCGTTTTTTGACGTCGTCGTTTCCGTATTTTCCGTCTCGTTCGCGGTCGCGGTGTTGCGCCGCCGCCGCCGCCGCCGTTCGCCAAAACCGCTTGTGAATTTTACCGTCCGCCAAAAACAAACGTATCATAGTATAATATCGTGGTTCACGCGAGTAGTGAATAATCGTTCCGTGGTGTGTTTGCCCGCGTCGTGGTGTTTTTATTCGAGTGTACCAGCACGAAATACGTTGTGAAATGTTTCGGACCCACCGAATGAAAACGGTCGTTATGGAGTCGACGACGGCCCGAGGTTAGTGATAGATAATATATTATAATATTATATCGATGTAAATTTATAACTACGACCCACCGACGCGTTATGCAAAACTTATTATTATTACATGTATATTATTATTAAACCACCGATACACAACGCGCGTTGGAACTGATAAATTGCGAGTAAAGTAGTAGTGAATTCGACGGCCACTCGGTAGAGCGAATGAGGAATACGACGCCTAGGTCTATATTAGCGTGGCCGTGTGGCCGCGTGGCCGCCGTGACGGGACGACGCGGTCGCGCGCCGCAGACGGAACTCCGGATACCGCGGTAACGATTCTCGGTAAACAAAAAACCGTTACGAAAAAAACCACTTTCCATGATTTGTGAATAATTCTCATTGGCCATTCGTTTTTTTAACCGTTTCGGCCGACGCGGGGGACGCTGGGATTACCCTTCCGCCATTGCTTCAGTCTTCGTCGGTTCGCGTTTATGTGGTGGGCTTCTCCGAACGGGTCCGTGTTTCGAGATTTTTATGCCGACCGCCATAATCTCGTTTCACGGTTTCTAAATTTCTTTTCGCGACGATGGTAATAGTATTTATCGACGAATAATCGCACGTCTCACGGCGGTCGCGTGGGCGCAACCAAATTATTTCGTCGCTAAAATACTACCGTACCGTCGATATCCGGTGTTTAACGTATTTTTCGCATCGCGTTCGCCGCCGCCGCCGCGTCCGGTGCGTGCGATCCATTACGCGAGTGTAATGGCCGTCGCCTTCGGATTTTCAACGATTCCGTCGAGGCTCGGACGACCGCGACGTCTAATCCAAGCCGGTAAAGGCTTCGAGTGTGCGTTTTTTCGTATTTTCCGTCTCGGTCGCGTTCGCGGTGCGCGGGTGCGCCGAGCCGCCGCCGCCGTTCGCCAAAAACAAACGAATCATGGTAATATCGTGGTTCGCGCGAGTAGTGAATAATCGTTCCGCGGTGTTTTTATTCGAGTGTACCAGCACGAAATACGTTGTGAAATGTTTCGGACCCGCCGAATGAAAACGGTCGTCAATGCAGTCAACGACGGCCCGAGGTTAGTGATAATTGTATTACACTTGGCTAGGCTTGCCATTCGTCCCGGTTTGACCGGGACAGTCCCGGTTTTAACAGCATGTCCCGGTGTCCCGGCCGGTCATTAATTTTGTCCCGGTTATACAATTTTATTATTGTCAGTGTCTCGTTCGTCACTGCGAATGTACATACGTGTGTTTGGTTTAACTTGTAATGAATTTTATGACAAAAATGAATATAGCCGTGTTGATCTTAATAAATGTAGTTTATGTAAATTGTAAACAAATTATATTGGTTAGGTTAGGAAATTTATTATTTTCATTTATTAACTATACGAAAAAAAAAAAAAAGGTCATTAATATGATGTCCCGGTTTGGTGATTTTAAAATCTGGCAACCCTACACTTGGCAAGCGTTTAAAATAATTTCGGGGTGAGCTATTGTTTTATTCGAAAACCTATTTCGGTAAAAACGTCGATGACGACGAGTTATCACGGCACTGCCGGCGGCGGCGCGAATCACGCGAACTTGAATTTTCCGTTTCCAATTCAAGTATTAAACGTGACGCGCGGCACAGTGCGAATGTCCGCCGCTGTGGCCGTGTGGCCGCGTGGCCGCCGTGACGGGACGACGACTACGACGTGGTCGCGCGCTGCGGACAGAACTCTGGATACCGCGGTCGCGGTCGCAAAAATGACCGTTAAAAAAGAAAATTATTTCGCACGAATTCGTCAATTCTCATTGGCTGTTGGTTTTTTTAACCGTTTCGGACGACGCTGGTTTTCCCTTCCGTTTCAGTCTTCGTCGGTTCGCATTAATGTCTCTAGGTTCTCCGAACGGGTCCGTGTTTCGAGATTTTTATGCCGACCGCCATCGAATCTCGTTTCTCGGTTTCAAAATTTCCTTTCGCGGCGATGGTAATAGTATTTATCGACGAATAATCGCACGTCTCACGGCGGTCGCGTGGGCGCAACCAAATTATTTCGTCGCTAAAATACTACCGTACCGTCGATATCCGGTGTTTAGCGTGTTTTTCCGTATCGTATCGCCGCCGCCGTCGCGTCCGGCGCGCGATCCATTACGCGAGTGTAATGGCCGTCGCCTTCGGATTTTCAACGATTCCGTCGAGGCTCGGATGACGTCTAATCCAAGCCGGTAAAGGCTTCGAGTGTGCGTTTTTTGACGTCGTCGTCGTCGTTTCGTATTCGCCATCGCCCGGCTCGGCGATTTATGGTTGTTTTTTTTTTTTCGTGTTTCGCGAGTCACGACCACGGCTCGGATGGTAAAAATATAACACTATTGTTCGTCGGTAACGTTTTGCGTGACATTTTCCAACGTGTTTTGATCTGTGCGTACATTACTGTGTAAATAAAATATAACATTTTTTTGCGAGAAAACGCGACCGCTTAAAGCGGGCCAGCCACAATGGGTGCATCACATTCGTTCATTTTTATATTGCGATGCCTCCACAAACAAACCTATATTTGAGGTAAGGGTTTATTATTATAATAATAATGATATGATTCATTTGTAGTTATTCAAACGGCCAATTTATTTATGTTTCTGTTGTGCCAACGAGGCAACATATTATTATTATTATTTAAGTTCATGATTATTGAAATTATTAGTATATTACACTGAATAATTAGTATTCTTTTTACCTAT
Organism: Drepanosiphum platanoidis; assembly: GCA_948098885.1. Lineage (NCBI taxonomy): Eukaryota > Metazoa > Arthropoda > Insecta > Hemiptera > Aphididae > Drepanosiphum > Drepanosiphum platanoidis. The sequence goes on from OX402541.1 coordinate 5,750,590, forward strand.
TATTGAAACATTATTATCATGATATTTACCATATTGCATTATCCGTGTGTAACGTTATATCGTAGACGAAAAAAATAGTAACGGTTTTATATATTTTTTGAATTATAATACGCGCGTATACTCACTAGCACAACTAGGCTAAATTGGGCCCTAGTGTCATTTTGAAGGAAGGGCCCAATAATTGATGTTTTTTTACAATAATATACATTTAATAATGAAATTAAACTTGGAATAGTGTCCATTCATAAACTATTGAGTAGCAAATATAGGCCTTTTCAGGTGATAAACAATATCTTGTCTATAAGATGTCTATATGATAAAATACATCTATTAATAATATGATTGCTTTTTATATTTTCTTCGAAATGTATTCTGTCGGTTGGATAATTATGATGTATATTAAAACCTAATAACAAGAGGTAAAAATAATTAATCACCAATATAATAGGTACTTATATATTAAAATAGATACCTATTAATTTACCATTCAATATAACCAAAGATAAATATATAATTAGGAATTACATTATACTTTTTACAGTCAATGTTTATTAATAATATTATCTAACCCAGCCTATGTTTATTTAATCCAGACTTGCACATTGCACTTTAGTAAAAATTGATGGTAGTTAGGTAATATAAACATGTTATCTACTATAAATTACTATAATTTTATAAAGTAAATAAAAAAAACAAAAAAATTGTCATAAGTAAATAGAAACTTATAATTGAATAAAAAATATAATAATTTAATATATTAAGTATTTAATTAAATTAAAAGCAATCTAGTGTATTCAAAATTAACAATGTATGAAAAATGTATATGTAATTAAATAAAAATTTGGCCTGAAATATAAGTTTTGGTTATAAATATAGTAATATACTGTAATACACAGTTTCGATTTCAATAATTATTGTTTTATTATGTATTTATTTTACATTGTTAATTGTGTATATATTAGCCAGTTGTATTTAATATATATTTTACTAAATGATTATATTATATAAGTTCAAAAATTGAATTCTTCAAATCACTTGTACCAAATCAGTTTAGATTTCTTTTTTAACAAAATAAAATCCACGGATAAAAATATCAATATCAATTAGAAAACACTAGATTTGTAACGAATAATAATACATTTATTTTAGGTATTGATAAATTTTTTTTTTTATTATAACCGATACACTATAAAATTTCATTTAACTTGAAAATTGATAAATAAATTAATATTTTACTGAACTAGAACACTTGTAGTCTTACAAAAAAAATAAATTGTTAGTCTTTTTTTCGAAGTAAAATTAAATTATTATCTTCTTAAATAATACTTAATATTTCTGGAATAAATAAAATTTGCTATACTCTCACTAAATGCGTTACTTTTTATAATTAACTCTGTGGAAAATCTGGTAGACACGCCTGAGGCTTTTTTTTCCTCCCTCCAACCCCGTGCGGCATCAGTTATTATACAATTATCCTTCAGGTGTTGAAGTTGTCATAACGAACAGTAAAAATTAAATATTTTTAACTTGAAACAGTATGAACTGCAGTAATAAAACTGGGCGTGAGATCTTTAGTAATTCTAGATTTTCTTTCATAAATTGAATTCGGATTCATCCCTGCGGTTGTAGAGCATCTTTCCAAATGATGTCATTACTCATTAGTCATTACTCATTACCTTAGTCTGTATTACTTATATATAGTTTGAATTTCGTTTTTAATTAAATGTATGATACAGGTTCACCTGTAAAATATAATCATACACTTGGAATAATAGTAATATATTTTTAATTTATTCTGACTGGTAGTCGATAACAAATTATACTAATACCTAATGAAAATCTTACAAGTAATTATTATCATGTTGACACATTGAAAATCTTTTTTAAAGATGTGAATGAGAACTTTTTTTTCAAAACTTTTAGTGTTGAATAACTGTAGTTATACCGTATTAGGTACCCAATAGAAAACTACTAAATAGAAACTTTTTCTCTTGTCTGTAGTTCCTCCTATACCTGAGTAACAAATACTTAACATTTATATTATTTATTATTAACAATGCCTAGGTAGTTTTCAATTCACTCAATCGGTAAACCACAACGTCGAACAAAAACGTTTCTCTTACCAAAAAATATTTGTTACCTATTCAATAAACAACAAAATATGTATATGGAAAACTTAATCTCAATGGCACCGTTTCTTTTTAAACCACAAAATCTACATTTCTTGTTAACAGGCGTGTGATTATTGGAATTCATAGAAACGGTTTTGAAAAACAGTATCGTATTTCCGTTTTGTCGGAAATATTTAAGTGACTAATTTTACTAACGGTTATAATAACTGGGAAATTATTTATTCAAACTTTCTCTAGCACTTGTCCGTCGTTTAATCAATTACCGATCAATGAGAATCGAAAATTATTGCTCGATAACTAAGTATATTATATCTATAATTATTGATTATTACTTGATATTTTATTATGTACACAAAATGTTAACTTTGTTTATTTTGTAAACATCATAAAAGTTATGAAAAAAATCCGTCAAATTAGAGTTCGAGAGTTTTTAAAGTTTTATACATTTCATAACTTATAAGTTTTTAATTTAATTTGTATTCGATTTACAAAGTTCATTTCATTATTTATTTTAAGTTAATCGTAAACTGTAATTTCTACGAAAATTAATGACTGTTATAAATTTATAATGCATTTTCATTGAATTCACGATATCGTTTTGTTTGCCCACCTGTTGAAACACTAAAACAGACATGACAGTATAACTATAATACGGCATATATTTTTAAAAGATCGAATTTTCTATACATTGTTATAGAAATGAAAAGCATTTTTTAATAAAACTTGTCTAATAACCTGAAAAAAATTCAATAAAATTGGTCGCATGAAATGAATTTATTAAAACCTAAAAGTCAACCATAATTTACTTTTATCTATACCCACCCATAACCGAAAGCCATAAAAATATTATTGTTAATGTGACTATACTTTTTCTATAAATCATTTTTATTACATAATTTTGTCTTCACGGTAATATAATTTTTTAACCGGTATTATTGTTTGAAGTGAAGTATACCTGATAGAAATACGGCGTTATTGAACAACACTATGATTTCAATCGTTTTCCAAATTTATTTTACTCCTTTATTTTTTTTTCTATTTTTCTTATAATTCGATATGTGTGTACCTAGTAAATAGTGAAATCAAATATCAAAATTAATTAGTTTACATTTTTTACTAAATAAATATACATTGAGTTATAGCAATATTTAAATAATTCTCAATTACGTTTGTTTATAGAGCGAATACTTTGAGTATGAAAATCAATCAGTCGATAGTTTCTATAAATTGCATTTTTCTAGTGATGGCCATGGCCAATCGTGTAAACAACAAAAAATAATATTTTATGCCAATGTCTGAACACCGCGTCACACCCCATGTATACTAACACATTGACAGTCATGAGCATGAATAAAATATAAATTGCCTAATTATAATTCCTTATAACAATAATAACACGTTCGATCGAATGAATAAACAAAAATATTACTTTATAATATGACATATGCAATAATGTTTTTTTCACTTTTATATTTTGTACACTTGACCGCGCTTCAATATTAGTAAACATTAGTTCTTTTTTTAAATTTAAATTAAGAATTATATATTATATTGTTTGTTTGTAAACAAATTTTAATTTAATTCGATGTGTTTTGTTTTAAAATTTATTAACACTAGTTTTCATATTAATATGTGTCTGTTTTAATATTAGACATTTTGGACATTATTGCAATATTTAAAGTTTAAATTTAATATTTAAAACGTAAGTAAATAATGAAATGGGTTTTAATCATGGGTTTTACATCGTTTCGCGGCCAAGTGTTTCATTTTATAGTAAAAATACTAAGAGAAATGTGTAAACCAAGCCCTTGACAGTTTTTTATTAAACGATGTTAATTATTTTTTTAAATCTGTCCCAAACGTGGTAAATTGGCATTGTTAAATTAACGCGTGAATGTTTTTCGTTCCAAAAATAAAACAATAACAAAGCAATTATTAACTGACTAATGGTCAGAGTTTCATTATAAATCAAGAATTTGAAAAACATACAAATCGAAACGAAAAATACCTTAAAATATTATTATGTGAAAGTAACTATCACATATTTTCGTACGATTATGAGGCTATTAAGGACATCAGATGTCATTTGAAATGAGTTATAAACGGTAACGTTTTATTCCAATCGAAATCTGTTCTATAAAATATCAATACGCATATTGTACTACTATAATAATATAAAAAATCAGAGAATAATATGTTTATTTTTGTATACACTAAAGTTAATATTTTATTACGCAGTGTAATGAGTAGAATTAATTTGTATGAAATGTGTTTTATTCTCAAATATTTTATGAAACCATGACTGTGACAAATACTATTTCGTTCCAGGCAGGAATTGCATTTCTATACCTATTATTATTATTATTATTATACCTGTTATAATTCTACAATTAGTATGACATATTTTCATATCGATGATTCATATTAAATACTTTCTTTCTTTATTTCATTACATTTTTGAACTCCCTTTTTGTGATAGGATTATTCGATATACAGAGCCTCACTGGTTGCAAATTTTAATATTTCATTTCGAATAGAGACCATCACAAAATTATACGTCACAATATCATACATACTGTAAATTTTACAGTCAGTACTTTAAATAACGTTTGCGCGTTTATCACTCGATAGATGTTTGCACGCAGTAAATAATTGAGCGTATAAATTATTTTAGAAATTATTAGTTCAGGTACCTTTACACTGTGTGTTATTATAAGATTAGATAGCTGATGAGTTCAAGTTGTGTCAGTTATAATATATCAATAAGTATTTTTTAATATTACTGCTACCATTATTATTGTTTGTATCGTAAAACTATTATTTATTTAATTAACTAATTCGTCGGGATTATGATTTGTTGAACATTTGATCTATTGATATATGATGAAACGGGTCCTTACATCTGATATAATATGGTAGTGACGTCCTCTTAAACATTATATATTTGCTTGTCGATGGCAGTCTTTGATTATAGAATAAACAATAACAAATAATACTATAAAACCAATATTAACTTTACATTACGATAGTTTTTTTTTAAATATTTTAAAACCTAAAAATAACTAAGGTACTAACTACAAACTACTGAAGGAATTAAGTGTATGGTTTTTTGTTTTACAATTTCATGGTCGCGGTCAATTGTGCTGTATGTATAGTAGCACAAGGTGCAGAACGGTTCTGCTTAGATGTTATGAAGTATTTAAGTTCGTTTTTAACAAGTTTAACAAGTGGTTTGAAATATTTTAATTTTATTAATACATGTAGTCAGTATGATATGAAATTTGCTAATTTAGCTCTCTTGTTGTACCTATATTATATAGTTTACATACTCGAAATTAAAAATTTGCAGATCATTTTTGTAGGGAAAATGTAGCAAGTTACATAGTAGGTGTAATATTTAGCTCGATCAGTAAGCGCAATAATACATACTAACGCTTCCTTTTAATATGCTCACGACGACATTGGATATTTTTTTATTATGACATACCAACACAAATTGAAATTTTATTGTATCATATTATATCAGTTATATCAGTATACACATATTTGAAATGATATTATAACGCAACTAATGTAGTTAAATAGAAATCTCGGAATTCGGAGTATCTCTTCATTAATTATTTCAATCGAACGAATTACGAGTACATGAAATAAAATATTAGGGATCTACCCACCATATTTTAATTGTGTATATTCTACATAATGATATTGTATTCGAGTTGTTGTTTACTAGTGAATTTTAATTTTAGAACATGAGTGAACGAACTTTTCAAAGAAAGGTCAAAAAATACAATTATAATGTAATTAAACAAAGTAAAAACTATCAACTATATTTTATTATCGAAAAAAAAAATCGGTCAACTGATTTTCATGAAAAAATTCGACATAAAATCACGTTTACGACAGTACGAGTAAATTCAAAATAACAAATAAAATTTGTTGTTTTGTTATTTCAACACTTCCGGGTAGATTTTTTTATTTTTTTCACATCATTTGATGTATACAATTTGTAAAAAATTTTTAGCATCCGGGTACATGAAAATTATTACACTGTCTCTCAAACATCGATACGCCTACGAATTATAATACATGCCTGTATAGATTTACACACTATTAATATCAGAAGGTCTAATACTTTTTTTCAAAAAGACTAGTTATTATTGTTTTTTCAATGTGTAAGTCGATAATTTTCACGTTCGTACGAGTAGAAGATATTTTAAATTTCCAATACGATTGTATACAATACGCGGGTACAGTGTACTCTTAAAAATGTTCACATAGAGTGTGCCGTTCTAAAAGATATTTTGACGTTATCAAATCAATTACCAACGAACGCGCGCTATTGGTTCGCGGAGGAGATGACTAATGCAGATGACGATAATACCGAGAAATATTTGTGTAAAAAGTGAGCAATGCCCTAAAGAAGGTAACAAAAAAAAAAACCCGACGACGATACTGAACGACCACGCTGTGGCGGCGGAGGATACGCGAAGGCAAACGAGAGGGAAAACATAATATAATGGCGTCATCGTTTTCGGTGGCGACGATGACGGCTCGTGTTTTTGTTGTGGTATACCAACACGTATAGTATCTAATGTATCTGGTGTAAGAATTAACAAAATAAAAAATGGTAAGCGAGAAGAACACATTATGGCAGTTATACAGAATACAGAGGCGTACACGGAACATATTGTCGGTGTGGGAAAATGAAAATTACTCTAGAAAAAACGTTCTCCGAGTAACCGAGACAGACCGAGGAAGCAATGCTGGCGCGCAGCGAACAGACTATACTGCAGCGGTGTCGTTTCACTTTCGTCTATGAGACGTGAAATAAACTTGAGCTCAAAGTAACAAACTGAGGATTTAATCGAATCTCTTTTTCGGGGCTGGGGAACTCTGTTTCTACTATACATCCCGTTATATCAAAATAATATAATCGATGGCGGCTTTGGTGAGGCAGGAGAAACGGTGTTACGACTGAACTTTTGAATTATCACAAATAAAACCACCGGTTTAGTGTACTTAGGTGTACCTAACTAATTCGGTTAGCGCCACTTGTCTAGTGCATAATATGCACTTATTGCGGTACGAACTTGTGGTTTAGGGTCTGTAGTCATGACCGGAACCACGGTCACATTATAAGTGGACCGTACATGGAACCGCGGTCAATGTTACGTATAATTATGTCTTGGGTGACACATACGTCTCGGCAGGTAGTTTCTCGTCGCGCGTCGCATAGTAATGCCGAGTTTCTCGTCGTCGTAAATTTCGTTTACAAAGTCGTCAGTGCGAATATTTTCAATCAATCGTTTCGTGACGACCTGGGCCAACTGCGGAGCGCGCGTGAATGGCGGCGGAAATCAAACTGCAAAATCGGCCGAGCAAGAGGAAAAACGGCCGGAAATTCTGCGAGTTCCTTTGTGTCGTCGTGTAAATCTACCATAGTCCGGGCGCGTTGTTAGTGTTGTGACGTTATATAGCGGGAAATCTAGTGATATTTAAAACTTTCTAATATCAGCGATTAAACTGTGAATTAAAAAGAAAAAAATCGAACGCGGCATCTCGAGAGGGGCATCTTATTTACGCCATTCGCGAGTACGTGAGCTTACGAACGTTTGCTCTACTTATTTCATCCGATCGCCGAGAACACCTTTCTCGATGTTTAAAGTTGTCGATTTCAGTTTCTAAACTTCAAACACCTCGTAATTAATTTTGTTAGAGATAATATGCGTGTAGACAAAGTATAAAATATTTCACTACTTTAAATCTTGAAAATGTATTGCGATCGGTATTACCTATCATCACCAGTGGCGTAGTTACGGGGGGGGGGGGTGTAAGGGGTTTCCACCCTCCTCAGATATTTATCTTTTTTAATGATATTTAATTATTATGTACCCCTACATATTAAGTAAAGCGATATTTCATTATAAATATAAAATATACATAACAATATATTATATATACAAATTAAAATTAATAAAATAACTTATTTAAATTAACCTGTGATTATGAATTGACTCACAAACACCCCCCCCCCAGAAAAAATTCCATCTACGCCCACTGATCGTCACTGTTTCGTACGCATTACGAACGAAAAATGTAAAAACAATACGTAATCTGTCCGTTTGAATTGAAATAATATATATATATATATACGCGTATGCTGCATATTTCACGAAAACAAAAGAACGTAAAAAACCCCCGAAGGTATTTAATGGGAAAAAAAAAAAATTCTAAAAGGTAGAGGGGCCCTCTCTTCGATTCGATCGTGTTGAATCTACGATATCGGGGTGTGCTCGTTGTGTGTGTGTGTGGTTTTTTTATCCGTCGCGTCGTCGTCGTCGTAATAACCAATAGCGTAGGTATATAATAATATACGTATATACCGACCGGGTTACCTGACTAGTACGTACGTTGTGGGCATTATATATTTTATATTATTATTGTACCATATATTATTATTATTATTATACGAGATGCCGCAGGGAAACTACACGAGGGGCACACGATCGCCCCTTCCAATGCCGACGCGTCAGGCAGGCCAACGGAGGCGGCGGCGGCGGCAGACGGCCCGTAGAACGCGCGACATTGTAGTGTGTAAAAGGAAAACCAGTCCCGCGCCGACCTCCCTCGCCGACGTAGTTCGCGTGCGCGCCGCAGACCGTACGCTCGCGCGTTGTCCGGTTGTTTATTTTCCACATAATCGCGATCATTATCGTCGTTATTATCGCATTTGTTCGTTTCGGACGCGAACCGAATTTTCCGCGGTATCCACTCGGTCCGGCCACTGTTGAACGCGCGTCGAGCGAGGCACAACAGACACGTTACCTTCGCGACCGCGAATATCGCGATAACAGTTGGGAAAACGTTTAATCTCGAAACCCGTCGTAATGTACACCGACAAAGTGGAAGTGCTCCGATTCGACACCGAACCGTACAGGAAGCATATGGTCCAAAACGGCGGTAGCGGCGGCGGCCCCGTCAAGAACGGGACGGTCTTGCGCTACAACAACAACGTGAACGGCACGAAAAACAACAACAGCCTGGCCAAACACACCGCCATCTTCCATAACGGCTATTACGCCGGCTCGACGTTAGTACTTTGTATTTTTTATCAATCGTAATTTATATTAGTCGTTCATATTAGTCGTTTATATTAGTCGTTTTCGCGTTATCGCGTCGTTCGCGCCGGTATGATTTTTTCTGTATAATATATTATTGTCCGCTGAATATTACGTCTCATACGTTCTCCAGTCGATTTCGTTCGAATATATTCGTTATATGGCGAGCGCTAAGGATTATCGCTTTTATTTGCGCAATAAAAAAAAAAAACAAACCGTTTACCCGGTCCTTATCAGTTATCAGGCTGTGTATCCACGCCGATGACGCTGCCGTGAGAACGGGCGCGCTGCGGTTTGTGTCCGTGATAAACGCTCGGTATTCAGAGATAAGATGGATATATTTTTACTGTTTTGTGATCATATTGCAATGTCGTAAATCCGTAACGCAATAGTCATGAAAGCGCGTCGTAAAAAGTATTATCGGAAACATCTAGTGTGGACTGATTTTTAGCCGTCGACGACGACGACTGCACGCGCTCTGGCATAACCAACTCGTCGCGATCACGACTTTTACCTTCCACGTTTAACATATTTTAATATGAAAATCACTATTCGGAATGCCCGAACGAACGTCGTGCGTAGGCATACTTCTACGGCGGAAGTGTTTCCATAACAAAGTCGACGGCGCGGCGTTGACGTTTTTCGTTTTATTTATTTTTATTTTTATTTTTTTCTAAAACTCGGCTCACCGAAACCACTTTTGTGCATCGGTAAATTACACGATGTACGATGCGGGGGAACCGGTTTTCGTGGACTAGTCTCGGAGAATAAAGAAACCACGACGACGACGCACGTGAGAACGAACGAACGAACGCACGCTCCGAGCGAGCGGAATAACATAATATTAAAAGATGATAATATTATTATTATCCTCATCATAATATAACGCTCGTCGTCGTCGTCGTCGTCTCGCGCGGGCTCGGAACAGTTTTTTTATTTTTATAAATCTTATATGATTCATTGACGCAGCAGCAGCAGCAGCAGCCGACCTGTAGCTGACCGTGACCTTTGTCGCATTCCGAAATTCTAAGACGGGGTAGAGGCGTGTGGTGTAATAGTGGTCACGTATAGTGTTTTTTGATCGATTCGCATTATTAATATTCAACACTGTAAATGTGAGAAACTGGGTTCTTATTGTTTGTCCTATTATTTGTGATATAATCATTTCTCGAGGTTGTTTACGCACATTGTGTTTTTTTCCAATATTTTTTTTTAGTTTCACTACGAGTTTCTATACGGTCTCTCTCCCCTAGGACATTTCACTTCCACGTCGACGAGCGATTATATTATCGTCCCCTCCCGATCGAGGTTTTTAAATACGATTTTGTCAATTGTTGGTTCGTGTTTTTCATTCTGTTCTCGACGGATCCGCGTGATCCTGAATACTATTAAAACGACACCTACGACTACAATTTTTTCTAGTAAATATTATGGTCGTCGTTGCAATTAGCTACGAGTCGACAAAGCACTAATTACGGGTTAATTAAAAAAAAAAAAAAAACATCATTAACAAGGATGTTTTACACGTCTCTCCCAGTTTTGTTACGGTTAATTTCGATTCAAAAACCAACCTCGTATTTCCCAACTCGATTCCTCGTACAATTAATTTTAATTTATACGATTTTCTGACCTTCCGAGTGTTCTCGGATCTCGAAAACTTATTAAAGTAATCACTCGAAACGTTTCTTCGTTGTTTTTATCATCAATGCGACGGCGCGGCGTAAGAATTCCGAAAAATGTATCTTTTGCCAAACATATTATTGTTATGACACGTCCATACATGTTATAACCTGCCAAACGTATCTATATACCATATAACAAAACATATTTTTAGTCAGATTCGGGTCACATGGTTTAATAATAATAATCGTTTGCACACAAAAGCGTTTCGACCCAAAACCAGACGACGAACGAACGACATGTTCTTGGGTTACCTGTTACTGCATTGTACGCCGCGCGCTACCAGGAAACGGTTCGATTTAATTTCCGTTGAAAATAACGCGTCGCACACACACAACAATAGTCTATGTAATTTTATAGGATTTTAAAATTTCACGTGAATCGGCGCAGATGTCCGAAATGTTTTGAAACAACCACATTATGCGGTAATATTATCGTAGTTTTTCTAACTCGCGTCGAACTAGAGGTATATTGACTTAAAACTTTGTACGAAAACACTCATATATTGCTTTGTTGTTATGATTTATAGGTAACTATATTGACTCGTAAATCCATCGACTAATAATTTAATAACATTTCGTCATTTCCAATAAAAATAAATAACGTGTTCTTTCTTACTCAAAGCGCTTTTGTCAAGTATATATTATTATTATTATTATTATTATTATTATTAATACACTTGACGCGTGTTCCGGGAATTCGCATTATACATGATTCGGTTTTTGATAACTGGCAACCCTGGGAAACTTGGATACGAGGGGATGGGAAGGGTCCTGTTTCGTCCTCTGCCACGAAGGTCACGAACAAAGTGCGTAGTGGTGTGCGCAGCGTGTGCGCGAGCAATAATGGCGAGTGTTTTTGAAAAAACCAAAACTTTGTTTGTTTTGTGGTTCGTTGAGTTCCCATCCTTAATGCATGCTATTTCTGTGATACGTAAGTACAAAGACGAGTATGACAAAAAAACTACAGGATTCGTTGCATATAACGTTGGCGGAGTTAAGAGAAAGGATCGACGCCGCGGCTGTTGTTGTGGACCAGAATAATCGCGGTCGATTATGGACCGAAATGGAATATTGGGCGAACGTTTGTAGAGTTGTTAATAAAGGGCACGTAGACAAATATTTTATTACCATTTTCAAACGGCTATATTATTATGTATAGAGACACCCACGAACGTAATTTTAAGCAGGGAGCGATTTAGATATATTTATTTTTTTTGAACATTTTAATATTTCACTAGCTGTAGATACGAAAAGAAAAATTTAAATACGGTTTTTGAATTAATTAATTAATAATTATCGTTGAAGTTATTATTTCATCAACGACAAATCTTTTAATTTCTTCTCAGTTATTAATCATTTCGATACTCGCATATTGATGGTAGTATTATTATCGAATAAGCCTGGCATATCGTAAAATATGTAACGCTAATAATTTCACATTACGGTCGAATTTTTATTTTATTTTAATAGCTAAAAAATGATTTCTAATCGTTATCAAAAGATAAAACAATATGTCATTGTTAAGTTTTTATTTGTTTCAAACTGTCGTTGATTTAGATTGAAATATTTTCAACAGGTTAAAAATATCGTCGACCAAATGATATATATATATATATTTATGTAAAATGTGTGTATAGCTGAAAAATGAGAACTAAACCGGCCAACTGACCGCCCGCCGGCACCGTCTGTTTACCCCGTCCTTTCGTCCTGTTGAAAAACCAACTGGCCTACGGCCGTCTGTTCGGATCCTTAATAATAAAACGCTAGAGCCTAACTATAGTTTCTAATTAATCGCGCGATAATTAGCAGTCGGTGGTAAGAAAAAAAAATCGATAGGAGTAATCTATATTTTATTTTAATTAATTATTCCTAATCTTATTGTATTTTCATTAAAAACGATCTGTCTCGAAATTAGTTTTATCGGCCGATAGATACTGAAAAAAAAAAAAAATTATGGTCCGCTTTGTTCGTGTGATTTATGTAATTTATCTATTATTTCAGTATACTATTCCTAAAGTGCATTTAAGTGAAGTTGTTTCTACGGTCTAGGGTCGCGATCGTTTCGAAAAATAATTCGATAGAAACTACAGCGAAATTACAATGACACCACTGTTATTGATTAAAAACTACCTAGGCGAAGTACAGAAGGAAAATCGAATGATTCTATCTAGACTCGAAATACGTCACTTCCTACTACATAAACTGCTCCTTGCATCTGTTGCATATGATACGATGTTGTTTACGCCTATTATACTGGCTTACTTATATTGATAAAATTCTCGGAATCGTATTATTCAAATTAAATTAATCTATTAAGGTATGTACAGGCCATTGGTTACGGACTGTTTTTTAAGCGTAATATTTTTTTTCTTTCTTTAAATATCAAACGAATAAAATGTATAATATGCTGTTTAATTCGAGCGTATTAATTATATCTTTAAATATATATTATGTATATATATTTCTTAAAAATCTATTGTAATTATACAATAGATTCCCGGATCTCTAGACTTATCGGTTTTTTTTTTTTTACGTTTTTTATGCGCTATCTCAGGTCTAAAGTTCCAAGTGCATTATCACACGCTGTAACGTCGTCATTAGATGACCTCAAGTGCTAAGTTATTACGGAAATATTATAAGTATACCGCGGTGGTTGTGCTGCACCATGCGTTATCAAAAAAATAGGACGCCATCTCGCGGAATCGTTCCTAATTTTCAAAGAATTCCAATGTCTAAGTACATACAATTATCTGTGCTCAAGTTAGTATGTTCGTGTACGTTTCAATTTTAATTATAAAAATCTTTTCTACGGAAGTGGTGCGACGTTATAATACTCGGCACACTCTGAGTATGTATATTATTCAAAGCATTCGAAATTTGCGAGCGCGCGGCTGACTATTAATATTAGAGTCGTATGAGCGAATTGTAAACGAAATATATACAATTATTTTAATACAAACTGTTAAATATATTTAAACAATAATGAAATAAAATAAAATAAATGGTCTCGCCTTGAGGAGTATTATAATAATTATTAGGAGTGCAAAAAAATTCACGACCGGTTTCGATTAAAAATCATTATCGGGTGTAAAGAGCGCGTGTTCAACATGGAATTAAAATTTTTTATGAATTGTAAACGTCAAAGTTTCATTCATAAAATCCTGTGCCGCTTCGTCAATGAGCTTCGTCGTGTAAATACTATACACTCGTGGTTTTTTCCTCGAGTGACCCCCGTCACTGTTGTCAGTCGATTAGAGCGTGCGTGATCCGACGTAAACGAAATAACATTGCGAATATTTTAGTTCTGAGCGCGAGTAGAATAAAACGTGACCGTCGGTTGGATTTCCAGTGGTTCTCATGTGTTGCTGCACTGATAGCAGCTGTCGCCCGACCGGAACACGAAAAAACTAACTAGCATTCCCCCCTACGCTTTCTCGGATTGTAATAATAAATAAGGAGTATAATAATAATAATAATATATAAAACGAAATAAATACGGTTACGATCCCGAGACATCTGCTGTATTATTGTAGTACTCTTTTGGAATATTTCGATTCTTATCGCAAAGACTTTGACTAGAGGAAAAGTCGTAAAAAACCAAACCCGACGGATTTGCTTTCGTCACCATTGTGGTGTGTCTCAACGCTTTTCGTAAACCAGTCGTACTAGCCGTGTCGTTGCTGGTCTCGTGACGTAGTGTACTGCTGCAGAATATAATTATATTGTGTGCGGTAAGACCAGCATTTCTTTATGGTCCGGTAGGTTTTTAGTTTGTAAACGTACGGTACAGTTTTCACCTGCTTAGTCACGGGACATTATTTGAATTTTATTTTATTATATAAATATATTGTTGTATTATTGTATTTACGATTTTCGTATGCCACCGGCGCGGCGGCGTTTTTTTTCTATTTTATTTGTTACGGATATTTTAAAAATCGGTCGCGTCAATGGACGCGTTAATAAGACGTCGTCGTCCACACCTTCTTCCTCGTCGCCGTTTACAGACATACCGTATTTAACCTCGTATTTATTGTGTTTTGATTTCGATGCGTGAAATTTCCTCATAATATAATAATATACCCGATAGCCGCGGCTAACGCCTTTTTTCGTGTACTTTAGTTAGTTTTTTCCCCAGTTAAAAGTAATTTATACATTTTATTACCATTTTTTTTTTCAAGGGCGCATACCGTAATGTAATATCTATTCAGTGTCTTTATAAATATCGCTCGGACACCGTAATAATATAATATCGTCGGCCGTCTTGAGATTTTCACTTTCTATTAATTCTTATGTTCGCGTTGGGAGGAAAATATCGAAAAATATTCATAAAAAGACTGTGTGAAACGTTATAGGACTATAGAATTCTAAATATCTATAGCTATAGGTCTGCAAGGTCAAGTTTTATAATCTCGTTTAATTCGATATATTATATTTTTCACGGCGTTATCGTCGATAGTTGTCTGTTGTATCTATAGACTTGGGGGTAAATCGATTATCGCCCAACGAAAACGACTGTTTAATATGCATTATGTTTGAACGCGTCGTGTGACAACTGTACGCGTTTTAATGGAAGTCCTACGTGTCGTTTTATTTTCACGATCGAAGCCGTGCGCGTCTAATATGGAATTTTTTCTGCGTTTTGATAATAAACGCGCCACGATCCTCGGGTTTTAATTCGACGCGAGGGGGAGCAGACAGCTGCTCGGGAGTTTGGTTTTTTACCCAGGTGTTCCGGAGATCGAATACAGTCTCCGCCGAACGCGCGTTTGAAAAAAAATATTTACGATTTGATTTATCCACTGCGATCCGGTCGTTTTCACGTAGACTATTCGAGTGAACCCCCACGAAGTTCTTTAGCCGCGACGGAAAACGATTGCTGCAAATCTCACCGTAGTATGTATTGCGATATTGCCACAGGTAGTCTTTTAAAAATTCGTCATAGAACATTGTTAGGTCTTAGGTATACACGCCGCGGCGATATTTACACGTTACACGCGTGTCGGGCCCGTTATCTCGACGTATAGTTTTGTTTTTTCTCTCGACTACGCAATTCGAAACGAATCGGCGGCACGCACTCGGGTTTTACGTATACGGCGGCGGTGGCGGCGGCCAATTAAGGTCCATCGCGAAAAAATCGAGTGCACCTATTGACCGCACAAAATCGAAAGCAATTTCACATCGGACGCGGTGCCGGGGCTTTTTATTATTATTATTTATTGTCCGCGTAGGTGATATACGGATGTTTTTAATATATACATCAGTGTGATAAATTCGTACGCCGCCGCCCACTCTATTGTCGCGAATACAACATAAAAAAAAAAAAACAATGTCTCTTCGTCGTCGTGTCGGTTATCTGTGTGTGCGAATAGTCATCGGTGCGTTTCATTGTCGCTCGATCGACCGTCTCGAGGTGTCGTGGTTCGCGACTTTAAAACAACGCGCGTCCGTCGTAAATCGTTTCGGATATCGTCCTGGTGTCTATACCTACCTCGTCGTCGCGTTTCGTAAACTTCCTCGCGCTCTAGAGAATGGTTCGGTCGTTTTTCACGCCCTCTTCGTGTAAAATTCCTGCCGATCCCTGCCGTCCGGTGATAACAAACTATGATAGTGTCGTCGTAAAATAACGCGTACGGGACCCTATAAATTCCACGGGCGTTATCTTGTACACCGCAATAGGTATATAATAATTATATACCTATCCGGCGGCGTACAAGTCGCGTCGTCGTTCGTGCGCTATTATGGCGCTGTTGTGGACGCCGTTGAGGTGAGTCACACGAGGCATTTACGGTTAATGGAGACCTATACTATATAATATAGTTTACGAGCGGTTCGGCGTTAATGGATTTTATTTATTTCGTTTTTCCGGTCAGACGACCGTGCCCTGGCGTAGCGTTACAAAAAACGTCCGTCTAGGCGGGAGGGGTGGTAGGTAGTAAAGCACAAGAATGTGCGTTGGGTTAGGCTCGATATCAAAAGTGATACTCGCATACGTTTCGAATAATTAAGCGTAATAAAACTATTTTTTTGACTGAATTAACGTTTGCTGTGCATTATGCGCAAGGTTAAACTTGTTTCGACAATTCCTATCGCTCTCGAAAACGTGTAGAATAACTTACTCTATATACTCTGTTATGTAGATAGTATGACGTGTTGTGTGTTATTAACCGATGGCGCCTCTAACTGTAATAGTTCGAATGACAGTAGTAATCCGAGACGTTAGTATGCGTTTCACGTGACCTATTGGTCGGTGATGATCTCTTCGACGAATCGTAAACGATGAGCGAGGACGTATATCGAACTGCGATTATTATCTACTCGCACTTTGATTTAGATTTAGGTACTATAACTATTCTAGTGTCGAGTCGCGTCAGTTAGAGCAGTGGTGCCCAACCTTTTTTGATCCACGACCCCCTTCCTACCAACACAATATACATAGTATATAACTTTTTCATTTTGCGTTAAATAATTGGCCAGGTTGTGCACCACTGAATTGTTTAAAGTCAGGATGCCAACGCGTCGAACGGATTAAAATACCAAGAACGTTGGAAAACGAGGAAATTCAAATACAAATTAGGAACATAATATGTAGGTAAGAACGAATAATAAAAAACAAACAACACTTTCGTACTTGAAAACATTTTTTATTAACATATTAAAACGTATATTTAAAACGATTCTATTCAATAATATTATATTAACTTATATCGAAAAAAAAGAAATGTAAAAACGTAGATTTAGGTAGTTGCCTTATATTATTGATTCTAATGAAAAATATACGAGTTTCTATAAGTTTCTAATCGATTCGACGCGAAAAGAAATTTACGTTCATTTTAAAACATTGCGCGTAGATATAATTTTATTAAGTTGTGTCGGAATTTCATCGTCGTCGTATTATCTAAAGAATGACTACGGACAATTGTTTAATATTGTTCAATCGGCTGAAAACATTTTTTTTTTTATCCAATGATCTGTATACGTATATACAATGACTATCATTGATTCTTTCAATACTCTAGAAGGTTTTTATCACGTCGATATAATAATACCTATTTTATACATAACTCGAGCGATTATGTTTACGTCTAAAGTGCTTTGGAAACATTTACGGCTTATATACATAAACCGACTTTTTAGTCTATAAATAATAATAATAAACACGGTCGTAGTACAACGGATATATTATGTGTACGAGCTAAGTAAGGAAATCAATAAAAGATAACGGTTTTCCAGACTTAAGGGAATAATCATCTGTTTACAATAACAGATCGGCTTTTTCCACTTTGAATCGTTTCGAATATAAACAATATTGTTTGTACGAGTGATTTTACATATTTTTTCATATATTGTCTTTGGTAAACCATATGTTTAATAATATACTTAAAATCATTTGATGATTTCATAGGAGTTAATCGGTTTAATCGAATGCGATTTGGTTTTGTAATACTTTTCGAGTGGTTTTTAATCATTTCGAGAAGCATCTCAAACTATGCTAAAAACTAAAATCATTTTAAAAGTAATTCATATTTAATAGCCAATTGTCTGGTCTCTCGACAACGTCAATAATAATTATTGTATGTCACTTTTATTTATATATATATCTTATGATATATTTGATATTAAAAAAAAAAAAAAACGTTTTGGTTAATGGTATTGTTAAAAGTATGTCTGACATTTTTAAAATATTTTAATATCGATATAAAAAATTGAACGCTTAAGTTAGCCTAACCTATGCTTAAAAGTTAAAATATTCGGACTTGCAATTATTTCATTTATTATTAAACAAATCATAGATATTATTACGGAGTACAATTATAATATGACAAAAAATTAAATTGAAAAAAGCCGGACTCGTGTCTGATATCGTTCAGATTTCTATAATTTGATCTTATATATTGTCTTTCTTTTTTTCCAAAGTTTGTTTCATTTCAAATGTGTCAGCTTACTGCAGTAAACGCTCATACAAGTCGAACATTACAATTTTACGATTTCAAACAAGTACGATATTTACTATTGTTTCGTATTTGCAAAAAGATCGTATCCAAAGTAAGAAAAGAGAAATTAATTAGTTTTTTTTAACATTTATGAATTTTGTAACGTTTTACCGAAATATTTATTTATTTAAACATTTAAGACTATGTTTAAAGTCACTAATTTTTAATCAAAGTTAAATAAAGATTCTGATTGGTCGGCTAAAAAAGTAATAATAAGGTGGCGGCGATCTTCGACAGACATATTTTATTTTAAATTGCCTTTAATGAAACCCCTTTAAAATCCTGTAAGTGTGTGGTCTTCTTATTATAAAGTTTCACACCGGCTCCGCTGAATTTCCGTACAAAATTATTAACATTTTCCCTCACTGATCGTTTTAATAAACAACTCGAGACACCATTTGTCATTTCCATTGGCCGTCTACACTGTGACGTGGCGTTTATTTCTACATAGTTAATTGTATAATTGACAACTTAAAAACGTAAACATCTAGTACACCTACTCGAAAAAATTAAATTAAAATTGATGTTATATTTTATGTAATGCGTTTCGTGTAACGCCTTTAAAGTGAAGCGTCAAACTTTTTTTTTTTCATTTGTATTCAATTTTTTTATCGATTAAACTTTGAAATAAATAACAATTAAAAACCACGGGCTATTTCGAGTGAATGCGTGCTTATTACTATCGCAACAGTACGTCAACAATAATTGAGCTTATGAATTAGAGATAATAAACTAGAACAAGTTTTATTCTTAGAAAAAAAAGGAAGAAAAAAAACGCACTGAAATGCACGTCCACAGAATATGATATGATATTATTTGAGCTATTCGTATAAGCGTTGTACATTAAATCTGATAAACGGGCTCGTATTATTATTAAGGTTAATATGAAGTGAACTTTTCACCTCGTTAAATGTATATTTTCCGAATACGGCTGTGCGTTTTTATCAATTTTCGGTCGACCAACACTGTCAACATTGTCCTCCCCCCACACGTGTTTCCCGCACAGTAGATTTCGATTTATACGAGATTTCCAGTATTCCGTGATAATTTCGCGATCTCTTATCAGCATATAATTTGAACATATCGATATACCTACAGTAAAAGTTTTTTATAGTCGCGCACTTACACACACACTCGCACGAAGTATATACCGATAAGACCCGTTTGAAATAAAACCGAATGGTACGTATTTATAATACATATATGTAGATATGTTGATATTATAATATGGCTGATATATGCGTATACGAGTTTAGACGACGGTGGGGAAAATATGAAACAAATTAAGTTATTATAGTATTCGTTATTTTGCCAACCGCTTGAATTATGATTTTCATACACACAACGGCAGTCTTTGTGTGACCCTTAGATCGTGAAATCGTCTGTTTATTTCGATTTCCACGCGTAATTCGATTAATAAGCTCTTTTTTTTCCCTTACGTCTCGTTATTTCGCATGTGAATTAATCGTCGTTGTCATCGAACATCCCGTCGTCATGAAATGTAATCTCTGAAATTCGAGACAACGCGCGTACGGGAGGCAGTTGTTATTCCTATATTCGGATATATATATATATATATATTAACGAAATTAAAATATAATTTACACGCACACACTCGTACACTGTAAACATCCGTAAAATTATCTGGAAAAAAATTTTAAAAAAAAATCCGTGAATCAGTGTTGCTCGCGTCTTGTGGTTTCAGTAGTGCTCGGGCGGTCTGCAGTAGTGTAACGTCCGCGACATTTTAGCTTAAATATTTATAAAAAAATAAATAAATAGTAGTTTTTCTATTTTCTCTGTATACGTTTTATTTACTTTGGTTATTTCACTATATTGTCATGGACGACCGACACGCCTTACAATTCTTGCGCGATGTGCAGTTGATCTATTTGCTACTGATATTTATTTACGCGATACAATTGGAGGAACGCGAGAGGAAACTTCGATTGAAAAACTTTGGCTGCAAAATGTCATCGTCGCCGTTTAGGTACGCGCGCGGACGACGATGACGATTCGCGCGTTGAAATCTGTGTCGAAACGGTTTTTCGTTTTGTTTTACTAACCCTCAATTCGTGTGTGTCCGCAGGTTGATCGAGAAGGAAACGAAAACGTCGCCGTCGACCGCAGCCGCGACCGCCGCCGCCGCCGCCGCCGTCGTCGTAGCCTCGACAGTGTCCTCCGGTCAACTTAACCATCATCACGTACAGCCTCCGTCCGACCCGGTCATAGCGTCTGTGCTCAATCCCAGACAAAATCCGCGGCCCGGCCGTCTGATCTTGGAAAACGTCAACAACCGGCCGCAGACCATGGACCGGGGCACGCAAGCCAACACGGACGCCGGCACCGACGTCGTCGCGGAAGCCCCGCCGTCGACCAGCAACGAGCCGACCAACAACAGCGAACTGGTCAGTATAGTTTTTTTTTTTCTACCTTACTCGTAAGTCTCGTAAGTATAGCAGTGCTTCGGACAAAACGAGTTCGAAACGTTATTAGGAACAAGTTTCTTCGATTTTCCACGTTCTCGGAACAACCTGCTCCTTTTTGATTTTTTCATCTCGGGCGGAGCCTTTTTTTTTTTCTCTGTCGTGTAAATAGTTATAGTTTCGATCGCACTCCTGTATGACGTTATATATACTATACGCGTCGGTCGCATTGAACTCGCGTTTTCGTTATTTCCAAGTCGTAGTGGGAACACTAGGCGGGTAGTTAAAGCGAAATCAAAAGGTATTTTTATTTTAATATCGACGTGTCAGAATTATAATTTAAACAAAGTTTTTTTCGACCGGGTTTTTGTATTTTCTTTTTGAAAAACTGTAGTTCAGCTGTTGCTTTCCATGTTGAAAGGGTGTTGTGTTCGTGTCCTTTAATGGCTTAATCTATCTGTGAAATTCCATACAGTTGGATAATATGATATTCAAAAGTAAAACAGTAATTACATGCGATTTATAGTTTCCATAGTTTTTATTTCACTTTTTTAACCAGATACTCTTTTTTTTTCATTTTATACTTATGTAGCATATTTCAGCAGTCGTCGAATTACTTTGGTGCTATTCATACCATAAAAAAATATTACTTAACATTTTTTTTCTCACACGATAAGAAAAATATTTCATACACATCAGATGTACATACATTTGGATTCTCTTTTGAGCATGTTTTATTCTGTATTAATCGTTGTATTCAACATTGTATAGATACTTGATTATTAAATTTGTTCGTTATGATAATAATTGTAATAACACGATTGTTTTTCCCCGCAGTATCGAAACGCCAACATCGGCGTTACCAATCAAAAACTTCTGGCCAACGGCGGTGACAACTCCTCCGTGGACAGCCAAGACAGTGGCGATTCTGCCAAAAGAGATAGCGAGGAGTCTGTGATCGAACTGGCCGAATTCAATCAACCGATGATCACTAAGGACGACACCGACGGACACCAGTTCACCATGAGCAACGGCGATGGCAAATATCCAGGAGCCGGAGGAAAACCTTCCAACGGCATCGTCAAGGAACACCCGGTCGACGACGACGTCGATAAGACCAGCTGTGGCATGGAGTGTTTGTACTTTGCGATGCAATGCTGCGAATGTACAATAATGTAATGGAGTTGTGTTCCCTCCTGTCCCCCCCCCCCTATACCTTGAAATTTTTATTTCTTAGTTATGAACTAGTAACTATAATAATATTAAACCGTTATATTATTTACACGATATGTTATTATGTGTAATGTCATTATATTATATTATTATATTATATTATATATTTTTTTATGTATAAAATAGAATAATTATGTCCGGGAGAATTTTTCTACAGTCTACTATTATCGTGTTTGTGTTGTGACTTGTAAGATTTCTTTCTAGTTAATTAGCTGTAAATTCCAATTTTTTTTTTTTTTTTTTAAACCGTTGCGTTGAAGTTTTATTCGATTTGTTTTCAATTAGGATCCAACAAAAATATTATTATTAATTTTATATTAGCTAGATTATCGGGCACAATCGTAACGAAAAAAAACCAATAATACAATATTAAATATTCGTGCCATTTCGTAATTACACAACATACATAATTAAATGTATATATGTATCGGGGGGGCTGTATGTAAAGCGATAAAAATCAATATATTCTTAGTGTTAAGTTTCGCTTCCGTTTTTTGTCCGACGGAGTACGTATTATTATTAACGAGGTAATTTTTCTTTCGTATATAAAGCGTGTACCGTGTACATTGTTTTATTTAATTATTATTGCCTTATATTATTATGTAACATATTATAACGATAACTTTTCTTTTTTTTTACGTAGGTACACGAATAATAATATTTTAATAATACTTACACACGAGTACTCTTTTGGTACGTTATAATATTATATTATAGCTTCTTTTTTTCTTTTTAAAATATGTTTTATTATTATTATAAATATTATCAATTTTATAAACATAACTTTTTGGACCAAATTGTGATATTATGTTGTGTGCGTCCAAACGAAGCTTGACAATATCGTGTACATATACGTATAAAGGTTTATTTTATTTTAACGTATAAAAATGTTTTTTTTTTTTTTTATAAGTCCTGTATATTTTTTTTTTCTTTTTTACCAGAGTTTATCATTACAAATTTTTTCTTTACCGTGTAATCGTATATATATATATAATCTAAACTCGAGAATCTCTCTCTTTCTATTTTAGTTTTTCAATTGAATTTAAGGTATTTTGTATTTTTGAAAAGTGATTTTATAACTATTTTCAATTTTGTATTCAATATATCAATATATTATATAACGTACGAATTAAGATATATCAAAGTACACAAAGTTACTAATTATTTTTTTTTGTAAACCTTTTGTAAACAATTTGCGACCGTCGGTCTCCGCGCGTCGATCTCATAATAGGTCGTCTCGCGGTTGCCCAATCGTGTTGACGTAGACTTTTATCACACGGTGTTTTTAGCGAATACGATTTATTGTTGGATTTGTCAGGAAACTTTTCAAATGTCAGGCTTGCTTAAATCGTTTTCACTCGAATAACTATGATGTCATGTATTATAATATTATGATAATAATTTATATTATTTCTGTATTAAACAGGTTTTTATAAAACACAAAATCTCGTGGTTGAGTACAGTCGGTCGGTTAAAATTATTGACATCGCACGGTTTGGGAATCGTTGAACGTCTAAATGTAATTCAAGCACAGCTTTTTGGTCCACGGCGTCAGAATTCACTTCCTCGAAAAATTTCTATAGTTATTATACTTCCTATTCCTATGAATATAACATAATATAACAAATGGCATTACGTCGTGTCTGTGAAGTACAACGAACAATAATATTATATAATTATAAACGAAAAATCTCAAACACATATTATACTTTGAATCAAACATTGCTACGTCCAATCTATGAAAAATATTTAAACACGGCCCTTCTGAGCAATAGTTGAAAACGAATACGATGATGTATGTATAATATGATATTATGACAGAACATTTTTTATTGTTTTTCGTTATGTCATTTTGTCATGTAAAAATTGAACTAAATTATAAACGTTTAACATTTCTTTTACTTACAGATTTACAACTGATCGGAAATTATATAAAAAAAAATTAGTCAATTTAATGTGTGCAAGAGACTTGTGACAGCGTCTATTATCGTTAGTAAATTATGAAAATAGTGAGTGGCATCACACTACCGAATGAGTTGGGAGTGATATCGTTGACGCCAAAGTCAATGTACAATAGTTAGAGTATATCATTCATACCGTCGTTCATCATTACAATAACATATTATATCGACTAAATGTTTGTGATTTTTAATTTTTGTAATTTCAACAGTGCGTGCCGTCGTTGAACTTACCTCAAACGTTGATTCAATAGTTTGACGGCATCTGTGAATTGGTGTGCAGAGTTATGTGTTTTCGACTTTTCATAATAATTGGTGCCGATGTAATAGATTAGGTACAAGAGTAGACAACAGATCGCCATGGCTGAGAGATAAAAAATAAACGTTTTTAATTTCAACAGCTTGATTTCATTCCACTGGAAAAATACAATAAACTAGTGTTAACATTTTATCTGTGAACAACCGTGTCCAGTAAGGTATATTCACAATAAACTTTAAACTGTATTAAATTCAGAAAAAAAAGTTAATTGAAATCGAATAAAACAAACAATAAGTACTTTTAAAATATATTGAAAAAATTAGATAATATTAATCAGTTAAAATAAAATATAATATTATTAATAAAGTCAGATGTCATTGAGATTTAAAAATGTTCTTATGAACCAAAAAAAAAAAAAAAATTGAAAACTAAGAATGAATTAAATTTATAAAATAGTCGAGTAAAAATAAATTCACACTTTCTTTTTAAATTGACTTTTATTATTATTTCATTTTATAAATACAAAATATGTATGAGTTTTTAATTTCTGAAATATTTTTTGCAAAAGAACCAAATAATAGTATTGTATGAACAGCTAAATGTCAATGTTTAAATGCCTAAATTTAGCGATTATAACTGATCGACGTCGTCAAATACATACCCATATTTTGAGTTTACGTTTAACAATGTTATTCCAATGTCTTTTCGGTGCGGCAGCCGCGTCAAATGAAATATAGTTGCTCTCCGCACCGTTCATACTTTTGCGGTCGACACCTAAAGTACTTGTTTCAATAATATTGAATAGCTCGTACAAGACACAGACTCTAGGTACTCGCATACGTATCGCGTTCAATCTCAAAAATACACAGTAGGCTAATGAATAAACGATTGTAAATTAAATTTTAAACCACTACAATGATTTAAACTATTTGCCAACGTCGTCGGTGCCTGCCATTTAAAAGTTTCAACAGCTGAACAAATAAAGTTAATTAATTAATCCGTAAAAACTTTGAACTCTGGTGCGTTAAATGTTGTATATTGTAAACCTATTTACCTATGTATAACTATTAACATTGATTATTGACACTAATAGTATATAATTCAATGCTATTATAAACATGTTTTTCTTTTAGGGTGAATGCAAACTCGGTGCCGCCGTTTAGATCCTATCGAAACGTTACAATCGGTGGCGGCGCACTTTCGGATTGAATTAGTAGTGTTCGGAAAGAGTATTTTTTTAGCTCACCGCCTTTGCAGTTTATTTATTTAATTATTCCAATACAACAAGAGTATATTATTATTCGTTTCACGACACTTTAGTTATCACAATGACGGTGTCGTCTCAACTCTGATCCGAAAGCTTCTCAAAAACATATTAAAAAAATTATGTAACGATTTAAGATGGTTCGTCATACATAATTACGTGACGATAGTAATATTACGAGTGGGTGAAATCGGGAATAAGTTCAAATGTCCGCGTCATTCGAATATCGCGCGGTCGACGCGGCCAATGACGGCCGAGCTGCTCGCCGCGCCCGACCAATGACGGCCGAGTTGCGGGCGCGACCCGCGAAAGTACAGCAGCTCGCCGACGACGCACACATTGCGCGGGCGATCAGTCGAGTGTCGACGGCGGTTCAGAAAGCTCTTCTCTTCGGTTTTAACGTCGCGGTTTTTATTCTTCTCCGTTATCGTTCGTCTCGTCGACGACTTTTAATCGAACGTTATTTTGTAGTGACTTTTCTATCTCTGTGTTTCTATATTTTACTTTCACGAGCACGAACACCGCGAACACCTCAACGGCCGGCAACTCGCCGTAAGTATAATACCGATTTTATTTATTTACAGTCTATAGATAGGTAGGCGCCGATCGGGGCTGGCGACCGCTTTTTTCACGTAAAATCATATTTTCGCCATGAAAAAACTATCGCGATTTTCGCACTGGAAACTTATATAAAATTCGAACAGTTATTAGTCGGTACCATTGGTTATATGGTATACCGTTTGGACTATACCGCGGTATGGGGGTTTGCGGCTACTAAAATTATGTTTATAGAAACTGCCGACAGGTGGCGTTGTAGTAATGAAGAAATAATTTTTTCTGAAATTACATTTTCAATACAATTTTCGTTCTTAGGCTCTATATATTATATACTTGCCCAACTCGTCGTTATCGGCGTTTTAGATTTTCGAATGAAAAAGGGCTCGCCCCGAAATCATTTCAAATAACTTGCCAAGTGTATTTGATTAGTCTGATAGATTTAATAACCCACCTTGACGCTACTTGGTTCGACTCGGTAGCGAATCAAGCAATTTGCCCGCCGTTTCATTTTCAACTTTTTTTCTTTTTAAACAAAATACATATAGAAATACATTGTTCAATTATTCTTTATTATTATTTCAAACAATGGTCAAACATTAAATTATTTTCGTTCGGCTTTTGAGGTTGGCGAATGTATCGATTAGGTCTTGAAAGTCAATTCCAAGAGCCAAATTATTTAACCGATTTTCGCCCATTGTATAGATCGTTTTATGTATTCTTTCGAGACACGAAAACGATCTTTCTGCCGAAAAATTAGTAACCGCCGCCGTACAGGAGTATATTCTTGAAGCGATGCTAACATTCGTAAATAGTTCTTCTAAATTCTGAAAAATGTAAACTAAAAAATTCGAGTTGATCGCGCGTTCACCGAAACCATTTCAGTATTCAGTGAGTTAATAACCTAATGGCTAATATTCGTAAATTATTATAATATAATTTTATAAATACATTTTTTTTATTTGCCGCTCCAATCACCTGATTAATTTGTCTACCGCGTACTCGGCTTTCGTATAGACAACCAAACGTACGAGAGACACCTCGTCATCTGTTCTATCGACGTGTGGACGGGAAACCGTTGTGAGATAAGAGGAACGTAATGATAACGATAATTTTGAAAATTGAATACCACGGTCGTAACATTATTACATACTTTTCAGTTTACCCCGTTTAAAGTTCTGAGTATTTATTTTTTTGTTTCCATTGAATATAATTGTTTTTTTTTTTTCACGTTAAATTTTCATCCGACCTGTTAGTTAATTTTTACATTTTTAGTTGTCCCGTGTCAACACTATAACGATTCAATTCAAACGAGTTTATTCCGAAGATGTTATTCTAATCGATGACAAACGCTAAACCTGCTTATTGAATGTTGGCGTCGGATCGAGTTTTGATTTTTTTCTCATTATGAGGAGAAGTCGCGCGCCATCTCAACAGTTACCGCTAGTTCCTAGAGAAGATATAGGCAAGTATATTTATTTTATTTTTTTTATTATTATTTCGTTGATTACGTGCGAAACAATCGTACAGATATTATGATATAGGCATTACAAAATGAGAACTCGTTTGTTGGCCGATATTTTTCTTTTTATATTATCTAAAAGTATAGACGAGCCTTACCGCTATTATTCGTTATCGATGTTTTTTATCACACGAGTTTACTTTTGAGTATTTAAAGAAACTATTTAAGTACCTACTTAAATCTAAACAAATGTTAATGTAGTAACTTATAACAACACGAATGATAATTTTCATTCATTTATATTTTATTCGAGTTATATGATTAATTACAAGCTCAAAATCCAGTTGATATATCTACTTTTTAATAAGTATTCAAGAAATTAAATTTTTTAGATACCTATTTTATAAAAGATATTGACTTGATTTATTCTTTAATTTTTGAGTTATTAAAAACTAACTAATATGATGTTCATTTATATTTTTATCATTTTTTACTTTTATTGTTTTCATGATTATAAATATGAATTTTTAGAAAAAGGAGTGAAAGTTGTCAGATCAGCTTCTGAAATACTTGCGATTATCAAGTCCTACGATGAAAATACAACTAAAACAGATGAGTTTCAAAATGTCGGGCCTGCTACTTCAGAAGGGAATGCTGTTATTCCTGTTTCGCAACCTTCTCAAAACGAACAAAAAAAAATATTAAAACCGTTACGTCCAAATAGAATATTGAAGCCCAATTTACATGTATCGCCTCGATTACCTGAAATTAAAGATAAACGGGAAGTTAAAGAAGTCGTCGCTCAACCATCGAATAGCTTAAAAAGTAAAAAGTTAGTATCGCTGTATGTTTGTTTTTGTTTTTTTTTTGTTAATTTAAAATTTTGTTTTCAGATACAACGTTACATGGGGCAAGCAGACCAAAAAAAAGCATAAAACGTGGGAAGGTGATGGATACCTTGTTGTATCTGATAAATCGGCAACACTATACGTAATAATTGAAAAAAAGAGAAAATGTTTTGTTTGAAATTTTTTTATAATTAATGTGATAACGTTTCAGGATTTGGATGGTCATAAGCTGGGTAGTTCAAGTGACTTGAAACCTTTAGATTTAGAAGATGGCTCAATTATTGTTGTTGGGAGTAAGCAAGTGCAGGTGCTAGATTTAGTACTTGAACACGATAATTTACAGGTTGAAAAGTCAACCGTTGCTTCATGCCCATTGCCTCCTCGTAAACGGCCTAAGATATCGGTGGACGTCAGTTCTCCCGAAGCGTTAATAATGCCGGAACCCGATATTGATCATCAAGTAAATAATTGAAATTAAAATTCTTATTGTGTGTGTTCATTTCAAATTTGTTTTAATCACAAAGTCTTTCTTCAACAAATCAAATGAAGATATTACTCCAGTTGTACTGGAATCTTTTTTATCGAAACACCTCAGACCGCATCAAAAAACAGGCGTATCATTTCTATACGAATGTGTGACTGGATTTAAATCTCAAGAATATTTCGGTGCTATTTTAGCCGACGAGATGGGTCTTGGAAAAACATTTCAAACTATTTGTCTAGCTTGGTATGTAGATATTTCGGTATGACCATTAATCATTGTTTTGATGTTATTTTAAATTGTTAATGAAACATTTTGTTGCTACAGGATGTTATTGAAACGAGGACCTTACGGAGGAATACCGTTGGCAAGAAGAGTGCTGATAGTCGCTCCTAGCAGTCTAGTAGGAAATTGGGAAAATGAATTTATCAGATGGTTGGGAAGGGATCGACTGAGATTGTTTTCCGTCGATCAAGTAAGTTTGATTTTAAAACTCTTTTGTAAAATGCCAATTTCGTACAGTTGTTTACTATTTTTTCTTTTGAATTGCAGAAAAAAAAACCATCCGAATTTGCTAGATTACCAGCACGAAATTACCCCGTTATGATAACGTCGTATGAAATGTTGGTGCGTTATATTGAAGAGATTGAAAAATTAAATTTCGATCTGATGGTGTGCGATGAAGGCCATCGTTTGAAAAACAATAATACCAACACGTCGATAGCGTTGAACCAGGTGAAATGTAAACGAAGAGTTTTGCTGACTGGTACGCCGATTCAGAATGAGCTCGCCGAATTTTTCGCACTAATTGACTTTGTGAACCCCGGAATATTGGGCACCTATGCCATGTTCAAACGCGAATTCGAGGACATTATTGTCGAATCTCAACAGCCCGATTGCCATCCGCAAATAATTGCTCGAGGGAAAGAAAAAGCTTCGGAGCTTAATGAAGTTACTGAAAAATTCATTTTACGAAGAACGCAAGACGTCAACAACAAATATTTACCTTCTAAAAATGAATACATAGTATTTTGTGCAATGGCTTCTGTTCAGGTAATCCTTATCAGATTTTTGATTTGCACTGTTCTTGAAATGTGTGCTTATCGTCATGTCATATTTCAGACTTGTTTGTACGAAGAAACTGTGTCGTATTGGGAGAATCGTGTACAAGAATTTGGCCTGAGTACCATTTCTTATCTGAGCGTACTTACTACACTGAAAAAAATTTGCAATCATCCCGAATTAGTTTTGGACAAAAAAAATATTTCTGACTCTACCGAAGTATGTGAAGTAAAGTAATATGAGTTTGCGTGTTGCTAATTAATTCAAATATTTAATTAATTTGTTTTGTTTTTTTTCTAGGAAACACTTAATCAACATTTAAACCGTACGACTGTTTCAAAACATTCGTTTATAGAGAGTTCGGGGAAGCTCATAGTTGTTGAAAATTTACTAAAGGAATTGCATAAAAGCGGTTCTGAAAAAACGGTGTTGATATCATATTATACTCAGACCTTGGACATATTCGTTAAGCTTTGTGATATGAAGCGTTACAAATATTTGAGACTCGACGGGACTACTGCTACTGCCTTGAGAACCGATATTGTTAAAAAATTTAACAGTGCACATTCTGATTACAGTACTTTACAATTTTTCTTACAATTTATATATTTTTCACGTCAACTTTTATGATAGCCAGTGTTTTTTTTTTTCCAGGTATTCTTTTATTGAGTGCAAAAGCCGGCGGTGTGGGCTTGAATCTTGTCGGCGCATCCAATTTGATTTTATACGATTCCGATTGGAATCCCGCGTCTGACCAACAAGCTATGGCTAGGATTTGGAGAGACGGTCAGAAAAAAAGTGTTCACATTTATAGACTACTGTCGAGTGGTACAATTGAAGAAAAGATATTTCAAAGACAGATTAGTAAAACTGGGCTGAGTGAAGCAATCACGAATCCTGAAAATCAAAACAACACAAAACTGTCGTTCGATCAGCTCAAAGTATAATTTATATTTTTCACGAGTGTTTAACATTTATTTTGACTGACTTGGTGATATTTTTTCCTTTAAATTTTAGGATTTATTTAATTTCAAAAAAGATGTTTTGTGTTCGACTCATGATTTATTGGAATGTGATTGCGGCGGCAACGGCTTGGTTCTTGATGAAAATGGTAAACATGAACTCGACGATGAAAAATCAGAAGCACCGCTTAGGGTTAACGAATTGATGAAATGGGAACATTATTCATCACCTTTTAATAAGGATGTTTTAGATGTGAGTATTTGTGTATAAATATTTCATATTATTACTCGCAGGCGAATTAATTACTATTATTTTTATTCATGTCGTGTTTAAACTAAAAATTTACTTATTCCTAATCACTTAAATGATAATTTAAGAATTATTTTAATTCAAATATCGATTATTATTTTAATATTTTTACTTTTGATAGAGCTTTGATGTAGTTGTGTTTTATTGGAGCTTTGTTTACAATTTATTTATTTATCTATTTAAAAGTTTCAAACTTGGAATCATAAGAGCATGATCGTAACCATATATAATTGCCAATAGTAATTTCTAAGCTTTATTTAGTAATATAATTACAATTCTCTGTATTTTAATTTAAATAGTAATGAGTTTTTTGAATTATTCATAAATATATCGTTATTGTTATCTTGTTTTAGGCCATGAACTTGTATGGAGTATCGACAACTATACACTTCTTGTTTAAAAACAAAACAAATTAACAGCTGATTCAGCCGTAGCTTGAGAAAGTCTACTCGACTAATTGTAAGAACAATTAACACATTTTGTTCCTATTATATTATTAACTATATGTTAAAAATAGTACACATTTCCAATTTAATTTAAATAATTTTACTATATTGTACATTTATTAAATAAATATTAACTTTTTACTATTATTTAAGAGCTCTTAACATTTGGCTTCTCAACGTTTAAGATAAACATTTAAAACTGGGAAACTCTGAAAAAACTGTGTTCGCGGTAAGTTGTGTTCTTCGATTAAACTGTAATGATTTTGTGTCGATCAGACAAAATAATAAAATATGTCAATTACAAAGTTTGACGTGTAAGTTAAAACGTGTCGAAAATTCAAACTTAAATTGTCATTTTTCTACTCTGTGTTATCTCTCACTCTATATGTACTTTATAGACAGAAATGACCGGAGAACGAATGAAAAAAAAACAAAAACCATTTTGTTATCTGAAAGTACTCAAACAAATTATAATGACACTCGGTAATTACAATTATTTCCAGTAGAACGCACGACTAAAGAGTTGAAGTGTGCTGGATAAAATTATTTGTTTGATCGGGAAGTTAGAAAATAAAGACACACGCGCTCATGTAAGTAATAATTTTTTTTATTAAACACTGATGCAAACAGGATACATAATAGTTAACAACATTTTACTCTTGGCAAATAAAATGTTTATTTGCACTCTTAAACTAGTATACATAGGTAACAGTTATTATATATGATTAATATAAACCATTAAGTCTTACAATTACATTTAAAAATATATCTTTCACAAATTAATTCAGCCATAATATTATATGTTTTAATACTGATACTTTTCTTATACTTATTTATGTCATTTAAAAGATCAATGACCCTTAATGATTTTTAATTCCCTACGTAGGTATAGTATTAATTTAATACTCTTGACACGCGTCGCGCTCTCAAACACGAAACTTCCGTCGCCGAAAGCATTTGATTCAACGACGACGTTGACATTTTGACACAAAGAATTTGAGAAAAAAACAAAAAACAAAAAAACGATCATGGCACTTTTAATAATTACTCAGTTGACGTGGGTGAGATTTCTATTATTATTAATATTATTATTATTATTATAATTATTCCTCTATATACGATCTACTATCCATCCCTCTATCTACGGTTATATTATAAATGATTGTACACGATTCCGCTATAGAAAAATCTCTGTTACTTTCACATTGGAGAGAGGCCACGTGACGAAAAAAAAATAAAATAAATAATGATTGATACACAATATTATGTTTAAAAAACGTAATTTCGTCATTAATAGGTGTGGTGTAGGAGGAGGAGGTAGTAGGGGAGGGTAGCCGCGCACGCCGAGAATTGACATGGTTTTTTTTTTTGGCAAAGCGAGAACGTTCGCCGACATTTTTCCACGTGACGGTCTTTTGACGCGCTTCTATGCGCGTTTTCGACGTAGTAAATCGTTTGCGTGACACTTTGGGTGTACTCTGCCCGTGTGCATATAACGCCACCGACCCATTATTGTATTATGTAATAGCTTATTCAATAATCAATATTCTCACCCCGTGCCGTGTGTCCGTCGCGCGCGGCCCGAGTGACGACGAACCGTCATCGTCCCCGACAACAATAATCGCGTCGATAATATAATATATTTCCGGGTTTTACGCGAAAAAAAAAAAAAAACGATTACAATTTATATTATATTATATAATACACAAGTGTGACGTTATATTATAATATGATTTGTGAGAGCGGGTGTGCGCGCGCGGTCTCGATTCGTCGTCCGGCATATTGTTGTAAACAAGACGTACAATAATAATATGTGCGCCGCACACGCGCTCACGACAATTGGACGGACATAATAATTATATTATATATTATATATAGAGTGGTGCGCGATTCGTACAATATTTATATTACAATAATAATAATTTTAATAATCCGCGCGCGCGTGTTAACGTCTCGTATCGCACGTTCGGCGCGTGATTTTTTTCCCCAACGCGAAAGAAATGGCTTTACCGAAGCTCTTTGAAACGTTTCCGGTCGTTCCGGCGTGTTGTGTTTTTCGTTTTTTTTCCATCGCACTTTTTCGCGTACGAACGATTCCGACCGGAATAAATAACTACTCGCGGTGGCGCCGAAATCTCAAACGCAAGGGGCTGCTGCTGCTGCTGTGTTTTTTATTTTCGAAATCACAACGACACGGTCAAATTTCCAAAAGATGAATTGTATCGATGAGGTGGGGTAGGTGGTCACGGTCGTCTAACGAGCATAAAATATCTAATACTTGTCGATTTTGTTTTTACAAATTCAATTTGATGGCATTTTGATTCGGCGGTGTCCACGACGTATCCATTGACGTCGGCACTCATTTGGAATTTCTGATTTGAGAATTTGAGCTGTGACGGGACGACTTACTAAATATTATTATTTGTACCATTGTCGTTGCGTTTTATTATCAGTAAGATCATTTTGCCCGAGGCCATTGGATTACTCCTCAAATTCAATGATATCGTCGGAATTTATTTTTAAATTAATATTAAGATTTGTGAATGAGTGCTACTTAAATTTTGATTTCCCCGACCACTGTCCGCTCGATTGTTTGATTGTTCCGAGGCTATCACATCTTGTACCGTCGATTACTTTTGATAGAAAAGTACAACGTACACGGTGGGCAAAATAGATTCTTTTATTATTTATTTACTTTGTTATTAGTTATTTAGTTTTTTTTTTTTTTCGAGACGAACGTCACCGTCGCGCAGGGTTCGGCGCCACCGGTTCTCGGGGACGCGATCTTTAAAGAATCGCCTCGCACACATCTCACCTACACTATTACTAAATTATGTATGTATTACGCGAAGAGAAATATTATGTCGGACCGTCGTCGCGTTTCTCGTTCTCTCGCCATATCCTTTCGCCGCCCACCCGTATCTAACACCTATTTCGCGCGGTCGTCCGCGACGACAAATGTACAATTTTCGATAGACGTGCCCGCAAATATAATTTACGCGCCGCGGGGGAGACGCGCGCGTTTTCCTAAGTTCCTAAGCGCGAGTCGGTTGTTTTTTTTTTTTAAACAATAATAATGTCAAACGTAATATTATTTTACCTACACGATTTAGACGATAACGTTCCGGCACCCTGCCGGCGGCGGACACGACGGGGGGAAAACACGCGATCGTGTAATACGTAATATGATCGATATTATTTGTTATAATATTTTGCTGTTGTTGTCGTTGTTGTTGTTATTGTGTACGGAGTGTTATATGCAGTTGGTGATGTCCATCGTGGTGGCTTGCGGCGGCATGGGCAGCGTCACGTCCACTCTGGTGCATTTGTTGTTGTCGCGATCCGAATATTTCTAACGGAAAACAATATTCCAAATAAATAAAAATAACAATACGGCGCTGCGATATTTACTCTGTTTATTAATTACGTCGCGTCATATCGCGCGCGTTTGTTCCTACGGAGGATTTTATTTTTATTTTTTTTTATAATCTTTGTCGAGCACAAGGCGCGCGCGTGACTCGGCGAAATGTGGCGTTCTCGGCGGCGGCGCGGGTCTCACGGGTTGATCGTGAAATTTGAAAAAAAAAACATATATTTTTTCTGCTTCCGCGCGCGCGCGCGCGTGTGAAAAAATAGTTGCCAACAGAGAGACTTGACGTTGGCTATTTCAAACACGACTGCGTCGCGCGGCGTCGTCGGCCGCCGCACCGAGACGTTATTGAAAACAATTTGTCATAACCGCGATTTTTTCACATTTGACGACTCGTCGTGTAATAAAAACGTACGCGGTAGCGCGCCTAAGGTTTCGCCGGGGGAGTAGTTGGCGCATGCGATGTTTTTGCCCGGAGGAGGAGAATAACGTTCGTCTTTAGAGAGAAAACCGGCTGGTTTGTGATTTATTAACTGGTACGGATAACAAAGTAAACGTCGCGATTGAAATTATACCGGCATTACAATACTCGTTTTTAATAATACAAATCAAAACGATGGAAAAAAAAAACAGCAGTAGAAATCAAATCTTTGCGATTGGATTTTTATCGCGTGTAAAAATCGTGGGCGGTCCGGGTTTTTAAGCGCCTACTCTTTTGTGTTTTTATAGACGATTTTTCATTTATCCGGACGGTATCGATTCAACGGTGACCCGTGTACTTACGAATTTGGTCGGTGACGTGGGCACCGGCACGTACTTGACGATTACCGGGGTCCGGAAACAGCAGCATTGCCTGATGACCGGACAAAACGAACCGACGACGAACAACATGACGGCTACGCCTCCGCTGCGAAACGAAAACATCAATACGGTGAAACGACGCTCGGACTTTTATGGTTCCGATGCGCAAAGTTCCAAACGAGATCGGGTAACATATCGTTTACGTTAATAATATAACTATCGCGAAATACGCCGACGAGTAACGCACGAGTATTTATTTCGATACTCGTGTTCCACGTGACGTGTGTAATATAACGTTTCGTAATTTGTAATTTAAATTGAAAAAAAAATAAAATAATATAACCAGACAGTGGCGTACTTTCAAATTTGCTCTGGGAGGGGTTTAAAAAAATAACTAACACTAAAACCTTCTCTTTAAAACTACCCATTTTTCATAAACTTCTCCAACGGCAGAATAAAACAGAATGAACGAAAAATTCATAATTTTATTTAACGAAAATGTTTAACATGATCATTTACGATAGTGCTATAAAAATAGAATCCATTTTATCGTATAATTGTTCACACGAACTTTGACGATTATAACGTAATCGGTTTTTTCTCCGTTGTCCGATCGAGTCGGTCGAGATAACGACAATATTAATATGTATTTTTGTCTGCACGCAACTAACTGACTGTATACAATCAAAATTTTATGACATTTAATGCCTATTTTGATTGATATATTATGGCACCCATAATTTCGTTATAAAATCTTTTTTCGTTGTTGGTATAGTATAGTGTATACTCAATAGTCATATTATTATGACGTATGTTTGTGTATACACGGATAATTAATAATAAAAAATTCATCAATAATATCAATTTTTTTTTGGTCCTGGGGGGGGTTTGAACCCGAAAACCCCCCCCCGTATGTACGCCACTGTAACCAGAGTTAGACTCGATAGATTGCCCCGCTAGTTCCCTCGGAAGTTGCAAAAGCGAGGCTCGTTTTAGAGGTGTTTAACAAAGAACCAGCTGGCTTACGAATAGATCTGACGAGTTTTAACTATGGTATACTTTAGAAGTTTAGGCACATTTTGTAGTTTGTAGACGACACGGTTAGTTTAATCCCCCCGGTAATCCCTAACGTAATAATTAAGTCGTGACCTACAGTTCGTCAACTGGCATCATAAAATATACGGACTTGAACGAATGAATCAAAAGAAATCTAAATTCGATTGGCTTTTCTTTTTAAAATTTTCAATTTACAAGTTGGTTATTTTTCTCTGATTTTTCTATTCTTTATTCCTTCTATCGGTAATATAATTATAGCTTTATTGTAAAAATAAATAAATATCGTTGCGAGCTTTCTTTTTCATGCTCGACGATGTCTTGCGCGCGATTAGCCTTATTTGGTACTCGCCTTTTTCGAGGTTTAGAAATGTATAATATTTTCATGTTATTTGTTCAATGGCATACATTTTCAATCTGTAAATGCACTTTATAATTTTGTGGATATCAACTAAAATCAACTGTTCTATATATTTCAGTATGAAAATCGTGGAAATGAATGTCGATGAAAAAACGCGAAAAAGCCTTTTGCGCCGGTATTCTGGATCACAGACCGTGTTAAATCCTCGCACCGAACAACCCACGCGAGTACGACGACGACAAATTGTCGAGTCTGCCACCGGAAATGTGTTGTTGTATACTTTGGTATAATATACTCGAGTGCGCCCTGGTATATACACTATCCATTAGAGACCGCCGATCGAAATCAGAACGGAAACGAGGAAAAACGCGTTCTCGCATCGCCGCATCGCCGAGTAAATATTATATACACTCTTATTTTTGAGGCTACGACCGGGCACGTGTCCAGGGACGGGTCCCATTAGGATTTCAGCGAAATTTTCAATTTCCTTTCGCATAGAACAGAGATATGGTAGAATATAATATTAAAATCTAATCTTTAATTAAACACGCGCGCGTTTTTATTTAATTTAAATTTTGGCATTAAAAA
Organism: Drepanosiphum platanoidis; assembly: GCA_948098885.1. Classification (NCBI taxonomy): domain Eukaryota; kingdom Metazoa; phylum Arthropoda; class Insecta; order Hemiptera; family Aphididae; genus Drepanosiphum; species Drepanosiphum platanoidis. Next base: position 5,788,955 of record OX402541.1, read on the forward strand.
TTATAATTATTTTTTTTTTTGATTTTTGGACGGGAAAAGAAAGTCGTTTTTATTCGTATATTCTGGATTTCTTAAGGAATTTGATAGTATACTCTTCAAAAAAAAAAAAAAACACACGCGCGACTAGATAATTTAATTTAGACAATTCGCGTTACAAATGATTGGCGGCCACACTTGATATTGCATATATTTTTACACGGGTATTATTACTCGCACGATTTTGAAGATTTTTTTAATTTTATATATTATTAACTGTACACGAAAAGTATTTGTAACTTTTTAGTAAAGGATTAAACATATACAGTAGAACTTCGATTAACCGTCACTGTCGGGACCGGGGCTATGACGGTTAACGGAAATTTTGCAAAAAAAAAACGTGTACATACATTATACACACATTTATTATATTTTTTACGTGTGTGTACTTTAAAAAAAAATAAAATACTTACATATAACAAATTATAAACATACATACCACACATATTATAATAAAAAAATCTGTCATTTTAGTTTGTTTTTTTGATTCTCTAGCTTTTTTAGCAGCAATACTACGCATTTCACGTAGAAGTAAGCTACTTGCGTAGCATTTGATTCTTCTTGTACTTCAAACCAATCAATACACTTTGATAACATAGGACTAAGTTTCTCTCCACTTATGTCTAGTCGACGAATTCCGTGACGAAATTTAAACTTATCAAGCCATCCCGTGCTTCTCGGTTAGGTTTCAGGTTAGGTTATCAAGCCATCTCGATCGTCTAATCGCCTAATTATTTTTATTTTTTTTTTCGGCGGTGACCGATGACGGATAACAGAGAGTGACGGTTAATCGAAGTTCTACTGTACATATTTTTCTAGGTTTGATTTTTCAAGTTAATCGAGTAATTAATAATACTATAAATAGTAAAGGGTGAGCGTCGACCAATACGATTTTATATTTCGCGTTTTCGACGATCGTCATCATATTTTTTAATCGGCTACGTATTTATTTTTTCAACAAATTCGATAAAAAAATCCTAATTATTATCGCGATAATATTATATTGCAGGACGACGCCAACTCACCACAGGTACCAGAGGCTGTACACGTTGTCGCAGCACTTGCCGTCGCCGCAGCAGTACTGTTCGCGCGTGCACAGGCCCGCCTTGCATATGGACGCGGACGCGGCGCCGACGTCGAGCAGCAGCAAAACGATCAGCGACAGCCTGGACGACGAAGGCGTCGGCGGCGGCGGCGGTGGCGAAGGCGACATTTTCGCGACGGTACACGGCCGTGCCGTCGGGGACGTCAGCGGAGCAACGACGCGGCGCTCGCAGCAGCTGACGGTGTGCGGGGACGACGACGACGACGACGACGACGGCGGCGGTGGCGCGCGCGTTATCTCACAGTCAGCTGTGCCGCCGCCGACGCACCCTCTCGACGCCCGGGGGTTGTGCGGGAGAAATCGATACGCGCACCGAAACGCACACGTCGTCGTCGCGGTACGTATATAAAATCTATCGGCGCGCCCTCTATCTACGCGTCCGACTCGGGTCGTTTTTGCGTTTTCCTTTTTCGGAGCGAAACGATCGGCGCGACGTCCTGGCTGAATTCGTAACGGCCGGCAAAAAATCCTGCAACTACCCCCCCGACGCGTGGAAAATAACGGTTTGTCACCTCTACAAATCACCGAAACTATTAGAACGGGGCTACTAAGTAGTAAAAGATCCTCGAGGGAAATATCATGGTAGTTGTACCATGACTTTAAATCATAATCACAGGATTCGGGGGGGGGGGGTGCAAGCGATACATTTCAGGGTGCTAGGTACCCTTAGCACCCTTGCGATTTGCGCCAACGCTAAACCGTTATTTTCCATGGCTACGAACCGTTACGTCATGATATCAAACTATTTTTTACCCTATCGGTTCTACGCGCGTTTTTATTTTTTTTTTCCGTCTGCGATGTCAGTCACTACCCTTAGAACACTATTTCCGTTCCAAAAACTTTTCGGGCGTTCTGGCAGGAAATATCGAATTTCGCACAGAGACGTTGTCCAATCGATAGAAACAGACGAGCACGCGACGTGTATAAATAGATTTGATTTACTATCATAGGTATACGTAATTAAACCACCTGTAGCTTAAAAAATAATGTTTTTATGATCGCCTTTTCTCTCTCTCGTTGTTTTATGTCTATTCCGAGACACGCATACATACTTGTTTCAGCGGGTAATTGAATATTCCAACTCGTCCCATTAATATAATCTATTCCCTTACGCCTCTGTGACGAGTGTCGGAAACGCACTCACTACTATACTCCTCGCCTCGTGTCGATTCGCGCGTTGGTGTTTTTTCGCTTCCGAAGACCGCATTGACGGTCGTCGCACTGCAGTCGCTATAATATTTTATTACGCTCTCGCACGTTTTCTCGTACACTATTATTACCAACCGTTTGTTGGTTGTTTTTTTTTTCGTGTAACTTTTCGAAAATTAAAAACCCTCTCCGATACACATACGGGCGTTGTAGAAGTTGCAATGGCTCCGTTTCTCTCGACGCGTACTCTCTCTCTCTCTCTCGAAATCCCATCTGCTATAGTTTCATTTTTTCGCGGCGTTCTAAGAAAAAACGTCTCTTTCAAATCGTCACAAACGTGTTTTGCCTCTTTTTTTTCGCGCACCTACGCGACGGCAGCCGTAACACACCTGTACGTTCCCGTCGAGGGAAAAGGGTTAAACACCTGTTAACTTTGTTCGTCTTTGCGTTAGCAGCTGTGACTTCATCGTTACGCGTTTATCGACTGAACGCGAACGTTTCGGCCGAATCGCACAATAGCGTGATGTGCGAGGAGGCCATGACGAGACGGCCAATCGATCCCCCGAGACGGAGACGCGGCGGGAAATTATGCGGCGCACAGTACTGCACTCGGTTAACGCAATACCGCGGAAAAACGGTAAATTATACGTTTATCGCGCGCGTTTATATAACGATATACTTGTCGTGTGAACAAGAATATTGTAATTTATCGGGGTCGTTTGTTTTTTTTTTCCAGCGACATTCGGCGGCGGTCCCCGTTTAAAGTGCGAGTTATGCGAACGCGTATACACGGCGTGCACTTTGTTTGCGTGTCGGGCCGGGCCGGGCCGGAGGAAACGTTTTAGATCGACGACGGAGAAACACGTTTACAGGTACGCCGAACAAAATAACAATAAAATCATTTATTAAATATTTTTCGTAATATCGACATGAATCGAGTGTGAAAATTCTTGCTTAGACTGTACAAGTGTGCTAATGTTTATGGACTAGTTTCGAAAAATCGGGCATATAATAAATAAAAAAAACCCACCGAATTTAAAATTAAACTCAAGTATTTAAAAGCAATTGAAAAATGTGTAGTTTAGTAAAAGGAAAATGTTTTAATGAAAGAGATACCCTTTACTTTTAAAATAGTTTCGATTAGTCTGCCGAAATAATGCACCATTATTAAATATGATTAAAATTAACATTTATCAATATTGGTAGCTAACGAGTTACATTGGTTAATAGACAAATATCGTGCCGTCTGAGTAAACAATTTACGGATATATCTAATATAATGTTTTCTTCCGCCGTTTTCGTCGCGTAAAATTCCATAACTGAAGTGCAAAACAGAATCTTTTACTTAATAATTACTAACTTTAGCTCCGCGGCTATGTTTTCGCCGGAAAATAAAAAACCAGACGGTTCCAATACGAGTCGTAGGATTCGTCTCGTTCTCGTACTCGATTTTTTCCCTCATCAAATGCCCGATTTTCGGCGAGTCGTCTCGTTTTCGCGCGGACCCCTTCGAGGAGGGGTACCTATCATGACTATTTCCATGCGGCCTGTTTGCGAAACCTCGCGGATTTGATTCGACCGACTCGATGTGCGTGCGAAAATTTCTTCTGTCCGGCGGCGGGACGCGCGTGAGATAATAATAAAATAAATAAATAAAAAACCCGATGTCGACTAATAATTCGCGGGATCGTATCCTCGACCCCGCGGGACGACGCGCGGTAACGGTAACACCGGGTTTGGCCAAAGCGACCGGGTATATACCGGTTAGCGTGTCTCGAATCCGGCGAGGTATTTTCTCGCGTCCGGTCTTCCGGTATCCGCGGCTGCTGTGTATAATAATAATAACGTACGCGCGCGCGCGCAACTATGCGTTTCCGATGTGTGTGGACGAGCTGTAATTCTAGCGAACATGCCGAGCAACGCGTAACAAATTGCCCCCGCGCGCGCGCGTGTGTGTGTGCGCATACACGGCGGCATTAGGTCAGACGGCCGGTGAATGTCAATCGCGTGTGCGCGTCGAACCAGTCGTCGTCGTCGTCGTCGTCGTCCGGTGAACGGCGACAAATGGTTCGAGACCATCGTCTCTCCTAATAGAGGTACGCGAACGAAAACCTGGGAAAGCCGCCGAGCCCCCCCGTGTCGCGCGCGGACGAGTTATATAAAACGTGAGTTCGTCTCCGTCCGGTGGCGTATTTAGGATTTTGTCCCGGGGGGGGAGAGGGGGGGGGGGATATACGTTGGCAAACTTCATAATTTCGTTCTGTATTTCTATAATACATATTATATTATAACTAGGGCTCGGAAGTTATTGCACTAAAAAACGTTGAAAATTGATTGCATTATTGCATTTAAGAATACCCAAAATTGCACTTAAAAATTGCGCTTAAAATTTGTTTTTATTAATGGTTTTTAGTTATAAGTTATAACTAATAAGTAATGGCACCGTAGTACTCTTAGATTTTTTAGTCTTTAATATAATACCGAACGAGGCGTAGAGTAGTTAGAGAGGCTCTCTCCGCCGGAAAATCCTGTCTTTATCTCTTGTGATATAGCTCCACCGCGGGGTACGACGGTAATATCCTTGCGATTAAGACGGTCCTCGGGGGCTCGGGCGCCGGAAAACCGTTGGCCACGTCACATTACCTTATCGCATTAGAAAATTATAGCATTGCTCCGCGTTACTCTGTCTATTTTCAAATGGTTTTATCGTCGGCTATAGTAATATTATTTGATTAAAATTTATTAATTAGTCCCGAGGTGGTCAATCTGGAGGACTCGTCGGTGGTTAAAATATACAAGTTAAAATAACAAAAAATATTATTAAATATACATAAAATTATTTTAATACAAACTATATTAATTATAACACTCATGGCACTCAGACCTTTATTTTATTATTGTTTAAATATATTTAATAGTTTTATAATATTTTGTTATTATTTATGAGTGTTAACCATTATGTAATTACTTTGTTTATTTATTTGCTATTTTTTATAAGTTAAAAGATGCTTGTTTTTAACGACAAAATGTTTTTTTTTTCTTTTTCCAGGGCGACGAATGATATTAATTCGGTCAGAAGTGGTTTTTTTTTTCATAATTATTTCGTCACGTGGATTATCATAATATAGCCGACAGAGAAAACACTCGAATCGTACTGGATTATCACGGATCGAAGAGCCTAAAAGTGTCACATAACACATTGCGGATAAGGTATTTCGATATAATATACGTTTTTTTTTTTTTAATTTCACGCGTCAAAGTCGGCGCGCGATTTGACCGCGGTCGACGTTAAAAACGAGAGTTATCATTTATCATTTTATTTTTTTTCCAGTTGTAAATGTGTGGGTGAAATCGTTTGCAGTATGCGCGCGAAGAAAACAAATAGAAACATTGACAGGTCAGGCGTAAAACCACCGAACGTATATATGCCCTTATCTTTGGAACAAGAACGAAAAAATCCGGCGAAATAAATCGAGCGTAAAGTCAATAAAGCCTTCTCTAATCACTGATAAAGAGACGTACGACGACGACCGAATATAGTGCACAGGTGAGTTGACATACTAATTTACGGGAAATCAATTTAAAATGGAGAGATTGTAAATATCGTGTAGTGACGGAGCGATTTGTTTGTTTTCGCAGGCGCGTTAAAAATCCGTTAAAAAAACGTCATGGAAAGGAAAACGAAGACCGTACTTGATCACCAGTACCGCGGTCCAAGTTTCGCGTGTGAACTTTCATGCGCGCGTGAATTTTCGGCCGTCAGCTGGTATACCAGGTACCTCGGTATAGGTAACCGATGCGACCGGCCGCCATTTTTGGTAACGCGGTCATCCAAACGGTCGCGTCGAGAAGCGCCATTTGCCATCGGCGTTAGTCTTTCGTCCGCGTCCGTCTCGTCATCATCGTCTTCGTCGTCGCCGTTGTCGCCGTCGCCGTCGTCGTCGTATTCCGTACCGTCGTCGTCGTATTCCGTACCGTCGTCGCCGTGTTTTCCGATAAGTTTTCCGTCCGTCAGTGTTCGAACCAGTTGTGCTGCCGATGGTGTGATCGATTTTGCACCGCCGCCGCCGCCGCCGTCGGAGAGTCGAAAAAATCCGTGAGTGTGTGTACCTCGCATAGAATACCGACGAAACTTTCGCGACCGGCCGCCATTGTTGGGACCGCGATCGTCCAAACGGCCGCGTCGAAAAGCTTTATTTCCCGTCGGCGGTAGTCTTTCGTTCGCGTCCGCGTCCGCGTCGTCGTCGTATTCCGTACCGTCGCCGTGTTTTCCGAAAAGTGTTCCGTCCGTCAGTGTTCGAACAGTTGTGCTGCCAATGCCGCCGTCGTCGGAGAGTTGAAAAAACCGTGAGTGTGATATTTATCTAATATTATTATTTATTAAACGCGACTATACTCGTATATACCTATCACATACATACGTATATATATATATATATAATATATAGTTGGTTCTCTCGTGTAATATACCCCGTCGTCGCGCGCTGTTTTATCGTATTTTTACTTCGCTCTGCGCCGTCGCCGTGACATACGTATATATAGTATATATCATTTAAAACACTAATATTCCCAATTAACGTATCAAAGAACAACCGTTCAAAACTGAAAGAATAATATAACGTAATATTAAGTTGGTTTTTAGAAATAATAAGCTTCGTTCTCGGAATCGTTTTTCCAACGCGATAATAACGGACACCACGTTCAAATTTTAAATTATCTGGTACAGTTTACGCCGTATAGTCGATGTACTCTACGCCGATTTAACCAAAGCGAGACGTGTGACAATATTACAGTTGTCCGCTTTTTATTTTAGTACGTATACGGTATGGCGTGTACAATGTACACACACACACACACACGACTTATAGAATACGAGTGTGTTATATAAGTATTTTCAGCAGGCCTTCCGAGAAGTAATTACCGTCTGTCGATTTTCATCAAAACGATTTTGTCATATTATTCACAGTTGATCGATCCATAATCTTTTAAACGACCAATTTAAAAATAAAAATAAAATAAAATAATGAGTATAGTTTACTTGATTTTTCCATATGATCTATCGTCGTCGTTATTATTATTACTTTTATCTTACTGATGTCCAGCGGCATGTCCAGTAGATGGGCTTAGTTGTAGATCTGGGGGGATAATATCCGTTTTTGAACACTCAAATAAGAAGTAATTAATTTTTTTTTTTTAAATAAGTAATTCTGTTTTTAAAGAAACACGCCTAATTCTATTTATTTTAATGAATATTCTGTTTTATCTGCAAATTTGCTTAATAATATAATTTAATAATTTTGGTATTGTTGACATAAACAATAAGAATACATTTTACATCATTATTTGATTCGTTTCGCCAACAAAATTCCTTTTATTTCATGTTATTGATATTATTAAAATATTAAATGGATAATCAATGAATTAATGCCTATACATATTTCTCTAATAACCTTTAGACTCTCATTTCAATGAAAATTCGTTTACAAATTTTGCTTATTACTGGGCTAAGGGCTTGTCCTAAATTTTCATCCTGGTCATGCCTCTGCTGATACATTCTTTATTTATTTAGTTAATTCTGTAATATTTTATTTTGATGGAGTTAGCTTATAATACATAGAATGTTATAAATTACGACAGTGAATTATAATTATATGTATATTATATTGTTACTGAGGTCATGACCCGTGTGCAAACAATAAACCATAAAAGACGATTAAATGTTTAGATTATTAATTAGTAAGTCATTATTATAAAAAGAACTTGCGACAGGCACATATTTTATCATTGTTTTACGATTACGTTTTTATAGTCATCTATTCGTATAGCAGATTGTGATCGGTCAATTTAGTATATCGGATGAAATATTATTAGTAATATATAAAATTCAAATAATAAAATTACTTTGATAGACGCGTAGTCATAATATTTAGTTAAAGATTTTTCGATGGATGCTTGAGATATTATAGCGAATAGTATAGAATAATAGACAATATTATATTTAGCTAACTAGCTATAAATTATCATATTACGTATTACGCGTATACGCGGAGTAGATTGATGCAATGTTTTTTAAGTCTATATATATTTATGTTTTGAAGAAATCGTGTATCGATACACTGATTTATTACCAAAGTATTTTTATATTAACCACAGTTGTGTTTGTCTTTGATTCCATATAAATTAAATTTTTTTCAAGTCTTTAGAATTTTCTTACATAAACTCATTAAAAGTAATACGTCCAATACGTTATTGTTTATAATGCGATCCCGAGTTTTTTTAATTTTTTATTTGAGTTCATTGAAACGTATATTGACCGGGTTTTATAGTATTTAATTATCATCAAATCGAATAAATCGTAAAAAATAATAGTTCATGGTCAAAAATTATATACTATAGCAAACAATTTATATTCATAAATAATGATAACGTTTACTTCAATGCAGGTATTTTTTTCATGATACCACATGGGTGTAATTAGAACAATTTTTTTTTTTTTTTAAAGGGGCTAAACTTTGTTCTTTATATATTTATAATAAAGGTATAATATGCATACCAACTTAAAACAATATAATCAGTGCTTTGGCAGTTTTAGGGGTTAATTTTCGGGGTAAATAATGCTCGATAAGTATTCTTCTTATTTTAGGTGGTATGGCCACATTTGTATTGTTGAAAATGTCGTTTCGACGTTGGATGTTGTGCGTTATGTAAAGTAGTTTAAATTCAATTATTTTCCTCCTCGTTTTCTCTGACTAGATTTTTACAAATAGCCGATTTCAAATGTCTGCGAATTTACCGCTCATATCACATATGATATACCCTTAGAGCTATATTTTTAACCAGCTATACTATTACTATTACATTGTCTGCACACATGGAATTTGATTAACTAATATTATTGTTGTCTCACGCAGTACATATTATTATACAATATGCAATAATTGCATGCATTGTTCGACTTGTAGTAACAAATCGTTTACTGCAGCTGCTTTATCGTACGGGTAAACATTACATTATGAATACTATGGTCGCGTTTATATTACGTTTATATTGTTATGGAATTTATAGAATAATATTTGCTTTAACTACCAATCGTTATTATTTGAATTTTTTACGAATTTCGTTTTCTTTACACTCGCATAGACAATCGATTCCGCAGTGGCCATCTGTGTTAGGTTTTCGTATGTTTTTCGATATACTTACTCGCGAGAACGAGAGTCGTAGGGTGTATACCGTAACCACCTGTCGGAGGCATATTTTCACCCCAAAGCCGCGTGTTCGCAAGGTTACTGCGGCTCACACGTACACGCACACGCCACACGGGTTTTCGGCGGCGACGGGGTAATAGTAATGATAATTGGACGATTATTTTCTTTTTCTTCTGACGAGTGAAATACAAACCAAATAATAAACAACGGTATTGTTGTCGTAATAATAATAAACGAAAAAACAATTGACTGTCGTCAGATGGCGCCGCGAGCAGAACGTTTCGACGGCGGGGCACTCCCACCACCGTCATCGGCGGCGGTTCGCCAGCAGTCACGTGTGACTATTGCTGATCAGTCGGTGCGTATCGCGACTGTTGGTGTAACGTGTGTAGTAGACGGTCGACGATTTAAGCGAATTAAATTTATATCGCCGAACGATTTTTCGCAAAACAACAGTAGAATAAGTGTGTTTTATCTTTCAAACGGTCGCAAGACAATTATGTCACGTCGTGTCGGTAATTCGGAATAAAATCTTGCGAATCCGTAGTGCGCATAAACCGTAGGTCGGGTCGTGTGGTTAATTTTCGTGCACCGCGGCAATTATTGTGCGACGGGAACACAAGAGAACACGGGCAAAGAGTGAGTACACGAACCATAATCCTTTTAACATCCGTTTTAGGGTCATCAGTGGTGGGTCCTTTCTATAAAATTCGGAAATTTTCCTCGCTTTGCTGCCGTCACTCCGAGAACAACTTGGATAATTTTCTAAATCGCCCATATTTTTTATAAAACCGATGCTAAACGCAATTGCTCCGAGTCAAGGCTTCGAAAAACGTAGGTACCCAAGTTTTTGCCACTTTAGTTCGGAGGGATACTTAGACCAACGCGTACAAGGGGCGGGAATCTTTGACTTAGTTTTTGCGCGCGTTTGACTTTAAATTATCAATTTTATAAATTTATCTAAACATTTGCTTTTAGAACAGTTATTACCTGTTGTAAACGAACGTAAATTTCGTCCCCATTTTGAAACAATAATATTGCAACATTTCGTCCGGATTATTTGAAAAAGTTGTACACCGTACGGGGAATCTGTCCCTTCTGACCAACCCCCTGCCCGCTAGGAAACGTCCCTGCTTTGCAATAGACACGCGTGACGGCGTAGTTCGCAGTAGTGTGCGCAATTTTATGTTTTTGTATCTATAATACGTCCTCCCCACGTCTTCCCGACCGCCGCTGTTTAATCGTCTCGTGAATGATTTGCCGATCAGAAGGTCGTCGTCGCGGGCTCGTGAAAATCTCGATTTTCGTCATAATTACCGGACGCGAGCGTGCGCGCGTGTGTGCATGCGTGCAAACGAGCTTATGAGACGACGGACGGACGGACGACGGGGCGGCATACCTAACGCTTATACGTGCCCGCCGCACGGAGGGAAAAAACTGGTCCAGTCCATAACTTTATATATTTTTATTATTACTATTTTTTTTTTTCTTCCTTTTTGCCGTGTAACGTTATTATTGTCGTTGTCGTCATTATATACATTATATTATATACGCGCCGTGCCGGGCCCTCCTGACCATTAGCACGGCGCCGGCCAGTACGAGCACACACATATATGTATAGAGGACCGTTACGGCTGCGGCACCGCCTACAATAATGCGCACACAACCGCGTACGAGCACGTTGTGTTATTATAAATATATATATATATTTACACGTTCGTACCCGTAGTGGTTTTGAAGGGTAGGGCTGGGGGGCTGAGATCGCTGACGGTCTACGGACGGGAAAAAAATCGCACGTTCCTATGGCGCTTAGTAAAAAAATCTTCTCTAGAAGCGAAAACTAAAAAAATCGCGCGTGGCGATGTGCACACCCGTAGTGTGGCGGTAACTCTAGAGGAGGATCATTTGCCACCGCATACGCCAGGTGTCTCGTCGGGTTTGTCTCCGTCACCGCCGATATCGGTCTTTTTCTTATAATCGTATTTTTGAAACCTCACTTTTTTTCTTCTCGCTGTGGCCCCGAAACGTTGGTTTGATAGTTTTCGCAGTACTCGATATCGTTTTCATAAACTTGTGTTATTTCGTGGAATAAATTAAAAATCTGTCGTAACAGCCGATCGGCTGATTTCTTGGCCCGAGTTTTCTTGAAATTGTTTATAGGAAAAACATATTTTTGGAAAAAAGTCATGCGCTAAAAAGTGAGGAACTACCCTGTATATTGTAACGTATATATAGGTTGTGAACGTGCGCGACACCACCTGCGGCACACGCTCCTGAGCTGCCATCACGACCGGCGATAGGTGCCGTCGCCGCCATCAGCTGTTGTTGTTTGTTGTTTTCGTAGGGATGCTCAGTCACTTCCGGTATCGCAGTAGTCGTGCGTGCCACCGTTTTTTTTTTTTCTATTCGTCTTATTGTTTGAGCGTTGTTGTTCACTGAGGCTTTAAAAAAAAAAAAAAAAATGTTCCCTTTGCATATCCCCGCCGACATGTCCCCCCGACAACGTATTATTATTACGACTTTTCAAACGTTATAGTTCGCGAGTTACGGGTAAAAAAACATTTCCGCTGCAATTTAATATAATGTTATAAATGCACGTTGGACGATCGTTTTTTCGTTTTTATTTATTTTTATTTTTATTACACGAGTTTCGTATAGTTTTATGTACTCGCCGTCGAAATTCGTGTCCGTTTCGTGCCGTATACGTTTGCGACGGTATATATATACTGTACAGTCAATAACAATAATATAATCCCATCGCTTATGTTATTAAGCTCTCGTCTTCTCGACCGCTGGGGCAGTGTTATTCACGTATTATCCGTGAATAATTTTTTCCCATAATAATAATATGTATACATACGCATTAAACGGTTGCAATTTTATCGGCACTGCCGCCGCCGCCGCCGTTCCGCAAATATACCGCGCACCTATTAACCTACTTTCGATTTGAAATCTTTGATTTCGTACGATTTTGTTTACGATTTATTCGACACATACGATTTTTGAAGATAACCTCTTTATTAAATCCGTCCGCCCGTCTCGCGAACGAATGTATATAAAAAAGCGAGTACGACGATTTGCGATTTTATAGACGCGCTGATTTTATACGAGTAGTAGCTATATCTATAATACTTATATACCGTGTTGGGATGTGCTGCGGGATCGTCATAGTAGTCGTTTTTATGGGTCGACGCGTATACGTACGCGCAGCGTGGAATAGTTTTTTTTTTTTTTCGTGTTTAATATTTTCGTAATCGCATCAAACGTCGCCGTAGGAATTCCAATTAATGACATTATGTCATCGGAATGATTTTATTTGTGGGTGTTTTTATTATTATTATTATTAGTGACTATGCGGAGCGAGAAACGCGATAAAAATATTTAGTAAAGTGACTTATCCACCGTGTTCAACTATGCAGTATATTATATATGTATACTGTACTCGTATGCGTTAATTGTGATGTCGTGTTTTTTGTTAGAACCATTTGACCTTACTCTGCGGTCTTCGCTGTGCCCATACATTTACTATTTGAATAATTTAATACCGTAAAACGTACAATTGTAAACAATGCAGTAAAAATATATAGAAATTTGTTTCGTAGAGGCCACGGGAAGAATTGTGTACCGCGCTTAATGAATTTTAAAAAGTATAATCTCGCGATCTAAGTGTTTTGCTTTTTATACGCGTAGTAGTAAAAAAAAATAAAAAAATAAGTATAGTTATTACTCAATTTATGAATTAAAAAAGAGACGTTTTTTTTTTTTAGCCCGTCGTTATTTTGTTCTCGGCGATTGTCTGCGTTGCGCTATATTACATTATTTATTTTTTTGTCAACTGCGTTTTATTCTGCACGTATCCGAGGTTCCTTGAAGATATTTTAGTCTCACCGGTATTATCGATTATTATTAAAATAAGGAAAAAATAACGTTTTTGCTATTTATTTATATAATATATACATATACAGATATTGCGACGGTTGTACGATATCCTCGAATTACGGTTCGAATCGTTATTAATATATTACTTCGTTACGAAACTATGACGAACCTTCGATATAGTTTTTAAAAAAAACACGTCTCGGACGTCGTTTAATTCATAATAATTTTTACACCGTTAATAGCGTCGGTAGTGGTGAAAAAAACAAACGACGTGTAATATAAGTGCAGCAGAGTGAATTTGACGTTTCAATAATATCCGATTTGTTCGCGTCCTCCCCCCCCCTCCTATCCTCCTCGCGCCCCCGTCAGACCTTGAGTTTTTTTCGTTTGCCATCGCGTCATTATTCATTAGAAACAGTAACGGATTTTAAAGAAGTCACGAGGCATGAGGAGTTTGATTCCGAACGCGTTCTCTAAACCCCGCGAACAAACGACGGTAATAATAATACCTATACTCGTTTAGTATTATAGGTGCATTATTATTATTATTATTATTCTTGCGCGTAGTATGGTTGCCCAAAAGACGAAATCACAATGGGTTTTATTTTCTCGATCATTAGTCATATCGGACGCCGTCGCTAATGAACTGCAGTGAATGCAATCGGGACATATTATTGTGAACACACACTATGGGCGATTAATTAAGCGCATTGAATTCGCGACGCGATCGTTGGGTTCATTAATTCGCAATTAGCCCGTTTGCCGCGGGCCGGTCGACCTTTTTCGGCGGTACCTCGCCGCGGAGAGCCGGGTACAAATTTGTTTCGCTGCGTTATATTATCCACATTACCCACCGTGTGTGTGTGTGTGTGTACGATACTAAATATGGAATAAGTACGTTTCACTTTGCATAATTTCACATACCGTCCGTCGTCGGTACGCGCCTACTGCGCTATCCGCAGCTATAATTTATTACGTTTATTATTACTACGGGTCGTAAATTATCGACGGGGTTCACGTGAGTACGAACACAACACGCGCGCATAATACCGACGACGACGTCGTATAAGTAACATTGATAATGTACTCTTCGTGTGTTGTTGTTGTTGTTGTTTGAACATTTGGTCGTTTGAACATTTATTCTCGGTCTTCGGTCGCGGTCGAATACGACATGCATAAACACTACACAACACACAGGTACCACCAAATAACGCGCACGTTTTCAAAGTCGCAGACCGCCCCCCGCGCGCACAGCCGTGTCATCGTGTCGAGCCATCGATGATTTATCTGATTGTTTTATGATAACACAATCCTGGGCGTAGTATCATCACCGCCCTTATATTATGCGCTGTTTTTACGACGGTTTTGAAAAAGTACATTGCGTTTTTATAATCGAACGTAAAGTCAGTCGGTGGTTTTTTTACATTCCATCTTTGTCTTTTAAACTTTTCGTCGGTATAACTTATGGGAACTAATTTTCTAAAACGGTCGTAACGATTTATTATTGTTCGGTTTTATACGAGTGGGTATTCCGAATTATTATGTGCGCCGTCCCTCAAAACGTCTCGCCGTATTATTATATGTATAGTTGCGTGATGTCTGCTTGTTGTAAATATGCCTCCTAGATTATAATGTTCACTCTATAGTTATCATCGATTATTATTTCTGCCGTCGAGCACTGCGTTTCGTTTTACGATTTATTAACGATTTTTTTTTTTTACCTAATTCGCTTGTAACCGCGTGTAACTAAGGTCATATATCATTTGTGATGCGTTCATCATAAAATATTGACGTTTATAAGCGTCGAGCAACACGTGTATCATGTTTTTAAATACGTGTTGGTGTGTGTGTGTGTGTGTAATCGCTCTGGCGGTTATGTAAACGCGATCGATGCGTTATACACATTTTAAATCATCGTCGCAATATTATGTGTTCTGTTAATTGGTTTTCGTGTACTACAGATATTCCCGTTATTCTCCTAGCCGCCGTAATCCGTTCTTTTTATTATTTCAATAATATATACGCGGCGTCATCGTGATGCGTACGTACGTTAATATTAATTTTACGCCGCAGTTCGAGTGTGTGAAATTCGTCGATCGTTTGCCTCTCGAGTGCCGCGTTTTCATCAGTTTAAACATCATATTTACTACGCGACGTGTTTTATTTCCTTATTCCGATTCGCGTCGCCTTTTTCACGCGGCGGCGGGTGCGAACATCATTTCCATTACTTTTACATAATATAATTTAAACGCGCGTTACCTACGCGTCATCTTCGTATTGTGCGGCTTCATTAACAATTAAACATTTTATTGTCTTGCGAATCAATAGACACGATATTATAACGGAATCTTCTTACGTCGAACGTGTATATGACGACAAAACTAATAGAACCGTTATCGCTCGCTCGCTTCTATCTAAGGCTAGGTTGACTCGGGCTTGTCTGACTTGTTCATTATCTCGGATAGGTACTCTGAGAAGAGGGGAAAAAAAATAGATATTTTTTTTAAACTTTTTAAATCGATCGCCGCCGCGCGTGTACCTCGTCGATATGTGTACCACGATCCGCCGTGTGCGCCGAAATTAAATCGCATTTACAGCAACGGCCGCGATTTGTGAAAAAATATCCCACATTTTATTTTTCGTTTTATTTTGCTTTGTCGATTTCCTCTGATTTCGTCTCTTTTGTTATCCCGCGTAAAACGCGCTTTATTAATCTTTTTCACTTTTTTTTTTTCACTTCAATTTTTTCATTCGTCCATTATTTATTTCTCGCGAGAAAAACACATTCCTGCGACAATACTGTTATTTTTCTCATAAAAAAAAAAAAACCTTTGTTTTTTTCCCTATTTTTTTTCATCACATTTATTGTTTAACTTCGATTATTATTTTTTTCCATTGAAAATAATCTACTTTTATTCGAATCCGACGATCGTTATTGATTAAATTATGTTATAAATGAACCATTTCAACCAAATTGTAAACGTTTCCCAATATTGATGCAAACACTGATATATTAACACTTATGATATTGAAATAACGTCTTAGAATGTAACCGATATTATACTAGTCGTTTGAACTAGCTGTTAGTGTTAATACAACGATCGCGCGCTATCGGTGTATGATTTAGACACTAATCGAAATGTGTTTGTTTTTCAGGGATGAAAATGAGATGAGTGTAGAGGCTGAGCATGGCGGGTGTTGGGACAGTTGCGTGCGGCTCATGTGCCACAATCACTCGTCGTCGCAGCCGTCGAATCACCGACAGCCCTACCCAGCCCGCCACCTCTACGCCAACGGCAACAAAAATGGCTTGAACGGACACGTCAAAGGTAAGACGATAGGTTTGATTATATTTTATAGTTTAAGGTCATACTTTGAGTCGGAACAAAATCGTTTTCTTTTTATAATACAAGTATACTGCAGTAACTACTAAACGTCAACGAATATAGGTGTACGTAGTCGTAGTCTATAGGATTTTTACTTTGAAGTGGTCTAAAATTAGCTTTTGCTAGAATGTCTATTCTAAAACGTATTGTTGATATTATTATTTCGTATAAGATGTAAAAGTGAAAATAAAAAAAATTAAAATGTTCGAAAAAACACCGACTTAAACACGCGCGATCAGCCTCCTTAACTCGTCGCATTTGGCGTGCAGTGTGTTGGAATTACAATACGCACAACTGCTGTTACACCTCGATGTGGTGACCCCTTTTGAGCACGCGCGTCGTTCACAACACCGCGTGCGGAGGACCCCGCCTAACCTAAATAGACGGATATTGTAATATTATATAGCGATAATAGTAATGACCGGTTACGGCGATCTATGATTTACGGAGAGGGCGAGAAGGAGAGAGAATTTCGCGGGCCACGGGTCCACGCGGGCGTCCGAGTTCGTGAAAACTGGATTCGTCGGCAGTGCGGCGTTTATCACGATCGCGGGCGCGTCTCCGTCCATGCGATATGATATACGATATTACAATATACTATTATTTTGTACGGTGTGCCTAATCCTCCGGGCATTCGGCTCTCGCGATTCGCCACCACTTTCCGGTACACATAATATTCGGAAACGCACACACGCGTATATTATACGCGTGGTGTCTCTGCCCGACAGCGATTCCGATCGTTTGCGTTTTCTTTTAGTCTTCCCGCGCGCCGCCGCACCTCCTCCGCACTGTCACGACTCATCGTTTCCTTTTCGATTTTTTTTTTCTTCTTCCTTTTGCCCCTTTACTACACGGACGGATGTCCCGAGGAGGACGTTATTATTTATAATATTATACGTACTCGAGACGACGGCGAGTCGCGGACCCGTCGTCGACGACCAGTATGCAAATCGTCGTCGTCGTTCGCCGCGGATAACGGTGAAAATTCGAAAACTAAATGATAAACACACCGCCGCCGCCGCCGCCGCCGCACGTGTGCATCGGTGAAATATGCCGGACAACACGATTCCGAAATCGTACGTACGTACGTCTCGACGGCCCGTGCCGGATCTAAAATATATATTACTTAGTCTATAATAGGTCTTAGAGCCGCCG
The DNA here is from genome assembly GCA_948098885.1 of Drepanosiphum platanoidis. Classification (NCBI taxonomy): domain Eukaryota; kingdom Metazoa; phylum Arthropoda; class Insecta; order Hemiptera; family Aphididae; genus Drepanosiphum; species Drepanosiphum platanoidis. Next base: position 5,806,870 of record OX402541.1, read on the forward strand.
CCGGCATATTTTACCATGTACGAGCATGTCTATTTCTATAAGTATTATTAGAATATACCAAACGAGGCGCGAGCTAATTAAATACGCCGAAATTAAGCGTTTACCGCTTGCGACCCGTGAAGTATAATTCGAAAACATTGAAACCGTCGATTATACATACATTTTCACAACAAACTTGACGTTCGTACAACAGATGCACATCGGGTTGAGGGGTCTGTCAAATTCGGGCACGACCCAATAGCGATGGGGAGGGGGACATGCAGATCCGCATTTCTAGTAAGCTCGTACGTACTTGAACGCCCTTTAATCGATTCGATCGTTTATTTCTGAAAACGTTTTGCGCAAAATAATTTACGAAAACTCACTTTTGAAAATGTCCTTTTTTTTTTTCTTTCTAATTTCTGGCCGAATTTTTCTCGGACCGCAAGCGATCGCTTATTTTGCTTACTCGTTGATCCGGATTCGGGTGTACGGCGACGATGACGAGGGGGGACACGTCGAGCACGTGCGCGTCCGCGGCCTAGGCGTGTGTGCGCGCGTCCGCGTATTTGTCTGATAACGGCTGGAAACTAGGTTTTATCTTAATTGAAATCGTTTTCGATTTAAAAAAAAAAGAAAAATCAATCGTAATCCGTTCGCCGCGTTCTTCTGCGGTCTAATCGCGGCGATACATAATACGTATGTCGACGTGAGCGGGCCGCGGCGGACCACCCGCACGCGCTCGCAATATTGATACTTAATTACAGTCACGTGACCCGCGTACCGATACGATATACATAATATTATATGTTATTAAAAACTGCAGCCGAGCCGACGAAAATCAAAACAAAACTCGCGTGATTAGTGATTACCCGCAGCACACGTTTATTTACGAGAACGACGGCCGCAGTTTATATTTTAAAATGGCGTGTATTCCGGTCGTTATTACGCGTCGTAGACGTCACTGCGTACTACGTCAGCGGTTCTTCTAGACTTTTGTTGTTGCTGGCGAACTCCGCGATGAAAGAATTTTTCCTAACCGCGCACTCTATCATTATGTATGTTTTATATATATATATTATATTTTTAAATACAACCATAGTTCGTTTTTTGTAGCCGAATCTTAAATAATCGGAATAAAATACGTTTTTGACAGAAAAAACCGTTAATAATTAAACCGTTTTATCTCGTGCTTGCAACGACATTTTTAACTTTGTCCGGGTGACGTTACCTCCTCGCGCCCTCATGATGGATTGAACGCTTAAAACGCTTAATCGATAAACTGGAAATATCAAAAATACTTTCCCTGTGAATGATTTATTACTGCGCTCGCACGACCGGACAATTTGTAGACACAGTCGTCGGACTGCGTATAATATACGAATCTCCCGTAGGTGTCGAAACCAATATAAATGCAAATGTAATAACCGTTTGTCCGATACGGTAGGTCCTAAAATTGTCATTTTCTTTACGCCAACCGCCGCCCCGCCGCCGCCGCTTCGCGGTCGTTTGCAAACGGTGTAAACGTTTTCGGTCCGATCGACCGTTTATTATAGACTTTACATTTCCAAACTAAATATCCACACAGCCATATATTATTGCCTATAAATTCCAAAAATCGACCGAAATCGTTTACGAATATTAAAAGAAACCTAATTATTCCCATATCACGTAGCAGCATCGTTTGGGGGGGGGGGAGTTGGAGAATCATTCGACCCCCTCGAAGAAAGTTACCCCCGACAAGTCCTTCGATCTCCTCCCCGATCTACGCGCTACTCTATTATCGTTTGAGATGATAATTTTTGAAATTTTAGATTTCAACGACGTCAACGATCGCGTCGACGTGCGCGCGCGTTCGATTAATCAGCCCCGTTTATCTCAGAATGCGCTATGGCTACTGCCGTTGTCCGGTATTTACACTCGTATATACTTACTTTACCTCCGTAGTCGGTCGGTAGTTTTTCCGTTTACCGAGAAACGTCGTCGTCGTCGTCGTCGTCGCCGTCGCCGTCGCCGTCGCCACCAAAGCTCGACGGCCGCTGAAGAATCCGCCGTTCATTAGTAGCGGCGCGCGGCTTTTTTTCCACTACGATTTCCCTTTTTTTTTCCCTTCTTTTTATCTCTCCGTTGCTCTTCTGTTTTCATTCCGTCCGTAATAATAAATCACGCGCGCGGCGTCTTCGCAATAATAATAATATTATCGAGAGCAACGCACTTGTCAAAACGCGCGCAGTGTCCGTCCGTCCCCCTCGTAATTTCGCCGCCGATTTTAATTACGACGGACCGTTAATCGGTCGCAATTACCCCGGAATCCGGTCCCGCAGCGCCGCCGCAATCGGCCAAACTAGATTATTACTATTATTATTCTACCCGTCATCGCGCGTATAATCGTACGCTTTTGTAGGCAGGGTCATCATCTAGCTGCAACGGAATCGTCCGGTATAATATCTGATGACGTAAATATAATATATAATATGTATAATGATGATGACCGATGCTTTTTCCGACGACGACGACGGTATAACGTTTTTTAACACGTTTTTCACACGCCCTCCTCGGTTTCTCGCGGCGATGATATTGTCTTTCCGCGACGGATCTTTTCGCGGACTCCTCTAAAAGCTACCGAGAGCGGTTAATTCGATTTTAACGGAACCCCCCGAACGCGCACGCGTTTTTCTCGCCATTAGACCGGTTTGTTGCCGTGCAGATTTTTTTTTTCTTCGCAGTCTCCGCGACGCGGACGTCAGGTTCAAGGTGAACGGTCTATTATGATTATTTTTTATTTTTTTTTTATGTAATTTTTTCGTTTATTATTAAGTTTTCCAACCATCATGTCATAATAACAGCACAAAGTTAAAACGATCGCGCGTATATTCATACCTATCATAACTGCTGCAGACGACCGTAATGCACTAAACGTTTTACACCGCCGAGTGTGTTGCTGCAGTAAACTTTTCCTCGGCAACAATGCCGCTTTTTTCGCGCGACGGAGAAATAATAATTATTGTTTATCGCTACGGCACATAAAGTCGCACTCTGTCGTAATATATTTCGTTCTGATTCGTATTATATTTTATGGTTCTATCGGTCCGTGGTTTTCCCGTCGTATTTTATTTATTTTTTTATAAGAAATCGATACTTTGATCGTTTTTATTATAATTTTTCGATAAGAAAAAATTCGTTGATACGAGTCTAATAGATTGTATAAAGAAACGAGTTAAACATTTTTTTACAACTATAATAGTCGATAACTTTTTTTATATTTTTTTATCGTTCTACATACGATGTGAACTTTGTAAAGTGACAAAGTGACGGGCAGTGTTAGCGATCAACACACTCGAATAGAACAAACGGTTAAAAAAGTGTTTAAAATATTAGTGTTACATAACATAGTAGGACGATTTAGGCTTTAGTCACTGCCGCGCGCGTATGTGTCGAAACAGCGTCGCTTCCGATTTTCGTTGCGCCGGAGTAACGCCTCGTACACGATACCTAACATATATATTATATGAACATTGTTTTTAAACGACGCCATTATATCATCGCTATCTAAACATCGATTTTTGTTTATGTGCCGCGCGTTCGATAGACGTCAAGTATTATACCGTTTTATACGAAGCCCTGACACGCGCACCTTTGAACCGATCTCGAATCGGTTTCTCGAACACATTGTTGTACCGGTCCGTACCCGGTGTATAATAATAATAATAATAGGTACCTATCCGCGCGATTGATAAACAATAGAGTTCTCTCGTTTTTCCCCCCTCTGGGCACGCGTCGGCCGACGACGGCGATTCGATCGAAAGTTTGTCCGCGCGCCGGTGCCGCGGACGTATATGAGACAGAGTACGGCCTTGGGTCGAGAGCAAATTTCAAACAGTGAAAGCCGCCCGTCATACCGCGTCGGCAGCCGCCCACGTACGTAGCGTTTTTTTTCGTTTCCCGAGAGAGGACGACCCAGGGTTATTTGACGAGCGGTTTTTTTTCCTCGCTGCTGCATCGGTTTTCGGATTCGCCGCGATTGTGTTTTTCATTCTCGTCTCCGCGGACGACCTCTCTGCTGCTGCCCGTGCGTGACCTCGCGCCTTATTATTGTTATCGAGTTTTCATTGTGATAAGACGTTTCGCGTTGCAAGCGGGTGGGCGAGGGCTGTTGGTCGTCGTCACGCGTCCTTCGGCAGCGCGCCGGATTTAAGGTTGGCGCTACCCCGCGATTGGGTAACGATCGCGTGGCGTACACGAGTACCGCCGCGCCGTCGCGCACGCCACGCCGAGCAAACGTATTATTATTATTATTATTATCCTCGCGCAAACGTTTTCGCTCCTGTCTTGTCGACAAATTTCGGTTTTTTTAGTTTTTACACGACTTTGCGCGACGACGACCATTATGATTCTATATCAAGAGTATTGAATTTCCTCGCGCGCCCACGAGACCTGCACGGCCTGTCTCGGCCTTATTATTGAACGTGACGTTTATATGACGACCGCGTCCCGCTAACGAGGTGCAAACTCGATTAAACAATCGTTCCTCGACCGGTTTGTTTTCGAGATTTATGACGATTATAATTTAGGTGTATGTGTAATATATACGAGACATGGTCGTATCGTATAAACTTTTATGAATTACGGCTATTATACTCGTATTTGGAAACGTCTATTTCAACAATTCAAAGTGAACGTGTTCGAGAAACCTTTACCGGCACAATAATTGAGTATAATACGTATGATATTGTAATGCGTTGTGCCATTGGTTTACCACCGATGTTATTGCTCAACACTCGATAGATTTGATTTCTGATTTTTTCTCAAAGTTTGATTACGGATTTCGGTTAGAAATTCGAGTTTCGTCGGGTTTTTTTCTCAGAAAGAAAGATTCTGTCGCGTATTCGCGTGGCGATTTCAAGTATTTCAATATCGACTCGAACGCGACGTTTTATTTCAATCCGATTCGAAACACGAGCGTTTGTTAAAATCGTACTCGAAGTCATTATTGTCGTTCGTTAATATTCCACCGTCGTTGTAGTATTTACGATCACTATTGCCCTTTTCCTTTCATCAGACACGCGCCGCAGGTGAATGGATCGCTTAAAACAATGACTCGTTCGCGACTTGGAAATAATATTGTGTCTACTTTCCTACGTTTTTTTTTTTTTTCTCTATTCTCTGTATACCGTATTAAATCGTAGCCTAAATCTAGGACAAACTCTCCTCCTCCTCCTCGCGTGTTCTTAAACGGGCGTGCGCGGACGACGATATTCAGTTGCGACAGGTATGTGTAAAAACTGCGGAGTCGTCGACAAATCTCGATTTTCGAAAAGCGACCATTGCACCTTCTATGCGCGGCAATCATAACGCGTCAGAGCAGTGCAAGGATTTTCAACTAGGAGTCTATTCTCTAATATTCGTGTTTCCCGTCGATAACTCTCCGCAGCGCAACCTAAATCTAAAAACAATTATCTCCGCGTTTATTTCGTCTCACGAGCCATTATCACGCGATTATGCGTACGACTTAACGAGGTTGGGATATACGACACCGTTGCGCAATCGCCGGCTGCTTATGTGCGAGCGTGTAACAGTAATAGTAATAATAATAATAATAATACCGTGTGGCGTGCCCCGCCGCCGATCGTATCGGACGATACGACGAGAACGCGTTTACCGTGCGCCGCCGCTGCCGCCGCCGCCGCCTCGCAGCTATATTATACGCATAGTGTGTGCAACGCGCGCGTACGTTGATTAAAATGGGTGCAAACCTGTGCGGCGCGCCGCCGAGTCCTGCAGGAGGATATAATATATTATTATTATTGTGACATCGGCCGCGGATAAGATCGGTCGGATATCGCGTAATATATGTTTCTCCGCACGAGTATCGAGTTGACCGTCGAGACGGTGGCGGCGGCGAGGAGGAGAAGGAGGAGAAGAAGAGACGACGACGACGACGACGACGGGACAGACGGAGCGCCGCCGCCGCCGCAGACCGCAGGATTCGGAAAAGGATACGACGAATCGCTACCGTACGGTACGATAGTATTATTATTATAATGTAAACGTGTATAACCTACGTGTCATCGCGCGCGTAGAAAAAAAACATAATATTCGCCTAGGAATGATATTCGAGATTACGATATGCGATGAGTAACTATCGTTTGATTTGTTTAGGTTTTTTTCTCCACATATTTCTCATCGGTGCAACTCGCGGTAATATTCTAACACCGCGGCGTCTCCGCAGTACTCTACGGAAGGCCGTTTTCGATTCTATCGGTAGTTTTTCCGATAGGAAAAAAACTCGCGACGATTTTCTCGCCCGGCGGCGAGCTCGCTTTGATATTTATTTATTTTTTTCATTTTTACATAAAACCATACATAGTGTGACTTTGTGTTTTCCGGAAAATCCGTTCTCTAAGCCGTTTCGAACACGCGTTTTTTTTTTTATCGATTTTAAAGTTTAAAACGAGTGACTTGACGATTTCGACCGTACATAGTTGGCACATCGATCACTTTCAGTCGGGACACGACGACGTACACTTTACGATCATACCGCCGGGGAGAGGACCCGCGCGACGGTCGCGCGAGAAATTACGATTCGTAACGGTATTTCTGCACGGTGATCTTTTGACATTTATCCCGCGTATATAATACAATATAATATCATATACGGACGTAGTGAAACACGAGCAATAATATTGCCCGCGAGCGAGTCGTTTTTTTTGGTATGTAGAAACCGTCGATTTACACGCGCGGGCCACAATTCGTTATTAAATCGCACTGACGCTGCAGCAGCAGCAGCAGCCTTGGAATAATAATAATAAAAATATCACGCGAACCCATTAACACGTATCGCGCGATACATTCGTACATATTATTATAATATATTATATACAATACTCTACACGACGTCGCGCTAATTGCGCCGCCTGCGCGCTACGTGCCGTAATATATTATAAATATTATAAACAACGTACGTTATTATTATTATGTCAAACATTATGTACACACGCGACGGCAGACGATTTCGTCTCGCCGTGAGACACTGATCTAACACTCGACTTTACATACAACGTTATCGCAATCACCTTTTACGATTTAATTATGACGATTTACTTGAATTGGTTATTATTACTAGGGTTCGGCACTTATTGCACTTAAAATAACCGAAATATGCAACTAAAAATTTGATTTATTCATTTGAATTTAGACATTTTTTTGTAATATTAGTTATTTTTTTGACAACAATAACGCTATCGACATTATATTACTGAAGTGTATGTTGGATTTTATTTTCTTCGTTTTCTCCTACGATGAAAAATCTGTTAATATTGGTTCAGGTGGCAGTGGTAATATAATGGAGCGATATCTTTAAAAATTTGAACGCGGGATGGAGCTTTTTTAAAGATTTTTTTTACGTTAGCAATAATTTTATCAACTCTAGGATTTAGAATTACGGACTGTTTCAGTCACTCTGTGTAGACCGAGCTATACGGAGAAACTGATTAGGTATATTGAACAACGCACGAAAGTAGAAAAAAATAAAATAAAGTTATAAAATTAATAATTAAAATAAATGTACTTAATAGAAAATAAAAACTGTGTAAATACGCTATAAATAACAATTAAACTGCCGAAATTGGCAAATATGCATTTTGCTCAGAAAACGGCCAAATATGCAAGTAAAATTTTTGTATTTCAATCCGTTATGACTTAAAACAAATTTAAATCTTACTTAGACTATATTATCTGCAGTCATTATTAAGCAATATGCAAATGCAACAAGTCCCGAACCCTAGTTATTACATTTTATTCCATTGAAAATTAAAAACGATTACACACTGAAATGAAATAAAAAAATCACTACCCACAGCCGCGGACCCCCTGACATTGACGCGCGGACCCCCTAATATATTAACGCTGGGGTCCCCAGGGGGTCCGCTCACTACACTATTACCGCACTCGCGCGAGAATGCGGCGGCCAGAGATTCACATCGTACACATTCACGGGTAGTGTTCGAAATAATAGTAACGACAGTTACGATGACATTTCCTCAAATGGATGGGACGATGTTTTACGAGTCTGGTCAGTCCGGTCGTAAAAATCGCCGTCGTTTGACCCATAATTATTATTATTACTATTATCGTTTTTATTGTACGCGTAAAAACTCGAGAGATACATCGTAAATCACTCGTAATTATTGTTGTTTTTTTCGTGCTCGGCCGATTGCCGAAGAAACATCACTCTGAGTGGTAGTGTTTTGATACACGTATTGTTATTGTATTATATTTACCTGGCGCGCATAGGCGCGATTAGAACTTTATTTCTGAGAGGCTATATATTTTTTTTTTATGGTAACGCTGACCCGAGGCGTCTGATCTTTTTCGAAATACTCGTCTGCGACGGTGTTGATACGCGTCCGAGGAATCTTTCCGCACTCAAACGAGATACATTTTTTTTTTCACGAGAAATATTCACAAGTATTGCGTCGCGTTGAACTTGGTTTTACCGTCGCGGGGGGCGGCTCACGGTTGCCGCGCACATTCTTCGCAAGGCTACGTTTCGGTTTTTTTTTTTGAAAATTTCCAATAGACCTTGAAAATTATCCGCGGCGGCGCGTTCGTTTGTTACTGGATCAACAACAACAACAAATCTTCGATTACAGACGACGGGATCGATAGTAGACTCTTTGACGTTTTTTTCATATCGCAGACGATTGTGAAATAATTATTTTCGAAATTACGTACCGAAGAGCTTTCGAAGCCATTCGGCAAATCGCTCGGTAAGTCGACAATTTCGATATTCTTTTAATCTCTCGGATACAACACGCGCGCGGGCTCTATACTCGCAGATCTCTATACCCTCCTATCTGCGAAAACCTCCCTGAAATCGGGTTTTTTTGTTGTTGTTGTTGATATTTTCGTTTCACGAAGCGTATTATTTTATAGTACGCTCCATCGCTCGCCCCATTATACAGATTATTCTCGTCGTCGAGTGCTCGCGTTTATAATTGTCTACAAGGTCGCCGCGCTTTACCGCTACCCATGTATATATAATATATACGTGCATACCGTCGCGGCCGCATGGCCATTCGGTCGGAAAATGACGCGTGTTTCGCCGAACCTCGCACGTCGTCGTCGCCCAAGTGCCCACACCGTGGGCATTACACAATGCAGCAAAGTCTTATTATACGTATATATATACGCGATATTATAAACTACGGTTTTTTGGCTCGGTGAAAAAAAAAAAAAAAAAAAATCCGACGAGAAAAAAAACCCCCGGCCGAATACCGACGACGTGCTCGTCCGTAAAGTGTGGTGGTAGTTGGTGCGTGTGCGCGCACCGCGATAATATACGTATATATACGATATTATCGTTACGCGTTGTGATAGAATTATTATAATATTACAATTATTTAGACGTAAAAATTGCGCGTGTATAATCGTCACATCTGACACATTTTTCGCAGTAGATGGTTCAAATGTAATAAATAATAATATACGACGCCTTATCACGCGCGCGCGCGCCAGGCATCTCGCGAATCGACCCGATTTTATCGCGTTCTCGGCGAAAAACTTTGTTAAGTTTATCAAAAATCGTCCGACGAAACTTTACCTATTTTACTATCATAACTACCAACTCGAATCACAGTCGACTGAAAAATAATCAATAATATTTATGTAGTGAGCTAGAAAGCTAGTAATTTTAGCATCGTGTCAACAGAGCTAGCTTTGTTTTTAAGCTAGCGAGATAGGAATAATATTCTAGTAAGCTAGCATGTCAAGCCAGGCTAGTTTAATAGGACCCCATCCTATTTTTTTTGAGCTAGCATACCTCCCACCACTGAATTTACTATCCCGGCTAGGTGTTTATCATCGTGTGGACGGCAAAGTTAGTACATTATCGGCTAGTGACTTTATTTTTATTACGCCACCTGTTTTTGGTTAAAAGTGAATCGGTATTGTTGTTGTAGGTTATTTTCATTCGTCAAAATGCCAAAATTAAATAGTGATATTAATTTAAAGTTTGTTGAATTCTATCACGAAGATTATTCCCTTTTTTTTTTTTTAAAAATTTTTAACTTTACTAATTTTATATCTGTGCCCGGAATACACGAAGTGTATGTCTCGACTATATCGAGTACTCGTACTAAACTGCGCAATAATATAAATAACAATATGCAATACGATGCTAGTATAGAATTTTTCCTAGCATCGTGTAGACCAGGGGTCGGCAATCTTTTTTGATGGAAGAGCCAAAAGTTACAATATACAAAATTTTTCAGATTTTAAAGAGCCACTAAAAATGTTCGTAATTTTTTAAATATAATTTTATTTTTAAATTTTAATAGACATAATAATAACAAAATTAATTATTATAATATAATACATTTATAATAAAAAAAACAGTTTTTAATAATAGAGAAACACATCAATGGGAGCAATGGCTTTGCATGTCTTTTGAAAGGTCTTTTAAATTTGGCTCATAACTTGTTGTTTTAAGTTTCAAGCACGACTCTAGATTTTTATTTGTTAGTTGGCTTTTAGATAGCATCGCGATTATATTAGACTCTATAATAAACATTTTACAGCGATAAACTGTACTCCATGCGGGCCCTATCAAATTGTATAATATGTATTATTTCATATTTCCAAAAGCAACAAAAATAATATACTTTTTTTATAAAATATTGTTTTTGAACATAAAATATTAATTTTTGTGTGTGTAGCTGGAGAGCCGCCACTTTAGACCGAAAGAGCCACATGTGGCTCGCGAGCCGCACATTGCCGACCCCTGGTGTAGACTATTCTAGCTTCTATCAAGCCAGGATAGTACGTCAGGATAGACGTTGGGAATACCTAGCTTGAAAAACTAGCCTCGTGTATTCCGGGCATTAGTATCTATATAGCAACTCGCTTCGATCTAAATCTAAAATTCAGTAACACTATATACTAAAAAATATCGTTTTAATTGATAAATGTTCGAAAAGTACTCTTCAAACAAGACACCTTCGCTACCTTCAAAGTACATCTATCTGATCTGACGGGCGTGTTTATTCTCGTTGTTTTTGTCAAGCGAATGTCCACCGCGTTTCGTCGGCGACCCACTTTCGGTACTCGAATACATTTCGTGTTGGTAGTAAATACATAATTTTCGTTTTTTCGTCGCACGATCGACTCTCGACCGAAACGTTGCGCGAAAGCGCAGGAAACATCGGGCACGGAACACCGATGTATAACCGATCGGTCGTGTTCGATTTTCGTCAACGTTCGACTGCGCGCATTTCTCGTTATACGTACGTAATATGTCGGAGTGCTTTTTCGCCTCTCTTCTCTTCGATTTCGCTTTTTTTTTTTCCCGCGGAGCACGACTCGCCTGACGACGGCTCGCGCACGATGCAATTACGCACCGAGACCGGCGAGGTTTTCCACGAACGACCCTCCAGTGTGTATGTATGTATTATAATATATTACGTTATTTATTGCGCGCGATAATGAAAACGGCTCCTTAGGGGTTCGCCGGTAGTATTTTCGCTTCTTCGCGTGTGGTCTCTCGAAAGCGACGACTGCGCGTGACAACGGTGCGCTACTCGCAAATCGAATTATTTCGGATCGACTACAACGAGCGCGATTGGTTTGTACGCGCGAAAAAAGACGGTGTCTTTCGACTTTTAGTCCGAATTTTTTTTTTTCGTCGGTCATTTCGTCGGTTCGATTCGTTTGGCCGCGGAACTTCTTTGCCTCGTCGCGATGGTATAACTGTTATAACCAGGGCTGTGAATTTAATGCACTTAAAAACTATTAAATATGCATGCATCATACACCTATGCACTAAAATCTGACAAAATATGCTCTAAAAATTCTTAAAATGTGCAAAAAAAAACTATTATTTTAATTTTTTTATTAATTTTAGTTTAAATATTAGTATTTTTACTTCTTGGTATGAGCGTATATGAGTTATTGATCTTAACTATTCTTGGTCTTCGTCGTATATAATATAAGATCTATAAAAGAAATATAAATTATATAAAAAAATATAATTAAATTTAATTAAAATTATATAATATTTTACCTTTAAAGTAGTTATTGCATTGAATATTACGAAAAAAAAAGCATTTAAACAAAAAAAATTATTAAAACACGCATTCGTATGCCCTAACCCATGAAATATGCAAAAATATGCAAAATAAAATTTGGTATTTGAACTACAAACAAGTCAAAACAAATTTTGGCCGAATCCATTTTTTTTTATTAAGTGTAGCAAAAAAAAACATGCAAACGCATTAAATTCACAGCCCTTACGGTTATAACCGTAAGATTTCGATATTTTTCGTTTCAAACTATATTAAACAACCGATTCGACGCGACAATCCGTTTTATTCGTTTCACCGTTAAATCTTTGATTTATTAATAATTATATTCCAACGCGTTGGTTTATACCGAGCGGTTCGTCGTCGTGTCGTTAAGTATGTTTGAAAACCAGTTATAGTTGTTGTCGCCAACTCATATACGACACGCGCGCAATAATAAGATTGACAAATTACAATTGGAAAACAAATCGAGACGCGACGTCAATCGCGTTCGCCTGAAAAAAAGTACACGATAGGGAACCGCGCCAAAAGTTTCGCGTCCCTCCTCCGGTTCGAGCACTGTCTCTCTGTCGTCTCCCTTGCTGCGCGTGAACGAATTATTTTGTAATTATCCGTCGTGGGAGATGCGAGATTCCGCCGAGGATTCACGCTCAACCGAACGCGGTGTGTACGTATACACAATGACCGATGCGGTTTACGACGGGCGACCGCAAGACGGTGCCGGATCGTCGATGAACCGTGGAGGCTGCGGGAGACGGGTGGAAATTCGGTCTCCGTGTGTGCGCGCGGCCCAGTCGTTTCTCCATTGTCCGAACGTGTACCTGCGCGAACGGTTATTATTGCACGGCGACTCTCGAACAATGTAATATCACCACGTAAATTATTGTAAATATTTTCGCGCCAACAATTATTATACGATTGATGTGTACGGTTGGTGGTTGTCGCGGAGAAAAGTTTGCCCCGCGCGTTACGCTGTACGCTCGGGAGGTCGAAAACCGTTATCGTTCAAGTCTCTCCCGCGCCCGAGTCTTTGTAAATCGCTGCGAAAGAATTTCGTTATTGAATGCGTTGCTGTCGAAAGCTGTACCTATTTTTCGACAACGGAAAAATAAACTACTTCCGGGGAGGATCTTGGATATTCAGGGGGGGGGGCACATATAAATTGTATAATTTGAATTTGAATTAATAATGTCGACGATCGTTTTTAACAATATCGATAGTTTATTTACATCGTAGATAGTACACGTTTAGTCGTTAAAAAGTAAAAAAATGTTTATAGATTTTAAGTTCTACATGGCGAATTGATTTATCAGGTAGAATGTAGATTATGATTATAATAGTATTGGTGATATTATCCTTATTTACGGAATTTTTCATTTCTACTACTAATAGAAAATTGACAGGGGGGCACGTGCGTGCCCCTGTGCCCCTACCCTGAAGATTAGGACTTTAAGGTACAAGGGACGGCCTTGTCCCCGGGCGAAGGACTTTTCCTCGGCAAACGGGCAGAGGGGCCCTCGAGTTGCCCCCGCTAAATCGAGACGCACGCATTGCGTCCCATTGTGTTTCGCGAAAGCATTCGTGTGTTTTTACGTTAAACGCGACGACGCGACGTCTCCGTACGTTTCCGTCGAAATTCAATCGCGTCGATCGCCGGCGTAAGACGATACCCCGTCGTACACGAGAAAAGCGATCTGCCGCCGCCGCATATTTAATGTCTTGTACCGCAGGCCGCCTCGTGTAAGACAATACTCCGAAACGCGTCCGTCTTCGGACTCCTCGGCGTCGTCGCGTATTATAATACAATATCGTCGTGGCGCGTCTCGTGTTTGTCGCGATTCAGCTCGCTCGCCGTGGGGGCGGCGGCGGCGGATTCATCATTTCCAAAGATAAAATGTTTTCCAAACGTAAACTCGATGGTAATCGCCGGATTTTCTCAAAGACCAAACGACTATAACCATTTAAAACTTCCCGTATACAGTGCCTGTTTTAGGGGGGCCCTCACAATATAAGTTTCATTCGTACATTTGAAAAATCAATTTTACGTTTTCGAAAAAAAAAACAATTTAGTTTATATTTTTATAAGCGTGTTTATCGTATAAACATAAATCGTAAACATTTTCATATATATCTTTATAAATATTATATAGTTTTCGATGAAAATCATCTAGTCGGGTACGGTCTACATTATATTTGATAATTTTTAAGGATAAAGTCGGGTCGTAAGGATTTAGATGACTGATTCCGGGGCCCCCACAGCCCTGAATCCGGCAATGCCCGTATAAGACGAGTAACTCGCGTAATCCAACGATACGTCAAATGTTGTTACCATATTTTCGTGCTCGATCGTGTCTCGTGTTTCGATGTTTTTCAAAATTCCTGTTGTTCGATTGCATCTGTGCTCATCGGGTTGTGGCCCGATTAAGTTCAACGTGTGTCCACGCCGTCGTCGGTCATCGTCGTCTGGTCGCGCGCGCGGAACGATATTTTCGATATATATTTTCTTTTCTTTTTTTACTATCGATAACGCCCGTCCGAGGAGAACGTCGTCGTCGTCGTCGTCGTCGTTTTAGCCTGTGACGATCGTGTCGGCAGGACGATAGGTGCGAATTATTATGTCATTACTCGGTGAGACGTTCCGTAACGTTTTCCTATAAGGACACGTCGTCTTTGTCGTTATACAGATATATATATATATATTATTTATATTGTGTTTGTTTTTTTCGTCAATTCGTAAACTCGACGTATTTTATTAGCGTCGCGTCCGCGCGTTTTTTCAAAAGGCGAATTGATTTTTTTCCCCCTCTCCCGTACACGTTTCCACTCGGACGGAATAATTATTCGAATTTTCGAACGTCGCGCGACGCGTCGATTGCACTCGAGTCGATAAAAACCAATACACTCGAGCGGTGACATTTCTCAGGACAATTTCGCATCTAATTCAGGACGTATTCTCACACTTATATACCGCTGGTAATAATATTGTAATAACGATTATTGTTTTCACGTTTAACTGAATTACCATATGGTTTCCGACCGATTTAAACGAAGCGAAATGATTGTCGGACGTTGCGCGCGTTTCTCTCGACGAACGCGTAATATTTAATAATAAAAATGGTTCAAAACTTCGACATTCCGTTTCGTAATTCGTCTACGGTACGAGTGGAACATCTAACGAGAATTTATACATGAAACTTATTGTTTTCGAGAACAAAAAAAAGTCTCTCTCGATTCGGACGCGATTAGTTAGTAGTCACGTTTATTTCTTAATTATTTTAAAACCAGCAGCCTAGGGAATCCCTCGAAAAAATAATTACGATGTAATCGTTACGTATATGATATGCGAATCAACTAAAAAACGTATAGTAATATCAAGACGATAGTGTAATAATAATTTCGACCGAGATTTCCACACGAGATCGTGGAAACGGGCCACACGACGAGTGTTGAAAACGTATGCGTAATTTGTAACGGTTAGATTTTCTCGGAAAATAAAAACATAACAGTGCCCGGCCGACGACGAAACAATAGCTCGTTTTATTATTACTATTCAGATCGAATAACGATTTTCCCGTCCGCGGTAATATTATACACACCTTCTGTTTCGACAAATTGCAGTTATCCGACAACAACTACTCGTATTCAGTTATACGAGTACACCGCGTGCAGTTCTATATTTCTATATGTGAGTTCCCCCGCGTACTCGTACATTGTTGTTTCGTACACAACCGACATTCGTTGTTAAATTATTTACTCGTATTATTCGTCGTCGTGCGCTCGTGTAATACGATATTTAATTTGTTCCCAACTTCTCAGCCTTGAAATTAGTTTAGAAGAGAGACTACTACTACTATATACTAAAACGAGTTGGGCAACATATCAGAATAATAATTTTTATTTATTTATTTTTTCGAAACTCGCCGGGCTCCGAAGCGCGTGTCGCGCGCGTAATAAACTCCGATCGACAACAAACCGTATTGTAATAATTATAATATTATCGATGAGTAGAGTAGAAATTCGAATAGCGATAGAAACGCGCCGTGCATTGCCCGCCAACAGGGTCGACGACGTTCGCCGCGACGCGTCCGATTTTTCGCGCTACCGACGACGACGTGGATAAGGACCACACGATAAGGCCGCCGGGAATAATAATTATTAACATGACGCGCGCTAAACAGACGGTGGTGTCCCCCGGCGGATCAGCCATTCGATATAGACGAAAATATATTAGAAACTACATATATAGGCCCGTTTCGGATAATATCGAACAATAATTGCGTTTAATCGGCGTGCAGTGAAATAAAAATTATAAAAAAATTACAATAAACCGTTTGTACGTAAAAAAATACGGTGTTTTTTAAACTGTTTGCGCGGTCAAAATCAAATCGAAAACCGCCGGGAGAGAGCTAGTCGTATTTTTTCTTCTTCTAAAAACGAGTTATATAATATATTTTTGGTGATATCTTTGAAAGGCAAAGTGTGAAGTAAAGTCATAAATCGATTTATTTTCGAGTTTTTAATATACCGTTTTGTTTCTCTAGTTAAGGTTTATATGACTATTACACTATGGCTTTTACCCACTCATTTATATCGTACGCCGGCTAGTCGATTTTCTTTTAAACCTTAAAAAAAAATCGGAACGCGTCGATGGCCGGCAGATACGCTGTGTTTTGTTCGGATCGAATTATCCTGCCGGTCGGCATACCTGTGCGATTGCTGCGCGCGCGAGAGGTGTGTGATCGAGTGCGAGATACGAACGGACGTATAAAAAACAAACGCAGCTTAATCATACGGTTAGTGGTCGTGTAATTTTATTTTCAGCAAACAACATTTAATTATAAACGTACGATTTGATAAAAATTAGCATATTATGCGCGCGCGCGCGCTCGCGGCTGGCTTATCATTACCCACTTAAATAATTTTTCGTACCGATTTGGAGATTTATATGTTCGATAAAAATTATGCTTCCGTAAAAACAAGTCGATTGATTATATCATAGTGGGGCTTGCCTTTTTTTTTTATCTATTTATTGTTTTTTAACGTTCGCGCGTTGCCAACGCAAATGATTACTATTCACGAATCATAATAATAATACGTATATGTCCGTACGAACTATATAAACGCGTGTACTTTCTTTTCGATTGCGATTGTGATAAGGACATTAATACGTTAGTGCCGCTGCTATTTACTAGGCTAATGGGCTGTAATGCTAAATTCCTAGAGAAACGAGCGCGCAATTCGGTGTTTAGCTGTTTATTTTAATTTATAATCTTAAAACGCTCGTGAACTCGGGGGGGGGGGGGAAACAAAAAAAACACACTTAATATAATAGCGCCGATTCTCACGATAGCGGCGCACCGGCTCCAACGTCTCCTGCAGTCTTAAACGTTCCATAAAATAATGTGTTTCCGTTATTACATCGTATACGGGAAAAAAATAAATAAATACGGTTTTATCATTATAATATATTATTGTAAACCGTGTACGATTCGGTCGGTTTTCATTTGGAATTCGCACGCGGATTTTCTCATATGCCCGGTCTCTCGTCTCACGTTAGGTTTTAAATCGTACAATAGGTCATATTATATTATAATAGGTTATTAGGTTATGCGTTATTAAACGTGTCTGGTTTTATATTATTATTATAACTGCGCGTTGTAATCGAAACCTTCCGAGTCGACAATTTGTAAACGGTATTATTTCAACTCGACGACAAAATAACGTCGTGTCTCGAAAATCGGCTATTTCGAGTTGCGCCTGTTTTTTTTTTTTAGAATGCCCACAGAGTAATGTTTCCCAGCAAAGCAGTCACATCTATATTTTTGCGTTGTTAAATATTTCCGTATTCTATTCTACTCTCTGACATTGAAATCCGAGCTTTTGACTCGAATGACGTTGTCGAAAGGAGGTGGTCTATAAAGCGCGCGCGCGAGTAACAACCGACTTTCGAGTTTGGATTATTTCCCATGTCTACTCGAAACGATTATAATATGTCTTGACAATATCCGGAGACGAATGAAAATCGTCGTAAACTAATCATCGTAAACAATCGCGCGAGTATTTTTTACCGTTTTACTATTACTTTTAAAAAAATTGTTATACCTCCACCTCACTTCAATTTTGTAATCCCACCCTCTCTTACAAGCAAATTAAAATCCTAACCTTAAGTGCCTCCAATGGGAGGCTTCTTATCTCCAGCCACTCAAGCCATGCATCCTCCATCACATGCGCTTATTGTAAAATAAAATTTATAGATTGTGTATAATAATGATAAACGATAAAAAAAAAAAACTATTACTTTTGCTACGGTGAGATTTATATCTCGTATAGATGTACTATATTTGCGCGCGCACAAGTGCGTTTTTTTACGAATGCTCTTTTGAAAAAGAACGAAATGCGCGAGCCGTAAAACGATAAACGCGTTAATAAATACAGTTGAACCCGTTTAAGACGCTCTCCAAGGGACCAGTTAAAAATAGCGTCTTAAGCGGGAAATCGTATTACGCGGGAACAAAAAATTTTCATTTTATTTTTTACTTTGCAGAGTGAATCATTACATTTATATTACATACTATTTTATTTTAACTATTTTAGAGCTTTATTACTTTTTCCAATACGTAGAAGTCTTAATTTTTGAGAGCCAGTAGCAGCATTTGTACACGCTAAAACTGATTGGCGTTCTTTACTTGGTTTGCCACCGTGGCATTTTTCAATGTTTAAACACCAAAGATCTATCAGGCTTCAATTTAAAAAATAACCCAAACTCATCTGCATTGAAAACACCATTAGGAGAGTATTCATTTAAAAGATTCGAATAAAAAATTCAGAGTACAGTAGAACTTCGATTAACCGTCACTGTCGGGACCGGGGCTATGACGGTTAATCGAATAGACGGTTAACGGAAATTTTGCAAAAAAAAAAGTGTACATACATATAAAAACGTGTTCATATTTTGCCGATTTCATGGTTTTACTTGACTTCTGACATCTCCATCGTTACTTTGCATTTGCGACACATGTTGCTCAATTTTTTCAGCATCCCGTTTTATGTCATTCACTGTTGTTCTCCCCACACCATAAATCTGAGCAATATTTGTAGCAGTTTCACCTTTCTTCAAACGTTTAATAATTTCAAGTTTTTGATTGAATCCCAATACAACACGTTTCCTCTTTTCTGCCATTTTCGAAACACGACACATAAACTACGTACACACTAATACACACGGTACACACTTACACGTAGGCTGTTCGTCGGTCACTGATTAAATTACAATACATACATACATAGTACAATACATACACACATAAATTTATAGTTCGTTTATCACGTTTATCGCTTATATTGGATATGTACATATTACAAACTATTTTTATACACTTTATAGTTTATAGTTACTGTGTTGGGCACCACGACGAGTTAATCACAATCGTCTAATCACCTAATTATTTTTTTTTTCTGCGATGACCGATGATGGATAACAGAGAGTGACGGTTAATCGAAGTTCTACTGTATTCAATACCGCGCGGTTACACCGGTCACCGTGTTTATACTCGTACGTGTTTGTCGGCGTTCACGCGGCGCGCGTTTATTTCTTATTAATGGAACTCTGTGTAATCGTTTCCCCAACAATTTACTATTGTCCGAAAAGAAAGTAAAGAGAGAATTGTTTATGTGTGATTTAGCCACTCGGCGAACGCGACAGATGTTCGTACGGGATAACATATTATCGCTTTGTATCTATATGGGAACGACGACGCGATTATTAATTTTAAAGACGTGTTTCGGGTTCACGTTTTCCGGTCGAATAAAATATACGCGTGGTTACGTTTTTCTCGGTTTACTAATTATCCGATAAACGCGACGACGCGACGACGGGACCATATTATATATTTTTATGCGTTTGCTTTTATCGCCTCGGACTATCCGCTCGAATCGTATGGTTTTTTTTTTCTTTTTCGTACGGCCCACGTCGCGTATATCCATATAATCTCGGACGGTTTCTCTCTCTCTCTCCGTTGAAAATAACCCTAAAGTCATAATAAATTCTTTTTAAAATTCCGACCCGTGGGACGGACGACGACGGATAGAAATCTCACAACGCTCGTAAAACGAATAGGCACTGAAATTAATCGGCTCGTCGATATATTAGAGGTGGTACGACATTCGAACTCGCCCAAACGCGCGATCCTTTCGTCGATCCTTTTTTGACTGCACACCGTGTGCCGGTAGTTTTATCGGCTTTACGACGTGGAGTTTGAAAAGTTTCGTTTCATTCTTTGTAGATTGAAAGTCGAAAGCGACACGTTGTTGTTTTAGGTTTTCAAACATTTCTAATTGGTTTTTTTTTTTTTGTTGCAAACGGTGCGAAAAAGGAATCAAACGATCGCTCGCCGCGTCCCGTTTTTCAAACGCGATTAAAACAGAGGTCGCCAACTTTTTGGACCTCGCGGACCACTAATTCCATAACTCTAAATTCTACGGACCACTTGGCACTTATGTCTTACACTCGTGTCTCGAATAACCCACCGTCGTTGGAAATTAGGTCTATTTATTTTATAACATGCGATAATAAATAAATAAACAATATTATTACACGTTTATTCTTATTTGTTGTAAACTGAATGTACAGACAGCGATATTATACACTACTTTCGTAAATTACGATTATAAACTCATAACATTACAAATAATGTTCAAATTTTTCTGTGGACCATCAAATTTTTACCGCGGACCACCAGTTGGCGACCGCTGGATTAAAATGTTACGTCGAAAACCATACGCTAGGAAACTTTTCGTGTAGGAAAGAGCCATTTTTTGAAAAAAGTTACCTTTATTTTTTTTCTAGTCGTTGAGAAATCGGTAGGCATTAAAACTATTATAATAATACGTCTTAAATTTAGAAAATATAGAAAAACTCTTTTTTCATTAATTCATAATTATCGTTTATCCGAATATAATATTATTTAATACAATAACACTAAAAAAAAAAAAAAACGCATCTATTTGTGTACTTAAACTTATTCAATTCGGGAGAGTTATCTGTAGTTTTCGACTTGAAACAAGCACCAAGGCACCAAAGCACCACTGATATCATTCATTCTTAGTTTATTCTCAATAAAGTTCATATTTAAAAACGTTTGTTCACGAATGTAAATAGATCGAAAAATGGTTAAAATTCCTAATAATAACACGTACTACCGCCACTGTGTTTCGCGACGACGACGGCGAAAACGCGCGCGTTGTAAAAATGGTTGTTTTTTTTTTTTTTGTCCGTTTTCGATTCATCACGATTCCTTACTCCGCCGACGACGCGGCGTCGGGCACACGCACGTCTCGTATAACAGTAGTGAAACGCTGTGTTTTTAATTCGTTTTTGATTTTCGCAAATCATACGGTTTTATATGTATAATTCATGGCGCAAATTATAAAACGAACGGCGCGTTGCGCATTTATAATCATCCCCCGCTGGCCCGCGCGATTATAATATTTAGGTACGCCTATCGAGACGACCATCGCGAAACGGTCGAACGGAAAAAAATAAATAAATAATAACCGCCGCCGGTTTCAGAACGCTAACCACGTTTTTTTTTTTTATTTTTTATCGCCGGTAAAACGTCGTTGTAATCGGTTTGTTAATTTTTTTTTAATGGTCTCCATAAATGTTTTAACGCTTGTCCGACTATACGTTGTACATTGATATATATTATATTTAATACAATTTTTCCCAATACGTAATTTTTTTAGTTTTAAATAAAATGTACTTGAATTATTCTTTAAATTCCCCAGATACTTTACAATATGTGAAATGTTTTAGTACAATTTTCGCTCTTAAAAGTACTTTACTCACCGAAATCCAACGTAATCGAATCCATATGATTTATACACGAGACGAATTTAAAGATTATTACACTCAAATAAATTTCGGTTTTTATGCATACGTTTCCTATCAATTTTATAGTATTTGTATATAGGCCCGGATTAACACTATCGTAGGCACAGTGCCTATTTATTTCCCATTGTGCTACGGTCCTGGTGTTACAGTATTAAAATGATAAAAAAAACCTTATGTTCAGAGGTAGTGTTGAATCTCAGTGCGAAGCCTTTAAATCAAAAATATTTACACTATAAAAATCTTAACTTTTACACGATGACTTTTATTATTTATTTTATATTTGTTAACGATTTTAACACATCCTAAAAACATTTAATTTTACTCTAAATATATTCAATAACTAGCTGAATAACCCGGCTTCGCCCGTGTGCAGTATAACTTTTTATTTTATCAGTTTTTTTTTCATTTTTACCCCTTTTACCCCTTTTAACTCCGGTAGGTGTCGAATTTCGAAAAATCCTTTCCCATGGGGCCTCTGCTATATTAAATGAAACTATTGACAAAATGTAATACCACAAAGCTCCATTGACTCAGGATTTTTTCCATTTTTACCCCTTTTAACCCCCTTAGGGTTAATTTTCTCCATAATTTATGCTATAAACCCGCTCCCCGACATTGTCTATCATTTAAAAAAAATTTGAGCCAAATCGGCCCAGCCGTTCTCAACTGATTCAATTTCCAATTTTTTGTCTCCATTTTTATATATATATAGATTATTATTAATATTTAAAGTATTTAATTTTAGCAACTTTTTTGTATATAATTTTCAATTTCGCATATTTCTTCCCCGTATACAAAAAAAAAATCGTAGCCTTACATTTTATTTTTGTAGGCCCTAAAATGTTCGTAGGCCCTAGGCGCACAGTGCCTATGCCCTAATACGGCCCTGTTTGTATATAATATGTAATATCGAGACGAATCGAAAGAGAAAATGATTAATTTTACTTTTAACTATTTCATATTAATCATTATATTCGAAATGTACGCCTCTGACCAGACATTTAGACACGACATACGTATTTGACGAAAAATCTATCTATACACTCGTCCGAAAGTAGTAATTTCAATAATATTATATTTTCATTTTTTTAATCGACCGATATCAGACGAACACGACGCTGTTCGGACGACTGTTATTATTCACGCGTTCTCTCGACTGTCGCGTAGGTATTTAAAACACGTATTCGTTTTGTTTAGAAACACGCACCGCACCGCACCGCACGGCGTACGTTTCGCAACAATAACATGACGCTTTTCAAAGCAAGTTCGTTTTCAGGTCGTGTCGGGTTTCAATGTTTTACGGAAAAGACAAAGAAACACATACGAGTAGTAGTAGTAGGTACGGCGTTGTTTGTAAATTTTTAGAAAAAGTTTCGCGTAATTTATGCGCGGATGCGAAATCCTTCGTCCGTAAAAAAATGCAAATAATTCATTCGTCGCGATAATAATTCGCGTGTTTCGGCGTTGCATAAAAGCGAAACACCATCACCAGTGTGAAATAATAATAATAAAAAAAAACGCCCAGAGAAATTAGTGTGATTTCTTTGATGTATTTCGTTTACGACTTGATAGCGATCTCTCTGATTTATCATGTGCATAATAATTATGACGTTTGCATTTTCGCTGCAGTTTCCTGTTTGCACGTAATAATATTTACCGAGAATACCCACCGTGTACTACAATCTATCTGTAAATCATTTAACTAAAACTATTAAAATTCGAGAAAGAGTTTACGATTGGAAATCTTGTAAAAAAATTCCCATTTCGGTACTCCGTGGGCCCCTCCGAAGACTCGTTTCGGTCATCCCGCCGGAAGTCGCGCCGACTGTTTTTCTATCGAAATAATCGATTGATCGGTTACGAACACGAATCGCGCTCAACTCGTGTGTTGTGTACGATTTTTATTTTTATACGACACGTTTTCGTCCATTTTTTTTTTTTTTTTTTTTTATTACCAAACGCATTGTTTACAGTCGGCACATGTATTGTCAAAATCAATATTGTCATTATGACGAGGAGGTATTTCGGACGACTAAACGAAAATGCACGTCGTGACGTAGCCGAATGAAATATAATCGTTTTTGTGTGCGACGTAATATTATTAATTGCATCGGCCGATGCACATTTCTCGTACGCGCAAAAACGAGCGTCAAAGTCCCGTCGCCCACGCGTTTATTTATACGTGCCTTCTCGCGCCCACAAATCGTTATTGTCGTCGTCGTCTCTACACCTGCGCGCTGCACCCGATTGTTTACGTTATTCGACGCGCCGCCGGCCAAAGTTCAAACCCCGCCGCGTCTTATTGAACAGAGACCCCGCGCGCGATCAGTCTGCTCCGGGCCGCCACCGAGTGCGTGTCCGTATTATAATATATCCGCTCGTTTTCGTCCGCAGTGTTTTTTTCTTTTTAGTTCGCTTTTTTCTCCTCACTCAACACAGAAATCTGAAATCGTTTTCCGTTCGCCGTCAGCCGTCAGGACTTTGGGCGGTAACGTACGAATATTATATTATTTATTTTCTCAATTATTATTTCCGCGAAAACGCGAGACGGGGCGGCGCCGAAAGCCTTTAAATTTATTTATAAATAAATGTTAAAACAAAAAAGAAAGTAAATTGCGAATAGTATTCGCGCTAAACGCCTCTTGACCGACGACGACGACGACGACGACGACGACGCGCGACGTACTGAATGAATAATAATGATACCGTTTACGGCGACCGAGTAAAAGTTGACAACGCGCGGCGAGTATTAAGTCCGCGTGGGTGGTATTGTTACTAATAATTATGATAATGACAATGTAATAAACGCTCTGTGTACGGGCTTTTCTCTCTCGGCAATAAGGTCTTTACTACGAAACGCGTTTGAAGAAAAAAAAACCTCTCTTCTCCTCGAATTACGACGATCGAAAGTCCTGCCGAGAATTTCATTTCGCACAATTTACCGGCCGCGGTTATCGTTTCGTCCCTGATGGGACCGACTCATTGCGTCTCGCGTGAAATTCACTCTCGAGTCGTATACTTATTACGGATATAAACGTCGAGCTAAATTTGTATTTTAAAAAACATTTTAATAACAATTTTGGCTCTCGATATCCGTGTGGTTCGCGAACCCGCCCCCGGTCTATATCGGCGTTTCCCAAAGTGTGTTCCGCGGAACCTTAGGGACAATCTCGAGGGTTCCGCCGGATGTATGCGATTCTGTAGACAATTATTTTATATTATACTTGGATTATTTAAAAAAAAGTTCACCTAAATAATAGTCACTAGTTATCGTTATAAAGTATTTGTCGTAATCGAACACTCATATTGTATAGTAGATGTTGTCATTATGACGTATAAATGAACCAAATTTTAATAAATAGTAATCGTAAACAATATCGTTAGAACGTTTTTCGGAGTATTGGTTTTTTTTTTTTTTTAGAAAAATCGGAGTCGGAATTAAAGACATCGTAAAAGTTTGGCCGTCTTTTATTTTAATAAAAAATAACCGTCTCGATAATATTATTACTAGAGGTAGGATTTATATTCTCTTACAATCCTTTAAATATGATGTTTTTATGTCACATAAAATAGGCAATATATTCTCTTAATATTCTTTTAAAATACCAGATATATGATGTTTTATGTCCTTAAATATGCAAAATATTCTTTTAATATTAAAAAAAAAATTCAGTTTAAATTAATTTTTTATTAATTTGGTTTTAAATATATTTAATTTAATTAATTTTACAATAACAATTAATAACTATATATTATTTTGTGCTATCGCAATCGATAAGGAATACCAGGAGATTAATTTTTATTAAAACCCAGAAATAAATCATTTAGTGAACATTGTGTATTTATCAAAGTGCTGATATACTTAAAATATGTTCATTATATGCCGATGTTAGAAAAATATTCTCAAATATTCTCTAACGTGTTAAATATTCTCTAACCCCTAAAATATGCTTTTTTATGCAAAATAAATTTTTTCTTGTGAATTCTGTGTTTCATGAATCGTAAAGATTTCTCACTCCCATTTAACTGCATAGACTAGAAACAAATATGTAAAATCATAAAAATCCGACCTCTAATTATTACGATAGTAACTGCTGCGGTGGTTTTAGGAGAGGAAAATTAGCGTTTTTTCGCGAACTATCTATCCTGCCGACGACGGTCGCAGTGTCTAGACGACACCAAGGTCGGTCGGGTCTTCTCTGCCGCGCTAAACCGCATAATAAATAATAGTAATACTTCACCTCGTCCGTCCGCGTATTCGATACGTTTTATGCAAACTACATTTTGACGCGATCGTAGAGAGAAGACACGTTTTGTCGAAAACCAACGAAACAGAAATGATATTCACGTCACGCGTTGTTTTCGTCGTCGTCGTCGTTATTGTGACGGCGGAAGGGCGGACAAAATATTCGAGACCGGCCGTCGTCACGTCGTCGCTTCCGCCACGCGCGTCCTTTTGAACATCGCAAATTCCGCGATTTGCCATGTCCTCCGAGTCCTGCGCCTTTTCCCTACCCCTTTTAATCCTGTCCAACGGGGGGGGGGGCGGCGGTCGATCGCGAACAACGTATATTAACTGCGTATACTATTTGTCTCTGACGACGGAACTTGTCCGACCGAAACGTCAGCCCGTACGTTGTTATTATCCGCGGTTTCCGGCGATTGCGATTTGCGAAGACGTCGTCGGATTCGCGTGTTTTCGAAAAAAATTTAAATACGACCAGCCGATTATTGGAAGGCGCGTATAGTTATTATCGCGCGCTAATACGGGGGTTTCTTTTCTTTTTTTGCGCTTATTTTCATCATCGAGACGATCTCGTCGTCGCGGTCGTCGCGCTAATGTCCGTTTTCGTATTATCGTCGTCATTATCGTCGCCGTTATTATACGACGTGCGCGCCGCGGGCGATTCCAGACTAAATAATAATTATGCGAGCGTAATATTTTTTTACCACACGTTTTACCCCCCCCCGCGCGCGCGCGCACATTCCGCCGCGTAATAATAAAATATATTATGTATCTTGTCCCGGGCATTTACGGCGGCGGCGCGGCGTGTGTACGTATATTTTAATACTCGCCGAACTTATGTGTAATAATATGTGTCTCGTCGTCGGATGGAAACTCGCGGGTTTATAAATGTATATAGTTTATTCGATCGTATTATGTGTGTATTTCGTACGTTTTTAAATGCGATTATATGCAAATAAAAAACGGGAACGGCAGCTCTCATTACGCTGCGCCAGTGTCTGCTCGTCGAGCCGCCGCCGTCTGTAATTTCGTGTTTCGCTTAGCGTTCCTCGCACGATTCGTAAAATAACCGTTTGCTCGCGCGCGAGAATCGCATACATTTTTATTTTACGAATAAAAAAACTGCAAACAAACTCCCCCCCCCCCCCGCCCCATAGGTTATGAGTGGTGTAAGTCATATTTTTTGTTGTTGTAAAAACGAGCTATTATATTATATTGTGGGCATATCTCAAACTTCTAATTTCATCGGGGAATTTATTTTTGAGTTTTTTAATAAAACCGTTTTGTTTCTCTAATAATTGAGGCAGAGGTTCCCGACCTTTTTTGACTCACGCCAATAGACTATAATTCGGTTTTATTTAGCAGTGCATGAGTATAAACAAAAGTAGAAAGACGTAGGTATATGGCGTATATACAAATTATTATATTTTATAAAATAAATTATTACATTGAACATATTAACTTACTATATATTTGTATTTTTTATTATTATTTCATAATAATATTATTTGATTATCGAGATTAATTAAAAATTAGGGAACTCGTGGAACCAATGTGACACTTGGGCTTGTTTTTTTTTTTACACAAATTTTTTATTTCTGGTCGAATTGTCGAAAGACATACTCTCATTTCTTCTTCAACGAACTCCATTTTCATTCGTTTATTTGTTCTTATGTTAACAAGAGTATAAGATATTATATATATTTTGCTATATTTTATTTTTCATGAAATCGTTTTTTCTTAAAAAATATGTATTTCAAATAATTTTGCGGAACCCTAAATTGGAGTTTGCGGCACCCTGGTTGGGAATCTCTGAATTAAGGCTTACACGAGACGCGTAGTAGGTATCTCTGACCGCCGCCGCGCCGCCGATAAACATCATAAATATTCGTCATTTGCGTCGGTTTTTTTTTTCCCATAAATATAACCGAACGCCGAGAATAAAATATGAACGTACAGTTTATATGCGTATCACGGACCGTTATATCGCGCGGTTTTTAACAAACAATTTTTTTTTCCCTATAAATATTTGTGCGAAAACGCGTTTACCTTGTTCGTAAAATCTGTTGAAAACAGAAGACACGTTTTTTTTTTTACCCCCGGCGGATTATCGAACGCGGCGCGGTCGAGGTTTGGGCTGTTTTTTTTTTTTTTTTAACGCGCGTACGTTTGAGCGCAGTGAATCGCTAGGAACGCTTCTCTTTTTTTCCCCGGGGCCCGGAGACGACGACGACGCGGATCCGCCGACCGCTGGGAAAATCTTCCGACGCGAAAAAACTCCATGACGACACAATGATACGCGCGTTACGTTATTGTTATTATCATCATCATCGCGGAAAGGATATCGAACCGCCGCCGCCGCCGCCGCCGCCGTTTCCTCCGTGCAAATCCTCGGATAATACGCCATGTGTGTGTACCTTAAACCGCGCGTATCTCCTCCGCACATTTTCATACCATATTCAGTCGAAGTCCTAAGATCTAAAGCTGCCCTCACACGATCAATATTACTGACAGTATTTTGGATACTGACAGTATTATTGATCGTGTGATGTGAGTACTGATGTACTGTCAGTATGAAAAAAACGATACTGATGACTGATGAAAAATTCGGATATCGAGCCGTCAGTATTCGTTTACTGATGATTATATTGATAGTGTGAGATCGATATTGACATTTCGTCAGTATTGACATCGCAATTCTGGTAGTCATTTTGGTCGGAAAGCTGGATTTCTCTTAACAGATTTAAATGACAATACTTCTTACGTTTGCTAATCCACTCTTTTACCCATCGTTTCCTATTAGTTATCCGTTTACTTGGAATAGAAAACGCTAGAATAATTGCTATGCACGCTTTATGACGATTTTCGTTCATTATAATAAAATTATTGTTTTTCAAATAACTAAAGACACGTTCACAAAAAGATTAAAGTAATTGACAATCGTTGTTCAACGAAGTTTGCACCTTCACTAGTCGAATGCCAAATAAACTAAGTAATGACAATAACCTACTGACCATGTGAGGAGTACACTGTCAGTAATGCAGTGGTTCCCAACCTTTTTTATTCTACGCCCCCCTTTGTATATTTTCGAAACTCTCGCGCCCCCCCCCACCTTCTATAACGTGAAAAATATATCACTTTTTTGTGTACTTTACGAAGAAATTATAAAATATCCGGGATGAATTCAATTTTATTGATGATAATAATTATAATTTTTCATATTTTCCCTACATTTTAAAATAAAAATTGTATTTCGTAATAACTTCTTGCGCCTGCCCAGCAATGTGTACACGCCCCCAAAGGGGGGCGCGCCCCCCAGTTTGGGAACCAGTGCAGTAATGTAAATACTGTCAATAATTATACTGTCAGTGATATTGATCGTGTGAGGCCCGCTTAAGTCTTAGATCACGCGCCACTTTCTCGGTCGACAAAAACTAGCCCCAGTTGTAGCCGCGATAGATTTATTAGTATTTTGTATAGGTAAATACACATTTATAGATAATATAATATAAAATAGCATATAATAATGCGGGATAAATACATTTTTTGGATTTTCGTCAATCCCGAACTCGGCGGACGAGAATCAATCCTTTTATTTTACACATTGCGTTGTGTGTGTGTGTGTGGACCGGTGTCGGGCAAATCGTAATCTAATTGATGATTAATGATTACAGTTGATTTTTATAATCATTAATCACTACTAAAAATAATGTGATCGCAAAAAAAATAAAATCGAAGTCAATAATTTAATCACAGTATTGATTACAAAATGTATATCGATTCGTAATCACGATTAATCATCGTTATTAAAATTTCTCGATTTTATTTTTCGTCTAATTTATAATAAATCATTTTTAATCTATTCAAATCGCGTTACCTATAGTTATATGTTGCCGATTATTATTCTGATTAGCAAACATTTACAGAACGAAAAATATTCGGTCATCTTCATTATATTATTATTGGGGTGATAACGGGTGATTGAGGTGATGTCGTAAAAAGATTCAAATAAACTAACCAATTAATTTAACAGTAATATGATGTTTGACACGTGATGGCATAATCAACACGATATAATAATATAAAAATTAATTCAGCGGTGACGATTAACGTTTGTAATCGTCATTACTGATTACTTTGGATTAAACAATTAAAAACTAATGTAATCGAATCAATCGTAATGGTTTACGTATTTTTTAATCATAAAATAATCGTTTGCGCCCAACACCGACGAGCATCAATACACCGCCCGTCAAGTCGTATCCGTCCGACCAGCACTTAGAGTTTTTTTTTTATCTAAAAAACCTCTTACCTTATTATTCCTTAAACCGCCGCCCTCGCCTCAAACGTTCCCTGCAAGTCTAAGAGGGGAAAATATTTCCAATAAAAAAATCTATCCGCGTTTCCCCCGCGTGCATACCCCTTTCACTCCACAACCATCACGTTTGCGTGGGTAAATCACTACGAGCAACTATAATGGCCTGATAAATTTGTTTTTATAAATCCATTTAGACTAGGGATGGCGAACCTATGTCGCGCATTATTTCAATGACACGCCAATTGAAATATTCATAATTCATAATTCATTCACTTCACTTTCCAAACAAATTACTGATATTTTCAACTTATTATTTGTAAATATATCGTAAGATATTATATTAACGTAAAGTCGTAATAATTTCCGTAATATGTACTTTCCGTTTCCTAATCTCGTAAACTAAAATCATGTTTATACGTTTGATTAATTATTTTTCAAGCAAAAAAAAAGGTCTAAAAAGTTTCTGACACGCGAGGCAAATAAAATCAAACCAAACGTTTTTGATTTGAGACGCAGTTATCAAAAGGTTCGCCATCCCTGATTTAGACTCTAACCATCAACATTCGTGTGTGGGTTAGGTGACAATAGTATTTATACAAAAGTGTCGACTCTGGGCCGTTAGTCGTATGCGTAACAATGTACACAAAAATGCGGTTTAAGGCGGAGACACACTATTATCACGGTACGTGAGCTCACGTGCTATTTCGTGAACTCACGTCACACAAATAATATGTGAAACCCATTAATGCATACTGTTTTAATATATCAGAAACGCATTAACCCCCACTCACGTGATATTACGTTTTTATTTTTCTATCGTTCCAGATATTTGATATTACGTGATATCACATTTTATTTCGATTTGGTGAAGCTTGACGTTTTAAACCTAACTATTTTATTAAACATGCAAGAAAACTTAATTGAACAAGTTAGAAGGCATGAAATTTTATAAAAATTGTAAATTGACCAGCTATAGGGACCAAAATATCCGTTTTGTGTTAGTTGTGTGAACCCATTTTGATCGATTTTTCCTTTGTTCACTTGTAATTATAAAAGCAGCAGCATTCTCTAGATCGTTTTCCCAATCGGAAGAACTAGTTGAAGTATCAGACTCCATGTTGTGTCATACACTGAGTGATATAACGTGATAGCGTGATATTAGTGTGGCTATTATCATACATACTCACGTAACGTGACGTAACGTAATGTAACGTGACGTGACAATAGTGTGTCTCCGCCTTTAGGTACATATTATTATTACAAAGCTCAAAAACATCTTCGGCCTGAAAGGGATACGAACACGCGTTTCGACCGATTCCGTCAGTATCTCGCGAGAGTCACCTCGTCTCGTATAATAGTGTCGACTGCGGCGCGCGCGAAAACTGCATTATTATACAAGAAATAGGCAAAATCGACGTTAACTCGATGTATCGTTTCGGCGAGGCAATATCGTCCGCGCGTATTTACTTTCATAATATATACTCACCGGAAGCGACGCTGGTGCGCGCTGTAGTTCCAGGTAACACCGTGACAGATCGATCGGCATTCCATCGACGCTAGCGTAATAATAATAATATATTATTATATTATAGAAAAGAAAAACCGCGACAATGGCCTTCGCGCGACGGCGGCGGCGACGACGAATAAAACGAGCGAGGGATTTTTTTTTTCATTTCATCTTTTTTCTCGTTACATTGTCGTCGTCGTCTCGTTTTACTTTTTTCCGTCTCGTAGCCGGCTCGTCGTATTTTTTCTACCGAACGGTGACAACGAGACACGAATAAAATGTATATATACCTAACAATTATGAATTATTGCTCTGTATATTATAATATATTATAAACGCGGGCGATAACAATAAAATAATAAACGACGGCGGTATAAATATTATTGGCGTTTTGCGAACGGCTACCGCGGCGCGTAAACGCGTCATGCAGTTATTATTATTGTACTCGCTCGCGGTGTTTTACCTTTTTTTTTTTCTTTCTTCTTCACAATCTGCGACGATCGAACGAGGGGAATATTATTAACTACGCGCGGCGGACACGAGCGGCGAGACTTATCGGGTGCCGCTAATCGGAGGCGGCGGCGGCGGCGGCGCATATTATGTAAACTCGACCCATAGGCATCACGCGATATACAATATTGTTGTCGTGCACACGACACGATATCATATGCATAATATATAATATATGCGCGCGGTACATATTTATCACCTACAGGGTGTGTAGTAAGTACTCTCGCGGTACTCGAACGGGATGCGTTTCTTTCGGAATTTCTAAAAAATCCTTTGATTTTCAATCGAATTCAAAAAAGAGTCTCCCGCGGACAGTTTCCTAGAATTTACGCTCCCGTCACTGAAATACATCGGTCGTCATCTTCTATAGTTTTTAATTTTTCATGTCGAATATAACGTAACAAAACTCAAATACGATATTCGATAAACTGTCTTAAGTATAATTAACATCAGGTAAACTAATCGTTTTATTTAGAAAACTCTTTAAAGTTTAAAGCTTTAAAGCTTTAAATAGACTTTTTATTTTCTACTATTTTCTTTAGTTAGTCTTATAAATTGTCCCCTTGATTAACATCTTTACCTTAGTCTGTGTTTGCTCAGCCCCCCCACTGTTCATAAACTGTTCCGTCGCCACTGCTCGAGAGTCGATTTTTTCCTACCAAACCACCACTCGCGTAGCGATGGAAAAAAATCGTCGACTATCGATATATCTATCATAATTTCCATACATCGCATACCCAATATCGATATTAATATATATCGTAAAATTTTTTCTAATACTAAAAAAGGTTTATAGACTTGCACATAGGCGATAGGTTATTTTAATAAATCGAATTTCGATATCATATAATCAAGGAGGAGATCAACATCGCAAATAATTTATAATAATATCTTTTGGTTTCCCGACTTTTGGTTTAATCGTATTGAAATATCGTAACGCCACTCGATAATATCGGTAAGGTTGTATCGATATAAAACGTCTGGATATTTTCGATATATCGTCGCCATCCCTACGCTCGAGTACGCGAACACCCGGTAACATATTGTGTATCGCCGGCGCAGAGTATAAACTATAGATGATTTATAACCGGAGCGCCGCTTTTACTTGTCGTCCCGTCGCTTTTTCCGTAACGTTTCTCTGTATTTGAATAAACGACCGGCTCTCGTGTGGTGGAGAGACCGGAGAGAATATTATAATCTCGTCGGACTTTTCGCGCCAACGGATCTCTCGCCCTAATCTCATGACCGGAAACGCGCGAGCACGGCACAACGCCGCCTCTCCCGACTGCTGCGCCCGATCCCAATAATATCGCATAGAACGACGACTATATAAGTATATAATAATATATACGAGTAAACGTTTTGTTGCGTTGCGTTTTAAACGTATTTTTGTATAACGGACTCGATGTGTTACGCCGCGGCATTGTTTCCTCGTAAAAACTACACCTATCTCCGACCGGAGATCGCGACGACGAAAACCTAGGCGTGTGTTCTCTCTATTGTAGTATTTTCGTTTGCGACTTTTTTTTTTTTTGTTTACTTTTCCTCTTTCTTCTTCGCGCGCGTTCCCACGATTTTCACGTCTCCGACACCGCGCGCGCGTCCGAGTACGCATCCTACACTCGACCTGCTGACCTACGGTCCTATCGTCGTCCAATCCCAGGCGATCCACGTGTCCGAGTCGGTTAAAGTTGTAGTGTAAGTCGTGTTTTTTGTTGTTGTTGTAAAAACGAGTGTGTACGTATATATGTACTGTGAGCATATCTCAAACTCGTCTCTAAGTAAGTCGTAACTCAAACTTCTACCACTAGATGCTCGACCCTCCGCGGGTAATGATTTCATCAGGGAATTTCTTTTCGAGTTTTTTTAACGAACCGTTTTGTTTCTCTAATCAAGGTTTACGTATTGTCGTATACGCCGATCACATCGATCGGTGTATAGACACAAACACACAAAATTAATATACCTTAAAATTATCCAAAATCTTCCTCCAGCAGTCGAGTCTCACGACCACTGGAGAAGTGCCCTTTATTTCATTGTTTTCATTCTTTATATAAACTTATACGGTAAAATATGTTTATACGACTGGACGAAATTGATGCGTATTATAAATATAACATTTTACATGTATTAGGCAACACAGGGTGTCCTATTAAAATTAAAGCGGAAAACCAATAGTGTCATAATATTAGTATCAGCACATTTTGGTTCCCATAGAACATTTAGTCAGTGTCTCTAGTATTACTAACTAATTCTGTTGTCTAACATTACAAGGTGTTTTTATAAGTTTATATAAATTGCTTAATACTACGCAGTATATGACTTACTCCGCTGTGGCTGTAACCCACTCGTATGTGAGTTTTCACACCCGAGTCCACCCCGAGAAACTTATCCCGATAAAGTGTACTCTAGCTGCAGCGTGTCGCGTGTGCTTTATAATAATATTAGATTGTTTTTGGTCTCGTTTCAGATGGAATCGCGAGAAACGCGACCAAGACGAACGGGGTCAGACCCGAGGAAAAGATTTCCACCGTTTCCAGGTAAGAAACACCGCATAAAAATACTATTTATAAAAAATATATTACGTCGTGTACGTGTAATATGTCTAATGAGGGATACGGGGAGGATAGTATGCCTCCACTTATTATAATTTACATTTTTCATCCCTCAATTCTTATTTTATCCGATAACACTATCTATCGCGCCAAAGTCGGACGATACGTCGAATATCGCCGCCGCCGCGGCGATAGTGTAATTCGCGTTGTGAAACGTTTCGCGCGAACAATCGAATCCGTGCTTTCGGTTTTCGAGAAAAATATAAAGAAATAAACGTATAAAATATCATATCCGATATGTTACGCGCGAATTTATTGTTCTCAATGAAAACCAACGGTCGAATATTCGATCGCGTTGTTGTTTATTTTTTATTTTTTATCTTCGCCTCACAATAACGCGCGTACCACCCCACCCGTGCGGCTGTTGCAACGCCATGTCGATATACGCGAGACGGTGTGGTTTACAACACGATCGAATGTTAATAATAACGAACGCGGCGATATCATAATAAATATAAATGTACGTATATCGATCGGAACTCGTTTTTTTTTTCTTCTCTCTCTCTCTAGCCGTAAAAAATTGCATATTATTATCGTCGTCGTTATTATTATAATACACTCTCGGGTGAATATATATATATATATAACCTGACAGTTATACGATTTTAATACTTTCGGACACGTCGGACTTGACTCGTGTGTGCGCGCGCGCGCGCTTTAATAGTAGAGTGTGCGACGAGTGTGTAGCGACGACGAATCGCTGGCCCGGGCTAAATTGACCGACGGATTGCGTGCGTACGTACGCGGGCGCGTATAATACGTGTGTGTTATTGCGTACGCAGCGCGCGGTCGAGACCGCGTTTTTATAATATCGCGAGTAAATTGTTTCGTACCGTGTTATTTTAGTTACCGTAATGACCGCCGGATATTATAACATTTACAACGTAACTGTTGTATCAGACCAAAAGCCATTCACAGTACATAATATATATACATTAGAGGTCTACCGACGAGATTTCCTTATTCCGCGCGCGTTTTTATTCGTTTTGGGCCGTTTGACTTGGTAGTTAATAGTCGACGACTATATTGTATCGGGGATGCAGGGACTACGATAATTTTCGGTTTTAGGAACCTCGCCTTTGAACATTTCCACCGTTGTTTAAATCTTTATGAAACCGTATTTTTTAGCTAAACGGATCTCGTTACATTTCTTTCGCCGATAACGTCAGTATCGCGAATTTAAATAGTCGAACAGTTTAGAGCAGTTTTTTCCACCGTAATATGACCCGCCAGTATTATAATTTATAACATTTACTACAACGTAACTGTTGTGTAGACCAAAAGGCGCAGCGATCGACATTTACAGTACATAATATTATATAAGAGGTCTACCGACGAGATTTCCTTATTCCGTGCGCGTTTTTATTCGTTTCGGGCGACGGATTCGCCGTTTGACCCAATAGTCGATGACTAATTGTATCGGGGATGCAGGGACTACGGGAATGTACGATTTTAGGAACCTCGCCTTTGAAAATTTCCAAAACGAGCACCGTCGCGTCGTTTAAATCATTTCGAAACCGTATTTTTTAGCTAAACGGATCTCGTTACATTTCTTTCGCCGATAACGTCAGTATCGCGAATTTAAATAGTCGAACGGTTTAGAGTATTTTTTTCCACCGTAATGACCGCGGGAAATTATAAAATGTACAGTACATAATATATATTAGAGGTTTACCGACGAGATTTCCCATTTCTACTCGCGCGCGTATTCGTTTTGGGCGACGACGGTTTGACCCAATAGTCGATGACTATATTGTATCGGCAGGGACTACGGGAATTTTCGGTTTTAGGAACTTCGCCTTTGAACATTTCCACCGTTGTTTAAATCTTTTCGAAACCGTATTTTTTAGCTAGACGGATCTCGTCGATATATTATAACGTCAGTATCGCGAATTCAACACGTCACTGGACAGTCACTGCTATAGCAGCTATGGTGTTTTAATTTCAGTATGACTGCTATAGCAGTTATATGTTTACAAGTCGTAAAATGGCATGACCGCTATAGCAGTCATGTTCGTTGTGGGTTTATCGTATTACGACAGATGTTATGTCCGTTTACGACTTTTTAAATTACACAATATATCTTTAGATATCTATATTTTATTTACCGTCCTGTGGGGGCCGGTTAAAACTTGTTCGCGGGCCGTAGTTTGGAGACCCCTGCTATATTGTGTCGGCAGGGACTACGGGAATTTTCGGTTTTAGGAACGTCGTCGCCTTTGATAATTTTTCCAAAACGAGCACCGTTGACAAAAACATCATTTCGAAACCGTATTTTTTGAAACGAAACGGATCTATCTTTGAATTTAAATAGTCGAACGTGTTCGAGTTTTTTTTTCCGTCTGCGGGGGGACACTATTCTCTCCGGAAAACCGCCTATATCCGCCCGTAGCACTGCGGTCGTACGCTGTGCAACACAACGTAGTAATAATGCAACGAGGTCTCGACGTTTACATTGTTATTGTAACCGAATGTAAATATTAAACCGCGATGCGCGCGCGCAACGCTTAAAGGACCCCCTGCCTGTTTTACTCTGGTCGATTGTTTAGTAGCCTCTCCTCCTAGGAAATTCGATTCTATTTGTTGCGTACGAGCGCGCGAAAATTGTATTATTAAAAGTACGAGCGTATATTTGATTTGAAAAAAAAAAATAAAAAAATATTAACTTTCGGACTCGTCGCCCCGCTGCACTCCTCGGGCGCTGCACAATTCGGTTTCGCCGTCGATCGCCTCGCAGTAATCCGTCGGACGTGGTATAATATACGTATTATAATACGACGTACAGTTTTTTTATACGCCGCACACGATATTATACGAACACATCGACACGACTGACGCCCGCAGTGATTCGGAGACGAAACTGTTATTATTTCATTTTTTTTTTTATATCGTATACACGCAGCGTATAATATTAGCCGCGATCTACGGCATTGCGCATATGCCGCGCGCGCGGAACCCATGACTGATGATTTTAAATAACTGTTTTGACCAGCGGCTACCTGAGAATACCTGCGCGGCGGCGGCGGCGGCCATTATACGTACGAGCCACTACTGTTGGATACGATTATTTTTTATTTTTTTTTTCACGAAAAGAGCTGATGGGTATGCACGCGATAACGAACGATATTATTTACGAGCTGTTGAGTGAAGGCGCAGACGGGTTAGAGGAGGCATTATACGCCACTCGCGCGTCATGACGTACGTGTAATATTTATAGTACTACTGCAGTCCAAAAGTGCAAAAACGACCGTTTTTTCGCGGTATTCGTGTACGCACCTCGCGGGGCTTATACGAGTTGACGGGACGACGACGTTTTCGTGATTTTCGGTGGGGGGCCGAACAGGACGAAACTCGGCTAGGAAAATCCTTTACCGTTTTCGATAGACTCGAATTCCGGTCCTTTGTCTATTACATTTTATCGAAAACAAAACCCCCTGTCTGTCTTTCGCTCGAAAATCGGACGAATAAAGAATAACCCGACTAATACCACGTCAATTCGGTAATATTAAAATCGCAGAACGCTCGTGTTTGTAAATATCGTGATTTGAACGACTATACTGCAAACATTTGTCGGGACGAATAATTTCCGTCCTGATTCGTTCGCAGTTGTTAAGAAAAAACCATAAATTATAGACGATATTTCCTCATAAACCACTCGTGACGATCGACGTGATTGGATCGAGCGTTGTTTCGGTCGAAATCGTGTGTGTCCGCGGACGGAAAAAATTGAAAATTAATAGAAAACACACGACGACGGCAAAACCTACACGAGACTTTTTCGTTGCGCCTCTGGCAATTTAAATCGTAAAAATATTAAATTTAAATCAAGTCGTCGCCGAATCGGAGAAAGCAGGACGTATCGTAGTCGGTCGGTCGGCTGGTTTTTGTTTTTTTCCCCCCCGATTTCGTACGTTTTGTGGAATTTTACGAGTTGTGTCCGGTCGATTCCAGTTTCGTCGCCAAGTCGCTCGTCGCGGAGGGGAAATTCATCTAAAACGTCGGTGTACACATCTGCTGTGAACTCGTCGTACCTATCGGGCGCGTAGACGAGTCGTCGGGAGACGTTAATGCTCTCAGCGCTGACCTTCTGCGGTATCAGCAGGAACTTTACACGGGCAGTGACTATCGAATTCATTCCAAACCGATTTATGAAAAAATATTTTCACTCTTCATCAGAGTATAGACCACCGTTTTCTACAAACTTTTTTCATACTTGCCGTAGAATTTGAAAAAATATTTTAAGTTTCATATTGTGTTTTTCGAACTTTTGTTTTTGGGGCACATCTTATATTTATAAAATTCTCCCGTCACAGGTGTTTGTCATCGAACGATGATAGCTCGACCGATTTTCAATGAAATTTTTCGTACACTATATTTGGTAGCTCTGAGAAAATAAACAATTTTTTAGACCACTAGGTGTAAAGGCGGCACCAACCACAAATATTTTTAAAAATTTAACGTTGGCAAAACAACGTTTGCGGGCACAGCTAGTATATTATATATTTTTCGATCGAAATCGTTTTTTCAATGCACTTCAGTCCAAAACGTCCTCGACCGTTCCGATAAAACAATTCGATGGCATTAAAATCGTCGTGATTTAAAAGATGAAAAATCGCGGGTGGCATTGTGTCTCCTTATAAATCGTTACAAGTGAGGTCTCCCCCCTCGCCCAGGACCAACGCCGTTCTCTCGCGACCGCGCGCGCTTTATATAATAATAATATAGAGAGGGCGACGACGACGACGACGCTAAGGATCATCCGCAAACGGGAACGTACATTATCGTAACGTTACCGTATTATTGTGTACGCCGCGCGTTGGAATGCGCGGCCGCGATGTATACCGTTTTGTCACTGTGCGTGTGCACTGCAGTTGTTTATCATTTCGCTGCTTTCACTGTGTACACACACACACGTACGTATATAATATATATGGATATCGTTACACACGCCGAACGGCAGTTTTGTCGGCGGCGAACATTTTTTTCCGCTATTTTTTTTTTCCAGGTTAATCGTTGTTATATACCCACTAATTGGCCCCTAAACACACACGCGCGAGCGTGTTGTTCACACAAACGCGCGCGCGCGGTAGAAACCATTTCTCGACGTTTCTCGTACGAATAATCATAATAATACTATTACTAAAAAAAAAAGGACGTCCATTAGCATACGCGTACAATACAAACACAGTCGCGAGTGGACGTTTTCCATGTGCCGGTGGCACACTTATCAGATACTCGGATGTAGATTATGGGTGTACGTGATGGCGGCACTGCGGGGCCGCCCGCGTATCGTACGGGCTTATTAGGTATATATTTATATATAAATAATAATAATTACATCGTATTATCAAAAAAAAAAAAAAAACGCGTATAATATTTTCGCCCGTTCGATTGTGCGACGGCCGCGGCGCGGTGGTGTGTGTGTGTGTGTTTTTGTGC
Source organism: Drepanosiphum platanoidis (assembly GCA_948098885.1). Taxonomy (NCBI): domain Eukaryota; kingdom Metazoa; phylum Arthropoda; class Insecta; order Hemiptera; family Aphididae; genus Drepanosiphum; species Drepanosiphum platanoidis. Next base: position 5,847,453 of record OX402541.1, read on the forward strand.
GGTTCCCGTGAGACAATATAATAAATAATAACGCGTATAATAATAGGCATTTATGACGTCGGATTAGTAGCGTGTTTTTTTTTTTTTGTTTTTTCGTCTATACTTCGTATACTACATACCGCCCGCGTGTAATGACCGGGTATTATGGACGAGCTGTTTCTCGAACGAGGCCGGGCCTCGTGTGCGCGTATATTTCGAACGCCCGAAACCCGCGTAAAAAACATGAAAAACCATAGCGCGTTATTATATATAATATATAGCAGCCCCGACACAGCGTTGCCCGTGTATTAGTTTCTTTTTTGGCCTTTTCGTAGGCCGTGTGTAATATTACGTGGAATTCACAATTTAATTGTGTGTGTGTGTGTGTGTATTCATTAGCACAATATTAGATTCATCGATAACATATACGTATGTATAGGCTGTTTTTTTTTTCATAAGAATAATCAAGAAGTAGGTAAAAAAATTAAGCACAAATTATGCTCGTAATAATTAAAATAACACCGGTGATACTCATGGTAACCAACGTTAGTTTTATTAATAATAACTCTATCCCGCCGTGCCGCACAATATAGGTACAATTGTTTTTAATTTTTTATGAACTTTTATGAACTTTTTTTACTGACAAAAGTGGTACTAAAACCTTCAGCAGAGTGTCGGGTTTCAGCCAAAAAAAATTTCAGCCAAATCGGTTCAGTAGTTTTCTCGGTTAGCGCGGTCGTAGAAAACCCCTTACAATTTTATATATAGTATAGATAATATAATGATTAGGAAACGGATTTTAATGCCATAAAAATATTAAGAAAAACGTCCTAAACAAATACGACTTGATGCCTTGAAAAAATGCACTACTAAAAAAAATGCTCTAAAAAGTTTAAAATCGTTTATTTAAAACCAATAAAAACACAATTTAACACTCACAAAAAAAAAACACATTATTATGAATAATTTATCTTGTAAAAAATATTCAAATACAATAAAACCTTCTGTTGTCTTCTCAATTATATCTTTTATACGTGCGCGTGTCTACAATAATTTCGTAATTTCGTGACATAATAAATATTTATTTTTATTCATACATTTTTATCGAATTTTATCCATTCCTATATAAAAAAAAATGACTTAATAACATAAAAAATGCAAAATAAAAGTTACATTTTTTTAATTCCTTATTGATGTATGAAATGAACTTTGTGCTTGGAAAGCAATGTTTTCGGACATTCGGGAAAAAATGCGATTTGCATTCAAATCCGTCCCCTAATAATAATAATACAACCTGGCAAACGTTGTTTTGCCATATATTTCTAGTGAATTTTCTAGTGTAAAAAATAACTTAACCCGTTGTGTATAAGTATACGAAAAGTATATGAAACGCGTATATATATTTTTTTTCTATAATCGAAAACGATTCGCAAAAAAATCTATAAACAACGATAATGGTCACCATATGGTTACAGTATAGGTGTATATAAAACGTTAAATTTTTGAAATATTTACGGCGGGTCACCCTTAACACCTAGTAGGGCTGATTTGTGAATCTAAAGCATTCGGGGCGTCACCCAAACGCATACAAAAAAATGCATGCAAAAATGCAACGTAAAGAATATATACGATAATCGAGAATTTCACCGAGTCGTCTGCGCGACACGTCCTCTTCGTTTGTACCTCTCCTTTCTTCCCGAGGCCGATCGACTATTTTCCGCGACGCAATCATACTTCTCAATTCTCCTTCTCGAACGACGATCGTCTTTCTCGTCTCCTCGTCCTGGATCCGATCGAGTAGTCAAACTCTGTCGTAAAACGTTTCTCCGCCGCGGCCCATCGATTCCAACAACCATATTTCGTCTCAAAAGCAGAGCCGTACCGAGCCATTTTTTATCCTGAGGCAGAACTTTAGCAATGCGCCCCCCTGGGTGATACACTCGCAGTTTTTAATATTTTTCAATAAAATAATAAGATTAGGAAAATCGGTAAATTTTTAATTAGGTTTTGAGCTAAACAAGAAATAATATTTTTAGCCACGAGTTTATAATTCTCGACCTTATATTATATTATAGGAAACAAATCAATTCGAATTTTACAAATTTATAAGCTATTTCAAAATAATAATTAAATAATAATAAAAATAAAATAATCATTAGTAATTTTCTTTTGTAATTTATCGTCGTCGATGCATTGAGAGTTTTGCAACCTATTTTCAAGAGATTTCCATTGTAAGAAATGATTTCTATGATCAGCCGATTTCTCGTGATCTAAAATACGATTAATATTTGTACACGCAATACTTGCTGTTTTAAAGGTACGTTTGATTTAAATAAACAGCGTGGAAAACAGAATACGGCTTTACTATTTTTAGAATAAATCAACCAATTTCTGTCTATAACTAGTATAACTTCTTCATTGTTCGGTAGAGTTTTTTTCAAACCAATAAGGGGAAAATCGACGACCATCATCTGACATAGATTAGTGTGTAGTAATGAAAAATATTATTTCGACAATAATATTTTTTCATAAGTTAATCATTTAATATTTTTGCTGCGCCCCCCAGGCAAACGCCTCGCTCGCCTAGTTACGGCTCTGCTCAAAAGCACACTATGAGTCCTTTGCTGCGGAAACGAAAAGCACTTTCGATAGAATACTTTATCATACGCTTACTGCGATATTCTGTACGTCGTAAAACCATAACGAACAGCTTCGAGTCGATCGAACCGGTCCAACTGTTATCGAAACGGTCGCGCGACGATGCAACGCGGTGACATTATAATAATGTAATATAATAAATTTAGGGCTCGGATGTTTATGAAATTGCATATTTTTTTCTATTTATCCAATTTATTGCTAACCTGGATACAAATTTGATTCATGTTCTACTGAATAAAATAATACTATTTTTATTTTGCATATTTTTTGCATATTTAGTGGTTTTGTATTTTAAATGCATAATTTTGGATTTTAAGAATATAAATGCATATTTCAAGACAATTTAACGTAAAATATTAATAATGTTCCTTATTAGGTATTTTTATATCGTGCTTGTCTGGAATATTTATACGTTACAAAAATTTACTTTCCGATAACAGACGCAGCTACAAGTTTGATCAAATTAAAAAAAACTATTGTATCACAGTGTAACGCTGATAATTTAAGAATGTAATAAAATGATAATATTAGTCACTAATAAATAATAAAAAATAATATAAATTAAAGTTAATAAAACGCTATGTAAATTTAAGAAATGTATTTTAAATTGTAGTAAAAAAAATTAATATATAAAAATAACTACTGGGTAATAAAAATATAATATTTTTGTTTTATGAATCGTTATAAATTTTTTTGTGCATATTTTGGTGTTTTTATTGACTGAAAATGCATATTTTATCATTTTTAGCGCATATTTTGTTTGCATATTACAGTAGTTTTAAGTGCATAAACATCCGAGCCCTAATAATAATATAGTTCATAAGGCCAAACCTATTCCGTCGTCGTCGTCGTAATTATAACCGACTGTCCGCGTCTCTAGCGGGGGGGACAAAAGCCGTTTTCGCCGCGCGATAATAATTACGAGTATAATAACAGCGACAAACGTGTAATAAATCAAAAAAAAAAAAACGTTGGAAAACTATGGCCGGAAATCGCGAACACGTTATAATAGAATAATAACGTGTAACACATATACCATATATTATATATAACATAAAATAACCTAATAGGTCGTAAAGCTGTAATTGACTGTGCGCGCGCACAGACAGACGAGAAGACCGCGGGTTACGTTTCGTTTGATTTATGTTTATTTACTCGCGAAATGGGCCGGGCCGCGCGTGACCCATAGAGCGGCAGAAATCATCGCGTAAGAACGACGACGACGGTAGAGACCGTCGAAAGAAGAGGAACGAAAAATTTGATCCTTTTCCTATAAGAAGACCGCGGTGTATCACTGATTTCGCGATTTTCGGAGAAACTACAGATGGAATTTTGACCACCAAAGTCGAAAACAGCACGGATTTCTACTAGTAAACGCGAAAAAATTAATCAAACACACCACGTCACAACCAACTGCGAAAATACATTTTATTAATGTTCAACGACGACAAAAACCGCCGGACTTGATCGAGAGAAAACGACGAGTCATCGTTATTCGCATTAAACCGGCGAGAGGGAAACGGTCGAGGTTAGGCCGAGGAGAGTATAATGAAGGGAACGACAGACAGGGAACCGCTAAATGTGGTTGATAATTACATAAAGTTTTCTTTTTCACAAATCGTCTCGAAATAATAATCGCTCGCGCTTCGACTGTATGTCGTGTTTTTCCGGGCAACACAAAAGGATTAAACGCTGAGCAAAGGACGATCGATCGTTATAATGTTGAAAATAATTCACGGAAAATATTATAATTATAATAACGCGCATAATTTCAACGTTTAGACGAGCCCCGCGCGTCACGACAATCGAACGGGGCACAACAACTCCCGCGCGATATATTGTTATTGTAACACGGCCGTACTCGAAACACTGTACTCTACTCGACGCCTATCACTTTTCGGCGTGTAAACAGAGGTGGTGGTACACGATAAACCTGTTCCGAAAAAAAATATTTCATACGTCGTTGTCAAGTCACGACGGACGACTGTTTGTACGTTATGAATACATTATAAAACACGGGCTACGACGACCCACTCGAGAGAGGAGAGAACTGCGCGCGCGAAGATTCGAATTGGTATTTTTGCCGTGCGCGCGCGATCGCGGCGGTTTTTTTCCACGCGAGTTTATAATAATATTATAGTCGAGTGAACGTTACGCGCGAGAAAATCGTCGTGGACGAAAACAAATGCACGCGCGATCATCGTCTTTTCGCAATATAATTTTGCAGTCCACTCGAAACGATATTTTATTCATTTGGGCCCTTTTGAAATACAACATTCGGTAAATAATAATATTGTGTATAAATATTAGTGATGCACATTGATATCGTATTTCGGTATCGAACCATTTTACCGATATCGATGTGACTAATTTATTGAAAGTACATCGATAATCGATTCATTCTATTTTCTATTTATTTAAGTTTTGACAGTAAATCAATATCGAAGAACGATAAATATTATACGATAAGCAATACTAAAACGATAAATAGCCCTCATAATGAACATATTATATCGCAATACAATTTCAATCTCGTTATTTCCGTCGATCGTCTATGTCGATTTTAGGCTTTAAAGTGGATACCAATGGTATAATTTTAAATAAAAAACAAGTCCATTGTCGCGCGTATCGATATCGTTTGTTATACGACATCGTGATACGATATCGATATATGTGATTCGATATCGATAATTGAAAACATATCGTTGTGCAACACTAGTGTAAATGGATATAAATTTGACAGTTGGATTTATTAAGAGACCGTTGAAGGTGCGTTTCTACGTCGGCATTAGACGTGATTCGTCTTGGAGGCTCATTCGCCACATAGTTACAGCTCGGGACGTATAGGGTGGCTGTGGAACGAGATAAATGTGATGAGACTTGTTTTGAACAGGATGTCATGTGAATCCTGCAATAGACCTAATAACAGCTAATATAGTCGACGCCAAAGAAATCAATCCAAAGCTTGTACAAAGCAACTGGCGTAAAGTTATGAGGAGGACAAAAGGACATTTGTTCGTATAAAGCTAGCAAAACGTAGGAATCTCCTTTGAACACTGTCTCCAGCTATCTCATACTCCAGAACGGGGCGCACAGAAGAGTGTATATAATGGGGGGGGGGGAGGCGAGGTTCGTCTGGATTTTCGGTGCTCGCGATAACAGTCTTCGAAACGAATCCGTTCGCGCGGCCTAACAGGTAGACCAAGAAAGGTGTGCGATCGATTCGAACTCGCGAGTATTGTTCGTATACTATATTTAGTCGATTATTCGTGTGTGTGGTTTTTTCGATCGATTTTGTATCTCTCGTCGTCCTTTCGCGCGTGTAAATCCGAGTATAGTAGGTCGTGACGTCCGTCTCGTCTCGACAAAAGGGACGCCGCCGCGGTCGCCGTTCGAAACGCATTATAACGCTTTTTACAAGGCGACGGGAAAGTTGATCGCGTTGTAAATCAAAAACTAGTCGCGAAAATCGCCGTCGCACGAACGGAATTCGCTCGCGTCATATTTCATTATTCGAACGATATTATTTTCTTTTCTTTTATACCGTTTTCGACCGGAATGATTGATCGATCGGCGGTTTGTCGTCGTTGTCGTGTCGTCTGGGCGCGAGCGCAACGTTTCGACAAAAGATTATCGACAATAATATGCGAATAGGTTTACCGTATTAAAAAAACGAGCGACGCGTACTCGTCCGCTAGAACACGCGAAAAACTAATTATTTATCGGCCGCGTAATAATTAGTTTTCGCACCTCGCGTTCGACCCGCCGCCGCCGTCCGTTAATTGTTGTTATTATTATTATTATTACTATTATTGTAATTATTTCGATCTATTACAAAGATTCGTCGAAAATACGGTCGCAATTAAAAGATAAATTTGATTTTTTTTCTCTCTTCTTTCCATTGCACAACGTATTTTATAATGCGAAATATTACGTGTTTTCTACACGTCGTACAACCCATTATTATTATTATTCAAACGCATTTGTGTTGTTGTTTTAAAACAACGCGTATCAAAATGCCAAACCTTTTTCATATTTTCGACGGACCGCACTTGGGCAATACGACTTTGGGTTTTCAAATCCAAAGCGGATTACAAAATAATAATAATGCGTGTGCCCATTTTGCGGGGAATCGGCTCTTATTATAATAATACGATGTTTACCGTCGCCGCCGCCGCCGTAGTCGATCGAACACGACGCGTCATATTATTATTATTACCGCCGTCATATCGTACGCGCGTGCTGCGGCGGCGGTGTTGAAAACGCTCGCGTCGTTGCAGAAATCGGTATGAACAACCATTTATTTTCCCGACTCCTATGTAATATATTATCTCGTACGCGCGGCGATAATAATAATATTATATATACCCGTTGCCCAACGCAGTGTTTCGCAGTGGTCGATCTTTGGCCGCTCGTCGTATATCAACGCCGGCGATTTCTGACGTCTGATCGTTTGGGCCGCGAGTTTCGACACGGCCGAAAAATAAACATCAATCAGAGGCCACCTACAATCCGACGAGCGTGTGTAAACGACGCGCGTGCTTATCGCGTTCCCCGTCGTCGTCTCGTCTCCTTATTAATAAATTATTATTAAATCCTTCGAGGAAAATGGGCCGCATCTCCTCCGTCTAAACTCTATTATTTTATCTATTTTCGTCTCTCGACGAGCAGTCGCTTTATAACAATCGATTAATCGAAAAAAAAAAACGTTTAATCCCTTACAATCGTGTCAATCGTAAATGGTAATTTGCCGAAAACACAACGCGATTGATTTCGTCGTCGATTATAGTCTCGTGCCGTTTTTCTCCTTGTTTCACTTGAAATTCTAACGACTCTTTAGTTTAGAAAAGGAACCATCGACATCAAGTTTCGTATCCGTTGTCGTCTCGTCCTTTTAATCCTTCGAGGCCGCGTTCGAGGAAAAGGGGTCGAGTCCGCTCCGCTTTATTTATTTTCGTCTCTCGACGAGCAGTCGCTTATAACAATCGATTAATCGAAAAACGTTTAATCCCTTACAATAAACACAGCGCGATTGATTTCGTCGTCGATGAACTGCAATTTAAACAATTAACATTCATACTTTCATTATTTCATATCGAAAAAACGTAACTATTATAGTCTCGTGCCGTTTTTCTCCTTGTTTAACTTGAAATTCTAACGACTTTTTAGTTTAGAAAAGGAACCATCGACATCAAGTCAATCCGTTGTCGTCTCGTCCTTTTAATCCTTCGAGGCCGCGTTCGAGGAAAAGGGGTTGAGTCCGCTCCGCTTTATTTATTTTCGTCTCTCGACGAGCAGTCGCTTATAACAATCGATTAATCGAAAAACGTTCAATCCCTTACAATATCAATCGTAAAAGGTAATTTGCTGAAAACACAACGCGATTGATTTCGTCGTCGATTAACAATTTAAACAATTAACATATTCATACTTTCATTATTTCATATCGAACGAAAACGTAACCATTATAGTCTCGTGTCGTTTTTCTCCTTGTTTGACTTGAAATTCTAACGACTTTTTTTTGGTTTAGAAAAGTAACCATCGACATTAAGTTTCGTATCCGTTGTCGTCTCGTCCTTTGAATCCTTCGAGGACGCGTTCGAGGAAAAGGGGTTGAATCCGCTCCGTCTAAACTGTATTCGTATTTATCGTAAACTATATAATATTGTATATGCCGGAAACTCGATCGATAATAATCATCCGTTCGCACTCGTACTCGTTATTATTTATTATAACGCCCGAGGGCGTCGACGAGTTTCAAAGTAATAATAATAATTGTGTTACTCGACGACTTTTTTTCTTTTTGTTTCTAATAACTTCCGACGAGTTTATTTTCGTCTCTCGACGAATTGATTATAATTTAAAAAAAAAAAAAAAAAAACGTTTAGTTCATTTTCTCCCTTATAACCAACATTAATCGTAAAATATAATTCGCTAAAAACACAACGCAATCGATTCAATTAATAATTTAAATAATATTACTAAATATTAATAAATAACATTCGTACTTTGTGTCATTTTTCTTCTTTATTTAACTTGAAATCCTTTTAGTTTAGAACTGTCGACGTTAAAGTCTCTCGAGTTTGTTTTCTCCGTCGTCTCGACCGCCGTTAGACACTCGTCTATGGGTACAGCCCATCTCACATTGTTCAGCGAGTACACGGATATTATTTAGTCTGTAGTTTTTTTTTTTTGCTTCTCATTTAGCATGTGTACTCCGAGAGAATCTGGTCTGCGAATCTCGCAATATAGGTCTTTATTGCAGTTTGCTCGTTCGCAGCACCGACGACGAGACGCGTATAATTATTATTATCGCGGTGTAACGCGCGCGGTGGGAACGCTTTTTCTTTTCCGCAGTCGTTAAACGTAGGAGGCGGCGGCGGCGAAGGAGTCTTTTTCTACACGCTTTTTTCCAACGCCTATTACGAGTATATATACAGAGTGATTAGTTTCACTCGCGTCCGTGTGTAACCGTCGAGTACATTTTCGCCGGAGATTATAATCTCTTTCTGTATTGGACAACTCGAGACTTTGTTAATTCGTTATAGCCCGCGAAGACGACAAGAGACTTTTTCTAAGCGAATTTTTCCATCCATACCTTCCAGTCTACTATTTAGTTGCGAAACGATAATATTATCCTTCGTAGGCGTGCAGGTCGTGCCCGGGCACGCTTTGTGTGTGTGTGTGTGTTTTTATGGACTCAAACGTCCGATTTATGTATATAGTATACGTCTTATTATTATAATGTTATGGAAATAAATTGTCGATTTGAAATTAAATTCCATCACCGTGGTTCAACAATAATTTCGTTAGATTATAGAATATCGAGTTGATTGAAATTTAATTCGACTCGAAACCGAGCCATTAAAATAAGAAAACGATCGACGTCGTCGGTTATAATTCCATAAATAATTGCACACAGGCAATACTTGTTTACATTTGTATTCAAGACGTTATTTTATAGACGAATATTAATATGTCAGGGGAAAAGAGTCGATTTGATTTCGCCCAAAAAACCACTGCTTTTAGGATCGCCCTGTATAGTCGTGTATTACTACTGCTCGTATGTGTACTGCAGTAGAGTTTGCGTGTTTCGTTTTTTCCCCCATTTTCTTTCTCAGATAGTTTATAAAAAAAAAAAAAAAACGTGCTTACAATTATTGCAGTTTCTACATGATATGCGCACGGCGCGCCGCCGCGTGCGGATGCTCGAAATAAATAAATATATACGTGTACGTTTCTACTGTAAATTAGTTTTTTTTTGTTTCGTTTAGTTGTGAAGTTTTTTTTTTTTTCGCGCATATATTATTATTATTGTACGCGTGTGCCGCCCCCGACGAGTGTGGACGAAGAAAACGGTAACGCGCTCGCTCTCGTTTTCGTAGCTCACGACGGCGACGCCGAACCGGACGCGTCCGAAACCTAGAATTACGCGAAACGAAAAGATGAGAAAAAATCCTTTTTTTATTCGCGCGCGCACTCTGTCGTGTTTTTTTTTAGTCTCGTCTTTGTGCGAACAATATTATCCGTTTGCCGTTTTCAGGCGATAATAAATCCATTTGTCCAACTAATCGATTGTGAACGTCGTCGTCGGTCGAAACGTTTGACGAGCGGTTTCCACTCGGATTAGGAAAAACAAACCCGAATTACTCTGACCGCCTCGAAAGGGGGGGGGGGCAACCCGTATATTTTCGTCACTTTTCGGCAAAACAACAAGACCGATTTCGTTGCGGTCGACGAGAAGTAATAATATTATGTTGTAATACGCGGTTTCAGTCGATTTCCGAACGTATCGATTGAAATGTTGACGCCGCGCCGCGCCGCGCCGGATTCGATTTCATTTCGTCGACGTTTACTCTATTTTCATCGCGTGTTCAAATACATAAAACATCATGCCGACGATACGGGACGATTTTCATTTGTAATTACTTTTCAAACGATTTTGAAATTCTTCATATTAGGCTTACTGATCGGCTGTAGAATTTCAAAAGGAATTTAGACGAGGACAAACGCGGCGTGAGTCCTGTATGTGTTTGGTAATTATAATTTATTGCATTTAATATGACATAATATAATTAACGATAGCTCTCGCGAATGAAAAGAACTCAATAGTTAAATACTGATCTGTTTTCACGATATTCTGAAATATATTCTTTGGCAGGACGAAAAACAAACAAACCGAATTACAATAATAACGAAAATAAATAAACAATATAGTTATATTAATATGCGTATATTTAATGGTCAACACTCGGTGGCGAAGAAGGATTTTTTTCATAATTAAATTAATCGTGTAAAATTAGGATATTAAATCAAAACATAATTACATTTTAAATACGCGTTTCGAGTTTCGACTTAATCGAGTAAAACAAAATATTTTATAATTAAATGTAAACTTTTTTCGACGTTTTTAGTGAAATTTTGTAGTAGTTTCGCCACCGTCGATACTCTCATAAATCGATTTAATACGTAATAGTTATAAACAGTAACTAATACTATAGCGATATCGGGTTTGCGTCGCGTGAAAAAATTGTAACTTTTTAGGAGACTCGAGCGCGCACGACCGTCGTCGCCGCGAGACGTATTTTAACGCGCGCAAATGTCGCCCGAGTCCTCGGGTCAGGACGATAATACGACTGCGTCGTCGTGGTGTGTCGGTAACGTTGCGCTCGGCGATAGGTCTTCGGCGTCGGCGTCGTCGTCGTCGTCGTGGACAAAGCGAGCGGAGTGAAAGGATGCGCGAAGGACTTATCCGGCGCGATTTTTACCTCTCGCGCGACGGCAAACAAATGGCACGGAGCCAAAGCGGTATCGATTCGTTTTAAACGCGCGGTCGGTTCAAGGCGCGCGCGCGCGTATTATATTCTACTATTATTACATATTTATATACACGCCGAGGTGCCCGGTACGATATTATATATTTATTTACCGTGGCTTTAGCCCCCGGAGTGGAGGCGCTGCTGTTGCGTCATGTCGCCGTATTATTCGCTACGTCGTCGTCGTCGTCGTCGTGTCCGCGTGACCGTGCGAACCTTACGTTAATGATATTACAAAAATATACGTGATACGAATATTATATTATGCGCAAGTGTATATACAACGACAATAATAATATATATAAAAGTGACTCGGGAGACTCGCGGCGGAAAACAAACAGGCTCGCGTATATATCAGCGGGGGTGACGGCTGTAACGGGGGTGGGGGGGGGAAGGAGTGCATCGCGCGCGCGCGCGTATTGTGTGTGTGCACGTATTATTAATAATATAATAAATACGGTCAAATGGTATATTATAAAAATACGAGTGTTTTATACGATTATCACGAGAGGATACTATACGTACGACCCCCCCGGGCAGATATAGTGTATCGATCGCGGTGATGTGTTTTCGAAACGAGATCTTATATCATTATTAACACCTGGGATTTTATTGGCATTTGCATAATCTTATATATTTTATCGAGTTTGTAAAAATCGGCAGAGTGAGCTCAAGGTCAGGTTACGATCAAATCTAATCTCGATTACGTTAGTTTTTAATTGTTTATAATAATCATTATTATTATTCAGAGCGATATCGGTAAATGACGAGTCGTCGCCGCCGAATTCGTTTATACGATTTTTTTTTTTTATCGGTGATTTTCACGCGTCACAAACATACTGTCGAATTAATTCATTGGTTTATTTCAATTTGTTTATATTACAATACCCGACAATAATAAAGATAGGTAACATTTACGAATTGAAAATTAGACGTAAAATGAAATCGAGAAATTTTAATAACGAATAACGTAATCATGGTTACGAATCGATACGTTTTGTAATCACAATACTGTGATTTTCGTTTTTTCTTTTTGCGATTACATTACATTTACAAATTCAACCGTAAATTTATCGATTACGATATTTGCCCAACACAGTATACGAGTATCGATTTTGGCCCGTCCAAACGTCTAGTACAGCGGTTCTTAACCCAATTTTGGGTCGCCAATAATTTGAAATGGGTCGGCTAAAATTTAAAACGTTGGTATATAATATTTTTATTTTCAAGCCTTATAATATAAATAATAAATGAAACCGTTTTCGTAAATTCACAGTATTATTGATAATTGGTACAAAGAAGCTTATCAAATTACATTCGTTTCGAATATTTAAATTAAAAATTATTTTAAAAAAAATGTACAATACAACTTATTAATATTGTGGCGTCGAGTTTGGCAAAAAAACCAAGCCTGTTCCGTAAAAGAAAAAAAAACGTCTGCGTTGCATACAATATCGTAGCGAGGTAACAACACATGGTCCGTTGTGCGATGCGGTTTGCCGCACGTCGTACTCTGCGGGACGACTGCAATAAGTCTGCGTATAGGGGGGACACCGAGGGGGGGCCCGGTTCGAAGGGAGTGACGTATTCACACGACGAACCCAGTGTGTGTGCATACATGCATATACTACCGGCGTGCACAATAAAACAATAACAACGAAACGCGTCAATGATAATAATAATGACGTCGCACGACTGCAATATTATATTACGCGGCGGCGGCGGCGTTCGCTCTGGTCGCCGTTACTATTATTATTATCATCACATAGTCGCGAAGAGGATCGCGAGGATTAAAGCCGGACCTGTTTGTCCGCGCGCGCTAACTGTACATTTCTATATAGTGGTCGTAGACACGATGTGCGTCGTCCGCACAGATATAACGGGAACGATCCGGCGGCGGTCAGAATTTTCACAAAACGGGAGGGTTTCTGTTTTCGAAACTATACCAGAAACGATCGACGTACAAAACACGATTCGATATTAGCCATTTCGCCAGCAGAAACGTTGAAAATAATGACGAGAAAAAAAATTATTAGCGCGCGTGTACGTGCATTATTTACAAATAAAACAGATAACAGCGACGACGTTCGTGTTACAAAAATAATATCACATTGTATAGTTCGCAATCAGTTCACCAGACTCGAAACTGCGTAGCATTACAGAGAGGTAAAAGAACAAAATAAGTCCACGTAGTGTTCTTTACCTCCAAAGAAAATGGACACGGTTTTATTTTCCATCTCCTTATATCCAATACTTTTGATAACTGCAGGACACAGTGCCTTTGTATACCTTTGTATAGAGCGAAAAATGCACAACAAGAACACGAAGCTAACTGAATTTCTTCAAAAAAATGGACGTGTGGTGGTGTCCTTTACCTCCGGGGTACGGATGTACAGGGTGTTCCAAAACGATTCATCCGATTTCAAAAAATCATATTTATTGCAAAATTTGATTAATCGTAAATTTTACGTTTTAATGGATTATTTTAAGTTTTAAGTATACAATGCTTATAAATGTTCAATATGACCCCCCACCCCCCTTACAAGATGACACACATCTAAGTGATATTCAAATTCCTCATAAACCTGTTGAAGCATGTCGCGACTTTAACCAAGTTGGTGGCGGCGTCTGTAATGCGACTTTTCAATTGGTCAAAAGATCTTTTGGAAGGGGAGGTACATAAACAATGCTTTTCATGTAACCCTAGAGAGAAAAAATCACAGATTCTAAGATCCGGCGATGGACAAAATGTAGTAGCAATACAGCGACCGATCTATTGTTCGATAACAACTATAATTAAGTTACGCCACATGACTACTAAACTGCACAACTTATCAGCAATCGATAAAAACTCGATAACGTCGCCTTTCAGACGGTTGGTGCTTCGTTTACCTCGAATTACAGGAACAATATTTATAGTCTACTAAAATCGGATGAATCATTTTGAAACACCCTGTATATATATAAATCATTAGACATTTTTAATATTATATTAAAGTATATGTACCACGTTACTCACCGTAGAATTAAAAACCGACACGAGAGCATCTGAAAATCAATTCTCGATTTCATTATTCGTGAGAAAACGTTCGGCGTGACTGCAAAACGCGGGTTTTCGACGATCGCAACGATAAGTACACGACACGCTGTACGACACTATTGTGACGGCTTGAAAACGTACGAAAACGTTCGCTATAAATACTTGTCCTCGGTCCTTTCGTCTCTGCCCGAAGATTTCTTTCAACCAAACAAAACACCTCGTCGTCGTCGTCGATTCGTATTGTTATTACGTCGTCCGGAACGTTGTGTACGCTCGCGTATTATAGGTGTAATTTGTATATAATATAATATTATTATCGTGTTGCGTTAACACATCTCGAACGAGTGCGATATTTTTCGAGTTCGCGCACACGTCTCTAATCCGACGACGTTAACGATTTGGAAAATGGGCCACAGTGATTTATTTCGTCGTGTTTATTCAATCTCTTTTTTTTTTTATTATTTTCTAGTACGCCGCCGCCGCCGCTGCACATCAAACGGCGGCGTTCGACGTACAACGGTTTCGATGTTGTGTTTTGTTCGCGACGTTCTGTTCGTCGCCGGGCGTTTACGTTTAATCCGACTTGTGTTTCGAAATTCCAACATTTTTTTTTTTTTCTTCCATCCTGTCGCGACCGTACGGGATCGCTTCGCTCTACTTTGCAGTCCGCTCTCCGCCCGACGCGGTCAACACTCAGTCAAGCGTTGTCGTTCATTTTTTCGTCGAGATATTTCTATAATCCCTCCGACGACGTTTGGCGACGGGAAAATGGATCTCTGTTTTGCGTTCGATTCGGTTCGACACGTACGGCGGCGGTCGTTTACCGCAGGCCCGGATTAACACTATCGTAGACCCTGGGCACTTAACTTTTATTATTTATTTTATATTTGATAACAATTTTAACACGTCCTAAAAACATTTAATTTTACTCTAAATATATTTAATAATTATTATTAATATTTAAAGCACTGGTTCCCAAACTGGGGGGCGCGCCTCCCTCGGGGGGCGTGTACAAATTGCTGGGGAGGCGCAAGCAGTTATTACGAAATACAATTTTTATTGATTAAATTATTTTTATTTTAAAATGTAGGGAAAATATGAAAAATTATAATATTATTATCATCAATAAAATTGAATTCATCCCGGATATTTTATAATTTCTTCGTAAAATACACGAAAAAGTGATATATTTTTCACGTTATAGAAGGTGGGTGGGGGGGGGGGGCGCGCGCGAGAGTTTCGAAAATATACAAAGGGGGGCGTAGAATAAAAAAGGTTGGGAACCACTGATTTAAAGTATTAAATTTTAGCAACTTTTTTTGTATACAATTTTCAATTTCGCATATTTCTTCCCCGTATACAAAAAAAAAATCGTAGTCTCACATTTTATTTTTGTAGGCCTTAAAATGTTCGTAGGCCCTAGGCACAGTGCCTATAGTGCCTATGCCCTAATACGGCCGTGGTTTACCGCGAGACGTTTTCGCAAATTATTACTCTGCGCGTCACATATTTTTACATACGCGCGCGCCATTCCGACTCGGGTCTTTAAATTGTTTGAAATAATATTATAACTTTATTTTATGTATTCCGCCGACGACGACGACGACGGTACTTGTGTTCGTCAATAACGCGAATGTTTATCGTATTACGTTTCATAACGATCGTCGTGACGTTTCTCGATTTATAATATTATATTTTCCTCGTACGAGGATATACGTAATATAATAATAACGACGAGCGATCGTCGTCGCAGTGAGCGTTTCAAAATAAATTAGTATAAGCCGTCGTAATCGTTCGTTAACAATGTATTGGGAAGAAAACAAAATGATCAGATATTTTTATTTTTTTTATCGTCAAATCGAACGGCACGCGATGGGCCGCGTTCGTCGCGAGAATAATGATATCACCGCCGCCGTCGCGTGACAATATTTTAGTTTTTAAACTCGAACGTAATACGTAATGTTACATGTAATTACACACAATATGTACTACTATTAGTCGTGTAAACCGTGTCGATGACGAAATCGTTTCGTTGCCGAGCGATTTTTTTTTTGCGTCCGTTCTTCGTGGAAAAATTTCGTTGAAATTTTCGCAATGTTCGACTCGACATAAAATATATAATTATATACATTCCGCGTTTTAATCGATAGACGTCGAAATGACGATTTGACAAACAATAATTAAAAAAAACTTGTATCGAGACCATTTTAAAAATAGAACCGCTATTCGTCACATATATAGTTTAATATCGTTTAGACGTGTTGGATTATTGAAAATCAATTAAAATCCATTGTTTTATCGCCGAGTTGGATGACTATATAATAGTATAATGATCGTAAAAAAAAAGCTCGTGTCCTACTATTGATTTTTTCCCCTTTCGGTGCCAACGTTTTCATCAATCGAAACCCAAATAATCGATAAACACGATGATAACTAGAGTTAGGATGTTGATGACCTAAAAAACACACAATAATGCCCTAAAAAAATGCTAAAAAGCCCTAAAAAAAGTGCGAAAATGCCCTAAAAACTTCAAAAAATGACCTTTAAAATTATCTAAAATACTAATTAAGTAAGTGAAAAAACTTATTTATAAATAATAATTTTTATTAGGATTATAATATATAATGGGTGTAATAGTAGATGTACGCCATAAATGTAATCACAACAAAAACCCCACAATAATAATATTAAAATTATTTTTTACTAATAGTCC
The DNA here is from genome assembly GCA_948098885.1 of Drepanosiphum platanoidis. Classification (NCBI taxonomy): domain Eukaryota; kingdom Metazoa; phylum Arthropoda; class Insecta; order Hemiptera; family Aphididae; genus Drepanosiphum; species Drepanosiphum platanoidis. The sequence goes on from OX402541.1 coordinate 5,864,659, forward strand.
AAATCCAAAGTTAGATTTTAAATAAATTAAATTTGTTACCAAACTTGGGTGTAACGTTTGCCCTAAAATCTATAATTTGTGAAAAATGTCCCACATTGTATAAAAAGTACAAAAAATGCCCTGAAAGATGAAAAAATGACTTCAAAATGTTGAAAAATGACGTTAAAAAACAAAAAAAATGCATTTATAGCTAAAAATGCAAAAAATGCAAAAAAATGCAAAATAAAATTAGAATATTCTGCATCAAGGGAGCATGAAACAAATTTTTAGCTAGGATAGCATTATACAGAATAAAAGGAAAAAAAACGCAAAAGTCATCAACATCCTAACTCTAATGATAACTAATAAATAACGGACGGCTCGAATTATTATAACATCGAGCGCGGCGCGGCGCGGCGGCGGCGTGTGCTCGGCGAAAACGATTTGTCAAACACGCACGAAAATACCGATTCTCGGACGCGCGATCGATTTTATATTCACCGCGGGTATACTCGTATAACATAATATCATAATATATACTCGACGACTACTGTTATTACTGTTGTTGTACACGCGACCGCTGCGTTTTGTTCGAATCGTTATTGCCGCACACGACCTATCCAACGTTTGTTTTATTGCGTCCCGCGCTCGGCACAACGGTCTCTCTCTCGATGCCCACATTTACGACGACGGTTTTTCGAGTAGAAAACCAATATCGTATTGACTATAACAAACGCTCGTAATTCGTTTCCGCTCACGGTGCTAGTTCGGTATGCGCTCTACATTTCGTTTGTTTTCAGTATTTTTCGTTCTACACGTTCTGGATGTCTTCTAGCATGGCGAGAAAAAGGTCCGGACTGTCTTGACGGTAAAGTTGCCGGCAATAATAATTTAATTTTTGCGTCCGACCATGACCTCTCAATGTTTTGAGCGTGGGCTCCTGTATTTGCATCGACATATGCCATTTGGTGATTTACCGTCTTGTGTACAAAACCACGGCTTGCGAGACACCTATATCGTCGCCCTCGTGCCAAAAGTGACCAACTGGTTTTTTAAAGTTTTGAGTAATGTCAGTTTAAAAGTTGAGCACTTCTTTAAAAATCGAGAATTTAACTGATGTTTATAAACTTGGTACCAATGAAACCGCAATAGTATACTTTACACTACAGTATACTAGTTTTACTCAATATTTATTACTATGATTACTAAATTATGAATTACTAAATAAATTTTATGGTAAAAAGTGACCAAGTGAAAACGGTTTTTCTTGGTCATTTAAAAAGTGACTAAGTCATAAGTATAATTCACTTGGTCATTATTTTTGTATTATGTTTTATATGGGTAATGCATTAATATTACAATCATTTTTATACAAAAACATTATTCAAACAACAAACTTGTTCATTTTATTTGAAAACATCATAAATTATTATTTTTTTTATTATTTTTAAACTATGAAATATAATAATGACCTTATTAAGAAATGACCAAGTGACTTAGTCAATTTTTAAACGTAAGAATTATATTGAAATGTTGGTTGGTCAAAATTAAGTATTCGGTGGTTCCTAAACTAATAAAGATATCACTTGGAAACTTTTTACGTATTTTCATAGGACCAAAATAAGACATCTTAAACATTTTTTTCACTTGGTCACTTTTTGCACATGGTCACTTTTGGCATGAGGGCGACGATATGCAACCCGAATTCATCAGAATGAATTTCTGATCCTGCTTCACATTCACGTTCTATTATCGGCAGAAGTGTTTCTCGATCGCGTCGATGAAAACATCATAAAAATAACGGCAATCGTTTCCGTTTTTTAAACCGAATACCCAGGGGCCGGTGGGAAATAGAATTTAAGGTAAAGACAACGAAAGATAAGATAATAAAGTCGAAAGAAAAACCCAACATGTCGTATTTAAAAACGAGGCAGATAACGCATAGGCAGCCGTTGTCGTACGTAGAACTAGCACCCCGCTTACTCGTCCAAACGCGGTCGGTATATACGCGTTTTCACCGGTCGTACGACCGATGGAAATAAACCGCAAAGCGAAAATCGAGGACGCGCCTCGACTCCGCGCACGCGGGACTTGCGCGTGTTTTCGTCGTATAATTATAATTATATTATAAACGCGCGCGCGACGTAATAACACTACTGCTATGCGCGAGGTACACGCGCAATTAAACCAATTATACCATTTTCCGGAAACCCGCAGAGCAGCGGGTTAGCCGCTATAGTACGGGTGAGATGTAGAATGTTTAGAATATACGCGCGCGTATTATATCGCATTAAACCATCGCGTTTTACCGTTATATCGTACAACGTGTAAAACGTTCCGGAGCGCAGTGACTTTTCGTCATTATATTATCATCTCCCGTTGCTCCCTAAAAACCCATTCGCAAATCATACGTTGTTTTCTAATGTACTCGGACGAAATAAATTCTACGATAAATATATTTACATTGACGTGGACGTGCAGAGGGGAACACTAGTCTCCTAACTCCTGATCACACTTCAAAGTGCCCCCCTCGACTTTTCCCCTGTACTAATAGGGTGCGTCCACACCCCTAACAAACATTTGAAAAACGTTCGTCGAACGTTTGTTTCATGTAGACGTGTTTCCTTAACAAATTTCTTTATCAATAACTAGCCGAATAACCCGTGTGCAGTATAACTTTTTATTTTATCAGTTTTTTTCATTTCTACCCCTTTTAACTGCGGTAGGTGTCGAATTTAGGAAGTTCCAGCACTGCGAATTTTTCTAGTTTCACCTTTTTTACCCCTTTGTTAACCCCCTTAGGGGTCGAATTTCGGAAAATCCTTTCTTTAGGGGCCTCTGCTATATTAAATGAAACTATTGACAAAATTTAATACCACAAAGCTCCAGTGACTCAGGATTTTTTCCATTTTTACCCCTTTTAACCCCCCTAGGGTTAATTTTCTTAATAATTCTATCCGTAAAAACCATCCCCGTACTTCAAGGAATATTATAAAAAAAGAATTAGCGAAATCGGTTCAGGGGTTGTTGAGTCATGCGCTTACGACACATTTTGCGATTCATTTTTATATATAAGAAGATACAAACGAAAATGTTCGCTCACCGAGCGAATAATACGTATCGACATGACGTGACAACAGACTATTTAAACAATATATTTACCATTTTTAGTCAACAACTAAACTATGAACAATTAACGTTTGTCGTCATTAATGAAACGTATGACAGACATTCGGCATTCTCCCTTAAATCATAGGCGCCGATAGGACGGGGTGGCTACCCCACGGTTTTCCACGAGGTGTCGAAATCATATTTTCGCCACACCGTGGAAAAAAATCGCGATTTTTGCGTTACGTAATGTATATACGCACCCGATTGTGTAATGATTTAAGACGGTTCGTTATGATAATACATAATTGTGTAACAAATAGTAATTACTACGAGTGGGTTTCGCGTGAAAAGGAATCGAATAACAGTTTACGTGGGCCCGATGCCGCGCGAGCGCGCACGGCCAATGACAGCCGCGAGCTGCGCGCGTCGACCGACCAATGACGGCCGAGCTGTGCGCCCGCCCACAATGCACCGGCTGGCACGGTGTGCAACAGGATCAGTGAAGCGTCGACGGCGGTTCGGATAGTTCTTCTCCGTTGCGGTTTTCGTTTTTCTCCTTAACAGTCCGTATATAATGTCGATTATTATTTTATTCGTTTCGCCGACTACCGATCAAACTTACAAGTCCCAAATACGCGAACGCCGAACTCTAACAGAAACCGAACCTAACCGAGAGGACCGTGAGTAGTACCGATTTTATTTATATTTACAACATATAGACAGGGTCGTAGGCGCCGATAGGGGTGGAGCGATATCGTATGAAAAAAAAAATCGTAATTTTCGCACCGAAAACTTATAAAAATCCAACGGTTGTTGGAACTCATTCTTTAACGATATAATATAATATAACTTCTATTTTTTCATCGCCGTCGTAAATAATTCGTAAACATCGAGTTTTTGTTTTTCATTTTCAAAAATATATCTGTTAATCAAATTAAATCGAAAATACGCTCCTATTAATTTTTATCGTTTTATTAATTTATTTTTTTATAAATTTCGTTTTATTATTATTAATAATTATCTATTATCTTCAACTAGTATACCTATAATAATTGCCAGTTCAAACAAGTTGTACTAGTTATATTAAATTAAATCGAAAATACGTACTCGTTAATTTCTATTGTTTTATTATTATTAATTTATTAATCTACAACCTATAATTACAAGAGAGTGACAACTGTCCTTTTTTTTCTTATGTTCTCAAAGTGATCACCCTTTGTGTACAATACATATTGCAGGACACGTTAATTATTACTTTTCGTTAAATTATTAAATATTATATAACTAGTAATAACAACAACAATTAAAAGTCCTTAAAACAAGCTCTCAAATATTAACGTTTCTCGAATATCTTTAAATCTTTAAACGTCGCGCGCTCGGTCACTTCGCCTTCCGCGTCGTCTTCGTCCTCATACTCGTGTTCTTGTAGATCCAGATAATTTTTCTCGGCGATCTTGTGTTCGTTTTCGTCCAAACGTATTTATATAATCGTCACGGTTTTCTTACACAACCGAAAACAATAATAACTCTTTGCGCGCTTGTTTTTTTAAATCTAAAACAACACGTCGCGTCGTCTAAACGTTTCGAGTGACACGCGCGTCATCATTATACGTACCGTCGCGCGTCGTCGGGATTGAGTTTTTCCACCGACGATTATATCGGATTATTATAATATTTCCGTTGCGGCCGACACGAATATCATGTAGGACGCGCGTAACCTCGTGTATTATTATCGATCCAAACGCGCGTTTAAAATAATATGAAAAAAAAAAATGTTTACGTATGGCGGCGGCGGCGCGATTATTACGGCCCATAAACCGCGCGCGCACGACCGCGGTGTCGTCTCGTCGTCGGCCGGTATGAACGTTTCCGAATATCGTTAACAGTGCGTTATTATTAAACTTTCGGGGGCGTGTTTCTCCACGCAAATTAAATTCCGTTTTCTTTCGACGAAAAAATATATACATTACGCGGTAATATCGAGACCGTATCATTAATGTAACGCGCGTATTGGACTTAAACATTTCATGGCTTTAAACGGTTTCGGACAATGTGAATAATAATACACTCTGTGCATTATGGACTATAATTTTAGATTGCGGGCCGAGCGAGGAATGTATCTTCTATTTATGAATCGCGCGACGACGGTTACCTAGATATTTTCTCTAGCCGCTCGGCCACTCGACGAGGCCCCGAAAACGTCTCGTCCGCGTATTTTCGTCTCTCGAACACTCGAAAGGGTTTTATTTCGCGTTGAAATCGCAAAAAATCGCTTAAACCACTATCGACGCGGTCTCGAGTTCACAAAACAATAGAGTTTCTATCGCGTCTCGTTCGAACCGTCGTCGTAAGTCCAAAGTGTTTTTTTTTTAATTTGTTTGTCGTCGTCGTTCTCTTTTCTAAACTTGACCTATTGATCCGTTCGTTCGAAGAACGGTTAAATGAAATCGAGATTATATTATCGTTATGAATTTAGTCGTATTGTTGCAAACGTCCTTTCGACTTTCCGAGTTGGGCGATAGAAACCAATTACCTCTAAATTACCTCTAAATTACCTCTCGAAACTTAGTAAACCTTTTCCTATTTCATCGTGTTAAATCGCGCTAAAAGTCACCCGGAATAACAGACGGTATTTCCATCGATAATAATAATTGTATATTTTTGAAATTCCATTATTATTTCGACGAGTAATTTTTATTAGTCGTCTCGCACAAAAAATACAGCTTAAAACAGTCTTTTAATAATCAAAATTAAACTGTCGATTTGTTTTTTCGTTGTTTTAATACATATAAGTTTTAAATTCAAAGATTTAAATGCAAATTTGATTTTCTGTTTTTGCAAGAGCTCTAAAACGATGCTTTTCGAGCACAGAAATTTGTTTCATATAATTTAAAGAGTATAAAAACGATTGCCTTTTCGACGATATATTAATTCGGTTCTTATAATTTACGAACAATGTGTCTAACAACGGCGTTGTTTGGTGATTTTAATCCTAAATCAGGTTTTTTTTTTTTTATCGTAGTCACGTGCGAGTAAAAACTACCTCGCTCGCGCTCTAAAGTGCTCGAATTATATATTCACTAAAAGTCGTTTTTTTTTTTTTTCCATTCAAATATAAATACACGTTAGTATAGCTCGAGAAAATGTGTTTAGTTTTCAAAATTTAAACCGAAAATCAATAGAAATCAGTGCGTGTAAAATAAAACAAACTCTATCGTTCATAAAATTGTATTTAAAAAACGTCGATACGCGTTTTAGCGCGTTTATACTCGATACGATCTCATCTTTCCTTTTTTTCGCGGCAGCGCAGACTTTTAAGTAGAAATCCTTTCGAGTTCCTTTCGGGTTTCTTCCACCGATCCAAACAATACTATAATTATTATGTTTACGTCGTCGTCGTCGTCGTCGATGGTAGAATTCGGTCGGATAAATTATTATCGAACGCGCGCGCGCGCGCGGGTTACACGAGATATTATTATTATTATTTCGTTTCGTATTATATTATTATCGTGTGCGCGCGCGTTTCGGAAAAAAAAAACTCGTAAGATTAAACTAATCTCGTTGTTATAAAATATATTAAACCCGTTGTTGTTGTTGTTTGTTGTACAGAGGTTACTGGACCGTGGAGAGACCCAGACAGCAGCCCAACTACCACGCCGTGCGCCGTTCGTGTCGGGAACGCGGCGCCTTGTTCGAGGATCCCGACTTTGCGGCCGGACCCAAGTGCCTGTACAAGAACAAACGGCCCGCGATTCAACCCATCGTCTGGATGCGACCGCACGTAAGCGCATTTTTTATTATTAAAAATTTCATATACACCCGGCGGCAGCGCGTGCCTATCCAGGGGTGGCCAAACTTTTTTTTTCGATCACGATATACTATAACAGTGGTTCCCAACCTTTTTTATTCTACGTCCCCCTTTGTATATTTTCGAAACTCTCGCCCCTCCCCCCCACCTTCTATAACGTGAAAAATATATCACTTTTTTGTGTACTTTACGAAGAAATATAAATAAAATATCCGGGATGAATTCAATTTTATTGATGATAATAATTATAATTTTTCATATTTTCCCTACATTTTAAAATAAAAAAAATTTAATCAATAAAAATTGTATTTCGTAATAACTGCTTGCGCCTCCCCAGAAATGTGTACACGCCCCCCAGTTTGGGAACCAGTGTACTATAAGGATATACTTTTTCGAGGATAGATTTTCGTAGAAAATTGTTTTTACATACATTCGTATTAAGTGTATACACCAGTGGTTGTCGACGGCTCCTTTTGATATTGAAATAAAATAATATACGGCTCCCATACGATATAACATTTAAAATAAACAAATTTACGAGTATTTACAATCGTTTTAATTTGACTTTATTCAATGATATAAACATATTGTAATAATTAATAATAATATAGTAGACGTTTTTTTTGAGATTTATTTTCTTTACGATTGAAAAACTAACACAACAATAATAGTTTAATGGGATGGCTGTGCTCGTTTTTGTTGCATAATAATATTATCAAATCGCGGCGTACATTTTGAAAAGCGCGATAATATTCTCATTTCCTTTTCGGTATTCAGTCTCTATATTTAGTATTTATAGTATTATTTTTAGTTTCTACTGCGAACGCGCTGGTATATACCAGTGAGTGTTGTAAACTAATTACTGAAAATAATTCAATAATAATTTCTAAAATCTAATCAACATATTATTATTATTTCGTTGATCTATCGATCGACCGTTTGGCCGCCCTTACGGTATTATAAATTCCCGTTAGTCTCTCGGCATAACGCTCGTCGGCCACGTGTGTAACCGCGCCGACACTTTGTGACGATTAGTAGTAGCCGGCCGCAGTTGACCGGTCATCTCCGCGACGCGGTCGAAACATCCGGATCTAGGTACGTTATTCCGCGTCTAGTTTTATATCTAGTCGATGTTGTATAACAGCGAGACGGAAACCAGAAACGAGACGGGAAAAGGATCCGTTTTTATCCGTCTCGACACGAATTCGTATAGTCGTCGTCGTCGTCAGAGCTCGTTATTACAACCGGCCTACGACGACGACGAACGATTTACTCGATGTCCCACATTGGCGCGTTTCGATTCGATCTTTGGCTTTTAACATATTCATAACGATACGGCTTTTCGACGCGTTGAATAGCAGTAAAACCGTCGAAAAAGTGTCATTACTCGGCTGTTATCGCAGTGACATTTTAAGGATGGTCTTATTGAAAAATAGACCATCGACGTGTTTAAAAGCGCTTTGTTTAACCATAAAATAATCGCGTCGTTAAATGTCTCGATGTCCTTATCGAACGCGCGCATAACAATTAGGTACGCCGCGCCGGTGTCGTCGCTACGAAATTGCGTTTTATTATACACATTGGCGACGCGCTAATAATAATACAATTTTACCGCGCAATTATAAAAATATAATATAATCGTTTACATAACAGTATAACGTGGTGTCGGTCGACTCGTTATTTCGAATTAATTATTATAACAAAGCCGTTAAAAAACATAACGTTCAATATTTATGATATTCAAGTGTAACTATTGTAACGTGTTTTTTCATAATAACGGGTCAATACACCGTAATTCGTTGTACGTTTTTTTTTTTTAATGTTTTTTCCCTAACGCGCACGGTGTGTGATTTTGTTTTAATGGGCGCCGCTATCCGCGGATGTTGCGAGAAAGAATAATAATAAAAAAACGGTGTTTGCGCGCGAATTACCATAATAATATTATTACGTAGGTACTCGTCTTCGAGACAAGTATATAACTGGAATATTTTTAATTCGCGCGTTGATTGTTTACCGAGCGCGCGCGCGCGAGAGAGACGATTTCAGTCGATTAATAATTTACGATAATTGTGTTTACACCTTTTACATAACGTCACGATTTCGTCGTAGTCGAGAAAGCGTAACATTCGAATGGTTTTTTTTTTTTGTTCAAGGGTTTTAAATTAATTAATTAATTAAAAGTCCTCCCACCCCCCCCCCCCTTCCGTATATCTAAAAGAGAAATAATCAAATGAAATCGCATCGACGACTACTAATAGTCGGTTCGTCGTCGTTTAATAAACGCGCGAACAACACTGCTCGGTAATAAAATAATACTTTTGTCTCGTTTGAATAATTCGGTTTAGCGACCAGTATAATAGTAGTGTAATCTTGAGAACGGCGTTGTTTTGCTCTGTCGTATATACTCTCGTAATATTATTCGTATACTCTAGAGATAATTTTTATCGTTTGAAAAACTCCGTGTCGTCGATTGTTTATCGTGATAAATTCGATTTGAAAAACGCATCTCGTTTGATGATTGCGTCGTCGTTAGAAATCACGGTGTGATTTTCCCGTGTTATGCTATTTCTTTGTCTGTTTTTAATTACTTCCGAGCACTCGCGAGAATCGATTACGTTTCCGCAGGAGTGAAATAAATGAGCTCCTCTCTCGATGTCTTTTTTCACATAATAATACGTATATCCGATCGTGACGCTACTACCGACCATGTTCGGTTATATAAATAAACTGACGATTTATATTCCATTAGATTTAGATTTTTTTTTATACAATTTTTATATATTTATACGATTTTTTTTTACAATTAAAAGTCCTCCCCCCCCCCTTCCGTATATCTAAAAGAGAAATAATCAAATGAAATCGCATCGACGACTACTAATAGTCGGTTCGTCGTCGTTTAATAAACGCGCGAACAACACTGCTCGGTAATAAAATAATACTTTTGTCTCGTTTGAATAATTCAGTTTAGCGACCAGTATAATAGTAGTGTAATCTCGAGAACGGCGTTGTTTTGCTCTGACGACCGTCGTCGTCGCGCTACGTCGTCGTATATACTCTCGTAATATTATTCGTATACTTTAGAGATAATTTTTATCGTTTGAAAAACTCCGTGACCGCGGTCGTCGATTGTTTATCGCGATAAATTCGATTTGAAAAACGCATCTCGTTTGATGATTGCGTCGTCGTTGGAAATCACGGTGTGATTTTCCCGTGTTATGCTATTTCTTTGTCTGTTTTTAATTACTTCCGAGCACTCGCGAGAATCGATTACGTTTCCGCAGGAGTGAAATAAATGAGCTCCTCTCTCGATGTCTGTTTTCACATAATAATACGTATATCCGATCGTGACGCTACTACCGACCATGTTCGGTTATATAAATAAACTGACGATTTATATTCCATTAGATTTAGATTTTAGATAATGAAATTTTCGTCGACATTTCACTCATTTATACGGTGCTCGTATTTTCTATTGTTTTTCATCGATTCAATACCGACCGAGTAACGAGCGATTTACTCGAAATACTCTCCGATCGCGCGTCTTCCGGTTTTTACTCGTGTAATACGCTAAAAATTATTGATAATTTCATTAGACCGATCAGATTTTCAGCTTGATTAATACATCGATTATAAAAAAAAAAAAATATAAAACGCATAAACTTTCGAGCTCTTGTCACAAGTATAATCGCAAAATACGGGTATAATTATTTAAGAAATCGACCGATTTCATTGCCCTTTTTATTCAAATATTTCATAAAGTTTAAGATTTATAAACTAAAGAATTTTTCGTGACGGTTTTTTTTTCCCGGAGGTGGTACGTTCGATTACAAAAAATTAACGATTCCGAAAATTAATGTTCTATTTTCATAACTTCAGACTCTTTGGGCAACGGGTTAAAACTATTTGATTTGTCTGATTTCACATATTATTATAACGAAGAACCCCCCACCCTATTGTGTATGTAGTTTAATCGAATCGAAGATTTTCTTTTGAAAATTTAGAAAGTTTAAAGAAAGCCCTGATTTTCAGTTAAACGTGGATAATATTGTTGCGATTTAATTTCTTTTCTTTAAATATACTTATAGTTTATAATTTTAAACGATCGCAAAACGTGTTTCGTTCAAAGTTTAGGTTTTGAGTTTGGTTTCACTGGCAGGATTTTTTTTTTTCCCCCGCGCGACAACATCCGAGCACAGTTTATATATTATAACATTTCACTCTGTCGACGACGCGACGTTTCCGATTATTATTATGTCGTCGTAGACGTCGTTGCAGTTCGACGTCCTGCCGCCGCCGCCGTCGTCGGGTGTAGTAGACATGTCGAGAGAGACGTCTTAATTAATGTTTTTTTTTTATCCCATCGAGTGAACGTTATCAAATGTATAAATAATAAACGTGTAAATATAAACGCGCGGCGCATATAAACGCGTTTTTCTGCCCCGTCGGAGCGGACAAAAAAAAACCCCCTCGGACGAAATCTCTCCGAGACGCTCGCGATCGTAAATCATTCTGTCCGCGTAACCCGTTCGGTTTTAATTATTAATAATACCGATCACGCGCGCGCGTAGTTTTTTCGGGCCGCCGCCGCGGGGGCGAAGAGCAGAGACTGTTTTAGACGATCGTCGATTTTATTTTTTTCCCGGCCGAAACACTCTCGTTGTTACCAAACGAATAGACGCGTTATACGATTGCCGTTTTGAGTTTTTTTTTCATAAAATTAATAATAACTACTATTTTCACTAGACAAAAGTCGCGTAAAAGACCGTTTTTTTAACCAGTTTTTTACGACCGCGACGGTAACAATGGTACCTTTTTTTTCGTCCAGTGTTTTTCGCGAAAGTTCGCGCCGATTAGTAAGAAAGTCTAGAGAGAAATAATTTCTCTCTGGCGGTGCTCTTGTATCAAATCTCTTTTCGAGAGTTTTCGATTTTATTTCTCGTTAAGTTATCGCAATCGAACGCGCGCTCGAGTAGCAGTAAGTACACGTCGCGATCGTCGACGAATTATAAAAATTCACTATAAACCCGATGTGGAAAGTCGTAATTTCTCTTGGATCGGTAACGCGCTTAGATTGCTGAAAATTAGAAAACCAGACGTCTCGACCGCAAAATCATCCGCGCGCGATTGTCCGTTTTACGTAATAAAAAATAAATAAACGTAATCCCAGGGCGCGTTTTTGTCATTAACAAACGCTATTTATCTCGTTTCACCGCGCGCGTTTTACGCTCGATTTCTCAACAACAAAAAAAGCTCTCTCCGACGATCCGTCATACTTTTCGTCCGCGCACCGGTCGTTCACAAACGTAATGAATTATTCGACGAATAATAATAATTCACCGTGAACTCTACGCGTCGTCGTCGTAGCCCTCGGGACTAACTCGTACGTCCGACTGTAAATATTTTATAGAGAAGCGCGATATTATTAATAGATTAATACAAACACTAGGACTTAATCGCCCGCGTCCGCTGCAGTCCGTCACGGTGCAACGACGTACTACGTTCGACTACGCGTTTTAAAATTGTCTAGCGCAGCGGTTCCCAACCCGGGGGTAGTTACCCCTCTTTCTTTAGGGGTAGTGATTAAACTATTTATTTTAATTTTATGTACTCTATATCTATTGTTATCATAATATCTGCATTTTTTACTCGACTTTTTTCGGGTGGGAGTGGTATTTGTTATAATAACTAACCTGATTGATGGGTAACAGTCTCAAAAAGGTTTGGTCTAGCGGGTTCACAGTCATAAATCGGAGGGGGGGGGGGAGCCGAGTAGAAGAGTCGTTTTTTAAAATCTGATCCTAGACTTGTAAATCCTAGGTAAAATTCAACCGATTCTCGACCCACAAGCAAACGAATCGAACTGTTTACAAAGATAAATCGAATTATATTGAATTCTATTTCTCTACGATTTTGATCCGCTCCGGATAGCTTTGGGCTTATAAAAACACGCCTCGTGAATAGAATTTTCTCTCCGTCGCCGAACAGGTCGCTCGGCGGGAGTAACGTGAAAACTATTTTCTCGGTCAGTTGACATTCGTATCGTCGTCATTTTTTTTTCCTTTCTTTTTTCCATCGTCGCTCGGTTTGTTTTCTTTCGTAGCGGTTTTACATTCTATAATTTATACTATGCCGTTTATTTTATATTATACGCTTCCGAAATTCCGAACAACAATCAGCGCACGACACGTGGTGCATAGCAAAACCATACGCACGTTTAAAACTAATTGTACGACACGACGCAGCGTTTGTATCGTCCACTCCGCCCCCCGAATCGAAAATTATAAACCTATCGGTCGGCTATTAGATCGTTATTAGTGGCATAACGGAGTTTGATAATAGGGACTCTCGCGGTATGGTCGGTTTCGTAGAGAATGTTAAACGCGCGCAGTCGACAAAATGTGTGATCGAAAGTCGTAATAATAATAGAGTTTAAGTGTGCCCGCTTAAAAACAAAATTATAACAATTCAAACGCGTGTCGTCTTAGTTTAAGATATTCGAATACGAGGTTAAACATTTCGTACGCGCGTATATTACCTACCGAGTTTGAGTACACGTTATAGAGTTTGCATTATTTTACCGTCTTTCTCGCGAGTTAAAAAAATGAAATTAAAAATCGACTGTATCACGCTTGAAAAAATATTAATTTTGTTTTACAAATCTCCCATAATATCCGGGAATTTGCAGAGTCTGAAATAGCTTATAGCTCAATTGTCCCACCCAAAGTAACACTCGTCGTTTTCGTTTCCTGTGGTAAATCATATTTTAGGAAAGTCTCTATCTGACTTTTCTTTCTCGTAATATTATTGTGTTTGCCCGACCAAAAGTTACGCGTTAACGTCTCTTTGCTATGCGCGTTAAAATGTCAACGTTTTGGTTATTTTGGCAAAACGTTGTAAAATATGCATTGAAATATGTCGAAATTACAGTTTATCGTTTTTTTTTTCCTTTTACAAGAACGTCGTTTATCTAAAATTCTAAAGTCTCTAGGGTTGGAATTTCGCATTCGTTCGAATCGGCATCGAATTATAGTTTATCGATGTTATCTTTTAGGAAAGTCTCTATCTGACTTTTCTTTCTCGTAATATTATTGTGTTTGCCCGACCAAAAGTTACGCGTTAACGTCTCTTTGCTGTGCGCGTTAAAATGTCAACGTTTTGGTTATTTTGACAAAACTTTGTAAAATATGCATTGAAATATGTCGAAATTACAGTTTATAGTTTTTTTTCCCTTTTACAAGCACGTCGTTTATCTAAAATTCTAAAGTCTACTGGGTTGGAATTTCGCATTCGTTCGAATCGGCATCGAATTATAGTTTATCGATGTTATCTTTTCGGGCCTGCTATGAATAAGAACTACGAAAAACCAGCAGTAACTTTTGCAGTGAAACGTTTCGTCATTTCCGTAGTTGGATTTACTTTCGACAGCGACTGCGCGCGTGTTTGTTTTGGCCGTTACGCGTTATTATCATCGCGATTAGTACGGTAGGATAAATAAATAAAAAAAAAATGTGTAATTTTATAGCGGGTTTGAGTAACGGTATTTGCACATTAATCACTGAAAACATATTCCGAGGACTAAGTATAATAATCTGCTCGACGACGTGTACTATACCTGTAGAAAAAAAAAACAAAATACGTTTTCGAATCGCCCGCGCGTTTCGAGTTTAAAATAATCCAATACATTCGTATCTGGCACGATAATAATTCGGATATAATAATTTCCATTAAAAAAAAAAAAAATACACATTTTTTTCCTTTCGTCGCCGCAAATATTCGGTACGTTGATATTTTCTCTCTCTGCGCGCGCGATCGTAAATCATAGTGGACTCGTTTCTGTTTTTTTTCTACGCGTATTTGTTGCTGGTCAACCGTAAACGTCGACGAGCGTGATTATCTCGGGCGAGTACCGCGTGCTTGCTCGTACCGGGCGGTCATTAGTGCGCGTTGATATTCCAAAGATATGACTTTTTACCGCACGATAGTAAAATTACAGTCGCGAGGCGATAACATACGTAGTATAACGACACGGTTTTTTTCGCGATGACGTTTGTTTTTCTATCCCCTCGACGACGACGGTTCATAATAATCGGGACTTGCAGCGTTTGCCGGATTTTTTTGTCGGATTAACGTTAATATACTAGCAGAGCGCTATGAAAACTCGTGTCATGTTTTCAATGATTTCAAATAATATGAATTTTCAAAGTCCTTTTTCGGATTATTTTCGCTTTTTTCCATAGCTTATTTGCTCAATTGGGCCACCGACGAACATTTAGAACTACTGTAGTCATTTAAAATTGTTTTTGTGCGCTCGCTCAAAAGCTAAAAATTAATTTTTCATCCTTCCAATTATTATTATTTCCTCGTAATAATCACCGGCGATTGTGTTTCCTCCCTTATCCGACTTGTCCAGTCGGTCCTTGCGATTAGTAACGCTGTAATGTCATTGTAATATGGACAAACGGTTTGTAATAAGATTCGATTTATAGCAAAAAACAACTTTTTTTATTCAAAAAAAAAATGCGTTTATTGTTTTTGTTTCTAAAGTTTCTAAGCGCTTATATAATGAAGTATTTTAGTGTTTTTTTAAGCGCTTTTTCTTATAAGTCCCTGATTATAATAATGAAAAAAAGATTGCCGGCCGTTTTCTCGAAACCTTCTCGCAGGACGCGCGCGTCAAACAGTAGAAAGTTTTTCACTTTTTTTCCCGTTGCAGTTTTCGACCGAGCGCCTAAATAATATGCGCGTCCCGCAGAGTAGCGTTATTTATTCGAAAGAAATCGCGAGCCCGTAAATAACCGCTCGTTTTTGCCGGTAAAACGTCGCGCAATCGAAAAAGAAGAAGAAAATGTGACGATTTACAATTTTTCGACGTATTGTTTTTCCCCTCTCGCGTAAGTAATCACCGTGTCCGCGCGCGCGCGCATTCATAACCGTTGGCATAATAATAGGCGTATTACATAACAAGTGCGGTTATTATTTGATTGTTGTTTCGATAAGGAAACGCGCGCGCGTTATTTACCGGCGCGTTGCGATTTCGCGCGCGTTATGCTGCACAAAACGTAATCGTACAAACAATATAATAATATGTAAACTATTACAATAACGTGTGCGAGACAATAATATCGTCGCGCGGTCGCGTTTAAATTGTGTCGTCGTCGTCGTTGTCATTGTTATGTCAATAATTCGCACTAGTTTGCGATTAATAATCGCTACCTCCGGTTACGTCAAACGGTTTTATAATAATAACGACGACGAACGCGCGGTAATATTATAATTATGGCTAGGATAGTATAGGATTTTGCATTTTTTTTTAGGATTTACAGGACATGGCTATTCAAGCACAAAATGTGATTTGGTCATATACGAGTCCAAATATATAGTTTTTATTTTGCTTTTTTTTTTTGCATTTTTTGTACTTTTATGGATATAAGGTCATTTTGTAGCATTGTTAGGTCATTTTTTCAATTTTACGGGCATTTTTTATACTTTCTTGAAATCTAGGTAATATTTTTATACATATTCATTTACACTAGATGTTCTCGATAAAAGTTTTGAATTTTTAACAGAAATAATATCATATTCAATATTTCAATTATAGAGATAGTATAGAGAATAATCTTCGATACCGCGAGTTATCTTAATTATTCATATCAAGAAAATCCTAAATTAACATTTTTTTGCTATTTTTATATAATATTATAATTTAAATAATTTTTTACCGAAATATTAATTAATAAATAATAATTAATAATTATAATGCATTTTTATAACATTTTAAAATCATTTTTTATCTTTTGGGCATTTTTAAGGTCATTTTTAGGTTATTTTAATGTCATTTTTTTAGGTTTTTTGGGTCATTAAAATCCTAGCCCTTATTATAATATATATTTGTCATCTCTCGCGCGCGACCAATGTTAAACAAACGAATTGTTTACGATGGGTAAACGAGGGTGAAAATCGTCTCCGCACGACTCCTTTGCCCAACACGCGTGTACGCTGTCGTTATACTTTCGAACGCGTGTCCTTTAATTATGTCCTCGTGTTTTGAACATTTCGTACAAAGTTCTTCCACGGTTCATTTTCGCGAAGAAAAGTGTAGAAAATCCGTTTGCACACGACTTTTTACGCGATATATTAACCGTACGAATCGCGCGTACGTTTTAATCGATAAAATCACGAAAACCTGCCGATGGTTTTTGAAATCTGAAACACTCGTACGACTTTCGTACGAGCTTCGTAGACTTCTAGTGAATAATTATAATAATAAAAAAATGCGCACAAACGTTTGAAACCCGACGGGACCGCGCGGTTTAGAAACTCCTCCCCCGTCGCCCTCGGATTCCGAAGCGAGTTTCACATTAATTCGTTTCACAAAGAGACCGCGGTCTACCAATATCAATCGCCCGTCGTCGCCCGTACCCTTTTCGGAACGTAATATTACGTATACTAATACGGACGCGACGTCGCGGAATTTCCCTATAATTACCTCTCGGCCGCGACGGGACGAAAAACCGATTTCTCACCGAGTCTTCGTCGATCAATCAATATTATATCCATCGTCGACGTCTCGTCGTTGTTACATAATCAATTTCCGAACTCCTACGGTCGGCGCGTTAAAAGCGTATTTATTTTTTTTTCAAACCGTCTCGTTGTTTATAATAATAATAATAACAGCAGCACCGGAAGTCGGACGTGAGATACGGGTGTGTCGAGTCGCTTTTTGAAAATTACACCGTTGTTTCCCCAGTGATTCGTACGAGCGACGCGCGCATTTTCTCGTCGGAATCTATAATAAGTGAATTATTATTAGGGCTAGGATTTTAATGACTCAAAAAACCTAAAAAAATGACATTAAAATAACCTAAAAATGACCTAAAAAAATGACCTTAAAATAACGTAAAAATGACCTGAAAAATGCCCAAAAGATAAAAAATGATTTTAAAATGTTATAAAAATGCATTATAATTATTAATTATTATTTATTAATTAATATTTCGGTACAAAATTATTTAAATTATAATATTAAAAAAAAATATTTAATTTAACGATTAAGATAACTCGTGGTATCGAAGATTATTCTCTATACTATCTCTATAATTGAAATATTGAATATGATATTATTTCTGTTACAAATTCAAAACTTTTATCGAGAACATCTAGTGTAAATGAAAATGTTTAAAAATATTACCTAGATTTCAAAAAAAGTATAAAAAAATGCCCGTAAAATTGAAAAAATGATCTAAAAATGCTACAAAATGACCCTAAATCCAAAAAAGTATAAAAAATGCAAAAAAAAGCAAAATAAAAACTATATATTTGGACTCGTTGTTGACCAAATCACATTTTGTGCTTGAAAAGCTATGTCCTGTAAATCCTAAAAAAAAAATGCAAAATCCTATACTATCCTAGCCCTAATTATTATCAATCGTGTCGGTCTGTCTGTATTTTATTCTAACGATTCTTGCGCGCGTTTGCAGTGAGCCGCCCGCCGGGTTCAAAATAGACTGACTTCATGTATATATAATTAAACTGACAACATGGATTTTAAAAACACAAATATCTATTAACATTAAGGACGAAAACACTGTTCTTCTGTCGTTCTCCACAGGCGCATTACTGGACAGTAAGTTACAACTCGAAAACGTGACATTATTGTCACGTTAGGTCGCGTAAGTGATCGATCTACGATCTTGTTGTTTCCTTGTCGTCCTTATTACATAATATTTCCAGATTTTAGCCCAATCAATACATAATATATGTCACGTTACAGGAGATGTGCCAGAGGCCCAAATTCATGGTGGACTCGTCTCGGCTGGTGTCACAGGGCAACGGAGTTGTGTCTTCTGGCGGCGGCGGTGGCGAGCCCGCCCGGAACGGTACGATCGGCGGCAGCGGCGGAGTGCGGTGCGGCGTGGAGCCCGGCGAACTCGGCGATCACGGCTTCTTGGCCGCCGTTTCGTCGCTGACCCTCACGCCAAAGTTCCTCGACCGAGTGGTACCCCTGGACCAGTCGTTCGACACCACCACTTCCTATTGCGGACTGTTCAGGTGAGTCTGTCGGTGATTTTCTATTTACTGCAAAATACGTCTACTTATTCCCCAAAAACTTACACGTTCATTACGATTTGTTTTGACTCTTCTTTTTCGTACTCACATCGAGGACGATAAGTTTTAGAGATCGACTCTACATGTGTAATTACTAGGGCTCTAGAAATAAATTTGTATTGTACGTAAATTCGTTTCGCGTCATTTTCATTCAAAATAAACCAATTTATTTTTGGCTTTTTTACTACTTTTTTTTTCAGCTATTTCAACTATGGAATTTTTTTTTTTTTTGTTTAATTATGTTATAGGAACAAAATACACAATGGTAGTTAATTCTTTTTTTAATTTAAATTAATTTTTTTCTATTCACTTTCATAACGAATTCGTGTTAATTTTGTGTCTTGCTTTTTTTTTTAAAAAAGTAATTATTAAGTGCTTCATTTTTTGCCTTTTTAAAACGATTTTTTTTGTTATTTATTATGCTTTAAAATCCGAGCTCTAGTATAAAGCGCGCACTCGTGTCACAATTATTCGTCCGACGACGCGCGCAAACTTATCGGTAAATAATATAATTCGGAGAAACGACAACAATAGTCGCGTTTGATTTCAATAAAATAACAATAACTTATTTGAAAAAAAAACAATCAATATTTGACTTTAGTTCAAAATGCTAGGCGATCGTTTTCAAAAGTCGCGCACTGCGCGTTACAATAACAGACGATTTTGGTTCGATTTTGGTCGACACTCTGGCGTCTTTATAAAATCATTTTTTTTTCGATTACAAAATAAATAAATAAATAATTCCATCTAATCCGGACCGTTTTGGTAGCGAGCGAAAAACCTCTCGCGGTGATGGAGGAGGCGTATGTGTCGTAGCGCAGTCTCGGAGGCGTGCATAGACGCGCGCTATATTAAGTTTAAAAGCTATAAATTATCGTCGCGTTCGGAAAACGATTTTCGAATACTCGTTTTCGTTCAGCCGTCACGAAACACGCGTTTTTTAACGCGTACGAAATTAGATTTATCGTGTCGTTCGCGTCCACGGTTTTCTAATTGATTTATAGCCATAATAACACAACACGACGCGTCCAAAAGACTTTTTGAAAAAAAAAAATTAAAAAATATCGAGTTCGATTTATCTCGGCGCGTTCGGACTGTTATTGAATTTTACGACGAGAGGTTCTCTCGGATTGTGAAAAGAATAAATCTAGAGTCGGCGGAGACTTGTGCCGCCGCGCTTTCGGCCGGAACGGCGCATTGCGTTTTCTAATCATATATTTTTTAAATAATAATATGTTAATTCGGTTCTTTCTCTTCTTGTTATTCGAACGTCGTCGGTGTACTTGTCCAAAACCTCGTGATATTTACGCGGATTTGTTTTCGTCGATAGACAAAAAACGGTTGGCGTCGAAAAGCAAAAAATCATCGCGTTAAAATCACACGTCGTATAACAATCAAACTCGCGACGATTCGCGTGAATAATATCGAAAAAAACATACTCCGTTGTGTGCGATTATTTTATGATATTAAAACACGTAATCGATTGCGTTAATTTTTAATCGTTTGATGACGATTACATTTTTGCAATCGTTAATCATCACCGCCGAATTCTCGTTTATACGATTTGTTTTATTGTTGATTTTCTCAACGCGTGTCAAACATAATAATATATTTGCTGTTGAATATTATCCATTAGTTTATTTAAATTTGTTTACAATACCCAACAACAATAATACAATAAAAATGACCGAATATTTTCGTTAACGACAAAATCGTTTACTTATCAGAAAAAAATAATCGGCAACGTTACTAGGTAACGAATTGAATATTAACATCATTTCAAAGTGATATCGGTAAATGGTGATTGTGTAATCGTCGATCATCGCCGCCGAATTTATAACCGTATAATATTACTGTTAAATTAATTCATTAGTTTATTCACAAATTTTCTAACAACAGCTCATCACCCCAATAATAATATTATATAATAAGGATAAGCGAATATTTTCGTTCTATAAAATGTTTACTTATCAGAAAAAAATAATCGGCAACGTTCCTAGGTAACGAATTGAATATTAACATCATTTCAAAGTGATATCGGTAAATGGTGATTGTGTAATCGTCGATCATCGCCGCCGAATTTTTAACCGTATAATATTACTGTTAAATTAATTCATTAGTTTATTCACAAATTTTCTAACAACAGCTCATCACCCCAATAATAATAATATTATAATAAGGATAATCGAATGTTCTATAAATGTTTACTTATCAGAAAAAAATAATCGGGAACGTATAACTAGGTAGCGATATGAATTAAAAATTAGACGTGAAATAAAACCGAGAAATTTCAATAACGAATATTAATCGATACATTTTGTAATCAATACTATGATTATTGTTTCGTTTTTGTGATTATTTTTTTAGTAGTGATTAATGATTATAAAATTCAACTGTAAATTAGATTACGATTTTCCTGCGGGGTCCTGTGTTTTTCGTCATCTCCTCCGTATAAGAATATAATATCGTACGACGAGTGCGATTTTTTTCTTTTCAGATCGTACGCAATAACGCGCGCGTACACGCCGCCGACATGTGACTTTTCTTACGTGCTCTAACGGTATTCATCCGTGTCCGATACACGTCATTCCCACGGTGCGTGGATATATAGATCTGCTCGTGCGCCACAACACTGTCGTCCACGTGTTTTGTATGAATATTTATATTATAACGACGACGACGACGACGAAGCGCGCGCGCGCGCGCGCGTGGGTGAAATCGCACTATAGTCATAAAGAAGAAGAAGAAAAAAAAACCTCGTCGTTTTAATAATACGAGACGTTTTTTTCTTTTTCTTACTACGTCTTACTGCCTCTCCGGGGCGATTATATTCGTTTTGTTTGTTTCGTTTCGAAAGCTGTCGTTTCTTTATTTGTATCGTATACTTTTTGCGTTCAGATTGTTATTTACGATTTTTATTTACGATTTCTATTCTATTTTTTTTTTTCTGTTTGTACGATTCCGTTTGTTTTGTGAATCGCGTCGCTCTGTTTTCTGACCGGGTTAGTGTTTGTACGCATAAAAAAATTATAAGACGCTTTGTGGAAGATTTGCAATCGTTTTGCGACGATTCTATGAAAAATCCAAAGGATTCGAAAGTCCTTTTTTTGCCGGCCGAGGAGATAAAAATATACCACGTGCGCGCACGAACAAAATGTGTCGATTATACGTATTTTTCCAATCTGTTCGGGTCACCCTGTATGTTGTTACGATTAGCCGTGCGTCTCGCGAACCAGATGATTTATCTCTGTGCGCACTCGAAAACCGCCTCGTTTTTTTTTTTCTTCTTTTTTTCCCCCGTGAGAAACTATGAAAAAAAATACAAAACGATAACAAATCTACGTGTGTTGAATCGGAAGGTCGCGCCCGCGCGCCTCAAAACGTGCAACGCGTTTTACTCTACTAAATAACTCGTGAAAATACGTTTTTCTTCCGAGCGATATCGCGTAGTAGTGTCTCGTATACGTTTCGAGCGAGTGTTATTCGCCGGACATTAAAAAGCACGTCAGTGAAATAAATTTCGAAACGTAAATAAATATAAATATTATTTTTATTTCTATCGGAAAATATAATGCGTAGTTTGTACAACGTTAGTGAAATAAACGCGAAACGTAAATGTGTTTTATTTCTATGGGAAAATATACAATCTGTACGACACGTGTACAATATGTGATTATAATTGTAAAAAAACATTTGGAGTTTGACGGAACACTTGCGGTGATTTTTTTACACTTTTATGTTGTGCCAGGTTTACTCTGTTTACCATGGAAATACCATGGCTTCGTTAAAAATCCGATTTTTTTCGAATTTTCGAAAGTGCTTTCTATAACTGTCCATTTTATGTATTTTACTAGTTTTTACTTTCCGCGTGTAAAATTGTATAGAAATCATATTTGCGCGCGTACGATTTAATTACATTGACATGGTAACAAAATTGTATTATTAAATGTATGAAATTATTTCAATACAAACAATTAAATATATTTAAACAAAAATAAAATAAAGATCTTGCCTCGAGTATAATATTATATTGTTTGATAGTATGTATTAAAAAAAAATTGTAAATTTTGCACTCTATTTTATTTTATCTTATCATTGTTTAAATATATTTAATAGTTTGTATCCAACTGACATTATATGTTAATTAATATTTTGTTATTATTTATGACTGTTAACCATTAAATAACAATAAAACTATTTTGTTTATTTATTTTCAATTTTTTTTATATTATTGTCATTACTATATTTATAGTGAGGCTAGTATATGTATGGCTTCATTAAAAATCCGATTTTTAAAGAAGCCATACATGGTTGGAATTTCCCAAAATTTTGGTTTTTAAAGAAGCCATATAAATGACACTCGAAAATTCGAAAAATCCGATTTTTACAGAAGCCATACAAGTGGGGAATCCCCGATTAAAAATCAGATTTTTGTGCTATTTTTAGAATAAAAATCTGATTTTTATTCGGGGATTCCCCACTTGTATGGCTTCTCTGAAAATGCGAAAAATCCGATTTTTAAAGAAGCCATACAAGTGGGGAATCCCCGATTAAAAATCAGATTTTTGTGCTATTTTTAGAATAAAAATCTGATTTTTAATCGGGGATTCCCCACTTGTATGGCTTCTCTGAAAATGCGAAAAATCCGATTTTTAAAGAAGCCATACAAGTGGGGAATCCCCGATTAAAAATCAGATTTTTGTGCTATTTTTAGAATAAAAATCTGATTTTTATTCGGGGATTCCCCACTTGTATGGCTTCTCTGAAAATGCGAAAAATCCGATTTTTAAAGAAGCCATACAAGTGGGGAATCCCCGATTAAAAATCAGATTTTTGTGCTATTTTTAGAATAAAAATCTGATTTTTAATCGGGGATTCCCCACTTGTATGGCTTCTCTGAAAATGCGAAAAATCCGATTTTTAAAGAAGCCATACAAGTGGGGAATCCCCGATTAAAAATCAGATTTTTGTGCTATTTTTAGAATAAAAATCTGATTTTTTATCGGGGATTCCCCACTTGTATGGCTTCTCTGAAAATGCGAAAAATCCGATTTTTAAAGAAGCCATACAAGTGGGGAATCCCCGATTAAAAATCAGATTTTTGTGCTATTTTTAGAATAAAAATCTGATTTTTATTCGGGGATTCCCCACTTGTATGGCTTCTCTGAAAATGCGAAAAATCCGATTTTTAAAGAAGCCATACAAGTGGGGAATCCCCGATGAAAAATCAGATTTTTGTGCTATTTTTAGAAAAAAAATCTGATTTTTTATCGGGGATTCCCCACTTGTATGGCTTCTCTGAAAATGCGAAAAATCCGATTTTTAAAGAAGCCATACAAGTGGGGAATCCCCGATTAAAACTCAGATTTTTGTGCTATTTTTAGAATAAAAATCTGATTTTTAATCGGGGATTCCCCACTTGTATGGCTTCTCTGAAAATGCGAAAAATCCGATTTTTAAAGAAGCCATACAAGTGGGGAATCCCCGATTAAAAATCAGATTTTTGTGCTATTTTTAGGATAAAAATCTGATTTTTTTATCGGGGATTCCCCACTTGTATGGCTTCTCTGAAAATGCGAAAAATCCGATTTTTCGAGAGTCATTTCTATGGCTTCTTTAAAAACCGAAATTTTGGGGAATCCCAACCATGTGCTTCGTTAAAAATGGGATTTTTAAAGAGGCCATAGAAAAGACTCTTGAAAAATCGGAAAATCCGATTTTTAATGAAGCCATACATATACTAGCCATACTATAATATAGTAATGACAATTACATAAAAAAAATAGAAAATAAATAAATAAAATAGTTTTATTGATATTTAATGGTGAACAGTCATAAATAATAACAAAATATTATTAAATATATAAAATTAGTTTGATAAGAAACTATTAAATATATTTAAACAACGATAAAATAAAATAGAGTGCGAAATATACAATTTTTTTTCAATACATACTATCAAATATGTTTAAACAATATAATATAATACAATACAATATAATACATATAATACTCAACGCGAGACAATTATTTTATTATTGTTTAAATATATTTAATAATTCCATGGTTTCGATAAAAAAACCAAATTTTCGGATTTTCGAGAGCGTTTTCCATGGCTTCGATAAAAAAAAAACATAACTCTTCTCATTGTCGAGAGCGTTGTTTACGTCCATGTTTGATGACGATGATGTGATGAAAGTATTTTTCCTACTCCGTACGTGTGATCTCGTGTTCGACGAAAACGTCGAACGTGTAATCCCGTTTGGCGTCGATCCGGACGGTGAGGAGGCTGCGCGGGTTGGTACTAAGGCGTCGGGCCATCCTGTCCGCAAGGTCACGGTCAAGGCCGTACGACGACGAGAACACGCGACCTCTGCATCCTCGGCGGTCTTCCGGCGGCGGTTTCGCTCTCGGCCGTCGAGCCGCACACGCGCGCGCGTAATAACAATAATCGATTATTATTATTACGATGTAAAAAAAAAAAAAAGAGGAGAAAAAACGAGACCGACGAAATACGATTTGGACTTTTGACGAGAAAGGGAGAAAAACTTACCGGTAAATCGCACGTGTTTTTATTCCTTTTCTTTTCGACACGTCGAAATGGGTTTTTTTCTCCACACAAACAACGATTTACTACACTCGACTTTACGCGCTTTTTACGTTTGAAACCGAAGGCGTCGTTCGGGGAGCAAAGGTTGACCGCGTCGTCGTTGACTGAAGAACGTTTATTTTCGATTTTTTACACGCTCTGACGCGATAAATCTCGGCAGTCCGGGAGCATACCTAGAACGAGCGGGGAAAATAAAGAGAAAAAACGAGACCGGTGAAATACGATTTGGACTTTTGACGAGAAAGGGAAAAAAAACTTACCGGTAAATCGCACGTGTTTTTTTCATATTTCTTTTCGACACGTTTTTTTTTCTCCACACGAACAACGACACTTGCGACTTTTCGCGTTGAAACCGTGGGCGTCATTTGTGTGCAAAGGTTGACCGAACGCGGTAGACTTTTCGACGGTCACGCACGTACATTTATTTATTGTTCTCGAGTTTTTTTTTTTTATTCGACCTGAAAATTAGTGAAAATGCAATCATAAAAATATCAGTACGACGACAGAGAGTCGAATCGGGTGTTGTACGTATTATTTATTTTTTTTTTTCTGATCGAAAATCGTCGGGCGGAATATCATTATCCGGGCCCGCCCGAAATAAAACCGAAAAAACGCGGACGAAACGTATCGTTTCGGTAGGCGACGCGGCACGTACGATTGAATTTTTTCACGCGGTCGACTGTAATGAAAAAATCGAAACAGTAAAAACTCTTCTGTTCGTTAAAAAAAAAAACACGCGCACCGGACACGACATTGTTTCCCGACCGCGACGACGAAGAGTCGGTGTTAAAAAAAAATCTCGAACGTCTTCGCATTCGTCGGGCACACGACGACTCTACTCGCTTTACCGTCTTCATCGCGACGAAAAAAAAAAAAAAAGTCCTTTCTGTAACCGGCGCGGACGGGGATTTCGCAACAATAGTAATATACAGGGCTCGGGACTTAAAGCACCTAAAATCATTAAAATAAGTGCTTAAAAAAGCGCTTAAAAACATCATAATAAGCACTCAAATAAGCATTTAAAAAACTTAAATTTAAGCAAAACTACTTATTAAAAAAAAAAAACAATAAAATAAAAAATAAATCAAATCTAAAAAAAGAGAAATTAGTGATAGACTGATAAACATGAACTCCATTTTATTATATTAATTTGTTTGCCCGAAATCCAATTCTATTTTGAGCGTTTTAACCCTGCAACCGATGCCGCGGATGGCGACGAACTACGCGACAACGTAGATAGAATAAGGATTATTTTTAATTTTAATTCAATCAAAAACAACTTTGCAGGAGAAAATCATAAAAAAAGTATAAAAACTGGTCAAATAAGCAATAATTATCAGAAAAACTGGAAATGGGCATTTTTTTGAAAAATCACTGAAAAAAGCAAAAAAAAGCACTCTCAAATTTCAAAATTGAACGTGTTGTAACATGACATACACTTCTATAGCACTCTGCTACATTTTAAGTCAATCCAGAGAAATAAGCAAATGCTTTAAGTCCCGAGCCCTGGTAATATAGAACACGAGAGATGTGTCCAAAAACCGAGTCTCGATCAGCTGGTTCGAAGCGAGTTTCTTTTGTAAATGACGTCATGTGCGTATACCGTTTTCGAAAAAACCGATCGTTTCGATAATAATATAATCGATGTAAATATTGCACTGCGGGCGCGGTATAATCCTTCTCCTTCGTCCGGCCGTCGAACCGCCGCCGCCGATTGTTGTTATTACGATTGTGTTTTTTCTCCATATGTATAATATACTTTGTGCGCGTAAACCGCTTTCTTTCCCCACACACACGAGGAGTACGACGAACCGTGTTATGTAATGGACTTTTTTTTCCCCGTAATATCACAATAACTCCTTTTCCATTAAAACTATAATAACAATAATAAAATAATGATAAATCCGCCGGTAATAATAATCGTCGACCTGGTCGAAACGTTTTTTTTTTCATATTGATTTGTTTTTTTTTTTCGTTACCCGTCGGAGAGACGTGTTCTCGGTACCGTGTGCGCGGGTACACTGCGGACGGACGGCGATCGACTCTGTATATTTATAGTGTAGGTATGCTCTCGCCGGTCGAAACGGCGCGGCGCCTCGTTCGAGAGACTTTTAATTTTCCACACGTACGTTTAAAACGGATTTATTTCCCCGGACAAACTACGAAATCCGAAAGGAAAATACGCTGTGGACAGGAAAAAAAAAATCGCTCAGGATTACAAGCTATTTATTATTGTTCATATCGAAAACATATTTACTCACTGCCCACGCCGATAAATCGACTACGATGAGAATAATATTCTTTTTGCGTTTGAGTTTATTTCGACGTACGTTTTTAAAACGGATTTGTTGCCCGCACTTTCTCGCAAACTTTAAAATTCGAAAATAAAATACGCTGTGGACAGAAAAAAATCGCTCAGGATTACAAGCTATTTATTATTGTTCATATCGAAATCACATTTACTCACTGCCCACGCCGATAAATCGACTACGATGAGCAGTGGCGTAGCAAGGGTATGGCGAACTGTGCCTACGCCAGGGGCGCAAATTTGTGCTTTAAAATTGGTACTTATTTTTATTCGACCTTCAAAACGACATTTTTTTATTACCCATACGGTTATACATTTTGAAATGTGTATGATTTTGTTTATTTTGTTTATCGTTAAATTCGTGTTTCACTACTTTTCGTCAATTTTTTCATCGCTTAAAAGGCGCATTTTCCTAGGTTGGCCAGGGGCGCTAACAAGTCTTTCTACGCCACTGACGATGAGAATAATATTCTTTTTGCGTTTGAGTTTATTTCGACGTACGTTTAAAACGGATTTATTTCCACGGACTTTCTCGCAAACTTCGAAATCCGAAAGGAAAATACGCTGTGGACAGGAAAAAAAAAATCGCTCAGGATAACAAGCTATTTATTATTGTTCATATCGAAATCATATTTACTCACTGCCCACGCCGATAAATCGACTACGATGAGAATAATATTCTTTTTGCGTTTGAGTTTATTTCGACGTACGTTTTTAAAACGGATTTATTGCCCGCACTTTCTCGCAAATTTAAAATTGGTACTTATTTTTATTCGACCTTCAAAACGATATTTTTTTTATTACCCATACGGTTATACATTTTGAAATGTGTATGATTTTGTTTATTTTGTTTATCGTTAAATTCGTGTTTCACTACTTTTCGTCAATTTTTTCATCGCTTAAAAGGCGCATTTTCCTAGGTTGGCCAGGGGCGCTAACAAGTCTTTCTACGCCACTGACGATGAGAATAATATTCTTTTTGCGTTTGAGTTTATTTCGACGTACGTTTTTAAAACGGATTTATTTCCCCGGACTTTCTCGCAAACTTCGAAATCCGAAAGGAAAATACGCTGTGGACAGAAAAAAATCGCTCAGGATTACAAGCTATTTATTATTGTTCATATCGAAATCATATTTACTCACTGCCCACGCCGATAAATCGACTACGATGAGAATAATATTCTTTTTGCGTTTGAGTTTATTTCGACGTACGTTTTTAAAACGGATTTATTGCCCGCACTTTCTCGCAAATTTAAAATTGGTACTTATTTTTATTCGACCTTCAAAACGATATTTTTTTTATTACCCATACGGTTATACATTTTGAAATGTGTATGATTTTGTTTATTTTGTTTATCGTTAAATTCGTGTTTCACTACTTTTCGTCAATTTTTTCATCGCTTAAAAGGCGCATTTTCCTAGGTTGGCCAGGGGCGCTAACAAGTCTTTCTACGCCACTGACGATGAGAATAATATTCTTTTTGCGTTTGAGTTTATTTCGACGTACGTTTTTAAAACGGATTTATTTCCCCGGACTTTCTCGCAAACTTCGAAATCCGAAAGGAAAATACGCTGTGGACAGAAAAAAATCGCTCAGGATTACAAGCTATTTATATTATTATTCATATCGAAATCATATTTACTCACTGCCCACGCCGATATATCGACGATAAGAAAAAATATTCTTTTTGCGTTTGGGAATAATAAACTTGACGTCGTCGTCGTCGTCGGTCGGGGCACGACGCGGCGGCCGCACGTGAATATCGAACAATAAGTAATGTTATTAATTATCATCATCATCGTTATATTATTATTACCTTTAGCCATTCTATTTAAATTTCAAACAACAATATCGTTTCCCGGCAAACGTCCGCAGCCCCGGCCACGTATTTTTATTTTTTTCCCCTCTCCGTTCGTTTCCCATACTCATTTCTCGTCGCGACCGTTAATTTATGCGTCCGTCCGAGGTATTGTCTGAAAACATGCCTCGGCGAAGAATTTCCAGAGAGGAATTTAATTGTTATCCGTCGATTTAAATACGTACGGCACGTTTGGAAATTAAAATGCTAAAAACAAACTGCCGAGGGCGCAGCCG
The DNA here is from genome assembly GCA_948098885.1 of Drepanosiphum platanoidis. Lineage (NCBI taxonomy): Eukaryota > Metazoa > Arthropoda > Insecta > Hemiptera > Aphididae > Drepanosiphum > Drepanosiphum platanoidis. The sequence continues at coordinate 5,894,675 of OX402541.1, forward strand.
TCGTCGTCGTCGCGCGTCGGGACGTTGTTCCGCGGCACGCGGCCACGACAATGACAATCTGACGGTCGTTGTTATTTTTTACGAGTACAATAATCGTAACCGTTTCCTTTTGTCCGCAGGTTTCGATTCTGGTATTTCGGCGAGTGGAAGGAAGTGCTGGTCGACGACAAGCTGCCCACTTACAGAGGACGGTTGGTGTACACCCATTCGACCAATCCTACCGAATTCTGGGCCGCGCTATTGGAAAAAGCTTACGCCAAGTATGGAAATCTCTCGCACACTAGTGAAATACAAAAGTTTTGGCGAGAAAAAAAATTCTCGCCGGACTGTAATCGATAATAATCGATATTGTCAACGATATTTTGCGTTTCGTAATGTTTCGACGACGACGACGTCTCTTCGTGTCTTCGTGTCGCTAAAAATTCAAAAACAATATTAATTAAGTCGATTGTTGTTTCGCAGATTATACGGTTGCTACGAAAACATCGGCGGACCGGGGAGCTCGACCACCAGAGCGCTGCAAGACCTGACCGGCGGCATCGTCCAGAGTTTCGGGCTTTCCAACCAAGACCGGTTCCTCACGTATCAAGTGCTCAACAGCGCCGTGCCCAGATCGTCGTTGCTCATATCCACCATTACCCTGGTGAGCGTTGTTCGGCATAGCCCTGCCGAAAACGACGAAAGTCGTCGACCGTATAGTAAACTATTTGAAACGACGCCGCCGTGACTGGAATCGTGTTCGGTTTTTTTAGAAAAGACCACTCCTTATTGTCACGTAAATGTTTCGAATAAAAATACGTGTTTGTCTGTAACACATAAATACGTATATTATGTATTAAAATATATAAAACGGGTAAAAGTGTGTATAAAAGAACAGTCGAATTATAGATCCCCTCGAAAAAAAATCCCGACTACTACGATAACCTGGCACACCGACTCTCGTCCTTGATATTTTTCATTTCGACGCCCTCCTGTATTCGCGCGGTATTGTTGCAGAAGGAGAACAAGAGACAACTAAGACTGCGAAATGGTCTGATGACTCAGCACGCGTACAGCGTGACGGGACTGGCGCGAGTCCGGGGCCCGCTGGGCGACACTCCGCTGGTCCGGCTGCGGAACCCGTGGGGCGAAGGCGAGTGGACGGGGCCGTGGAGCGAGAGGAGCTGGGAATGGGACGGTCTGTCCAACAGAGACAAGGAGCTGCTCAGCGTCCGCGTGCGAAACGACGGCGAGTTCTGGTGAGTTTCCGTGAATGCACTTGTTTGTTGAATTAATCAATTCTCATAATAATACGCCCGACGTTCGTGCGTGTGTTTTGAAATTTACAATTTGAGTCTCTCAAAAGTCTCTCCGACGACGTCGCAATTACGACAAAACTCGTTCGCGAGGACTGTTTGGAGACGCCCAAGAAATGAAAAAAAAAAAAAACGACGACGGGTCCTTAAACACCGTTGTTTCGGTTGCAGGATGTCGTTCGAGGACTTTGCCCGGCACTTTACGCAGCTGGACATCGTGCACGTGAGCCCGGACGATTGGATGACCGAGCCGGCGCTGCACTCGAAGCAGCCGTGGCGGGCCGTGTTGGCCAGGAGACGGTGGCGGAGCGGCTACAACGCGGGAGGCGGCCCAGGATACCCGGACACGACGGCGATGAACCCGCAGTTCCACATCGGCATACCCAGGACGTCGGGCAACAAGTGTCACGTGGTCGTGTCCGTCGTGCAACAGTACGAGACCGACCCGGAGGCCAAGGGCGCGCGGCCGCTGTACGCCATCGGGTTCGCGGTCTACGAGGTGCCGCATTCCACGTCCAGGCTGACGTCGCAGTTCGTCGCGCAGCAGGTAATCGTCGTCGCCAGTGTTGGGATTTATCCGTAAAATCGCATATATTTCGGATTAGTTTAGTGTTAATCTACTGTTTTCTTTTTCTCTCCATAATTCAAACCAAATGTTTTATCCGTAGAATTTAATCGTTTGATTTGTTTTCCTCGTCGAATTAACTTTTTTTCCTTGTCTAGATAAATTTATATTTACCAACACTCATGATCGTCGCGCAACAAAGAGTTTTTCTCACAAACGATCTCGTATGTTCGTTATTAACATCGCCGCGTGATGATATAATAATAATTCAACGTTAGACCGAAACAAATTAATTTGTCATTCGATCCGAATGCCGCCGACGAGAGCGTATTTATCATATTTTCACGGTGAATTTAGGTTGTTTTTTTTTTTCACCCAATAATTGTCGTACGGGGTTTTTATTTTTTATTTCGTTCGACACGATCGAATTAACAAACCTCCGTCGGTCGTCGTTGTTGTTGCAGCAACCTCTGGATGTCACCAACCATTCGGTGGCTAGAGAAGTCGTGACGTTTTTCACGTTACCTCCGGGCGACTACATCGTCGTCCCTCAGACGAACGTGCCCAACTGCGACGCCAAATTTTTGCTCCGCATTCTGACCGACGAACAGAGTAACATATGGTAAACGTTTATTTTCAAATTTCTTTTCGCTCGCCACATTTCAACGTACGAATCCGTTTCAGGGAGGTGAACGACGACAACATGGTGTTCAAAAACATTTCGGCAGAGTTTCTGGAAGACACGGTCATATTGGTGAGTCGCGTGTCTATGCGAGAAAAGGAGTGAAAATAAAGTAAAATAATATGCACTTACAGCCGGACGGAAAGCCGCTTTTGTCCAAGCTCATGATCAAGTATCCGCCGGAACTGGACGTGACGCAGTTGCAAAAGATACTGCGGGCCCACTGGAAAGCGTACTTGGCCGAGAAGCCGAGCCTCGAGCTGTGCAAGAGCCTCATCATGTTGAGGGACATCAACATCAGTGGCCGCATCAACATGTTGGACATACCCGTGTTGATGCACATGTTACAATTCTGGAAGGTAAACAAACGGTTTTGGAAACACGAAAAAAAAATAAAAATATCTGTAAGATGTCAAATATCCGACGCGCCTAGATAGTGTGACGTGTAGATAGAAACACGTACAGCCGATGAAATTGAGTAGTTTTTGTTTTCTCCCGAGTTTTCGAAGACATTTTGAAAATGAAACAAATCAACCCGAGAAATACGAATGATATTATTCATTTGGTTAGTGACAGAAGCCGTTTTGAACGGGAAATTTCGATTTAAACGCCTTTAGAACACATAACATAATATTATAGTTAAAATATAAACGTCTGTTTTATAATACCTGTCACGTTCCATTTTATACGCGTAAAAAAACAAACCTCTGCGGCCAAATCTTATTCGATGCATACGTTACACGATTCTGGAAGGTGTTTACCGTTTTGGAAAAACAAAAAATATCTGACCGAGAAATACGAATGATACGTATTTTTCAGTCGGTTATTGAGAGGCAGTGTTTTGAACGGGAAATTTCGATTTAAACGGCTTTAGAACATAATATTATATAACATAGTTAAAATTTAAACGTCTATTTACCCGTCACTTTCATCCGTTTGATACGCGAAAAAAACAATCCAAATCGATGCGATAAAAGTGTCGTTGTTCTCGGTGTTCGCAGATAGCGTTTCAAAAGTTCGAAAAGGGCGTGAACCCCACCAAGACGTCCAGCTACAACCTCAGGCCGCTGCTGTGGGAGGCGGGCAGCACCGTCAGCAACAAAGTGCTCGAATGCCTGGTCCTGAGATTCGCCAAGAACAGAATTCTGACTTCGGAATGTTTCATAATGGCCATGGTCAGGCTGCACTTGGCCCACGGTAAGTGAACGATCGGTTTCCGCGCTAAATCACGCGAACAGGGCCGGCCAGGACTCGTTTTTAAAAGCGACGCTGAAAACGTGTTTGAAATCATAAAAAAAAAAAAAGTAATTTAATGACTTTGAAATTTCGTACATAAATTTTTTTGTATTATTTTATAATTGTACTCGACAGCGATCGCGTTGGGACGAAATTTCAATGGTATTTTTTAATATTTTTACGATTATGAATGATATTTATTTTCTCGAGAGCGATTTTTCGGCGAGCTTATTGTAAATAGGCACCGGGCTCTGAATCGTTTGAAAAATTCGATAATCTGATCGTTTCTTGTTTTCAGAGAGGTATCACAGTCTGGACACGAAAATGAGCAAAGGAAACCCTCTGTCGTTGGAAGAGGTGAGTTTCGATCGAATTTTTTCCATCGCTCGATGATTATTGAACACGTCGCGTTTTTATTATTGCAGTTGATCTTGATGACCATCTACTCGTGAGTTCCCGCTGCCCGTCGACACGTACCAAAGATGAATGATAGTGCCAGTCATTAAGTGATATATTACGTTTAAAGTCGCGATATATATATTATTATAATACGTCCCCCCGACCGTCGTCACGCGTCAATTATTATTGCAATCATTATTATTTTTATTATTATTATTATTATTATCATTATTATCATCATTATATAATTATATATTTTTGGATTTCTAGTTTTTTTTTTTTTTTTTTATAATAATAATCATAATCAAATCAGGCATTATATAAGACGTAGTAGCAAAGGTATATTATTATTATTATTTAATGTATTAGGTTTTATGTTTTTTTTTTTTTTTTAATTAAATATTATTACGTGTAGTAAGTACGATATAATAATATTGTTGTCGTGTCGATGAACACGACGTGTTTGTATACTCACGCGGTTATCGAATCGATAGCGACCGAACTGCTGGCCAAAGCGAATAATTTATTTTATTTTTTTGTGTAATAAAAAACTTTGTTCTGTTATACCTTTATGTTCGCGCGCGCGCGCGCGTTTTTCTCATTTTCTCATATTCTCACTTTTGCTTTTTTTGTTTTCACTACAATCAAACGACAAGCGCAGACAATTTTAGAGTTTTTTAGACAATGTTTTTTCGGTAAAAATAACGTGTCAATATACCTCCGTACATTTGCTCGTCGACTGTGAGCGAATCGAAGGAGTTGTTTTTCTATATTTCCTAACTTGCGAATTCGACTTTTGAACGGGAAAAAGTGATTCGATTTCGGTTGGTTTGGTAGTGTTGGATTCTTCGTGTTTGTAGGATATATCGGCGGCGACGAGGTGTGATTTCACATTCGTCGTCGTTGGAACAACTCTAAAAAGTAACGTCGTGATAATAATAATAATAATAATATATATTCATATGTACACACACATTTTTATTTGTTTAGGTGCCCACTAAAACAGGCGTTACAGTAAATAATAATAATAATTATATATATATATATATATATATATATCGGAAGAGGATATGATAATATTCTTAAGTTGAATGAACGAAACCGTTTCGACGGAAAGCAACACGCCGATATTGCGTCGTCGTCGCGTAAAAGACCGGAGACGGTATGTGATAGTGGCTGCTCGAGTAATATAAAAAATAATAATTATCGTAATAATGATAAAAAATAAAACGTCTGACGTATAAATATCGCGCGGAACAATATCAAATGTCTCGCACAACAGCGCCGGCCAGAGTCTTTTTTACACACAAAAAATATATAATAATATTATATTAATAATACGTAATATTACCTAAGCTTCTTTTTCGTCGAGATTTCGAAATTCATACGTATATAAATATTACAATAAAAAAAAAAAAAAAAAAAAAATTAATTAATTTATAATAACTAAACGACGCGACAATGTTATTATTATTATTATATTATATTATTACACTCGGCGCGACGAAACATTACAATATACAAAATTATTATTTATATTATAACTTAGAAATTATAATATAATATAGCCGCGAGAGTCGGAAGACGACCGCAGGCGCCTACGCGTTTCGTTTAAATATTTATTATTTTTGATTTTTTTTTTCTCTCCTCTCTCGTCGTTCGCTCTCATTCTTCTTGATTTGATTGCTGTTGTTGTTGTTGTTGTCTGCTGGACAGATCGGCCGGTCGTCTTTGCAACGGCCTCCGTTTGGCCAACAGCGACGAAAGCCTGTTGGTCGACGACGGCGCCTCGGTCGTCGTGGTCGTCGTGGCCGCGGGCTGCTGCTGTTGCTGCCGGTCGGCGGCGTCGTCCTCGTTTTGCGACTCGGCGTTCAAGTCACCGCCGCCGCCGCCCTCCTGGTCGTTCTCCAGCACGGGCCTCACGTCCTCGACGGCCGCGGGCGGCTCTTCCGTCTGGATAGACTTCTTCTTCGGCAACAGGTTGGACAACAGGTGCTTTCTGCTCTGCCCGCTCACGGGCGGCGCCAACGTCTGTTGCTTGGGCGCCAGCGCGGCCTGCTGCTTCTCCGGCACGCGGAATCTCGACTTGTTCTTCAGCCTGGACAGCGAGTCCGGCGCCGGGGTCGGCGGGCTCGTTTCTTGCACCGGTTCCTGCGGACACGACGCGGCGTATTATTAGAGAGAGTTTTGGAAAAGAAAGAAAGAAAAACCACGAGCGTTTCCGTTGTTCTTCGTACACTTCGTGACGATTCTATAGCCACCGTTATAGAGTCTATCCCGCGAAAGAAAGGTACTCTCGAGTTTAGATCCCAAAACCATGTCTTTGAAATCAAGTCGAACGCGCGAAAATAATATTTATAACTCTCGCTCCGGTCAGAATTTATAATAATAAAAAAAAAGGTCACCGGCATTAGGGGTACACAACAAACCTTTTCCTCTACTTCGTCCGGAGAACTCTCCGCCACTGCCTGCGTTTGTGTGGTCGACGGCACCGGGGACGCCGTGGTCGACGATCCTTTTCCTCCAAAGTTCAACCTCAAACCCGGCCTCAGCGGTCTGATATTCGGTCTCAGTCTGCTTCTGTTCGGAAAACGACAACGAAAATCGTACACGGTTAAATCGTACGTCTAACCCGGTCGACGACGTTTCGTTTCGACAAACGCTTACCCGACGGCTCTAGAAGTCGTGGACGTGGGCTCCGGCACATCGTGTTCGGACACGTTGCCTTCGTCGCCTTCGGCCGGTACTTGCGGCGCTGCCGCCGTCGTCGTCGTCGTCGTCGTGGCGGCCGAGGTCGTAAATTTGTTTCTGCTGTTCTGTCTCCTCAAGTTGGACCTTCGATAACAACAATCATATTATTAATCGTTACGATTTAACAACACACTTTTGAACTCGATTATTATTTCCAATGCAATATAATAACAATAATAATATGTGTAACACATACCTTTCGGCAAAGTTGGGTTTCGGTGCTGCCGACGTGACTTCTGCGGCGACGGTCTCGTCGATCGGCGCTGTGCTCGACACGGGTTTGCTGGCACGCGTCCTCTGTCGGCCGAACGACGGTTCTGAAAACGTTGATTTACACGTGATTTATACTGCTGTCGTAATGTCGAAACGTTTTTGACAAAACGAGAATTCATCGCGGTTGTAAATAATAACGGACTATTTTTTTTTTAGAAAAATAAATGTACGAGAGAATAAATAAATATATAAACAATTACTCGGCGCTTTGGTGACCACTTCGCTTTCGGCGGTGGACGATTCTCTGTCGAGAGCGGCCGTGGAAGACTGATACCTCTTGCTGTAGACGGATCCCTTTGAAAAATACAAAAAAAAACACGACGTTAAAAAAAAAAAAAAACGAAAACAAAATAAACGCAAAACGTAATAGGATTTATAACATACAAGTCCAAACTATTTATTTTTTTCCATATTTCGAACACAATGCATATAATAATTGCGTGTTTATAGATTTTTGAGAACTTAAATGTTTATAATTTATATTCGTTAATTTTAAATGGCGTTTATTTCACACAAACTTCGATAGTTTTTGGTTTATCCGTCGAATTGTGATTTCTCGACAATTATGAAATAACAATTTTATTCATTGTCTGGCACATGGGATTCACAGATATAGCGAATGTTTACGAAATGAATATTCTGATAAATTAACAGCGACGAAAAGTATTTTTAAAAGCTCCCGAACGCAGTAGAATACTGTATTCGAATAATTTCGATAAAATCTGTGCCATCACGTTTAGAGAAAATTTGTTTTTGCATATAAATCCTATAGCCAAACACTAAACGATTAAGTATTTTATAATATTAAACCAATAAATAAATTTGAATTCGATAATAAATTGAAATAAAATAAAGGTCTCGCCTCGAGTATTATAATAATAGAGAGTGCGAAAAAGTCGCGACCGGTTTCGATTAAAAATCATCATCGGGTGTAAAGGACGCAACCCAACTTTTAAATACTATTAATATAATTACTTTGTTTATTTTCTATCTTATATATAAAAATGAATCGCAAAATGTGTTGTAAGCGCATAACTCAACAACCCCCGAACCGATTTCGCTAATTATTTTTTTATAATATTCCTTGAAGTACGAGGATGGTTTTTACGGAGAGAATTATTAAGAAAATTAACCCTAAGGGGGTTAAAAGGGGTAAAAATGGAAAAAATCCCGAGTCACTGGAGCTTTGTGGTATTAAATTTTGTCAATAGTTTCATTTAATATAGCAGAGGCCCCTAAAGAAAGGATTTTCCTAAATTCGACACCTACCGGAGTTAAAAGGGGTAAAAATGAAAAAAACTGATAAAATAAAAAGTTATACTGCACACGGGCGAAGCCGGGTTATTCAGCTAGTTTTTTATAATATAAATATATTATTTACCTGGGTGTTTCGCTCGCGGCTGGGTTTGAATTTACGTTTTTCCGTCACGTCTTCGGCGGACGGTTGTTCGGTCGTCGTCGTCGTCGTCGTGGTCGACTGCGACGCGCCGTTCCTGGTGCCAGTGGACCCGCGGTAACGGTTGCGCACCGGACCCGAGCCGCCCGAGGACCGGGAAGGCAACTGCGGCGCCGCGGTCGTGGTCGTCGTGGTCGTGGTGGTCGGCGCCGGGGTCGTCGTGGTCGTGGTCGTGGTGGTCGTCGTGGTCGTGGTGGTCGGGGCCAGTCGCAACGTGGTCGGGAATTGCGTCTCGCCGTCGTCGAACCGCGTCGAGTGCTCGCCGGAGGCGATCGTGTTGGCCGTCTCCTCGCTGCGCGCTTGCTGCAGGATGGCGTACAAGTCTACCGCTCCTTTGTCCGTGGATCCTGTATCCGGACGCGCACACAAAATCGAGTAAGTACGCGGGCGAGCAGGACGATTATAATATTCGCCAGCCCGAACTCGGCGGGCGACGAGAGAGACCGCCGCCGCCGCCGCCGAGTTCTTCGCGCAAATCGTTATACTAGTATTAATATTATTATAGTATATTGAGGTTGAGAGGACGCGTCGCGTTAAAACGGTTAAAGTCCGGAGTTATGCGTCGGGAAAATCTAGATAAAACTCGGTCCGGACAAAATCATCGTTATAGTCGTCTGCAGGACCAGATTTATCTGAGATCGAATAAATACACGATGATTAATAAAAATGTACTGTTATATAATCCGTTTTATTGGATCCAGATTTACTATCGTTTTATTTATATGGCGCGCCTGAAATAAAGAGATCGAAAGTTGAAAATTGAAAATATTAACAAACGATCGTTCGGAACATTCATAGCCAGCCGGGTGGAATATTTATCTGAAATTAAACATTTAGATAACCTTGTGAAAGATGAATGAAATATAATAATTACTGTCCTAACACTGGTCGTCGGTTCGCCGGAAGAGTCGCGAATAATGCGCGATCGGACGAAAAAGAAAAAGACCTTTTTGCGCGTCGGTAAAAGCAAAGTACATAATACGAGTATATTAAAACCTAAGAGAACGATCGTACTTATTTTTCTTCGACCACGCCGGCCGTTTTCCAACCCCTCGCACCACCTCTTCCCTTCTCGTCGCCAAACGTACACAACACGGCCCAAAAACACTTTCGCCGCGCCAACTATCGACGATCCAAATCCGTTCTCCGAACGAGACGTTCTAACGCGGCGTCCTCTCAACCGTATACCGTGATGGCGGTTAATGAAAGTCGTAATCAAGAAAATAATTCCCATCTTCATTTCGTTTCTTAAACATAACAATAATAATATAATAGTGTGTATATATATATATGGCTGAATTATTATATTTGGTCGAAAGTCAATACAACAACAGAGTACGATGAATAATATTATCGTGTTGTTACAAAAAAAATTAACTACCCGTCTTCGATTTTATCGTTGGCCAGAGACAAAAAAAAAACGGCGCACGATGACGCGGAAAAATATTCAAACGCTTCTTCTGTTGCTTCCCCCGTTCCCGATTTAATATTCTCAAACGTCAAACTGATTCTAAACGAAAATAAAAAGCACCGAATTAATGGGAAAAATATTTAAAAAAAAAAAAGTCACAAACGTGCGAGGAAAATCAAAAATAACCGATGTGTTTCGTCGACGGGGTTTTTTCAAAATCGCAAGTGACGAGAGAAACTATATATATACTTCTAATAGCGTTTTCGTGTAAGTACACGCGAATTCGTACGACTAAACACAAACATAATATTCGTATAGTCCGTCCCGAACGCGAGACTCGAATGCGATAACCATTAATATGCACTTGAAATAATAATAATAAAAAAAAAAGCTACGTTTCGCGACGTGTTAGTATAATAAATCAGACCTAAAAATAAAATTAAAAAAACAGTTATGTATTGTTATCGTTCCTTCCGTCTTATTATCATAGAAATATGTACACACACTCGTCGTGTACGTTTTCGACGACAGACTTGTCGCGATAACAATATATATATGATAGACACGTAAAGATTGACAAGTAATCGGAAGCACGTCCCAAAAGTTTTATAGTGTTAAGTCCCCAAAGCGCGCGCGCGTTAGTGTAATAATAATAATAATATGCAAGCCGAAAAAAGATAAAATAATAAGCGCGACGTATCCGGAAATACGAGGTTAGCAAGCAAAACAACACAATATGATATCATCATCCACCATCATCATCATCATCATCGTCAACATCATCAGTCCGTCGCGAACCTGCGGTATAACGTTGGGTGACCGTGACGACCTCGTCCGGCGTGAACGTCGTCGTCAATGATAACCCCTTAGTATCCTGCGCGTCGGTATTGTCTTGATTCCGATCTAAGCTAACGGTCTCTGTTACGGGCGCTACTGTCTCTGTCAGCTGAGTGTTATAAGCGTTATTAATAGTTGCTACTTGATCTGCTGGCGTCGTTTGTACCACAGCATCTGAAAATATGTATAATATTTCCGCCGGTTTAGCCACCTCGCGCGCGCGTCCGATCGGCCACCGAGATCGTTACACACGCATGCACACACACACGGCAGGCCTGTACTTAGAACGTCCAATGTGTACGACAATAATATAACGTAATTAAATATAAAACGATTGACAGACCCTTTTCCCAAAAAAACCGGCAGTGACGCCCAATGTCTAAATACAGCTCTGCACACGTGCAAACACACAAGCACACGCTTGCGCGCGCATACACAAACACAACACACATATTATTATTATATTATAAACAAATAGATTAATAATTAGACGATCGTAGTCGTTTTCTGTACAAACAAAATACCTGTGCGAGTTAAACGTCAGTGGCGTGGTGAGCATTCGTTACGTTCAGTCGGACTACGTTCGATACGACGACGACGAGTCGAGAAATGTAGAGGTGAATTATTTATTTTCGCTAGAAGAAATTTCGATATTCAAGAGACGATGATATCGCTGGTTTTAGAAGAAAAGCCCAGTTGTTATTTTCAAAAAGATATTTTTCAACGATTATTACCGAGGTTTTTTTTCCATTCTTCGATTGCCAAAATGAATTATTAATCGCTTGACGATTCGTCGTGGTAATAAATGGGATAATGTTTCGAGTTCACCACGCCACCGGACGATATTAGTTTTTGAAACAACAACAACAACAACAACAACAATAATATTAGGTACAACACAACACACATCCCCGAGTGTGTATGATACACGAGAGTATAACAGGACACAGTCCTTTCACGCCTGTTATACGCGTCGCACATACAATATTACAGTGACAACGGCGAAACGCCGCGCCGCCGCGCGGTCAATTAAACCCTTAATCCGGTACGTTAACCTTAAACGAAAACAATTTCCACACAACGCGCATCAAAATGTTACTTTCACTATGTACTAAGAGTATTATTACACGAGTGTTTGTAATATACTTGGAAAAAAAATTATATATCGTCTATAGTAGTACTACACTCGTACGACGACGGCGCGGCGCGTTAAATTTCGGGGGGAAAAAAAAACCACTAAAAGCGTTTAGAAAAAATAAGCGAAGAAGACGATCGCGATAGAATATTTTTAACTACTACGAGTTTTTTCCCCCCTTTTAAATCGTCTACAAAACGCGCGAAAAAAACCAAAGTAATCGAGATCGTTAGAACCTATGGTCGGCCCGATGTTAAAATACTATATAGTACGACTATAGACGATCGATAAAATGTTTGAATTAATAGCAATCTACTTTATACGTATTTACAACAAGAAATTTTCCGTGAAGGTAATATTGATTATTAGTGGACGACACGAAATCATTATTATTATTATTATTGTTATAATATATACATAGTGGGCCCCGTATGTGTTTTACCTCTGTTGCTCTCGCGTCTGGGCGAAGTGGCCGCCGCGTGTTGTCCGTTACTTGAGGAATGAGTCCTAAAGGCGTTGCTGTCCACCAAGTCCAGACCTGCTTGGTGCGGCGGGCCTTTGCGGGCGAACGCGAGCGTTATTTAATACGATAAATAATAATATAATATATAGGGGGGGGGGGCCGTTAGAAAATGTTTTTCACACACACACACGCTTAAAAATTTTTCAAATACTAACCGTTGTTGGCGCCGCGTATGCGAGTGATCGGCGTGTCCGTGACGGGCGCTACGGTGGTGGCGAATTCCTGGGCCGGTTTGGCGTTGCCGCCGCGAGATCGGGTCGGGAACCTCGGGTTGTGCGGGAGACGTTCCTCCGAGACGGCCGCGGCCGAGGACGACGGGACCGACAGAGCTTCTTCCAGATTACGCGCAGACTCTCTGAAAAAACAAAGCGCACGACGAGGTTAGGTCGCAAGCTTTATAGAAATATGTAAACAGTCGAAAAGGCGATCGACAAGTAGAATCGTCGACGAGTGAATTCGCCGACGAATTCCCGGACACAACGACAAAACGAGCAATATTACGAAAAATATATCGAGTCGCAATCCTGCGCTGACGACGAATCGGAGGACTCGCGGAATCGCCGTTTCACCGGCAGACTGTTTTTAACCAAACCACCGTTGTTGTCCATCGTTATAATTAAAACTAGAAACCGCCCAAAAACACACGCCAAACAACAGTAACAAATCAGAGAGGTTTCATTACGATCCGAAAAACAAATTAACGATTAATGGTTTTTGTATAGAGTTTGCGCCATAGTTAAATCGAGTGTTAATAAGCCCGAAAATAGGCCGCCGCCCTGCGCGTATCAATTAGGCGCGATTATATTATTATTTAAAACGTGCGAACCGCCGCCGCGCTCCGGACGATGAGAATTTTCGAATCTAAAATAGAAGAAACAGCAAAAATTACGTCGAATATTATATTTTAATGATTGCCCCCGTCGAAACGTGGGACGGAACAGAAAAAAAGACCACAGCAATATTCGTCAGAGTGATTTCATTACGACGAGTCGATGTAAAAAGTATAGTAAAAACGCGAGTGAATATTATTATTAGAGCTATTATGTTATGTCCGCGACTTTCGAAAAAAAAAAACACACTCGCCCGATGCCGACTTGTCTGGAAAACGACGACGACGACGACGACGAATATGGAAATTACGTGTGAATTTCATCTGAAAAACAACGAGCGCGTTAATATTTCGTCGGGTAAAACGAGAAATCGTTTTGAATAACGTTCGAGAAAAAAAAAACGATTCGATTAGGAAAATGTTTCCGTTCGAAACACAAGAGCGGTCTAGATCACGTTTTTTTTTTTTTTTATCGCGCTGTTGCGTATACGAGACGCTCGGACCTGACCTAACCCGTCTTACCGGCTTTTGTGCGAAATTAAATAATAATATATTCATCTGTTATTCGAAAACGAATCGAAATACCTCGCGGCCTGCAAAAGAGAAACAAAAAAAAAACGAAAGAAAAAATCGCCCGTTACTGCAAGTACGTCCGAATCGGCGAAAGTAATTGAAAAAAACATCGGGCGCAATAGATTATTTAATTTCATAAAAAAAAAACGTAATCGATTACATTAGTTTTTTAATATTGTTTGTAATCAGAGTGAATATGAAATTAATTCATTAGCTTATTAAAATTTGTTTACAATACGCCTTATTGCCCCAATAAAATAATAAGGATAAGCGAATATTTTCGTTCAATAAATGTTATTGCTTATCGGAAAAAAATAACGAGAACGTAACTAGGTAACGATATGAATATTAAAATGTATTAATTATTAAAAATTAGACGTAAAATAAAATCGAGAAATTTTAATAACGAACATTAATCGTGATTACGAATCGATATACGTTTTGTGATCAATTTTGTGATTACATTACATTTTTAGCGGTGATTAATGATTGTTAAATTTTACCGTCATCATTAATTAGATTACGATTTGCCAAACACTGTCGGGGGGGGGGGGGGGAGGGAGACTATAGATTTTGTGCGTAAAAAATATATCGACCGACGAAAACAGAAGACAAACTGCCCAGAGGTCGACATGGTCGTCCTCGTACACCAACCAGCACGCGTTCGTCACGATTTTCGTATCTCGTTCGATTGCAATTTCTTTGAACCGTTACTTTTGTCCTGTTACGCGACGTTTTCGGCCCGTCGCGGTCGTCTCCCGGTCTCGGACAGTGAAAGTCTTCGCGAGCGGATCTCTTTATTGTTTTCCCGCGGCCGTCCGAATCACAATCGTAGATAATCATTTTCAGAGACGCCTTCTCCTGTTTTCGCTCACACAAACGGTAGATCGATCGAATTATCAAGTCGAAACACGTTTGAAGAGTAGCGCGCGAACCGCGTCTCAAGCAATCGGACGCGACCTTCGAAACGCGATGATCGTCGACGACGTCATCGTCGTCCGACATACTGGTCGTCGGTGCAAACGCGCCACGCTCCACTTCTTATCTGGCTGGTGATAACGCGCGCCGATAGCGATTGTTTTCTTCTGTTTTTCTATTTCTGCGGATCCGCGTTTCTCGTTTCGATGTCGCTGCAACGGATTCTGACGCGCGCGCCGGCCAGTCTGCGATGCTTCGCGGCGTTCAAAAACAACTGGACGTGTCGCCCGAACGCGAGAAACGTCGGCGAACAGTCGATATTCAACGTCAACACCAACGTGCCCAAGGACGTGGTCCTGTACAAGTCGTCCGGCGACCGCGCGTACAAAATGATCAGCATATTCTCCATCGTGCAGTTCGGCTTCTGGCTCACCGTGGCCGACACGTACAACGCCTTGCTGAAAGAGAAACCCAAAGGCGAAAACACCGACTCCCAGTCGGTGCCGTGGCTGGACACGTTGAAGACCAAAGGGAAAATCGTCACGCTCGGCATTCCCATAGGCTGCCTGTGCATGGGTAAGAGAAACGCGATACGTCGCCGCCGTCGCCGTCGCCGTGTCGTACAATTTTCTTTTACACTTTACAGGCACCATGTTGATCGGCATTTGCTTCGTCTACACCCTGAAATCCGTCAAGACGTTGGTCTTGTGTAAAGGAGGCAACAGCTTGAGCATAACGTCTTTTGGTTTTTTCAACCGAAACGTTACAGCCACCATACCTTTGGACACGGTCCGTACATTTTTACGCAATATGTGTGTTATAAAATTGTTGTGATTTTCCGTGAAATTGTCGTTTCAGATTAGTTGTGCCGTGGGAAGAAACGATCGCGGCCAAAGCATACCGTTGAAAGTCAAGGGCAAGTGGTTCCACTACACGTTGGACAAAAACGGTCAAATTTACAATCCTAAATTATTCGACCTTACCGCAGGATTGAGAAGAAATGTATGAATAAAAATCGTGATACCTACGCGTTTTACAACATCGTACATCATTTTGTGATTTAAACGCTTACTTTGTTTTGCTGTTGTGTTCGGCAATGTCGTTGACTGCAAAGTTAGCGGGCTCTTCTGTAGTCACGGAGTGTTGTTCCGCTGCAGAAAACCTGAATAAAAAAACCAAGTCGGATGTAGTCGTTTTGAATATTATTCTAATATTATTTCTAATGTGATTAAACCGCGTGTGCGACAACAAATCGAAGAAAAAAAAAAGACTGATTATTATCATTGATCATAGTGTGTTTAAAGTTTATTTTTCTGATTTGTTTGTGTTAGTTTAAATCAATATAATGTTACACTTTTTTTTTTGGATAGTATTTATTTACAGAACCGTTATGGTAACTCATAAGAATTATAATATTATTTAATCGACAATGAATTATATACAAATATTTGTTATTCCTTTTTGAAAACGTTCACTCATTCTGTAATATTTAGTTACAACTATTTATTGTTTAAAATGACACACAAACGTCGTGTTAAGAGTATATTTTACATACTACAGAGACTCTTATTTGATAATTATTTTCAACTCTTTTAAACCTTGTAAAGACCGTTGTATTTCTAATTTTATTTACCGTATGGTTTACACGTGCATTAGGCCAATATTATAATAACAGTAAATTAAGTTAATGAAAAGAAAAATAACGGTATAGAAGACGAGTGAAATATAAATAAAACTGATTTGCAAATTTGCTTTTATTTATATTTTTTGTATTTCTAATAATTGAGTATATTATAACTTAAGCTGCTACACGAGTAGGATTGCAATTTAGGTTCAGAAAGACAAAATATTTTTATTTTCCTTAAAACGGTATAAAAAGATAATTAATTTGTAGTTTTATTTCTGTGCTAACAGATAAATATAGTTTTACATTTTCTCCCCTAGAATCTATAAAAAATGTTATTAAATTATAAATTTACCACAATAGTTTTGTAATTACAACGCAAATCGATAAGAAGTTGGAAAGAAAATGACTCGATGTCATAAAGTAACTGGCAAAGACTAGAAAGCGTCGTCCACGCCCGTAAGGCTTTATTATCGTTTAATTTTACAGCAGAGTAAGAAAAGTATTTCCAGAGACAAAATATAAAGTCGCTACATGATCATCAATTGGCTGTCGGTGTTTTCAACGGGTAATTTTTAAAAGCTCGATTTAAAATTTTGCAAATATTAAAAGCGACATTTTTATTTATCGGAACCCACCGAGTAGGTAAACAATAGAGTGTCGCTCACCTGCCCCTGTTGGTGTTTTGGACGAATTGTTGATTATCGTCCTGTGCGACAGCCGCCGGTTTCTTCGGTTTGCCGTGGCTCTCTTTGGCGGCGGCGGCGGCTTCCTTGTTGGCTTTCGATGTCGGCGGCGAATTCGACGTGCTCGGGCCGCCGTCTGCGATTCGAGAAACAATGGATTATTTTTTTATTTTTATTATTACTCGCGACAAAAGCGAGCCACCATCGCGTTGTTTTGTTCGTCATTACTTTTGGAACCGGATTTCGCGTGCTCGTCGTCCTCGTCGTAATAGTAGTAGACGTACTCGTATTCGTATTCCTGGCCGTTGGGAGCTTTCTTGATGTTCACTCGGGAAGCCTGCGAAGAAGCGGAGCCCACGATCTGGCTACCGTACGGCGAGTCCACGAAATCGTACAGGCCGTCGTCCTCTTTGTTCGACGATTTATCGGGCACGTCGTCCTGCCGCTTGTTCCTGTTCGTTGCGAGAAAAAATCCACGCGCGTCATTAGTCGACCATTATATTATTATACAATCTATATAAATTAATATAATATAAACGTACTTTAGTTTGTTGTTGTTCGACTTGGTCGGAAAACTGTCGGGAACGATTTCGTCGTCACCGCCGCCGGCGTGCGCGTATTTCTTCTCCGGCTTGGACCATTTCAGTCCTTCGTCGTTGGACGCGTACAACTTCTTGTGCTACAAACGAAACGTCAATATTAATGAAATAGTCACGGGCAGGGGGGCGGCTTTTGGGGCCGAAGCCCCTCCCGAAAAACAATTTTCAATCGTCACAAATCTAGTACTCAGGTGGCGCAACCAAGGGGGGTGTTTTGCGTGTCTGGACACCCCCCTCGAACCGTATAATAGGAAATTTATATTTAATTATATTCAATAACCATTGGGAAAAAATGTTCAATATTTTTTAAAATCTAAATCTAGTGTTATAATTTATAACAACTGATAAATGTTACCAAGTCTTTTGTCCATAGTTTATCATCGAGTTACTGCAATTGAAGTATAATCAGTAATTGCAATAACGCCCTATATCCCAACATTTATAAGCTACTGACAATTCTTTAAACGTTACCCGTGACATCTTGTGAAGCCGAGAGGTCATTTTCAACTTAAAAGCGAATAAAAACATACCCCAGAAATTCAACAGCGGATAATTGACTAAATGGTTTGGCAGCATTGCATATTCACCGTTATAAAAGAATAAAAGACGATTAGACTTTGTAATTTAAAATTTACAATATCGTTATATGTATAATAATAATTATTAATTTTGTAAACTTCTTGACAATTATTACTAAAATTATATGGTAACTTTAATCTAAACATACGTGTCACGTACTCACGTGATATAAATTGTTCAAAATTGTTTAAAACGTTGGACGTCCGCAGTAGTGTGTTCAGAAACAATTATGGTGGTGGTTTGATTCAAATCGTTTGAATAAAATAATATAATAGGTAAATATTTAATAGTAGTCGCGACGACTGTCACTTGTACAATAGTATATACCAGTGGTTCTTAACGGGGGCGGTACCGCCCCCTTGGAGGCATTTCGGTCTCTCTGGGGGGCGGTGAGCTTTTTCAAACTCGGAGATGAAAAATAATACAATAATTGAACGTGAAATCAGAATAGTTGTAATTGCGACAATTGCGTACGCTATGCAACGGCATACGGCATGTTATCTAATCGCATTTTACGTAGTTGAAAAAGGATTCAGCGTTGTTGTTCAGCTTTTGACGAAACAAAGAAATCGGTTGGACATTAGCAACAAAGGTGATCTACGTTTAGCTTTGACCAATATCAAACCAGACATCGTTAAATTAGCAGACGAATAAATAAATATACAAATATATATATATATATATTTATAAGAAGAAAATTTGATTTTGCACGAGGGGGGGGGCGTAAGCAATTAGTTATTACGATAAAGGGGGGCGCTGAACTGAAAAAGGTTAAGAACCACTGGTATATACTAACAAATTTGGAAATGAATTGGGGAAATACTGTATACGCTACTGGCGGACACCCCCCCTTGAAAAAATCCTAGTTGCGCCACTGCTGGTACTGTATAACGGCGTAAATCGTCACGTACATCGAGAAATACAAATCAAAGAATTTGGAGCGTCGACGACGGTTCTTTCCGAAAAAGGACCGGGAAAACTTGGAAAATTTTAAATCCGAAAATTCTGGGTGGTCACGGGAGAGAAGAGACGTTATGCGCCAGAGACTCGGTGGGTGCGCAGCCGCGTATAAAATTAGTTCCGTGCGCGCGACGATATCAATTAACATACGACTTGGAAAAATACTCGTAAACTATTACGTAAAAATCGTTTCTTTATTTATATCGTCGCCCGTGTGAAAAACGGGAGATTACGACGACGTCCCGTGACCCGTGGCGCGCGTGCACAACAATATATCGCGTGCGACTTACCGCGTAAATCTTTTCCTCCGCCGGCACGGCGCCGGAGACCTCTTTGATTCCGGTCTGTCCTTCGTCCTGGATTTTCACGTGCATATCGTCGTCTGCAAACCAAAAACGCGCGTTTTATACATTGCAATTTAGTTTTCCCGAGCTATTTCGCGGACTGCGACGGGGGGCCGGAGAAGGAATAATAAGGACTCCTCGAGACTTATACCCACCGCGTTTCTCGTTTATCAATCGGCTTTCAATTGAAAATTACAAAACTGGCGTGGATATTTTCTCACAGACGACTGCATGGAGAGTACACATGGCAAATGTATTTATTTATTTTTTATATACTTGGCCCGTTGCCATTTTTTATTTGCGCGCCGCGAAACGGAAAGAATTTTTGAAATTTATTTCATATACTAATGCGTCGTAAAAATTTCCCAACTCGTTCGCAGTCGTTTTTTCTCACGTTAACACGTTTTCAATCGAACAAGAGATCGACAGAGTGTATCTATTTTAAAAACAGTTAAATAACTAGTACAACTCGTTTTTTAACTGGTAATAATTATAAGTAGAGGCACTAGCGCTGTAGTTAATAGATAATTTATAATAATAATAAAACGAAATTTGAAAAAAAAAAAAAAAAACGATAAAAATGAACGAGTGCGTATTTTCGAGATTTAATTCGATCGACAGATATTATTGAAAATAAAAATGAGCTCGACGGAGACGTTTACGAATTATTTACGACGGCGGCGATGAAAAAAAAAAAATAGAGGTCATATTTTATATCGTTTTAATAAAAAATAGGTTTCCATACACTAATAACCGTTCGAGTTTTATACGTTTTTGGTGCGAAAATTGCGATTTTTTTAATACTATCTAAATATACTGTAAATCGGCGACCTTTTTAACCGTGCGGGCCATATTTTTTTGTTCAATTGTTCATCGAGGGCCACATAATTGAAAAAAAAAATGTTCACATGATAACTAATAATATTATATTGTATTACTCCGTATTATATTTGATTATTCTACATGGAAATGTGAGTATGAAAAATAAAAATTTTACTGGAAAAAAATTAAATTGAATTTAAAAAATCGTAAATTAGTAAACGAATGCGATTTCTGGGACTGCAGTTTATTAGTTAATTTTTCGACTCGGACAAAAATGATATTAATAATTTTATAGATTAAACCGACTTTATGACTATACAATAGTGCGAGCATTAACGATTATATTATATTTTATTTAAAAAGAATGAAATAATTTAATGAAAATTATATGAAAAATATTGGCGAACAAAAATAAAACACGAAAATTAACCACGTTTGTGCGGGGCCATGAAAAATTGCCGCGATGTAAATAAATAAAATCGGTACTACTTACGGTCGCCTCGGTGGGGTTTCTGTATTCAAAGTTCGGTGTTCGTGTATTTGGGACTTGTGAAAGTAAGTTTGATTAGTCGTCGACGAATAAAAAATAATAATCGACGACATAACGTCCACTGTTAAGGAGAAAAACTAAAACGGCAACGCGAAAACGGAGGAGAAGAACTATCCGAACCGCCGCGCCGTCGACGGTAGACTGATCCTGTTGCACACGGTGCATCGTACCAGCTGGTGCATTGTGGGCGCACAGCTCGGCCGTGATTGGTCGAGCGGCGCGCGCAGCTCGGCTGTCGTTGGCCGTGCGCTCGCGCAGTATATCGGGCCCACGTACATTCCCGTCTCACGCCGAAACCCACTCGTGATTATTACTATTGTTACATAATTATGTATTCATAACGAACCGTCTTAAATCGACACGTCATCGGGTGCATTATGTAACGTTTCCGGTGCAAAATTCGCGAATTTTTTTTTTATGATTAATCTATATATTATATAAAAATGGAGACAAAAAATTGGAAATTGAATCAGTTGAGAACGGCTGGGCCGATTTGGCTCAAATTTTTTTAAATGTTAGAGAACGTCGGGGAGCGGGTTTATAGCATAAATTATGGAGAAAATTAACCCTAAGGGGGTTAAAAGGGGTAAAAATGGAAAAAATCCTGAGTCAATGGAGCTTTGTGGTATTAAATTTTGTCAATAGTTTCATTTAATATAGCAGAGGCCCCGTGGGAAAGGATTTTTCGAAATTCGACCCCTAAGGGGGTTAAAAGGGGTAAAAAGGGTGAAACTAGATAAATCCGCCTGGCTGGAACTGCTGGAGCTTTGAGTATGAAATTTGGGCAGCAGTTTCGTTTTATATAGTGGAGACCCCGTTGGAAAGGATTTTTCGAAATTCGACACCTACCGGAGTTAAAAGGGGTAAAAGGGGTAAAAATGAAAAAAAAAAACTGATAAAATAAAAAGTTATACTGCACACGGGCGAAGCCGGGTTATTCAGCTAGTATGATATAAATATGATTTCATATCGCCGTCCTGTCGGCGCGCCTATTATTTAAGGGAGACTTAAGCGTGTCCTATTAGTATGCGCGACACGTTCGATCAGAAGTTAGGACACTAGTTTCCTCCGTTGCACCGGGACATTGGAAGGACGGGTGAACCGATAATATTTCACATGAGGCATCGCTCTCGAGTCCCGATTTCACGAGGGCGAAAAGGTGGGGGTGGGGGTGGGGGGGGGTTGGCCCGCGAAATAATAGACGTAAATCGTTACGTACCCAGAGGTGTTGCTTGGACGCCCGACGACGGCTTTCCGGTGTGTATGCTGACATATTCTTCTCCGGGTTTCGGTTCGGTGATGACTCGGACGAATTTCCTCCTCTCGTCCGGCGCCGCGTACGCCGCGGCCAACAGCAGGCTGAGGAGCAGCGGTAATATCAAGTGATTTCTATGCATGTTGGATCGTGTTTGGTCCGGCGGCCTGCGAGACAAAGGGAAAACGCATCGTGAAATATGAAAATAAAAATATAAACGTCAATTAGAGTCGTTTTAATAATAACGTTCAATTCGGTTTGCCGGCCAATTAAGACGCGTAAAACGCGATAGTATACGTAGATAATATCATATATTATTTTTTTCCTCCGGCGGCGGCGGCGGCGGCGCGTAGTGAAATTTTCGTGAATAAGCACTATTATCACAAAACTATACGTATTACATATTATTATTATTATACGTATCACACAACACCGGGCACGACCATAATGGAATTATTAAATTTCCTGACGTAAAAAAGAAATACGTATTTATTAGGTAACAATAATATTATAACGCGAACGGGGAAAACATACTGAAATGTGTCGATTTCACGGCTACCGTTGTCGTTATTATTTTCCCATACATTATAATATCTCATTGCCGGTTATTTACGACGTAATATTCGTGAGGATATCGACGGAAACGCGTGTTTATTATCTCGGTATATTCGGTAGCGTTTTAAATCCCCGCGATAAACGTATGTTTTTTTTTAATAATTGATCTCGACGGTCTTGACTAGGGTTGCCAACCGTCCCGCGTGAGGCGGGACGTCCCGCATCCAGGACTCAAATAAAATTAATTAAGACGCTGACTGTCCCGCTTCTTGGTAAACCTGTCCTAGTCCTATTAAAAATAACTATTACGTTCTTGAAACTATTTCCCATCCGAAATTCCCATCGACTCGATTGGAAGAAAAATCGCTCAAACGTGCTAAATCACAAGATGAGTACTCTTTCGAAATGAAAAACTAATTATCTTGTGATAGAGTATAGGTACTCTTAATTGAGCAAATTGCTTTATTTAATGATTAATTCTGTTAAAAAAATAAATGACGATTCTACTGTTAATATTATTTCAAATTTTAAATAAAACTGATAATAAATGATTTAAATCGTTTTTCTTTCGTTTCTGTAAATTTGTTGGTATGTCCCGTTTTTTTTGTCGAGTCCCGCATATAAATATCTGATTTCCCGCTTATTCGTTTTTCGCGATTACGTGACAACCTCTAACGATTGTGTTTTCGTTGAAATTCGTAAGAGAAAAAACAAAAAATTCCAACGATACATTTCGAAGCGAATCGAGCCAAGATCCACCGGTTGGCTACGAATACGGCGCGGCGCGGCGGCTAGATGTTATAGTTTACGAGAAGAAAAAAAGAAAAATCCAGTTCATTACCGGCCGCGTCCGGTTACGCCCGCGACGACCGTCAAGGATCGACAAGGACGATACGTTTATTGATTTCAAAACGACGCGGATACACTTCGCGTGTACCTACGGCGACGGCAGCATAACGTGCGCGCGGAAAAAAACCGGCCATTATCCAGTCGATTAACTCTAAATCGTTTGAATTATTTTAATAAAATAAAAAAAAAATCACTCTATATAAATACGAGTAAGGTCGATCGACTAGATCTTCCCCGGGGCGTGTTGAACGCTGCAATCGTCTAATTACCAAGTTTAGAGTATAATACGTATATTATAATGATTATCTCCCGTCGATGGAAACCGTGTGAGGAGAAAACAACGCGATCTATATTGCGATTTCCACGTGACCGTATATACATTCGCGACGAGGTGATGTCGGTCATTATATATTATCGGTTGTTATTATTATAATATATTGTTTTCATTATTATTCAATGTCAATGCCCAAATACACACCAACTCCGCCCCGCGCACTTCCCCGGGTGTTTCTATTTATAAGAGTTATAATACTGTTATGCTCTTAATGATATTCGACGACGGGCATAAAACGTGTTGTAAACACAAAGTGATTATTATTAAAAAATTAAATTGTAATAGCACAACGAGAGCGCGCGCGAGATGTATTTGAAAGTCGAATCTATTGTCATCAAGTTATTATTATTATATACGTATACACGCCGGAGTGTGCTGCACAAATAATAAAATACGACGCGAAATGAAAATCGGCGAGTTAATTCGTACATTATATACTGCAGCAGGAGGCGGCGACCACCACTGGCCGCCGCGGACAACAACAATAATGACAAAAAAAATTATTATTTCTCTATCGGGACGAACGGCGCGGGGTTGATTTTGTGCGGCCGAGAAAATAATAACGCCGGAAGCGTAATTGTATTATATTCTATCGCGCGGCAACGTATTTCAGGTGTATATAATTATAATAATGGACACAATCAAATCATCCGCGCGCCGACTTGTGGTGAAAGTTTCGACAAACACACGCGTAAAATAAACACGTATTTTCTCGTTCTCTCGCGACGACGTTATATTATATTTGTTGTACGCGCGTGTGCGTCACAAAAGTCTGCCAATAATTCCGTATATTATAATATTATAACGCGAAAAAAGCTTTCGTAACGTCGTCGTCGCTCTAACCCCCGCGAGTCCCGTTTTTTCTATATAATTCGACGATAACGTGTTACGCGCGCGCGTTGTGAGACGTTTTAAAATTTCGACGAGAAAAGAACACCGTAACGTTATTGTCGTCGTTTTTGGACGTTTACCAATAGTTTCTCGCGACATCTCCACGTCGCGCGCGTCACATAATAATAATAATTTATCGGTGTTTTTATTCGACGCGCCGCAACAGTATTTATAATACGGACGACGACGACGACGTTGTT
The DNA here is from genome assembly GCA_948098885.1 of Drepanosiphum platanoidis. NCBI lineage: Eukaryota > Metazoa > Arthropoda > Insecta > Hemiptera > Aphididae > Drepanosiphum > Drepanosiphum platanoidis. Next base: position 5,919,806 of record OX402541.1, read on the forward strand.
GCGTCGCGTTCATATTATTGTATAATCTGCCGACGACGGAATGTGTATTTATTTCGCGAACACGATCGGAATACATTTGTTGTTGCGCGCGGCGTATTACATGCGATAATAATAATAATAATTATCGTCGAAATATCGAAACGCGCAGCGGCAGAGACCGAGCTTGTGTGTGGAACACGTAATTTACGTACAGATGAGCCGTAAATTATGACGACTTTGTCCGGCGCGTTTTCTCCGCGTCGATGAATTATTATTATTGTTCGTTTCGATTTGCTGCTGCTGCAGTCTTGAGGCGATCGCGTGCCGTTCGGCGAAAAACAAAAAAAAAAACAATCTAAACTTTTACGGCCGTTCGCTTTTATAATATAAAACTCTCTTCGTGCGGTCGCGGCTTGTTTTGTTTGGTTTTTTCACGATTTCGTTTTACAACATCCTTTGTCGTCGATTCGGCGAGATTCGGCTGTCGGTCGTCGCGTACAATAATAATTGACGATAAAAGTCTCGTCCAGACGCGCGTTTCCAACGAAAATAATAATAAACTATCGCGTTAACCGCGGCGAAATAATGTATTCGTTTAATAACATACTCGCATAATGAGCACGTCGTTATTGAGCTTGATTTATCGGGGCTCCGGTCTCTGTGCGTGTGACGTGTTGTCGTCAAGCGCGCGCGCGTGTAGGAAATACACACGTCGATCATAATAATAATAACGATACTATAACACACACTAGCTATTATTAAACGATTTGTTAATGAGGCGATTTTTTTTTTTTCCTCTCTTCAAAAGAACAACGTGGAAGTGATACAATGAAAATATAACGCCCTGTTACATAAAAAAAAAAAAGAGATATCGTCTCAAGGTCTCGAGGAGCTTAGGATCAAGGTGCTTCCTGACTTTCTTGTTATTATTATTCGCGTTTCGTAAAAGCATTTTGTTTTCGTTTGATTTATATCAGCCCCGCGTTCCGTCGCGCAATTTATAAAGAGAATAATTATATTTATTTATTTATTAATCGATTCGACGACGACGGGCGCGCGTTAGTATGGGACAAAAAAATTGGCAACGGTTTTTAACACTCGTACGCGATCGAGTGTACGTATTATAATATACACCGAACACTCGATAATATTCGCCCTCGGCCCGCATCGAACAAACGAAAATCCAGGGGCGTAGCCAGTAGGTAGGCCTGGTAGGCCCGGGCCTACCCAGATTTTCTCATTTAAAAAAATACCAATAATATTAAAAATAATATATCAGACACTTATACACGTTTTTACAACAGTATAATCTATATATATATAAAAATGGAGACAAAAAATTCGAAATTGCATCAGTTGAGAACGGCTGGGCCGATTTGGCTCAAATTTTTTTTAAATGATAGAGAATGTCGGGGAGCGGGTTTATAGCATAAATTATGGACCTAACTCCTGTGAGTTAGAGATTTAGAGACAAAAACTAAGTTACACCGGTGACGAGTTTGCTGTTATGAAGAAAAGAAGATTAGAATTTTTACTTTGAAAATATATTATAAATTAACAATAAGTATATTATTAGTCACAACTTTACGGGTACATAAATTAATATTTATAGTTGTATTTTGTAAAAATATCAGTATTTAGGTACTTAAATAAAAATTGCATCTTTTGAAACTATATGTGCCCATGCTTCTTTTTTGGTTCAATTTGTTTTAATTTTTAAGTAATTAATTATTCATTTATTGATAAGAATAATCATTGAAAACTTTGAAATTACGGTAGGCTAATAAAAAAAATCAGAAAAAGTCCCAATTACCGTCGGTGAGTAAAAGTTTTATAGTGGGCCTACCCAAAAAAAATAATCCTAGCTACGCCCCTGCGAAAATCGCGAGAATTTTCGTAATACGCGGACAAATGTCGCGCGTACGAAAGGAATTATTATTTTCGCGAAGAGCGTTTCTCGCGCGCGCGCGCACACGTCGTACCTATTATTAAATTCTTACGAATCGCGCCAACCCTTGTACACGTAACGTCTGAGCAGTCGAACCTATAAATGCATATTGTTCGGTCATGCGTAAACTTTGACCCGTTCCGCGTGTTTCTATTCTAATGCCATTATGTGTTATTATTATTAGAGATGAGGCTCTCCGCGCGCGCGCGCGCGCGCCATCAATCCATCATTGCCTCGATCCTTTCACTTTAAGCTTTCTATATGCAACGACACGACATAGCACATCGATTCGATACAAACGATTTCAAGTCCTGTTTGTTGTTTGCCCCCCGACGACGGTCGAGACCAAGCGCGCGCGGTAATAATCTTCTCGTATGAGCGCGGCGGCGGCGGCGGCGGCGCAGTTTTGTTGTTTTACAATATGAAATAATAAAAAAAAACTGTACCGAAAAATCGTAAAAAAAAGTATGCGCGCGCAACGTAATGGCATTTAAAACCGTCGTTGCATAATGTGTAACGTGTCGCGGGGGGGTCGACGAACGACCTAGGCTGGTTCGATATGAAAATCCGTCTCGCGCGCGCTCTCGGAACCAGTTTATAGTATAGAAGTAGTGAACATAATATAGACTGTTGTAGAATCGCCGCCGCCGCCGCGTTGTTTCAACGAAACATATACGAGAAATCCGTAAACGGTTTTTCGGAAAATCGACGAGAAGTACGTTTGAACACGGCTTTATTTGCCACATTTCGCGAAACGAAATTAAAATATTATTTTCGACGGGAACGCGTATTACTCGCGCTTTGTTCTCGACGCAAAAGGATGCGTTTTATTCTGTTTATTCTTTCTGCGCGTTCTCGCTCGATTCGAGTGCGATTGATTTGATTTTTTTTTCACAACACCGTCTCCGGAGACAACCGATCTCGCGAGCATGATCTAAGTACGTACGTATATACAGCCTCGGAAACGAATACACGTTACACACGTATATATTTATCGGGTTAGGTAACCACCGTGCCGCGTGTACGAACAATATGCGCACGGAGATAAAATAATTGCACAACCCGCCGCCGCCGGTATACAACGCCTACAACCGACTTACTATAAACGCGCGGCATATACGGGGCGATTCGTTCGACTCGAAATACCGTTTACTTATATCGGCCTATAGGCTTATCGGCGGCGTCGTGAGTTTGCGAAATTTTCTGTTTAAAAACCTGTACTTGTATTGCGGTTTTTAATCTACCCGACGACGACGACGAAAACATTTCAAGAAAACTATAAAATTTCTCGAAAAAACACTTACAAGTCAGACGTTGAATTTGTATCGAATCTAATTCGAATCTAAAATTGTCGTCGTTTCTTTCAAGCGGTCGAAAATGTAATATTATATTATTTACGTAAATGCGTTCAACGACTCGGCGTCGTGTTCGGCGAATAATTGGATCGGAGTCGCGGTCGTTAAAGTCTTGGCCACAATGTCTCCCGACTATGTTCAACACGAATATTGTTCGTACATTGTTTTTTTTTTTACGCGAACCGGGGCCGGGCTAGAAAATATGAATAAATACCCACTCTGTTGCATTGTATTCTCGTCGATGCTTTCTTGCGACACGTGCGGCGGCGGTCCTATCATTTTTCATAGCATACTCGAAATATTTGCATACAGCCTCTATTGTTTGTGAGAGAAAAAAAACCGCGTTCGAACGGCATTCTATGGTTTTGTTTTTACACGTCCCGCGAACAAACGATCGTGTTTTCGGGAACACGGCAGAAGGCGGAGTAGAAAAATGGTTTTTGTTTTTCGATTACATTCGTGTGTTTGAATTTGGTCGAAAAATGCAAAAGTTTTCCGAAAAATCTCGCGATTTTTGTACAAGACGGTCGCACACACACTATAGGATATAATACGTATATTTTATTTTGTGTTTATTACGGCGACGACGACGACGTGCGTTCTTTTGAATTTATTATTACCGTAAAATAATAAATATAATAATATTTTATCAGCTGTGGCGTTGGTGGTTCATTGAGCTCGCGCGTGATGGCCGCGCGATGAATACGAAATACAATTGTGTTCCGTGGGGGCTGACGGGTAAACGAGTTACCGCGATATAATAGAAAGACAAACAATAACCGTGGTTGTGTATGCATATTGCCGTGCGCGCGTGCGTTTTTTTCATGATATTGTGTACACTCGAATTTTTTTTTTTTTTTGTCCATACCAAGACGACGGCGTCATTGACCGCCGCGCGGGTCGTACGATAACGGACACGCGCGCGCCTCCGAATATTATTTTATCACGACGACGACGACGAAAATCCAAGCCGCCCTCGGCGGACGAGCGCTGCAGGACCGACGACGGCCGCCGACTAAACGTCCTGCGACGGTCGGCCGAAATTTAAAGCGGAGACGGCAATACGACTACTGTGCGGCAAGGCGACGCGTCGTCGTGCGGTCGGTGACACCGAGAGACTCGGAAGAAGTGGACAAAAAATTAATAACCGGAAAGAAAAAAACGCTATAATACGTGCGCCGCCGGAATTCTTACGAAGGATAAACGCCATAGTACACGCGGTTCGCATATCGTAACAGAGTTGCTCCTGTCCGCGTTAAGCTCCTCATATTATTATTTCATAAGCCCGCACACCGAACGCGCATATTTCCCCCCCCCACCCCCATTACGACGCGTTCGATTCGACGCGGACGTCCGAAATTAGAAATGCCGCCGCCCGCGTATCGAAAATTCGTTATAATAAATAATAATAAAAAAAAAAAAAATAACTCTGTATAATACGCGGCGCGCGTGTTGTTATTTCCTGCAGCGCGCCGAGAGACCGGACGATAGAAAGTGATAGTTTTATTAATATAACATCCTCCTTCTCATAAATCCACACAAATACGTATGTAATAATATTGCATAGGTATATAAAAAAATATATATATGTGCAGCGTGTGCGTTGCGCATATGTGTATTTTTGTTTTATAATATTCTCGGAACGGGGGGGGGGGGGGGAACGACGGGTGAATTGTGAAAAGTTGACAATCTGGTTAATCGGAAATTCGGAATTTAAAGGTCAACCGGATTGTTAAGGCGAGAAAAAAAAAATACGTAATGCCTCGAGTGTGTAATGCGGTGTATGCCGACGCGGCGCCTACAGCCGTACGCGCGTGTGTGTAATGTATATATATGCGCGCACAATAAGCTCGTGGTTACTCTGTAGTCTGGCCGTGTTACGTGTGTATCGTAAAGTTTTGAATAATATCGCAATTTTCCATCCCTCCCGCGTCAAAACCGACACCGTATATATAAAATACACGCCTTAGCGCGAGATGTCCAAACGCACCAGCTCGTTCGGTAAATTATCGAAATTATACAATATATTTAATATCATATGAAAACAAAGCGATTCGATTAATATTTAATTATTAAATATATTTAAAATGAAATATATGGTCTCGCCTCGAGTATAATAATCGTGTTAAATATATACGTATTTAGTTTGTATTAAAATGATTTGATAATAATTCGCACAGCTAGAACAAGACTGCCGCGACTCAAAATTTATAGTTTTGAGAAAAATCGATTTGAAGTTTGGACCTAGGATATTTCGATGAGTTTTTTACTCGTGCGTTTGAAATTTAACACTTCGATACTTACAATCATACTTTACAATATTATTTTTTCAAACATTATGAAATTCACGCTTGAACCCAAAAAATGTAGACATGTGGCCATTTACAATTTTTCCAAGTAAACGCAAGACTGCCATATTTTCAGATGTGACTGTATTGCATACAGAAATTGATTTTTAGACGGCCACTTTATAGTCATATATTTTTCGTGTTGTGGCTGCACTATCACAAATTATTATAAAATGCAATACTGCCCCACGACTCTGAAAATATTGCTGTTTTGCACTCAACACATCACACGATAATTAGTTTTTATTCGGTGCAAGAACGCCACGAGTCGAACTAAGGCAGTCTTGAATTTCGACTTGAGTGATAATTTGGATAAATTCAAATAAGTATACAGCCATAAAGTAAAAATATGGCTCTCTTGCATTGAAAATTAACCAACATTTAAATAATTCAATGCTGACACGTCATCTCTATAGTGGCTAAATGAAAAATAATATTGAATGTGGCGTTATTGCATTTTATAGAGCTTATTTTTCTCTATTCAACAGTATAGTCATGACTCAAAAGTTGATGAATTTTGAGTCGTGGCCGTCTTGTTCTAGCAGTGCGAATTACGTTTAATAATAATAAGCGGTCGATAATGTGCAGTATTGGGAGCGAGATTTTTTCATCGTTCGGGGTACGATAATTTAGAAGGATTGTCAATATAATAATCGAAAGACCTCGCGCTAAACCAACTCGCCGCCGCCGGTGGTTATCGCGCCGTTACCGTCTCCGGACGACCGACGAAAGTGAAAATGTATAAAAATTTCAATTTTACACATAAATTATTCACGTCCAACGGATTTTATACGTGTTAACGATGACGTTCGTCGAGTTTTCGCATGACATAATACGCGCGCGCGCCACTCGTTATTACCAAGAGATCGTTTCGGAGTATTGGAAGTTATAACTCTCAAAACGACGCGGCGTAGGCACCGTCACAAGTGTTAACGGCCCGACGCTCAGGGCCGGTGACCCAGCGCCTATATTTATACCGGTCGCATTAATAAAATTTATCGTACACGTATTTATAATGTTTTACGCATAAAACACACGGGAAATAAATATTCATCTCTCGCGCGCGCGCGCACGAATCGTTAGATAAATATAATATTATAAAAATACACTGGCGGAAACGTCTGCAGCAACAGCTCTGTACGAGGAGTGTCGTCGACGATTCCCACAGCGTATGGAAAAACGTCGCGATTTTTCGCGTTTAATATTTAATAGTAATTGGCGTGTGAAATACGAATAACAAGTCGCGCGCGGAATATTAGCGTTTAATTCACACACACACACACACAACTCTTTCTGTTACAACAGCTACGCCAGAACGTACTTTTTCTACCTTAAAACGACTGAAAACCTACTTGAGATCAACAATGACTGAAAATAGACTAAATGGATTAGCTTTAGTAAACATAAATAAAAAAGAGGTCATTTCAGAAACTGAAATTATTGAGGATTTTGCAGAAAAAGCACCGAGAAAATTGCAACTCATAGATTGGTCAAAATAATTTTATACAATTGTATAATTTGTGTGTGTAATTTTGAGTATAATTTTATAAACTTATAATTTTTCTGGGATTAAACCGTTTTTATTATTAAATTAGGTACTATTACTATTTATTATTATTTATATATATATATTAACTTAAATCTGACTGACTGAAAATATAAACAAATTATTATTTTTGGTAGTAGGTAGTATATATGGTAAAATTTTAGACAGTGTGTGCCCCCCCCCCCTAAAAAAAATCCTGGATACGCCACTGCACACACGGTGTCTCATAAATCAAACCTCCTTCGAACGATGCGCGTGTTGTACCTACTTAACGAGAAAACCGTAACGCCGCGGCGGCCCTTTCATCGTCGTCGAGTTCTAGATCATAAATCATAAGAATAAAAAAAAAAACGGAACCCATTTTACTTTCATCGCGCGCGCGGATTCGGATAAACATACAACGTACCTGCGACGAGTATACGCGCGCTATGGTATTGTTTAATAACGACGAATTGCGATACGATAGTATGCCGTCGAAAACGTTCGTGGGAGTGTACGGTAAAATTCTCCGGACGCGCGCAATAAAATAACGTTTTGACCCCCGCATAGATTTCTCCGGACCGCCGCGTGATTTCGTACTCAAACAGCGATTTTTCGGTCTCGCGTACCCATAGCCAGGAGTCTCTCGTGTACGACATTGTAATATTATACGTACGTACGTACTACGCGTATATCGCGCTCGCGCCACGTGATTAATGACGGTTTTGAAAAAAGCCACTCGAATGCAAATAACTCGGACTATAGAAAGTGCATTTTCGGGATTAACTGGCATACCGATACGTGGCGAGCGCGTGCGTGCGGGGGCGCGCGTCTCGTCGAAATATCGTTCGCCGATGATAATATAATAACAACGCGATGGCGTCACACTGCGATTAACGGGCAAATGCGCAGTGATGATGATGATTCGACAAGTCTTTACGTTTTTTATTTATTCGTCTACTCAAACTATTATTATAAACATCATCGTAACACGCGCGAGCGGTGCCTGTGAAGATGCGGTCACACGAGTATTATTATTATTATATCATTTGTATAAAAACGCGCGCCGTTGGATAACTCGACGATTATTATAATATTATGTCAGCGCAGAGCAATAACAATAATATTATTATCGTTACAATGTGTACATTGTAGTAAATCGAAAAGGTTTTCGCGCGAGTTCATTAGAAGACGAGACGTTATGCGAGTTTTGTAACGACGACGCCGCCGCCGCCGCTGCTTTTTTAACGACCAAACGTATTAGCCGCGTCCATTTCGCCAATTCCGCGCGCGATAAAACTTTTATTGTTTATAATATTATGCGATTAATATCTTTACACGTATGAATAATATAAAAGTTTAACGCGCGTAATATTATTGTTGTGTTGCACACACACACGTGCCTATTTGCATTCGTATATATTTTCCGCGCTTGTATTAATCGACCGAAATATATTATATTATAATACGATGTTTATCATTCGTTTAACAGTCGATAAGACCTCAATTTATGCAAAGTGAAAGTAAAACGATACAAATTGTAATACAAATTATATTATTTTACGTATGCACGCGCGTATACAGAGTGTGCCGCAGTGTTTAAAATATTTTCGAGTAATTATTATTATTATTATAATATTATACTGTCGTCGTCGTCGTCGACATATTATATTCTCTATTGGCTTAAAACAAAAAAAAATAAATAACCACTAACAGCAACACTGGTATTATTATATCACCGACAATCTGCATAATTTAATGATAAATATATTATAAATATTGACATATATATATAATAATTACGTTATGGAAAATATAATATTGTAAACTTATTTATTTGTGTTGAAACCGTCGACGAATATAATTACACGCGCATAATGTACATAATATCATTATTATTATTATAGATTACGACTCGATATACGCGTATATTATTGCGACGCGCGCTAATTAGTATAGCATATTACAACGAAAGTATAATAATTAATATATTAATAAAGAACGCGCGAAATACTCTTCGTAGAGAGAACGGTTCGGCTTTTATCGATGTCAAAAATAATATTCAGTAGTCTCTACGATATAATATTATAACTCGGAGTTTAATTAAGCGAACGGTTTTTTTTTTTTTTTTTTTTAATTAAGATTTTTAAGAGAAATCAAAAGCGTGAATTTAAACGCTTTACGCTAACACACGGTCGTGTTGCTTTGTGTTAGATATTTATCGTTTTTATTCGTTAAACGTTACTTTTTTTTTTTGTGCAACAATAATATTATGTCATACGTCGGGTTAAGCCTAACGTTTTTTTTCGAACACTCGTTTTTACATTACATAACCGACCACAAAACGAATTAAAATAATGTACAAACTCGATTTTTTTTTTTCCGGTAAAATATCAATCGGGATAATATATTTTATAAATAAATACTCGTACACTTCACTACGGAAAATAAGTACGTGCGGGGCGCGTACGAAATATACGATTTAATCAAATTATCCTGATAATATCACGTCCTATCCGGGATCTTTTCGTCGAAAATCGATACGACTCGACGTTATACGCGAATTCGGTCGCGTCGTCGTTCATACTTGTAAATTTACTGTTTTCCAAGCGTATTATCGTCGAGCCTTATTCGTCATCGCAAACGCGAGATTAACAGATCACGTTGGAACGACGACGCGTAAAAAATGAGGAGAAAAAAAAACACACACACAAACGCTTCCCACCGCGAAGATTTTTAGAAGAAGTCTCGCGTATCACCTTCTTTGGCTACCGGTCGGGAGGTGGTCGGCGCGGCGGCAGTCACGGTCGTTTCGCAATTAATGAAAAATAAAAAACCGAATCCACGTGTTTGACTGGTGGTTATATACGTGTACGTACGTGTGTTATGAAAAAAAAAAAAAAAAATAATAAAACCGGAATTATAGTCTATCACTTGGTAAAATATCAAGTTATGTCACCGAATATATACGTGTATATAATATATGCGCGCATAAATGACATTCCGATTTTACACGAATTTCAATAATACGGGAAAATTTCTTGATATTATTATTATTTATCATAACGTTTCCACGGAAACTGCGCGCGTAATAATAATATAACACGACGAAATACGCTCACTGTGACCACGGCGGATAACGCGAGAAATTCATACATCTTTGTCGAACGCGCGTATCCTGAGAATATTATAATAATATGCTCCGTGTCCTGCGCGCCGACTTTAACACGGCGGCGTTAAAGTCTCCCGGTGACATTGCGCAACTCGTCGTTGTTATTATATCATATCGCGCGGGCGCCGCGGAAAAAAAAAAAAAAAACGTTATGTGACACCGCACTGAAAATACGGTAACACGTGGACCGCGTGATTTTTTTTTTTTTATCAATTTTATATAACATATATACGTATATTTATACTCGTATAAACTAACCGATTCACGTGGTCGTGCGTTATAATCGGCTGCTACGGGACGACGGACGCGTAAAAGTTTTGCGCCTTATTCCGCTTTCTAAGAGGGAAAGCAAAACGCACGCGCGCCTTCACCGCGGTACGGGCCGGCCGAGAGCGGCGCGCTGCGGTTTTGTCGTGCGCGGTCGCGGCCACAAGGCAGCTGGGTCTCCGCTAAGGAAACGCCGTGTGATAATTGCAACGCGCGCGTCATTAAAATAATAATAATAATAAGAACGCGCGTGACAAAAGTGCACGCGATAATAATACAAATATAGAACGTCGAGACGGCGACGACGACGTCTAAGGGCGTGTGTGAAAAATTAAAAAAATAAAAAAACCCAAGAGAACCGGACGTTTTCGAATTAAAATTAAAAAAAAAAAATAAATAAAATAGGTACTCACTCGTGCAGTGTGCTTCGGTGTCGCGGCTGCTGAGTCGATTTGTTGTGTTTTATATTCGATTGCGATTCGGTTTTCACGTTTTCGTGTGGTGTGTGTGTGTGTACTGCGGAGACGTTGACGGCGGGCTCGTCTTCAAGACGTGTACAAGTTCGTCGCCAGCACTACTTATATTATAAAAATATATATGAGACACTCGACGGCGGCGCGCGAAATAATGCAACGCGATTTCCTCTAGTCGTCGTCGTCGTCGTCGACGTCCTGCAGCGGCGCGCGTATGAATGCGTTTGTGCGGTGTTCGTATTATACAAGAGAACGGCGGCGTGTGTGAGACGCGACGGTGCGCGTGCGCGCGCGCGCGCGCTCCGTCTCGTCGTCTCCCGGGGGATACCGTCCGACAGGGGAGGATGTAGTGGAATGGGGGGAGGGAGGGCGGAGGAGGGTGGGGGGGCGTGAGGGTCATTCGCTCGGGGCGACGACGTAGCTATAATATTGTCGAGATTTTTTTTTTTTCCATAATAAATCGGTAAAAATCGGAAATCGATGACTGTGTGTGTATCCTCGAAAAACATTATTCATAGAGCCTGCGAAACCGATTTGGTTCCTCGACGAGATAGAAAAAAAAAAATGACGTTCGCATGAATGTTACGCGCGTGTGATGACGACGATCGTGCAATGCATTTTTATCGAGGCGCGGAGACAGCGAGGAGTACGTGACCGAGCGAGTATATTATATTCCGAGTCACACGTCGCGGGCAAGGCCGGAGATAGGATCGAAGATGAGGTCCTGGCGATGGGACTCGCGCAATAGCGCGCTTAGTTATGGGCGAATTCGATGTCACGGTTGTATACGATAAACATTTACTGCCCGATTTTATTGTTTTATCCGTCGAGAAGAGTTTCGACTATTATTGTTATTTATTATTATTATATCCATCATGTCGCAACTAAAGTGGCGGCATTATATAGTGTCGACGAGAATATTTACCCCGTAATTATCCTTTTTTCCCACCGCATTCTTTTCACTTATTGGATTCACGTGTTCATAAAAAAAAAAAGTCGCGGAAAACCACGACACTGCTATGCACGGTCCGGTTCGACGGCGGAGGAGGTTCCTGCCGGGGTCCTTTGTCGAGTCCTGCGGCCGTCGAGTTTATACGTTACGATCCCGGCAGTTCGACGTACGTCATATATTATTATTGTTATATAGCTGTCCAAACCATCGCTACTCGTTGGACACACACTCGGAGCAGACCGTTTCGAGTAGCTACCGCATACTATAAAATACAAGTACATATATACGTATAATGTATAATATTATAACAGTGGCTAGTTATAGCTGTGGTAAGACCTAATAATATAATATATTATGTTTAATGTGGCGTGAGGCGGTTGCAGTCGAGTATATTATTATTATTGTATAGGACGGGAGAAAGAGGAGAGACTGCGCGCGCGCGTATATATATTTATTACTATATAATATACGAAGGACGACCACTACACTATTAGGTACACACGCGCGGCATGTTATATCGGAGGAGAAGGTACATGTGCGTGGCGGCGGCGGCGGCGGCGAGTGTAGATTATTATTTTTTTTTTACGTTATTACTATATTGTACGCGCGTTATAATATTATTACGCGCGGTCCGGGCACCCAAAGTCTCGGCGCGAGGTGTAGTACACAGAATCATGATATAGCACCACCGACGATAGGGCGGGGGGAGCGTTTCACTTTCGACGAGACACGGCGCGTAATATACGCGAGAGCGTGTACGAGAGGGAATTTTCATGACACACGCGCGCGGCGCATATATAATATACAGGGTGATCATACACGTCAAACCGTCTCACGTCGTCGTTGCTCTCGATCTGCAGTGTACGATTCGCCGGGAGAAGAACGTCTGCCGGAGAGTCGGTGGCGACGACCTGAATGCTGAAGACTCCTGGCTATCCTTCGTACGACGCCGCCGCGCCGTCGTTTTCTCCGACGACTCGCAAAAGCCTCGTGTAAACATCCTGTCGTGATATTATATATTCATTAGTAGGAATTTCCAAAAGTATGCACGTTGAATAGCTACGGGAAAACAATTAGCCGGAGCGTATTATTTGAACGAAAAAAGCGACGAGGTTGAAAAAATCACCCTGTACACGTACGAGTATGTTCATACGCGCCGCGGAGGCGGCGCGACGAGTGCGACTATATAATAATGTGTAATATTAAAATATATATAATATTATACTCGGGGGACCGGTCTTCGCGCCTAAATTTTTCAAACCCGCGCGCGTCCCCCTTCGTCCTTGCCCGTTTTCTTTCACATATCGCGACACGCATGTAAATACAGACACGTAAATATATAAATATCTCATGTGGTTTTTTCAATGTACGAATAGGAAATTTGTACACGGGTGTGGGACCTGAGCCGCGACTGGAAGTCATACGGCGGCCGGTACAATCGACGCAGGAATGCATACGCATGCCGCTGCTGCTGCTGCTGCACACATAACCATAACGTGTGTAACAATTTATATACATGACTTACGCGCAGTTATTACAATAATATAATATGACGTTAAGGTACGCGCGCCAAACCTATCGCCGAGACGTTTTCTTTCCTCCCCCGCCGCCGTCGTCGACGTGTGCAAACCGGATGTGTACGCGCGCGCTCGCGTGTAAAATATAATAATACGTTTGCCCGCGTCGCAACGGACTCGGCCTGAAAGTATGACGCCGAACCTCGATTTTGGCAGCAGAAGCGCGTTCGGAGAGACCGTGAGTTTCTACAGAAATCTAGAATCCAAATTCGCTGCTCGCGACACAACAACAACAACAACAACGTGGTCGATATCGAAACGCCCGCGCGACTTTATATCAATGTTATCAAACTCGAATTATCGTATATTTTTTCGAAAAAAAGTACAAATTTTAAGTGTCCTCTTCGACAAAACGAAGGCAAAGATACGTACGAAATGCATTCATTGAAAAAATACGATGAAAAAATTAGAAAAATGTATTTTTATTGTGAGCTGATATATTTTTTATAGGAAACCGATCGAATATTTTTCAGGGTCGATTCGATAATGATCTGCATATTGTATTTACTGCGTTTAACACTCGGAAATCGATCGTTTGTCGGAAACGTCAGACGAGAGAAATACGCGCCCTCGGTTTTCCTCTTTGCACGATTTCACACCAACCGACGATTATTACGAAAAGGGATTTTCTCGGCGACGACGTATTGATACGAATTGTTGTGATTTATCGAGTTGTCGAGAGTTTCGTTGCACAACATCGTATAGCGACCCTAAGATTTAAGCTCTGCGCACATGTACCCTCTCGGCCACGTGAATTACGCTGAAATGTAATATTAATCCGTCGTCGTACGTATATCGTAATACTCGTGTAGTCTCGTATTAATTGCTCAAACACACACGCGCGCATATTATACTCGCACGACGTCTGGAGAAAAATCGCTCGCGTACATGACCCGCGACAAGGTACACGCGCGCGCGCGCTCGCGCGGTTCTTTGTTGTTACGATTATACAACTATCACATTTATAATAATATGTGTACGCGCGTATATACCATGTAGCAACCGATAAACGATCGACACACGTGCCGCGGTGTACGACGAAAAAAAAAAAAAGAAACATTTTGAGCGCGACAAGAGTAAAATATACGATCGGTGGCGGAACTACACGTAGCTAAAGGTGTGATTTCAAACGATTTGACTCGGGAAATTACAATATTATTTAAAAAATATTAACTAAAAACCTCGTGAAAGTTTTGGTTTTAGTTATAAAATATGTGAATTCGCTCGATAAAGTCTCAAGTCGAATTTTCTACTCGAAATGCGTATGAAAATAAAATACAATTTTTACCGGCTATGGTAAAATGTAACACCGTTTTGATCGAATCGTAATATCCTGATTTTACACGATTTAATCATGTAAATTATTCTTCTAATAAAATTAGATAAAATTATTATATCTAGAGTTCCGCCACCGAGTATGATAATTTATTATTATCGCGCGTCTCGAGTTTTTTTCACTCCCGGAAACGTCCCGTCGTCGTCGCGCGTTTTTTCATACTACCCGACTGTAATAATACGGCGAGCATAACGACGCGTCGTGAAACAATAGCGCAAATCCTTTTTATTGAAAATTCTATCCTCGCGAAAGTCTAACGTTATAAATATAAAATAAATATATAATATTTCAGTCGGACGGATTCGGTAAAAACGAAAAAAACATTCGGCCTGTTTTTTTTTTTTTTTTTTACGTGGGTTTTCGCGCGTACAGAAAAATTTATATTTTTTTCCTAATGATAATTGGTTTTTAATTTTTACGATATTTAATACCGACGGACGACCTTCGGCCAGAATTATTATTACTTTTCGAACGCAACGATTTATATCGTCGTTACTTTCAAATTCGATCGAATTAACAAAGTAATACTTGAACTCGAAACCAGTATAATAATATACGTATCTACTCGCCGCGCGACGACGACGACGTCTCGCCGACTTTTGATTTTCAAAACTCCTATAGAAAACCGTTTTACAATATCGTTCGTTGCGATTACCTCTGTCTCGGCGCGGAACAGAATTGTTTAACATAAATATTATATTACTAAGCGTTGCACATATTTTAAACCGATGAGTCACAGTGATTTTAAACCGAATTCGTTTGAAAATGTCTAGGACGAATAAATGACTAATCAATAAATAATAATAAATAAATAAAATAAATTTTTGTCAGTTTTAAAAAAAAAGGTAACATTAATGTATGTGAATATTTCATCGCCATACGTATTAGTTATTTAAGTAGAAAAAATAAATCGTTAGTTATTTAAGTAGAAAAAATAAATCGTTTTTTTTTTTGGTTCATTCCTAATCGAAAAACAAATTTGTTAAAAGAACGACACAAAACGCTTCGTAAAAGTAAAGCGATAGATCGGATTTATCGATAATATCTCAACGGTTTACAATTTTACGCGGTTTTAAAAAAGGTTTTTATTTTTGCCGTCGTTACTATAATTTTAAATTTAAAATCAATTAACTTCAACAGAGAGAAAATATATATATATATATATCAAGCGTTAGGTCTCCGTAAAATATTTTCTTTTTTTTTATCATCGTCGTTGCTTTTTTACTTGGGAGAAAGTTTAACGTTGTGTCAGTGTTTAATGAAATGTAAAAACTTCTTCGGCTATTTAACGCGAACCGTATTTGTTTTTATTTAATTAAAAACGAGTTAAACGCTAATATTATTATCGCGGCTAAATAATTTTCAAAACGACTATAAAAAAAAAAAAGGTACAAACTATAATAATTATTATAAAATGATTACCGCGCCCGTCAAATCGTATTTCTTTAAATACGCACACTAGGCGACATACGTAGAGTTGGTGTTTACCATATTATAACGATTCGTCTATTGATATTTTTTATCCGCGGACGTTTTTTTTTTGATAATTGTTTTTTAATACGCATTTCATTACCGGGGACGACGCGCGACGTCTAATACTCTGATCTAATATTGTTTCGCGCGTTTCGGACGGAAAAAAACTCGCGCGGACGTCGTTGTCCGAGACATATTATACAGGAGTGCGCATGCAGCGGAGGTGACGCGAAAAACATTATTGTTCGATAACTGTTACTCGGAAATTTCGATTTGCCCACACGATTTTGTTTCGCATTGTGCTCGCAATTGTTGTTGCTCAAAACGATAACGTTATGCAAGTCGAATTTTATACTACAGTACGGCGGCGGCGGCGGCGCTTAAGGCGATGCAGCAGCTAGACGGCAACGCGCGAGCGCGCGTTATATATTTTTTTCTAAAACTCGTTCCATTAGATTTGGCCCAATTTGACGGGGGAAAAAAAAAAAATAATAAATAAAATATCAAATACCCGACCGTAATATTATGATTACGATTTAAATATTACGTTTATTATGCGTACGTATATTATTATTACGATTGTCGATTCGGAATAAAATCGTCAAACGTTTCGAGAGTCTATTGTAATGTTTTTACAGTCCTAGTAACAACTCGTCCGTTGCTCGACGTCCGGCTCGAATGTAAATCCAACTCGCGCGCGCATGCCGAGAGAATTCGAAAACGGACGAGCGATTGTTGCTCGGCGAGGCAGTGTTTTGGGCGCGACGGACTAATTTTCGATTAAAATACGTAATCGATTAGTTTTTTAATTGTTTAATCGTTATTGATATCGGTAAATGGTGATTGTAATCGTTCATCATCACCGCCGAATTTATAATATTACTGTTAAATTAATTCATTAGTTTATTAAAAAAATTTTACAACAGCTTATCACCCCAATAATAATATTATAATAAGGATAAGCGAATATTTTCGTTCTATAAATGTTTACTTATCAGAAGAAAATAATCGGGAACGTAACTAGGTAACGATATGAATTGAAAATTAGACGTGAAAAATATAAAAACGAGAAATTTTAATAACGAAGATTTAATCGTGATTACGAATCAATATTGTGATTAAACTATTAGTTTTTTAGTGGTGACGAGTGATTATAAAATTCGACTGTAATCGTTAATCGTAAATTCACAGCGACCAAAGTAGAGAAAACAAAATCGTCGATCGCGAGAACGATTTATATATATAAAAAAAAAGAGGTCTAGGTCGCGTCGTATAAACACGAGTGTGTTATGTTTACCATTATTCACGGTTTTCTAAAGAAATCGAAACGATGACGTACTACGATACTGGTCGTATTTATTAATTTATTAAAAATTTTATATAAACGCGTCGAATTCATCGCGCCTTCGAACGTCTTCGAATCGGGTTCGTACACCACCTGTAGTAACGGCGGCCACGCGTTATTTTGAAATATTTCGTCACGTTTTTTTTTTTTTTTTTTAGAAATCTCTCGACCCGGTCTCTGGTATCTCTCCTAAACGTCACCGCGCGCGCGCATATTATTATTATTATACACCAGAAACATTATTCAAATCGTTATGCGTTACAGTTTTCACGAAACTATGAGGAGTTTTGTAAACCGCCGCGTAGAGTACACCTCCATGGCGGTCGTGTTTCGTATATTGCCAAAGCCTACATTTTTACGCCTGTCTCTCTCTCTTTACGATTATTATTATTATACGTACGTATAGGTACCTACGCGTATTCGTTATTATTTTCGCGTAAACACGTAGGCGACTGTGTATTGTGCGCGGAAAAATAGAAGAGAAAAAAAGGTACGTTTATCAATTATTATTTTGGATCGGTATGCCGTCAACATGTATATGTAATATATGCAACGTTTTTTACTCGGAGGATCCCGGAGGAGACGGTTCGCCGAGAGAACGAAAGTTACCAACGACTCGGTATAAGGGCGCGCGTGTGAATTCCACCTCGATATTACAGTCTCGAGCACTACAATATTGGAACGTATAATAAAGATCGTTTGTTAATCGATAAAACTCGCGTGTTTTTGCACTCGTAAAATAATAATTTAAATACTCTAAGGCCGATCGCACACCAAAAGAGCAAAACTGTGTTGGTCATTTTCGTTTTACTAAAAAACAATTTGTTTCATATAAGCGCGTATCAGTTAGTCAAGTCGAGGCAAAACAAGAACCTGCAATCACTCGCGTTTTGCGTATTTTCAAATTGACCACTACACTTTTCTGTTTACTGGTGCGTGTTTCGTTTTACCTCTTATTATATATTTTCATTTATACTCTAGTTACTAAAATTATTATTATCAAACTATAATTACGTATCTTTAATAACCAAAATGTCATCTGATGAAGAATAGTTGCCATTTTGGTACACTCTACTCGATTTAGAAGAAAGGGATAAAAAAAAGTTATGGGTAGTTATCCGTCGAACCAAAAACGTATCACTCACAACGTGATTTTATCATTTATATGTGAATTACGATCAGGAATACGATCAGACGAAAAGAAAATGATAAAAATTATATTATATGACTGATGGTGTTTAAAGCGAAAATGTTTTCGTTTTGTTTTTGTCGTACGTATGCAACGTTATTTCCTATGTTTTATTTTTAACAAAACTGTGTTCGGCTGACTAACACTGTTTAAAGCAGTTTTGCTCTTTTGGTGTGCGTCGGGCCTAAGAGAAAAAATACGTTTCCAATCGAAAACGACTACCAAACGTTCAAAAAGCGATTTTTATTTCGTTTCGATCGGTATCGTTACTTTTCGCGCGCGCGCGTGGCCAAAGTCGACTGAAATTATTTTAAACCGTACAAAACTTACGCGTCGCTTCGGACGATTTCTGGGCGGCGGTTAATTATCAGATTGACGCAACAGATCTCAGTAATGAGCGGTAGAAAAAAATTGAGACATATGAGCGCAGACTCTCCTCGGAGAACACGAGACATAATTATTATTATAAGAGTAACGACACGGAGAATAAATAATAAAAAATAGGTACACCGCGCGCGCTAACGATGACTAACAAGAACGCGGCGCGTTCCTATTGAATTCCAGTCGATCGTAATGAAATAATTCTAAATGAAAATACGTCGTTCTCGTTTGTGAAAAAAAAAAACCATACGTTTATATTAATTATTATTACACACAAAATATTTTCGTTATTATGTTTTTTTTTGTTTATTTTTTCACGCCGTTACCTCGAAGTTATCGATTTATTACGCGCGCGCGTTTATATTATTATAATATTTCGTTTATTCGATTTGTCGAATTCGTTACATAAATATATATTATATTATATTTTATATCGACTCAAGTGGGATATTCTTTTCCAAAACACACGCGCGTGCATGCAATATAAGACGACAACTAATTAAAAATATTACAATAATAATGTAATATACGTTTTATATAAATTTGATATTATGTAGCCGTTACATAAAAAAAATACACGCGCGCTGTAAACTGCAAGGCTGATTGGAATAATCGTTATAAAATCGTTTTACGAGTTTATTGATATTATGACGCGTTTAATGGAAACAAAACGACGTTCGAGACGTTTTTCGAATACACCGACGACGACGTAAAACTTAAAATAATCCATCCCCGAGGTGGTGTAATCGTATATTTCCGACGACCTTAAAGGTTTGATTCACCACGGTGAAAGTGTACGAATACGAAAAATACGCCTCCTTGTGCGGCTTTGTGTGATAACGACGACGGTTGAAAATGTTCTCGTTTTCTGGCCGTCGTCGTCGAAATAATACGTTTCGGAATATAATTTAAACACACCGGGCAGCACTTTAAAAAAAAAAAAAATAATAATTTTTTTATGTACACTTGCACGCGCTTTTACGTGGCTCGTCGTCGTTAAGAAAGTGGTTTTTTTTTTTTTTTTGAAAACGCGAGAATAAAAACTATACGCGCGGCAATGTCAAGGACTCGATTTCGTTGGACTCTTTAAAATATTTATATATATATTTTAAAAACCTGATGTTTACTAATGACATTATTATAAATATAACATGACGCGCGTATTTAATGGTCGACTAGTAATTACAACGGCGGCGGCGGCGGCGGTTTGAACACTGCTCGCGCGAAAATACCCGCGATTTCTTAAAAAAAACAACAAACGTTTTCGTAACGCACGCAAAAATTTCAAACGGTCTATAACGGCGGCGCGTTTCCTAATAAGTCGTTATTATTCGTTTGTTCTTAAAAATTGACAAACGCGTGCCCCCCCCCCCTCACATTTGTGATATTATTATTATTATACAGACATAGAATCCAGAATACTCGGCCGCGGGCGCTTTTCGAGACACTCGCGCCGGGCACTTTCATTTTTATTTTCATATTAATCATTAACAACGAATACGAGAGACGCGGTTGCCATCGTCGACGTTGATAATAAACAGTTTTTAAATGCATTATACGTATTATACCCGTGAAAATCGTTTTCAGCCTAATTGTTTGCTCGCAGATACAAATCGCAGGTGTAATTATTATACTACGCGCGCGTTCACTCGAATGATTATTTTTCGCGTTTGATATTTCTTCAGACGAGTCGATTTTTACGACAATACGACGCGGATCAATATAAAATGCGTAAAATTTTACTCACGCTCTCAAACCGCTGAAAACGTCCCGTTTCCGCGCGTAACTTTTTCCGTCGACCAAACCTGCACACTCGAGTCGAAAATCAATTCGCTAAAACAACAAAATTACAAAATATATAAAATCATTTTGAATACAAACTATTAAATATATTTTAACGATAATAAAATTAATTTAATAATCTTTTTTTTATTATTTACGAGTAGGGCAGAGGACTTTTATTGTGCATATGAATGCATATTTTGCGTTTTTTCGGTTTTTAGGGCAAATTTCTTCCATTTTATACTTTTAGACGCATAGTTTAAATAATTTTATAATTTTACCAATATTTTTTCGTCGACGTTTTTATTTATTGATCAACGATATTTCTCGAGATTTGCCGATCAGATCAATATGCCCTATAAATTCCGTTGACGTGGAACGTTCTTTTTCGATGTTTTGAAAGTTTTACGTTTGACAATTTGAAAAAACACCTTATTGTCCAATGCAACTTGCAAGGTAAAAATTTGTGTTCATCTTAAATATTTGAAACTAAAATATTTTGTTAATTGTTTTTTAGTAGTCGAAGAAGTTGAACGTTTTGAAGAAGTATCCAGTTAAAATAATAATTCAAATGATTAATTGTAAGTTGTTAAATAAAGTCGAAAATAAAATGTATTCATCAAAATAGTGAGTACACCGACAGAAAAATTCTTATTTTTCGTTCAAAAATATTCACTTTAAAATGCATATTTGGTGACTTTTTAGAGCTACAAGTCCTCCGCCCTATTTATGAGTATTAACCATTAAATACTATATAATATAATTATTACTTTGTTTATTTATTTTCTAACATTTAATGAAATACCAAATCATACCGATCTCGAGCGGGCGATAGATATATTATATTATATTCATTATCGATAGTCGTCACGCGTACGATTAATAATTGAGTGTTTCGCCACGGCGGCGATCTATGACGCGACAGTCTATGATGTCGACAGTTTGTTTTTCATCGCGCAAACGCGTCATGTACGTTTTATTATTATCGTTTCGCTCCTCGTTTTTTCACCGAAACCTTGTGCGGGGGAGGTTTGTATAAATGCGTCGCGTTTTTTTCATACTCTCCCGCAGTTAAAGGTCAGTCCCGAGTGTACGTATTTCGCAAGACGCGAAGATTCTTATCGATAGATCGTATAAATCGATCGCATTATCCCCGCGCAGCACACACGGCGAGATCGTCTCGGTCTCGATCCTCGCGGAGCCGAACGGATCCGGCGCGCGCCACGTACAGACTGTCGGGGCCATTTTTTCCCGTTAGATATGCTCGTCGGACGAACGGGGGGAGCTCCGGGGTCTCCCCTTGCCCAACCCTAAGCGATTGCGATGCCCGCGCGGCGCCGTAATGATATTATAGTGACGTAAATATGCCTCGCGCCGAGTGGGTCGGACCGCGCGCGAGGAACGATGACATTATACGATAACGAGCGCGCGTACGAATGTTTTAACTAATTGCATAATTATATTTTATTATATATTGTAATATCGACGTTGCACAAAACGGGTCGGGACGACGACGTGTCATACGGATGACGAACGGATTATTATATATAGCAGGGGTGGCCACAACGAGGCTCGAATTTAGACTAAAACTAATAAAATTCTGTTAGAATCGTTAGAAACGTAAGATAAAACGTGTGTTTGTCGCCACCGGTTTCGTTATTCGTTTAAATTAATTAAATCTAAATATCCATCTGTCTGATGAACATTTAAGTGAACTTGTGCGAACTGCGCTTACAAATTATCAGCCAGATTTCAATAAACTTGCAGAAAAAATGAACACTCGAAAAAGCACTTCTCTCGAGTAAAACAACAATAATGTTAATGTCAATAACGATCGTTTTTTGTGTAGTGTAAAAAATAAATGTTCCTTTATTTGATTTAAAATGAAAAATGTGTCTTCATCGCTTTACAATGTGGCTCGCCTCGAATTACTTTTATAAATTTGCGGCTCCCCGAGTTAAGGTTAGTGGCCACCCCTGATATATAGCGATAGAAATCGGTTCGCGGAGGTGGTGCGAAGTTTGGGGCGAAAACTTTGGGCTCGGACGAGATGATACGAGTTCAAAAACAGAAAAATGCCAACGTCGGCTCACTATTCTCGGATCGAATTTATCGATTTAGTTATAACTAGGGCTCGGAAGTTGTTGCATTTGCAACTTTTTTTCCATTGCTTGGATTTGTTGCCAAGTAGGTTTTAAATTCATTTCATGGGAGGACGAATTTAAATCTAAAAGTTTTTAGTGCAATGTTTTTTTCAATTTTAGCTATTTTTTCAATTTGACTGCAATTTTGTTGTTTTTTTTCTCATTTTTGTACAATTTTATATACTTGTAAATTGTGAATAACATAATTTTATTTTTTTTTGAAGGTAAGAGGCATGTTAAAATATATATATATATTTTTTTTTTATAGTACGCGTATTGATTGTTATTTCGAGATTTAGATCGACCGGAAATGCGTTAAGACGATGCCGCGGTTATTATTTAATACCCATATTATTTTTCAAAAACTAATCTAGAAATATCGCGGTAAATATGACGGTATATCGTGATTTGTAGATTGTACCTACTATATTGTATAGTTTTAAGTTTATTATAGAATTTTAGTTTAGTATTCACTTCTTCAGTCTACAGCAGTGATGGGCAAAGTACGGCCCGCGGGCCAACTCCGGCCCACGAAAGTATTTAATCCGGCCCGCCGAGGGTCCATCGACATGGATAGTATATATTATATTATGATTAAAAGCTTTAACACAAAATGCATTTTTTCTATAATTCTGGCCCTCCTCTAGAATTTCTGAAACTTTGTGGCCCCCCATTAAAAAAGTTTGCCCACCACTGGTCTACAGGTATTCAGTCGTTTAGTGTGTCGCGTGTTTCGTCGTATTATACGTTTGTGTCTTATTATTCCGTATTGAAGTCGAAATTACCGAAAAATAAGCAATCAATGTCTATAAAAAAATAAATAGTTAACTTGTAACTAAAAAAACATTAATAAAAACAAATTTTAAGCGCGATTTTTAAGTGCAATGCAATCAATTTTCAACGTTTTTTAGTGCAATAACTTCCGAGCCCTAGTTATAACTATCGCTCCGTCGTTTCCGGCAGAATTCCCAAAACCTTTTTCCGCGCGCGCGTAATTTATAATATAATACGCGCGTATATAAAGTACGGTTTTTGAACTTGAACGCCGCCGGGGTAAATATGCGCGTCCTTGCACCTGCAGCGTCCGGCAAATGCGACGGCACGCGGCGTGACGACGACGACGACGTTATAATATTATAGTTACAAAAGGGGGTATTTCCTCTTTGGCGTTATTACATGACCGCGTTGACATTTCGCACGGTCGAAATAACACGTTTAGCGCCGGCGCAGTTTTATTACATATCACACACCGACCTCCGCCGTGGTGTACCAATACATATTATTATAATGAGATATCACGTTTAGTTTTTTTTTACGAATCGTCGCCGCGGTGGAAAAACACGGTGAAAAACGTCGAGTTTTCATCCCCCCTAACTCTTTAACGCGAGTGCCCGCTTATTAGTGGAAGGCAAGAAGAGAAGAGGCGTTTTGGATTTTCGAGCCGGTTGTTTTTCATTTTATACGCGCCTTTGGTGAAGGGTTTCAACCGAGTGGGTTTTTCGCCGAATGTCGTCGCGCGGATTTGTAGAAAAAGAAGCTAAACGTATCGCACACGAACACGACGGAATACCGGATCGCCGAAAAAATCTGTTCGAAACGCCCAAACACACCTTTTATAAACAATATTAGTCGTCGTCGTGCCGAGGAAAACAATAAACCGGCGGCGGCGGCGTGCCGTGTGCATCGGATCGCCCATGAAATATCCGCAGATGACAATATAATAATAATAATATGTATGGTTGCACCACGCGCGGCGGCGGATAACATCGTCGATCATATATGAATTATTTCATTATATGCGCCGGCGCAGTTTTATTACATATCACACACACCGACCTCCGCCTAGGAGGTGTACCAATACATATTATTATAATCACGTTTTAGTTTTTTTTTTTACGAATCGTCGCCGCGGTGGAAAAACACGGTTAAAAACGTCGAGTTTTCATCCCCCCCAACTCTTTAACGCGAGTGCTCGCTTATTAGAGGAAGGCAAGAAGAGAAGAGGCGTTTTGGATTTTCGAGCCGGTTGTTTTTCATTTTATACGCGCAGATTTGTAGAAAAAGAAGCTAAACGTATCGCACACGAGCACGACGGAATACCGGATCGCCGAAAAAATCTGTTCGAAACGCCCAAACACACGCGCGGTTGCCTTTTATAAACAATATTAGTCGTCGTCGGTAAAAAAAACGTCGTCGTGCCGAGGAAAACCATAAACCGGCGGCGGCGGCGTGCCGTGTGCATCGGATCGCCCATGAAATATCCGCAGATGACAATATAATAATAATAATATGTATCGTTGCACCACGCGCGGCGGCGGATAACATCGTCGATCATATATGAATTATTTCATTATATGCGCCGGCGCAGTTTTATTACATATCACACACACCGACCTCCGCCTAGGAGGTGTACCAATACATATTATTATAATCACGTTTTAGTTTTTTTTTACGAATCGTCGCCGCGGTGGAAAAACACGGTGAAAAACGTCGAGTTTTCATCCCCCCCAACTCTTTAACGCGAGTGCTCGCTTATTAGAGGAAGGCAAGAAGAGAAGAGGCGTTTTGGATTTTCGAGCCGGTTGTTTTTCATTTTATACGCGCAGATTTGTAGAAAAAGAAGCTAAACGTATCGCACACGAGCACGACGGAATACCGGATCGCCGAAAAAATCTGTTCGAAACGCCCAAAACACACGCGCGGTTGCCTTTTATAAACAATATTAGTCGTCGTCGGTAAAAAAAACGTCGTCGTGCCGAGGAAAACCATAAACCGGCGGCGGCGGCGGCGTGCCGTGTGCATCGGATCGCCCATGAAATATCCGCAGATGACAATATAATAATAATAATAATATGTATCGTTGCACCACGCGCGGCGGCGGATAACATCGTCGATCATATATGAATTATTTCATTATACACGAGCGGTAATAATAATAATAATAGTATGAATGAAAAATCGACGCGAAAAAATAAACACAAATTAAAAACTAGATCTGGGTTAACTAAAGTGAGTTACACAACAGCGTAAAAAGGCACACCGGGCACTCCACCCAACGAATAACCTACATTTTATAATACAACAAACGGCATTATACGCGTATATAATCTACGCGTCCTATAGAACGCGCGCTCCGATTATTATTATTATTATTGTTGTTGTTCGATTGTGTCCCGTAAACGGATCATTTGTGGGTAGGCGCCGAGGATAATATATAATATATACTAAATATAACGCGTCAGAATCGCGTAGATCCTGTTCCTGTGGAGACGCGGCGACACCGTGACGATCGATCGCAAAAGTAAACGAAAAGAAAAACGTCCTTGGAAAACGTGATAAAGTCCTCCGCCCGCCCTTGTTATATGCTTTCGAACGATTTAGAAAAAAAAATCTCTTACCGATCGACAATCAAAACACCAGAGATATAAATTACAGAGTGGATAAAAAATTCGCAGATACCGTTTCGACTATACTCTTATACGATGCAAAATAAAAAAAACTAATCCCCGATTTCAATTCATTCCGCGCGTTCGATATACAATAATAATTATAATCATCGTAAACGCAACGAGTTCGTAATCCGATAACGGGAGTAAAATAAACTGCAGTGACTTACTCGATATTTGTTCGTCCTGGACTTTTATTCTTCGCTCCCGTTCTCTTACGATATTTGAATTCCTTTACGCCTCGTCCTGCGTTTTGGTAGGGATAAGGAACCCGGCGTGTTGACAATGACTCGGTGCTTCTGTACGCCGAAAGGACTGACGAAACGCGTCCTCCACAAGTAGTCTGCAATCATATAGGCCGCGTTTTAATATTTATATAGTCATTGTTGTTTTCCGTCGTAGGACGATCTCGACGTTCGCGTACGTACCTATACAGAGCGACCCGCCGATGACTTTTGTTCTAAATGACGTCTTTGAAATCCGATTGCAAGACGATTCGGAAACATATAGCCGACTTGGTCTGGAAAATAAAGGATTCAATTAGCGACGAACGCGATTTTATAGTATTTATCGCACCACAAACCGAACCGTTTCAAGCCGTCATCGGGTAGTGGTGATTTGCGAAACACGCGAAGACCTCTGTAAGGATTCGACGAATAAAAACCCGAAAAATCGCAAAAATATTATACCATTCGGTAATAAAGTCGTCGTCGGCCCGAACGCGGCGGCAGGAACGAGGCGCAGGAGAGCGAAAAATCCGTTTCGATTTTCCCGACTTGCAACAATAACAAGCCCATTGTGGAGACGGTTTTTTTTTTATTGTTTTTTTTTGTGTTTATTAATTACGATACGATATTTTAGTAATACCACAAATGGTATTTTCGTTGGACGACGAAGTTTATCGGGCGTTATACTTTCACTTAACCGACCGGTTTTCGCCGTCGCGTACGTACCGCGCGCGCGCGTATCCTATCGATCGTGTAGTTTTACAAATTCCGTATACGTCACACGAACGCGCGCGCGCGCGCGCGCGATGGTGTAATAAGCGATAAAATATCCGTTTTGTCTTCGACCAACAAGATCTCTCGACGCGTAAAATTTCAAATAAACATCGTAAACCGACGAATTCCCCGACGACGTACGTAAAAACATAATCGTTCGGACGACTTAATTTTCCCCGCCGCCGCCGCCGCCGCCGCCTCGTGACGGTATGCCTTTTTCGTCTCGTCGTCGCCGACGATTATTAACGCGCGGTGAAACCGACGACGACGGCGAAACCTTGAGTGGGCAGACCGCGTAAAAATACATAATACGTGTGTGTATTACGTGTGCGATATTTATATTTTATATCCGGTATCGGAGCCGCGGCCGCATTATAATAATATTATCCGAGTCGCGCATCTCCTGGGCGCGATGACGATGACGTTTCGTCCTGATGTCGGACGGAATTTCTAATGACAAATCGTCGTCGTCGTCGTTCGACGATTTTCAAAACGAACGGGTTAAAGCCACAGTGGTGTAAGCGCGGTGTTGTAAAAAACACTTTTAAAAAATATATTTAAATACACATATTATTATATCCACTTTGAAAGTATTTAGAATACATTTCAAATACTTTAGACGAAAAATTTAATATCGTTAGGCAATACACTAGTTCACGCATCTATCGTTTTGACCGTACGAGTATATTATTGAAGTTTAATTTATGAAATTGATAATTTTAATTCAATATTATCCGAAATAACGTAAACGATTAATATACGATTTAAATGGTTTTAATATGCCTAGTTTCACTCGGAATCTAAAAACCAACTTGATTTGGTTGCGTTTTTAAAGAGTCCTACCTGTTAAAGAGTATTTGAATTTTAAATACAGAAAAAGTATTTTGAAAAGTAGTGAAAAAGTATTTTAAATACAATTCAAATACACTAGTGGAAAATTATTTAAAAAGTATTCTAAATACTTTACGATTATTTACTTCTACTCAAATACTTTACAAGACTTTGGGTGTAAGTCATATTTTTTGTAAAAATTAGTTATATACGTTATTGTGGGCATATCTTTGAAAGGCAAAGTGAAACAAGTCACCACTAGATGCTTGAAACTTGACCCTCCGGGTAATAATTTCATCGGGGAATTTATTTTCGAGTTTTTAATAAACCGTAAGGTTTATATGACTTGCACCACTATGGCTTTAACCCACTCAAATAACAACCATTAGATTTGTTTTTACCGCGAAACCTTTGACGAAAATGGGCCCCCCCCCCGTAAACCCCCCCGTTTTAGCGGATTTAAAACGTTATATTACAAAGGTTCCCAAACTGTGGGTCGCGACCCAAAAGTGGGTCGCGATTATACTTTTGGTGGGTCGCGCTATATTTTTAAATAGTACTCATCTATTATTATTATATTAATTTTTTGTCGAATGGTTCACTAAAAAAAAAAAAAAAGGGGTCATTCATTGATATCGTGGGTCGCCAGATTTTAAAAAATTTCCAAAATGAGTCGTACAATAAAAAGTTTGGGAACCTCTGTTATATTATATTTTAATAATAATATCGTAACAAATATATTACACGGTCGACGGTAATTATTATTCGTACGTTCGTAATCATCGCGAGCGCGCCGCGGTTTTCGTTGGCCGACGACAACGAGAGAGAGAAAATTGGTTTGTTTTAAGCTCGACCGTCGGGCTCGTAATATACGTGTATTGCCGCAGCGGTTATCGTTAATTTATAATCAATAACAATGATATAATAATGCCTATATATACATGTATGTATATGTAATCGAAAAACTAAACGAAACTAATAAATTATACAGGTCGTGTTCGTAAACACAATGGTTTACCAACACACACTTTTTATCGAAAGACAATAAATAAATATTAAACGCGTGACGCAACAATAACAACACTCACCGTTTGAATTTCCCGATGATTTTATTCATTTTTTTTTTTTTTTTTCCGACCAAACGTCTCGTTTTCGACCGAATCGTCTTCGAGGTCTTTCGGTAAGAGTTGTGTACCCTTTGACGCGTTCTCGTAAAACAGAAAACAATAAAAAAAAATAAAAAAACCAATAAAATAATAATATTATTAAAATATCGTACGCGAGGGATTATGGGTGGCGTGCGGCGAGCGTGTGCATAAAGTGCCAAACTTTCTCCAAATCAGGCCCGGCTGGTTTCTATCACACGAAATACATAACGTCTATTCGAACGATATACCAGTTATATTATATTATATTTATTTTTTAAATTTCTAATTACGATACACGTAGCCGCGATTCGAATAATTGTTACAAAATTGTTTTTACTCGTGTAAAACACGTGTGTAGGTACAATATAATGTACGTTTATATTTTATGTAATATATTTTTACACGCCGACCGTGTCATCGTCTGCGTACAAATTGAAATTCGAATCGATAGTCGCGCGTTACAAATTCTCCGCGGCGGCGGCGGCGGCGGCGGCAACGACGACGTCTCGTTGTGACTCGCAATAATGATTTATTTGAAAAATAAACTGAAATAATTACATAACGCGTTGGTTTTATGTTTTTTAATGGGCTGCAGATCGAATACTAAATGCGATAGATAACGAAAAATGCATTGTTTCGTGCCTACGTCGTCGTCGTAGGTTCGATATGGTTATCGAATACGTTTTCAAGTGCCAAGTAAAAAAAAACCGTTACGTAATTAAACGCGGTCAAACTGTAAACCGTTAAATAGAGGTGCCCACCCCGATTTCAAATGTTAGACAGAAATTTAGTCGAATATTTTCAGGGGAGTTAAACCCATAAACGTCCGCCTAAATTATAGACACAAACGTGCACAAACCAAACGTTACCGTTTGTAAAAAAACAAAACACGTGAGTTATCTAATAATAGTTTGAAAAAAATTTATATTTCTATAACGACGGAAAATCGAAAGAAAAAAACCGTCTGATTTCTTCCCTTTTTTTAATTCGGTTAATTCAGAAACAAATTAATATTTAAAATAAAAGACTATTATTACTTGTATTTTTTCGGAGCGGCTTACGACTTTTTTACTCAAACAAATACGACGACGCTACATATTAGCTTGGACGTAGGACTTGAATGCATCGTGAGAAGTTTGTTTCGTCTAAAAAAAATAATAAAACGAAAATTAGATTAAATTATTATTTTTTCAATCCCGTGGTCTACGAACCGAAATATTTTGTTCTTGAAATCTTACGTCGTTTTGGAGCTCCTACAAAAAAATATAAACTTATCCTTTACCTGTTATAGTCAAAACTTAATACGCGCGGAAAAAATGAATCATAAAAAAAAAAATCGTCTTGGTACGTCTCGTGACGAGTATGCGACGGCGGACGAATCAACTATATAATATAATCAGTGTAAATTTAAATAAAATTAACTTGCGGTAAATATATCGGTCCGAAAAAAGGTTTTCCACCTAATCGATTTCACCTCGTCGTCCCTGTTGTCGACCATTGTATTGGCAGATAGTAGGCGTCGCGACGAGAATATGAGTTTAATTAAATTTGTTCATTTGAACTTTGTACCCTAAAGACCATTGTTTTGCCATTGTAGGCGGTGTGACGCAATTACAACCGGATGCATTTTGTTTGTTGTTCGAATTTTCAACACGACCCTTGTGCACACGAACCTATTTATGCATCATCGATCTATATTATGTTTATGACAATCTATCGTCATACATACGTACATAAGTATATATTATATACTTGGGTATGTATAATATGTACCTAGATACAGGTGCACCTAGAAAAAAAGAAAAGAAAAGAATACACGCCCGCGTGCGAAGCTACAATAATAACACACAACTATGAATGCGAATAGATATACCCCGTAGGCATCGTCGGGGAAGATTGCTCAACTGGCGGTGACATTAAATTCTAAACCGTAGTGAGTCACAAACTATGTGACCTATGTGTGATATATGTCTAGTCTATTGCGGCGCTTACCCACCCACCCACCAGCAGCACACACGGTGCATAATGCATTGTACGATTTTTTATTCTTTTTTCCTACTGGAAACGTCGTCGTCGTTGTTGTTGTTGTTGTTGTTGAAACTCGCGTCGAGTTACGTGAAATTACAAAACGTCTCTTTTGTGCGCCGCAGAACCGCTTGAATTCAAAATAAGAGAATTGCAGCGTCTCCGCCGCGCCAGATATTATATTATATAGATACCGTTGCATCGGAAGAAGTTTCGTCACGACGACGCACAATATAACGTTACGACGTGAAGCTACTATTATGTGCCCCACACACGCAAGAGACGAGCCAAGTGTTTGTTTTCTCAAACGGATTAAAATAAAATAGAAGTGTATCCGACGCAAATGTAATGTACGGTTTTTCAGTGTCGAAAGAACGAAAAGCAATGATTTCGCGTCAGACATAAACAAAAACAATCCAAAAACATTAAAAATGTACTCATAAAGCCGTACTTACCCTAGAGGAAACTCTGAACAACATTGTCACATATTAATTAATTCACTCGCGTTTTGACATGGAAAATTACTTTTGGTATTTTATCGTTGGCAATTTGAATGTATGTGTTAGCGTTCTGAAAACTTTTCTAAACCAAACTTGCTATCGTCGGCTGGTTGTTGGTTTCTACGAGGCCCAGTCAAATGGTTTCAATAAGCGGTCTACTAAACAAAGTATACTTATCTCTTACGGCCGCTTGAATTTCAACGGCTTGTGCGTCCACTGAAAGAATCCGAAAAGCTGCTTGTTTATGCATTATATTTCAATTAAAATACAGTAAATAAATATCATATTTCTCAAACACACTTTTGAGGTTGATATAATATTGAACCATAAAAAGAAACGATAATTTTAAGGATTGAAATAAACTCAATGCTCTCGGGCATTTTCACACACAATCGAAATTTATTGTTGTACAAAAATATTTTATTATATTATAATGTAATAAAACGATATTATTTTGAAATTTAATTAATCACATTACTGAATTTACCTTTTTTTTTTTTTCTTTTTTTTTCTTTTTCAGACACAATGTGTAATAATTTAATTAACTATCTTACATTTTTTAACGACTCTCTCATTAAATGGATGGCATTAAAATCTTCTTTAACTACCGCTTGCATTTCAGAAATCATCGTTTGCTGTAGTTCCAAAAACTGTCAAACCATAAAAAAAAATGCATTAAAACACCTTGTATAATATTATATTGTGTTATATTTTTCCTTACGTGTTTGATTTCTTTGGACACTTGTGGAATATAACCTGAATTGCCTTTCGCGTCTTCGGATAGTTCAGAATTTTTCAATCGAACAAGCGTGGCAATTTCAGTTAACTTTCCCTTAATTTTAAAAATAGAAAAAACAATTCAAATAATATTTAAAATAATAACAATTATTGATTTTGTACAAGTAAAAATATATATTTTTTACACACCTGGAATCTTAATGGAGAATTAATATCGTTGTATAAGACTTCTAATTGATTTTTTATTATCTCTTCTTCAGGTCTGAGAGCCATTCCTGCGTTCAAAATAACCATTTGACCGACCAACACTTGAACAATCCTGTGAGTCAACTGATCCATTTTGTCGGTGTACTGTTCCAGCTTGGATTCGACTCGAGTCTTTTTTCTAGATAATTCAGTCAATCTGTCTGCAATACTGTTGAGCGTTAACTTGTGTACCGTCACCTGTTCGTTGTGACATTTGTATTTCCAGCATAACTCTGAAAATCCAACGATTGGCACCGGTATAAACACTGCTGGATTTGGGTTATCGGCTTGAGCTTGTTTCCACACTCTCACATCGATTCCTGTAAAATATTATATCAACGTATTTCAATTAAATTAATATTCTATACTATCGCTGTGAAATAAAATTTACAAACGGAATGGGTTTTTTTTTTAAATCATTCAAAACGTTTAAAGTCGTATTTAAGTAATAAGTTTAAGGGGGATAGGCAATTATTGTCCACGGGACAAGTTTTTTTTTCTTTCCTATACTTACATTTGCCACGAGTAACTTGTTATATTTTGGATATCACACAATCTTCAATGATATTATATGAATTTAGACTTATGAATTTGATCGTCATTCGTTATTAATTTTTAAATATTATCAATGGGACTTGTCATTTTTATTACAAAACTGAAAATATTGTCACATTTTTAATCAAGACTATGAAACATTACTATTTGCAATTGTCTTTTTTTTTATATTTTATCTATCAATTTCAATATTTATTATTTATATAAATATTAAATATAATATGTAACAATTTGATAAGAAAATTAAAAACAATTTTACTACATTTTGGCAGCCTATAAGCGACAAAGTTTTAAATACAGCTCAGAAAACAACAATGAACATAATATATATTTTAACAATTAACTTACCAGCCGGAGGGTTTTCGAAATATTCACGTAGATTTTCTTCGGTAAAACCAGTATACGGGAATACATTTTCAATGCCCATAGTAGATAGCTGTTGCTTAGGAGTCGGTTGCATTAGATAGTTTGCAATGTCATTGTTGGAAATTCGTTTTGTACTTTCTGAAATCACATGATAAGTATTAATTGACTATTCTCAGTATTAAAATGTACTGAAATTACCGTTTTGAAGTTTTTCTTCGACGTATATCAGAGCCATCGATTTATTTTCCGTATACCATTTTAACGTGTCTAAATGTACGCTTAAGTTAGGTTTACTTCCTAAAACACCAAATAAACTAGAAGTCAACTGTACTTCTTGTTTTCTGAAAATAAAAAGACATTAATGTTTATTAGTTTTATAAAATAAATAAACGCAATTATTATTTTCAAACAAATATTAAATATCAGTATACTCGTATAGCAATCAAATATTGTCAAAATAAATTGTTATTTTCACTGCGATACATTTAAAATACGATTGACTATGATTGATATTTTATCACACAAGAAAGTATGTTATTAGAATAATAATTATAATTAAATTTATCGCCAATTTTTTTATTACTGTTATTAAATAACTTGCTTACTGCACTTGTGCATACCAATAACCATTAACATCAGGGTTACACTCAAGTGAAGGTGTATTTATATAAATTTTAATAATTAGTATAAACAATTAATTTGTTCATTGAAAAACTGTGTAAAATCAAAACCCGATTATATTTTCTAGGACATATTAGATATAATGTTAGAAATTTATTTATTTATATAGATCCAACGACTTGAAAGACTGGTTAGTGTAAAGAAATTATCTGAGCTAATGGACCTGTTTTTTATCAAAAGAAATATAAACACTTTACTGGACAAAATGTAAAATTAATTTAAGCTCTTACTTTTATAGCTTATTATGTCATAAAACTTCCGAGAAAATCAAAAAGTAACCTGCGTCTAAATTTCCTTCGGAATTCCATGTCTAATATCTGATAAAATAATTTATGAAAATATTGGAGATTTATTAAATTTTCAATTCTTAAACGAAAAGAATAAAGATGAAAAAAAAATAAGAGATTTCAGATCCGAGTCCATTAATTATCCAAAGATTAAATTATGTATCAAAATTATTATTGTTAAATACATTTTTTTATCTCGAATCTAATATAAATCAACTAAAACTAGAATTTGAAAAATAAAAATGTTATATTATAATTGTTTGAAATGTATATTTAAAAAATATTTCACTTTCAAAGTAAAATGTTTAGAATAAAACTGGAAAAAGTCAGTGAAAACAAATTAAGTTGGTAAATATAGAGTAGGTAAGTTTTAAATAAATTGATATAAATGATATCAAAAATAAAATATGGTCATAGTTTTATTGAACTATGTTTATTTTAAATTACCTTAAATCATCCATTTTTTTATTAATAATTAGTGCCACGAGTGCATCTCTACTCGATGATGTTGGCTTGACGCTGTATGTAATAGCTTTGAAACGACAGAGTGGATTTTGTGGAGTATAATCAACAGGTGGGGTATTCAATCCATAATAACCTTAAAACAATAATTAATAGTAATCAATAGCCATAAAGAGAAATATTTTCAATAGTAAAATAGATGAAAATTTTCAATACCTTTTCCAGTACCCCAACATGATTGTAATAAGTTTAGCTTACAAATGACCTGATCTCTTTCGTCTCCGAATAATTTACAATTTACAATTGAATTTATAACTAAATCATTCGCATTAAGAGGCTGCTGTTGCTGCTGCTGCTGCTGCTGCTGTTGTTGTTGTTGCTGTTGTTGAACAGCGTTATCTTGAAATTAATACACAATTAAAACAACAAACCAATTAATCCAAATAATAAACAAATATTTACTTTGACCAAAAGCCGAGGTTAAATTAAATGGAGATGCGGTTGTTACAGTTGTACCAAATGGTTTTGCTCCGAATGTTGTTCCAAATCCTCCAAATGAAGGAGCTGCCACAATTTCATTAAAATGTACAATATTGGTATTTTACAACAATTTTAAATACAAATATTATTTACCGATCGAGGCAACTGGTTGCGATTGTCCTAAGCCGGAAAAAATTGATGAGGAAGTCGTAGCAGTTGCACCGAATCCAAAAGTCGGCGCTGCTGTCGTGGCGGCAGCTCCGAATCCAAACGTTGGTGCTGCACTAGTTGTAGCTGCTCCGAAACCAAAAGTAGAACCCGCAGTAGCTGCCGTCGAAGAACCAAATCCAAACGAAGGAGCAGTGGACGTCGTTGTAGAACCGAATCCTAAGAAAAAAAGGACCAAACGTTAGGAATACTACACTACAAGAGTTTTATAATATTTTTGATTTTCTTTCACGCTCGTTTTCACAGCTCGTACCCGATAACATTCTATATCTACACCACAAGAGAACTCGTAGTATGACGAAAGCTCGTGGAATATTTCAAGTTTTTCTACAGAAAATCACCACTATGGCTGCCCCGCATTATTTCACTCGCACAACGCAAAAAAAAACCTCTTCCAAATAATTCGTACGCCCATGTCGCGGTGGCAAATGAGGCCTCAAATACGGTTAAAATTAAAAAAAAAAAAACAAATGTGTATATAGAGTTAGGCATGGGTCATATTTACCGAAAGAACTGGTCGTCGTCTGAGTGTTCGCCCCGAAGCCGGAGGACGGCGTTCCGCCGAAAGCGAAACCGGTCATGTTTCGGCTGTGAATGTTCTGAAATTCCGTGCAAAGTCTAACCGTTCTCGTCCGTTCTTTGAATTAATTTTTAAATTAATTCCAAACCGTAATCCTCGTTCGAAATTTCGATTCGTCGGATGATAAAAAATGTTGTGGCTCTTCCGCGCTATCAAATACCGCTTACCGGGTAGTGTAACCGGTTACCTCGACCGTTCCGCGCAATCTATCGTGAACCGTTTAAAGCGCGCGAATTTCGAACGTTTCAGATCTCTGTAATCGATTTATTAATTTATTAAAATTTTACTCGACGGATGTTACACAACATTATATCGACATGTTATTGAGACTAAAAATAATGAGCGAATTATTTCAGTCGATTCCACTTCGATCGGTATTATTATATTCGTAAACGAACGTTCAATTTAAAAACCGATAAAATAACGTTTTAAATATTTTTTCTTTTATTAAATAATTTTGTCGCCTTTGTCTTTGCTTCGTCTGACATTATAGATAAAATGTGTTAGAAGTTTATTAAAAAGAGGCCAATTATAACTTTTAGACGCTTTCAGCTTTTACGATGTGAGTTTTTAAAAATTTATCTTTAAGTAATTACAACGTGTTTCGATCAATGTAAGTACAATGGAAAAGACTTACTCCAGTGCCTTCCATATGCTTCGGATAGTTATTTGTTCTTCGACTGCAACAACCCGATTGTCTATATTTTAAAGGAATAAAGAGACGAACGACCACGAAAAAATAAGTATCGAAAATTTGTCGTATTAAAAACGGTTAATGAATTCCAAATTGTAAGCGGTTTTTTTTTTTTAAATCGGTATTATTTATCGGTAATTCAATTGATCAATCACGCGCGCTGGCCTGATCGAGTAGATCTAAAAGAAGTTTTTCAGCAAAAAATATTCTGCAGTTCAATTCGACTGCACGAGTGTAATTTTTTTTTAGAACACTTACTGTAGTATGATTCGGTGACAGGAGAGTTCACTTTTTCACATCAAGGATAATGAAGAGACAGCAAATATGTGTTATTATTTTTACTGTGTTTTTTTAATTTCTAATTTACTTTGTCCTTCTGTTGCCCATTTGAAAGTCCTAAGCACGCCACAGTTATGTAGAAAGCACTAGCGATAACACATTTAACAATTTAAAAACCAATAATCACCGTTTTTTCGTACATTTTTTTGAGAGCTTAAATTCACCGGAACGCACGCACTGAGACTTCAAATTTCAATTTTCTTGAATTTGATCACTTTTCGTTGAGTTTTAAAGTTGAAATACTGCTATAAACTAGATTTGTAAGTAAGGAAAGCAAATAATACGACATAGTCCAAATGACTACAATAACAGTTTTCATATTCAACTCTATCTATACCTGTTTTATAAATTATTTAAATTATTTGAGTATGATATTTTTAAATTTCATAACTTTTAGAATTGTAGTCGATTTTAAACAACAATATTGTTGATCATAAGTCAAATACAAACAACACTGTTGGTCGATGTTTTTATTATTTTGCTTGATAAAACCCTTTTTTTTTATGGAATGTATGAGTTTAGTTTTCTCGGCTGCACATTTTATATAAAATTTGACTTGCATTTTATGGGTTCGTCAATCGGTCTAACAAAACAACAAAAATATAAAACACATCTAATTTCATCATATTTGGGAACATAATCGGTTAGATATTTAATAATCATCTGACGCCGAGATAATCTTATCGTTTTTTTTTTAGCAATAACTTATAACCTAGTCAAATTTAATCATGTTATCTATAGTATATTAATTAAAGTTGATATCTGACAATTTTTCCTCCCGAGTAGTCGCATTATTTAATATTCAACACATCGGCGATAGTAGGAAAGTACGATTAATCACATTTACTACAAAAATAATTATCAATTAATGTTCCGTCTAAAAAGATATTTATTTTTTTTATCTTGGTTTTTATAACGATTAATTCAATTTAAATAAAAATGCACGTCTATTTTAAAACCGGTAATTAATATTTTGTATGATTAAATTATAAGTTGATTATTTGTTTAACCTGTCCATGCTTATAGTATTACAAAGTTAGATAATATAATGTCTAACACTATTACCCATCACTGAGATTCAAATCAACTTTATAATTAGTTTTTACTATTTGTTGATTACATTAAAAAAAAAACCTAACGATAAACTCACGTTTTAAATTACAATTTGCATTACGAAATCGCTTACGGGCTGAAATAATAATAAAAATAAAAAAAAAAAAGAAACGGTTTTCGTAAGTGTACATTTAATTTCGTGTAAAAAGGATAACGTACAAATAAAAATTAAATTTTCCAACTAAATATTGCAAAGTATTTAGGAATGTACAAACAAATTTTATTTGTAGATGTAAAAATTATATAATATACTTACTTTGATACATTGTATGCATGATACAATAATGTACAAACGTCTTTAAATGTTATCGATGTTTTTTTCGTTTTTTTACAACATAATTCAATGCTCCGGCATGTAAAACTGTTCGGCGAAATCTTCTATTTCTTTTGTTAACGTTTTGACACGTTCGGCGAAAACTGGATCTTTCGTAAGAGTGGACTTGAAGTTGACTAACTTTGGACCAGACACTTTTTGAGCATCTAAAGCCAAATTCAAACCTAAAATACAGTAAAATTTAGTCATTATTGTTACTCGTTAATAAAAACGAAATATATATCGTTTGAAATTCAAAAACACCTTTATGGATAAATTCAGCAACTACAGCGATATCGGCTTCTTTCATTCCTCTCGTGGTAAGAGCGGGCGTACCGAGACGGATTCCATAAGGATTCATGGCGCTTTTGTCACCGGGAACTAATTTTTTTGTAAAACACAAAAATTAAGAGTTAGCAAATTTTCTCTATCTCATATTTTTCAAAGAATTTAACATTAATTACCCGTGTTCTTATTGCAAGCAATCTCTATGGTTTGTAATGTAAATTCAGCTTTGGATCCAGTTAGATTCAATGGTCGGAGGTCGACTAACAACATGTGCACGTCGGTACCGTCTGTTGAAATTTTGTATCCAAGATTTTTAAGGGTTTCGGCCAGTTGTTTACAGTTGCTCAAAACTCTCTTTTGATAGTTTTTAAATTCTTCAGTGGTAGCCAAGCGCATGGCGGCAGCGATTCCGGCAATAGCGTTGTTGTGGGGTCCTCCTTGGAATCCCGGGAAAACAGCGGCATTCACACGGTCTTCCAGGTCATACATGATGTTTTCGCCAGACTTGGTCACAGATCTAACTCCTACGTTAAAAATCAATATTAACAATGGCGTTTGACAAGTTGAGAAATGTATTAGTCGACTGACCTTTGCGGTAAAATATTACACCGGCACGGGGACCTCTTAATGTTTTGTGAGTAGTGGACGTGACGACGTCGGCGTATTCAAAAGGCGAGGGAATAACGCCAGCGGCCACTAAACCACTAATATGCGACATATCAGCCATCAAATACGAATCGTTAGCTACAGCTATTTGTTTAAACCGTTTATAATCCAATGTCCGTGGGTACGAAGTCACACCTGTTGAAAATGGTTAAGTGTAATATTATTGTTTTACCTTATATTTTTATTTTGCCAATACTAACCGGCAATAATGACGTCCGGATGGAAATTTTTCGCAGACTTTTCTAATTCTTCATAATCGATTAAACCAGTTTCCATGTTTACATGATAGGGAAGAGTTTCGAAAAATATCGATGCGGCAGATAATCTTTTTTTTTGAGCCATAAGACCGTGGCTGATATGACCACCGTCCGGTAAATCCAAACCTACGGAACGTTAATTCGAAAAAATAAATATCAATCAATCTTTTCTTTTCTTTTTTCCCAACACATTTGAACAATGCTGTTGGTTGCTCAATTACTTTTACAAGGAATCGATCGTTAATAAGCATAAACACGTAATTTTATTTTATAATTAGGCAGAGTAATCATTTAAAATAAAAAATTACTTCAGCGCCAATTAATTCTAGTCTCACCAGACCTCAATACTTACATGTATTAAAACAATGATATATGTTATAACAATGACTTTTACAGCCGAATGTAATCGTCTTTACTAATCTATACACAACTTTAATGATTTTAGATACGAATTAAATATTATCAATAGTAATTTCAGTATATGTTGCAACCATGTAATAATTACAAATGAAGTGATCAGAATTGTTATAAAATTAAAAATATAAAACAAAAATGAGCAATTTAAAAAACAAAAAAACAGAAATTATTAAGACATTTTAAAAATGATGAAATAAAAAGCAAGATTACACAAGTTTTAAAGATTAAGAATTCCAATATCTAATTGGTTCTAAGCATACAATTTATTCTACTTGATCATAATTAATAACATTCTATCGGTAGCAACAACTATTTTATTTTAATATTATTCAAGGTCGTTTTACTTGACCAGTTTTTATTGTATTCGTTTTTAAGATGGGCAATTATTTTATTTTTTTTTAAATAAAATTGTTGATCTTTGTGTAACAAAATTTATATAACTCATCATTGACAGGAAAAACTTGAATATAAAGTAAAATATATATTTACCCATAATTCTGCCTCGGCCGCCAATAAGAGCGGTGTACGCTTCGACATTAGCAGGTGAACCGGAATATGGCTGAACGTTGACGCCCCAGAGATTTGGATCCAAAGAAAATGTTTCTAGACATCTCTTTTGGCACAGAACTTCAATCTGATCGATTACTTGATTGCCTCCATAATACCTAGGAAAATGTTTATGTCATTGAAAAAAATCTATTTTAATAAGAATGTAAGCTAGACGAGTAGCTATATTTATTTCATTTACCTGGCACCGGGAAGTCCTTCTGAATATTTGTTGGTCAAACAGGATCCTAGACATTCCAAAACAGATACCGAAGTGAAATTCTCAGACGCTATTAATTCGAGTCCTTTTTTCTGACGTTGGGACTCTTGATTGACCAAAGCGTATAGTTCAGGATCGGCTTCCTTGAGAGGAAGACTTAATTTTGGATCGTTTATTTTGGAATCCACGCCGTTTTGTTCGAGGCTTTTAGCGCTGGTCGACATGGTTGCGAATCTAAAATCAGGAAAACACACGTTATACGAATGCACGTAAAAAGGCTATTGCCGAAATGAAAACCATAAAAAATCAAATCAAATGAAATCTGAAACTATAAAATATCAAAATAGACGAAATCTAGAACGAAAGAGGTGCTCGGGGCATCGACCGCCGTGAAATAAAACAAAAGTCAAAAGTAAATACCAAATACCCCACACACACACACCGTGGTGGTGGTGTTGCACACAACCAAAAATTTGCACACCCAAAAGTGAAAAAAAATATTTACAAAATAATAACCAAAACTAACAAGCAAAATCAATCTCGTCTTACTTGTTGTGGAAATGTGGACGTCGAACACTACACAGGGTACGTATAACCGGACGTAAATGCATTTCACCCGAACGCTTACGAAATACAAGTGGCTGTAAAATTATTCAAACGGTCTGCGCGCCGACGATCGGAATTCGTGAAACACACGTCACCGATATAAATATATCGTCTAAAGTCCAAGACTTATCATCAATCGCCGGCGAGAAATCATTAAAAAAAAAAAAAAAAAAACGGTTATTATGTAACGATTTCAGACACACCGCGAGCGCATATTACACAGCACAGGTGGTGGCGACGACGTTCAAAACCGGAGACACATAAACGACTATTGCAGTTTGCTTACCTCGAATGAATGACAAAGTGAAGCGCGGCGGGCACGGCGCGAACGGACTAGAAAAACGATCGTCGAAACGGATGTGGGCCAAACGACACGAAAGGAGCACACGGCGCGGCGAGCCGAAATGGAAATGAGAGCGATCACGAGGAACGGACGAGACCGGCTACGATACGACGACGACGACGTCAACACAACAGGTTAGAGACGGCGGCGGGCGAGTGGCACGGGCGGTGATAAACTGATAACGCGTGATAACGATCCGCCCGGCGCGGCGGCGCGGCGGGTATTATCGTCCGAGTTTACTCGAATGCGAGGGGAAACCTGACGGGCAACAAAACGACAGGCCGCCGATTTGCCGACCGATTAACAATAATTATATTAGAGGTATATTATTGACATTGAAATCGATAAATTATCGCGTATTGTTAAGGCTAGTTCACACCAAGCAGGCACGTAGCTAGGATTAAATAACTAGGGTGGCACAGTTATGGCCAATATTTTTACTTACCCCTCCCCCCCTCCACACTAGACACTAATAGAATTATGTTTATGTATAGGTATATTGTTTATAATATAATAAAATTGTAGTTTCTGAATATAATAATTATAGACCTCGGTGATTAAATTTATATTTATAGATTATAAGTAGGTATCTATAGTACCTATAGCATATATATTATTAGTTATTC
Organism: Drepanosiphum platanoidis; assembly: GCA_948098885.1. Classification (NCBI taxonomy): domain Eukaryota; kingdom Metazoa; phylum Arthropoda; class Insecta; order Hemiptera; family Aphididae; genus Drepanosiphum; species Drepanosiphum platanoidis. Next base: position 5,963,054 of record OX402541.1, read on the forward strand.
GCATAATAGTTATCCTGGTAGCCACTAACAAGTCATGCCGCGATGGGAAATTCCGATTTACTGGAATAGGAATACCTGCGAGTTCTTGCGACTTTATAATAATTAATAATAATTAATATAGATGCATTGTCGTCGTCGTTAATACGACGAATACGACGAGTATGTATGAACGATTTCTATTCTGAGTTCTGATATCTGGTAATCTGACCATAGTGTTCGGAAAGACAATTATGTAAAAATAACAAATATGATAATAGAAATTTTAAAATATGTTTAATTTTTTTGTCCAATTATTTGAGCCTTGGGTATTTCAACAATATTTCAATGTAATGGGGTGGCCATCAGGGTGGCCTGTAAATATTTTGGGTGGCCGGGCTACCCCAGGCCACCCCTTAGCTACGTGCCTGACACCAAGTTATAGTAGTTTATAGTCGAGTGATTTACTTACTAAATGCTTTAGTAACTGAACTGTGTTCAGACAGTTTGCCGTTTAGTAGTAGTAGTAGTTTTGGCGCTGTGAACGAGTGCATTTTTTTTTTTTTTGCAATTCTTGTGAATTCAGGTTGATCTGAAAATATATTTCAAACCAGCGATTAAAATAATACTTACTTATTTATCATTTTAATACACTCGTGCCGACCTTATATGGTTTTAATTTTCAACTTAATCTCAGGGGCGTAGCTAGGATTTTTTTTTTGGGTAGGCCCACTATAAAACTTTTACTCACCGACGGTAATTGGGACTTTTTCTGATTTTTTTTATTAGCCTACCGTAATTTCAAAGTTTTCAATGATTATTCTTATCAATAAATGAATAATTAATTACTTAAAAATTAAAACAAATTGAACCAAAAAAGAAGCATAGGCACATATAGTTTCAAAAGATGCAATTTTTATTGAAGTACCTAAATACTGATATTTTTACAAAATACAACTATAAATATTAATTTATGTAATCTAAATCTCTAACTCACAGGAGTTAGGTCCATAATTTATGCTATAAACCCGCTCCCCGACATTCTCTATCATTTAAAAAAAATTTGAGCCAAATCGGCCCAGCCGTTCTCAACTGATGCAATTTCGAATTTTTTGTCTCCATTTTTATATATATATAGATTATACTGTTGTAAAAACGTGTATAAGTGTCTGATATATTATTTTTAATATTATTGGTATTTTTTTAAATGAGAAAATCTGGGTAGGCCCGGGCCTACCAGGCCTACCTACTGGCTACGCCCCTGCTTAATCTCCTCCTTCTCACAGAATCCAGTTGTATTCATACAACAACATAAAAAATAATAATAAATAAAAGAAATGATATTATTTTAAATGCCGAGTGAAATATAGAGGTCTCTTAGTCTTACCGTGGGGTGATGTGTTTAATGTTTTTAAATTTTTTTTGTTTTCCATCAGCTGTGGACACGGTTTTGATCGGAAGGTTTGGTCGAGAACGGTTTCTGAGGATAAATTCCATCTCTTTGGTGCGTCATTGAGGTCGATTTTTTAAGGAAAATTCTTCAAACCGATAAAATCGACGTCAATTCTTTTGTGTTTCGTTATGTAGCTCCAAAAGCAATAACCGCAGAGACTTGACGTTTTCACCGCGTGCTCATATTGCCGTTCTCTAAAAACGATTTGGTTTTCAAAGCATTTCGACTGTTTTCGTGCTATTCACAAGCGTTTGTTCGAGTCTCCAACGTGTCGGTGTTTTTTTCAATTTGTATTTACACGCCTATGCTCTATAAGAGACTCGTATTAATCATGTCGTTTGCACCATAGACCTATAATAATACATAATATATGACGAGATAGCGTGCAAAGTGGGTTTCAATTATTGTATTTCAATTATATATAGCGTTGAGTAATTTGTGTCGATCACGAGGTAAGCCACCGATCAAATGCGTAAGTATAATATGTCATAATAACACGTATAATAATAATATGTCACGTGTAGATTTATACATTTTTAATGTATTATTTACTGTAAAATATATGAAATAAATCGCAGCACCGTGTATCGTGTGATTTCTTTTCGGCTTATAGACATGGCATTTGAAAAAAACTGTTCATTTTAGCAAAGTCTAAACGGTTTCTGTGTCATTTTTAGCGCGCGATCAAGTACGATACGTCGTGCAGGTCCCCAAGTTCCTGCAGTTTCACGACGCACTCGGACGATAACAACGTGGGAGTATACGTTAACGGCTCACTTAAACCTCGGCAACTCATCGCGCGCAACGTGCATATATATTGTTGTAAACGAGGCACATTGTAAACGGAGATAAGAAAAAAAACCAAGTGCTCTCTATAACCTCTGATGGGAAACCGTGAGATGACGGGAGACGTGGAATCGGAATGTGGATAGAGATAAATAGATTTAGACTCATCAGACCGATAACAATGGAGGTCAACGGGTCCATCGTCTATGGATAACAATATTATTATCAATAGATAATGCAACACTATATTATGGTCGTGACCAAGTGGCCGAAAGTTGTAAATAATATATACTACGCCTCCGTCCGAGTTTTCTCGAAAATCGTCCGAGTCCGTTATAGAGATTACATTCTAACAAATAAGTACATGAATATAGGCAGGTAGGTAGTTGGGTACACTTACATTCAAGTCGGCGAATAATTAGAACCCGAAACCATTGTTTCGAGCGCAAACGCGTTGATTTTTTCCACAACATTTCCTGAAATAATATAAAACATGCGTTAAAATGGATTTTTTGAAAATTCTTTTCGTAGCCCAACTCACATCGTACCGTAGTATATAGTTGCCAAACACTGATGATTTTCACTATATTATATACAACGGCGGCGGCGGCGATTCGATTTTAGCTAGTAGACGAGTTTTTTTTTTTTGTACCTAAAACACAAGTGTTTTCGTTAAATTAATCGCATTACCACCGACGTACGCGTTTCGTCGCGGACGGCATTAAAATCCCTAAAATCTTGCGATTAATTATTGTTTAATATTTGCATTAATTACGGATAAATAAATAGCGTAAAATATACAATGGGATATTAAAAGCGCAATAATATCGCGTACGGGTTTTTGGCCAACAACGCCGATTACATCGCGCGACTTTTTCTTCTCTCCGTATAATATAGTTTTTCTCAAATAAATCGTTGTGCTTCGAATCGTTTATTTCCACGACGGTTGTATAAATTCGCGCGCGATAATTAAAATCGTTTATAATAATAACATACGAGTATATACGCATATATATTTACGCATATACATATATATTATATAAATGTAAGTACGTGTTTTGGTACGCACAGGTACGCAAAAACTCGTTTTGGTCTTTGTGCTGTGCATAATCGCACGGCGGCGGCGGTGAGCCGGCGACTGTGACGTGCCGCATTATAATATGCATACACGTCTCGTCCGGGTGCGGTAGGGGTAAACGGCCGCTCGTGGATTTCGTCGGACAGACGAGCAGCAACAGTGGGGGGAGGGGGGGTTACCCGCAATATTAACATAAAGCGTAATATATATATTTTATTTTATCATTACACAAACATATTGTATATTATTTTATATATCGAACATAATATTACCTTATTCGTAATTATTTGTCAGTATAAATAAGAAGAAGAAAAACGCGCGCGCGCGCTCGCGTGAAATAGGTGTATTTAATGTAATATTATCAATTGTATTAATAATAATAGTAATCGCTCGAAAGTATATTTATTTTTTATATTTTTTACAAAAAAAAACCTAAACGTTTCTCGAAAATAACTACCTGTATGGCTTTCAAGGCGTCGGCCAGGAGGGTGGGGACGGATAAACACTATAATCGTCCTGCGTGCGTTGTTAGGAAACTGGAATTAAACGTGCGCGCGCGTGATGCTGCACGACCGAGAGGAGCGCGCGGCGTTCCGATTTATTCTGACACGATTAAAAAATATTTTAATCTCTGACGGTATGAAACGTTTAAAACACACATATATATATATATATATATCTACTTGTATTTCGTCTGAATAATTTTATTCAGAAAACACAGCGTGTTGGTATTATAATATTAGAGCGAGGATTTTATTCATTACATATTCGCACGTAAAAAAGTGGAATTAAAAAGTTTTATTTGTTTATTTAAACTTTGATCACGACTAATTTACACATATACCAATCATCTTTAAATAGCTAATCTTCCTACTTAATAATGTGTGTGTGTTTTGTCACGATCGTGTAGAAAATATCGGACATTTTAGCGTCGGGAAATTAAACATCGACGGAAACCAGTTGGATTTCAAAGGATTTAGAAATAGAGACCTCAATCGATTTCAAAAGAAAGACAACCGAAGACGCGTAGGTACAAGAGTTGGATTTCAAAGGATTTAGAAATAGAGACCTCAATCGATTTCAAAAGAAAGACAACCGAAGACGCGTAGGTACAAGAGTTGGATTTCAAAGGATTTAGAAATAGAGACCTCAATCGATTTAAAAAGAAATTGACCAGACAACTACGACCAAAACGACAATAATTATTCGAAAAACGTTGTAAACATTCGCAAAAACTATTAATCAGCGAGTGGGTGAGCTTTTTCGCTACAAGAAGAGTGACTTTGATTCCTACAACGACAACACGTATAGGTCCCGAGTTAGATTTCAACGGATTTAGAAATAGAGACCCATGATTGGATCGATAAAAACAAAAATTTAACTAGACAAAACCTCAGATCAATTCGAAAAACGTTGTGAAATTTTAAATAATCGCAAAATTAGCAAGTCTTACGCGCAGCGAGTGAGTGCAGTATACCGAGCTTTTTCGCTACGAGAAGAGTGACTTTGATTCCTACACCGAAGACGCGTAGGTACACGAGTTGGATTTCATCGGATTTAGAAATAGAGACCTCAATCGATTTAAAAAGAAATTGACCAAAACGACAATAATTATTCGAAAAACGTTGTAGACATTCGCAAAAACCAGTAATCAGCGAGTGGGTGTACACCGTCGCGCGTACGAGAAGAAGAGTGACTTTGAATCCTACATTCCTACACCGAAGACGCGTAGGTACAAGAGTTGGATTTCAAAGGATTTAGAAATAGAGACCTCAATCGATTTAGAAAGAAATTGACCAAAACGACAATAATTATTGGAAAAACGTTGTAAACAATCGCAAAAACCAGTAATCAGCGAGTGGGTGAGCTTTTTTCGCTACGAGAAGAGTGACTTTGATTCCTACACCGAAGACGCTTAGGTACACGAGTTGGATTTCAACGGATTTAGAAATAGAGACCTCAATCGATTTAAAAAGAAATTGACCAGACAACTACGACCAAAACGACAATAATTATTCGAAAAACGTTGTAAACAATCGAAAAAACCAGTAATCAGCGAGTGGGTGAGCTTTTTTCGCTACAAGAAGAGTGACTTTGATTCCTACACCGAAGACGCGTAGGTACAAGAGTTGGATTTCAAAGGATTTAGAAATAGAGACCTCAATCGATTTAAAAAGAAATTGACCAGATAACTACGACCAAAACGACAATAATTATTGGAAAAACGTTGTAAACAATCGCCAAAAACCAGTAATCAGCGAGTGGGTGAGCTTTTTTCGCTACGCGAAGAAGAGTGACTTAAATTCCTACACCGACTATATTATATGGTACACCTCTCTCTCTCTCTCTCTCTCGCTATACGCGGTGCCCAGGACGAAAACGTCAGCGCCGCCGCCGGTCGTTCACCGTCGTCGTTTCCTCGGCGACGAACGCGCGCGCGAGAGTCTCGCGGACGACTTTATATATGTATATTGTATAAAGACCGGGCGCGACGTTATCGGAAACACACGGCGGCGGGGAGAAACGGTCGGTTAGGACTTGCGGCCCCGGCGACGCGAGCGCGCGCGCGCGCTGATAAGGCCGCGCGCGGAGAATCAGTGGTGCAACGCGCCGGGATTTTCACGGGAGGCGAGGGCGATCGCTCGGTCGCTCGGGCGCGCGCGCGCGCGCGCGATCGTTCCCCGCCGATCGGTCCATTCGTATTTTGCCTCACTTGGCGGACGGCGGCGGCAGTACCGTCGCGTTGTAGTTGCCCGTATCGCCGCCGTCGCCCGCGACGCAAAATCCGGACACGCCATTGGCCGGCTGACGGCATTCCGACGGCTACCCCCCACCACCCCCGGGGCACTGGGAAATCTGGAACCGCTCTACCACCGGCGCCGAGACAGCTCTCAATCCCAGTTGTCCGCGTCTCGACCGTACCGTTCGCGTTACGGCCATATTTCTTTTGTTTTTTTTTTTTTTTTTTGTGTTTATTTCATTGTTATTATTATTATTATTATTATTATTACAACTACTACCTACTACTACTACACTACTACTACTACTACTACTATTATTATTAATACTAGGTACACATTATATTATTATTATCATAATTACCATTACCACCGCTGCCGATGCTATATGATATTACCTTTGAAAACATAATATAATATCGTCCACCGCACCGACCGCCGTGTATCGTTTGTGCGACGACGAACGCGTATTTTATAATAAACGACGCTCTTTACTTCTTCTCGTTTTGTTTTCCTCTCGCAAATCGCGGCGGTTCGCGCGTGTGCCGGTGCGGTGTGATCGTCGGCGTCGCTCGTCGTCGTCGTCGTCGTCGTCGTCGTTTTCCTTTTTTCCCCCGTCGTACGCGAATCGACCGCGCCGCGTACCCGTCGAAAACGAAAATTTCCGACACATTTTCACCGCCGCCGTCGCCTGTGGTTCGCGCGATCGCCTACAGTACAGTACCTATATCGTTATTATTCGCTCTGTTCGTGCCGCCGTCTATGGTGCTGCTGTGAAAAAGTATTCTACGTCGACCGCGCTCCTGTTGTTATGCTGCTTACGTTTTGCTCAAACAAGTCACAATGTAAGTACTTGCGCGCACACACCGTAAACAATACGGCCCACGAACCCATCGACTTGGGCTGCCGGTGGTGATATCTGATGTTCTCGGCGACCACGCTCTCCAAGTCTCGATCAAAACATCTCCCGCAGTCCCGCGTCGATGATTCGTTTTTGTGCACGTTCGACTGGTAGTAAATGTTTCAACCGGCCTCTCGTTATATTCCAGAATCTGTAAAACATGAATAGTATGGATGAGCATAATCGCATGATGCATCCGACCAGTGCAATGTTACCACAACCATATGGGATGTCGTCTGTCGATCCCAACCATGGTGCTCCTACACCGCCTGATCAAGACACCCGTAAACAAGATATCGGTGAAATATTACAGCAGATAATGAACATTACCGACCAGTCCCTGGACGAAGCTCAAGCTAGGTAATTACCACATATTAGTTTCACTATTAATTCCATATTGTTGAGTTTTTATAGTATTAAAACTCTCGTCCGAGTATTTCATTAAACCCTGTTAATTGATGGGTGATTGTTTATTGGTGTACATACTACATGTTGTGATAAACAATAGAAATTTAATTATTTACTATCAAATGATGATAAAAATCTCTTTTTCATGATGGTCAATTTATTTATTATTAGAATTGTAGGTACCTACCTATTGATTTAAAAACTAAATTCTTATCACAAAGTTTATTCAACATAGAGTGTATAGGTATCATTTATTTTTCTATTCTATGTCATAAGAAAACACTGCGTTTATAGTAGATAGCTTAATTTGTTACAAATAATCAAAATCTAAATATTATTATTGGTACCGGGGGCTAATAGTTAAGGGGGAACTGAGGAGGCTTAGCTCCCCGAACATCTACTTTGTCCCGTTTTAAACCGACTATTTTTCTATTTGTATTATATTATCAACATTATGTTTGTATTATTTAAATAGAGAATAAATAATTGATGAATTTGCTAAAAAAAATCATGAAAATTAAGATTACGAATAATATTTTACCATAGCGTTTAATTACCTACTTTATGAATTTAATGTATAATATTTTATGTGCCTACCGACCGCATTAAAAAAAATAAATTGATATTGCAATAAATGACAAAATAATAGTAATTAACAATATATATCGTATTGCTATTAATAATTTACTAAAAATTAAATATTGTTTTATGTTATCATTTTATTTAGTAATTTATGGTATTGAAGTATCTCTTGGGTCTTTAGCCCCTTTGAGTTACACCTTCAAAATATGCCCCGATATACTACATTTTTATTTAAAATATTTATTTTTACCCCCTTGAATTTGAAATACTCGAGTAATGAAACTTTAAATAATATCTTTCAAAACCATTGCATATTTGAGGACCTAAATTGATAATATCTAACAATTGCTATAATTTTAGTATACTAAATTCAAAAGTTATCTTGATAGTTATTTGTTTGATTTTAAAAAAAAAAATTGTCTTATTTCTAAGAATTAAATTGAAATGATCTAGTTGAAATTATTTGTTCAATTTCATACACTAGCTATGGTTACCAATGAATGTAAATAAATCATAAATCAATAAAATAGCATATTTTTTTTTAAAACTAGGTTTGTTTAGTGTTCATGGTATTTTTCAGTTTCTATAGTTATTACTTTGGTTATATTTCTGTATTATTCATATCAATGATAACTATTTAGTTTGTCAAAAATAATATAATCTGTTAAACCTATCGATTTCAATATGTAAGATTTAAATTACCATTCTGATTTATGTTCAAATAAATGTATCAGACAGATTTTACTTGGAATTAAAACATATTATAAGTGTGAAAATGATTATTTGAAAAAAATTTATGTCTAGTGTAAAATTGTTAAAAAAAACTAAATTTTCGGTTTCATTATAAAATTGTATTATATTCATATTTTTTTTGTATACTTAAATATTGAATATATCATTATAATATTTATACGAGTATATGAATAATAAGCATAACTCATCAATTATTTAGAAAATTGCAAAGATAACAATAAAGCTTTTCTTAATACTAATTAAAGACCTATTAATTTTCCCCCGGTTTTTCTAGATAAAATATCTTTTAATTATTTATTTAGCATTTTTTGGTTACCTGGTTTTGGTATATGAGTTGAACTCTTGAACTCTCATAGTATTTTTTTCTCATGTTTTTGGGATTGAAACGCTTGAAACCTTATTTGATTTCCGTATTTCATATTTCCATTTGAAATCATTTTGTTTATCTATAATTTATAAAAAGAAAAAATGATTTCATCAGTCAACAGGTACTTATTTTACATATTATGCATTGTTTTTATCACTCGTTACTTTAGTTAGAAAAAATATATATTTTCCTTTGGAATAGAAGTTAAATTATAATTTATAAATTTCATTTTTACTTTTTTGATTCCAAGTTGTAGCTAACTGTTTCATTATGAAAAATTAAGCAGATGATTATTTCATTGGATTAAACTACTGATACACATTTTATGAAATGTCGACAAAACTTTGTTTTGTCTTTAATTTTTCTATATGATACAAATAAACTAAAAAATACCACATTGTGCATTTTTTAAAAATAATTAATATTTAATACTCGAATTTTAACATTTAAAAACTAATAGTTGGTAACCATCCTAAATATTTACCTTGTCTGTTTAAATTGCTATCCTTTATTCGATTGATCGCTCGTAAAAAGCCCTCTTTTTCTAGAAGTTTTGATCATTTTTCTCGATGCAATTACATGTCATATATTATTATGTGATCAAAGAATATTTGTAATAGGTACCAATAATATAATAAAAAAATTATAAAATGAGAAATTATAATTTATTCAGAGCGTAGAAATCAATTTCATTTGAATTGTAATTATTCTATTATGCTATCTGATGATTCAATTAAAGGTATAAAATATATTATAGTTTAATTCTTTAGGTTAATTATTTTATTACAGTCATTAAAGAGTTTTATGCCTTTTTAAGATAATTTATAGATAAACATTTAATGATTTTATAATTTTATAATCTTAATTGTATTTATTTTTTTTTTTCGTAGTATTCACGGTTCTCGGTATTTTAGATTTTATCTAATATTTAAATAAAATAATAATATGTGTTGCATTTATTTAAAAATCATTGATATAATGACAATTATATGATAAATGAGATTATTTCTATAGCAGAAAAATAAAAAACCGTACAGTTATGAATTTGCTATAATAATAATAATTTTTCATAGAATGCAATTTAAATTCGGCCTAAAATAAAATCGAGAATTATGTTTGGTGGTTACCTTTTTTAATTTATGCATATGTAAGACGTCGAATCTTAGATATCATGTTATCGTAATTATATTCAAACTTGTAAGCTCTTTAATAATTGAATTAACCGTGTTTATAATACCATATAATCGACGTCTGCATCGTGAAAAATGTACACTGCGGTGCGAATAACAAATGTTTTCATCCATCGAAAATAGTTTCATCCTTAAAATAACGAATTAGATAATAATTAATATAGTAAAATAGAAAATATTCATAAATAACGTTTTGATAAATGATTTACTTTTACAGAAAACACACACTGAATTGCCATCGAATGAAGCCTTCTTTATTCAGCGTTTTATGTGAAATTAAAGAAAAAACTGGTGAGTTATTTTATTTCATTACCGTACTTATCTATCCCATACTCGTATTTATTTCCAAGAGGTGAGAAAGTTTAAATTTGAAAATGATATATTTACGAATATATTGCTATTGGGTTTTTCTATTTTTATTTTGGAAATACATTATATTATGTATTGAAAGTTTTTAGTTCAATACTTTTCATAAATGGTTTTTAATGATTTTTAGTTATTTTTTTGCATTTTATTTCCTATTTTTCTTCATAACGCACAGTCGTCGTCGTCAAACGTAAATTTAATGTTAAAAATAAACTGAAATAGGAATACGATGTGTGACTAAATATTGTATTTACATTATAATGTCAATACGTACTGTCGATAAGAAAACAAAAACAAAACAGATACGTAGCGGTATTGTAAACTATAGTATAAAAAAACACTTATAATAATAATTGAAGGATTAAAAACTCAAATGAAATGTTACTTTTTTTTAGAATATTTAGTTTTAAAGAAAAAATAATATGCGTTATAATAAAATCGGGGGAAAATACAAATTTTACTTATTGTTAGTAAGTAAATAAAAGCGCTTTCAGTGACGAGAAAGGTTTTAATTTAACTATTCAAATTTCAAAACCAATTGTTTTACTTAAATCTAATAGATCTTAGCTAGCTGGTATATTATATTATATTGACTATAATTATACTGTAAGCGGCGAATTTATTTTAAATATATAATATATATTACGAATTTACAACCCGTCGTCGTCGACGCGTTTCGTATTTAATGATATTTTATTAAACGTGTAATTTTAGTTAGTTTTTGTATTGTTGTACCGGCTCGAAAATATTATTAGTTTGAAGAAGTTTTTCCGAATTTCATTTTTAAAGTATATCAAACTGTTAAAGTATTTATACTAAGTTATTAGTGAAAACATGAATATTATTAGCTGTGAATAAAATGTATTCACAGGTCACAGCTATAAATAGACTAAAATCTTCCAAATTCAACCATAAGTCCTTATTTTATTTTATTTTTTTAGTTTACTTTCCGAGAAGAGAAAATCCAATAAAACAATGAATATTACAACAAATTATCACTTCGTTATTGATTACAATGCTTTACGCGTATCGCTCGAACTCTACCTATTTACTCGTCGAACAATATTGACTTTAGGCTTATCTAAATATTAGCGTGTCGAATGTTTTCGATTAGAATATTTTATTCGATTTTGAATATTTAATATGAAATTTGAAATTTAAGCACTCGTCATTCGTCAGACACGTATCTTTATGGTTTCTAAATTTGAAAACGTATTATTATTATTATTATTATCATGATTTAATTATTATTGCATAAATCGATTGTGTTAATATGCGCGCGCAATTATTTATCGAATCATAGCGACGACGTTTGGAAATTAATTTGTATCAAATCCCGATCTCGATCGTTTGAATATTTCAACTTTACGGCCTGAAAGCCGGGTTTAGCTAAAACTTAATGGTTAAATAATTTGTGGTTTTATAATAACATTCTACACGTTATGCCATCTGTTCAAATTTCAAACAACTCTGTATAACGTACACTATATAATAACACTGTACCTACCTAGTATTGTAATAGGTATTAATTTATTGTTCTCTGGAGGGGGGGAAATCGTGTTTCCTATTGAAATAGATTCTTCATTGTTTGAATTGTTGGTCAGACTGACTGCTCTGTCACAGCATGCGTTTGCCCAGGATCGACCAATGGTGCAATGGTTCCAAATATTTAACTGGTTATTATTATTCGATCTCGCTTCTTGATGTAAGTTTTTCTCATCGTCACCGCGATTCTTTTAAAACGCGCATTCGTTGAATTTAAATAATCTTTTCTTTCTCTCTCTCTCTCTCTCTCTTTAATTTTGCTTTTTAACGTGTTCTTTTCATGAGAATTTTCGGCTATACTAAAATAATAATAACTCGTAAGAGTTTTGATTAACATAATATTATATGATATTCGTGTCGGTAAAATAATTTATATTATATTCTCGTGATAATAATTACGAGAATGTGATTCGACATGGTTAATAACTGTAGAATCATTCGCCGCAGACAATATTATAACAACCGCTGAGCATCCCTGGACCAGTAGGTATGAAATATTTTAGAACTGGTTTCTTTGTGCATATTAAACCTGCCGGTTTGCCTCACACCATGCTCATCCACTGCCGGGACACCCCTCGTGTGTTCCGTCTATAAGACGTATTTAAATGAAATCAAAAGATTTCACTTGACCGCTCTTTATAAGAGAAAAAAAAATAAAAATAAAAATACTCGATGTTGTTACATCTTGTTGGAAGTCGTTTTAATATTTAAGACGGCCAAACGAATATTTTATAACTTTTCTCTCGCGTTATCGCGTGAAAATGCATCGCGTGAAAAAAACACAATCGATATTTTATGTATTTAACTTGTTTGAAACAATTTTTTTCATTTATTACTCGTGAAAATTACCAGTTACTAATTACCGATAAATATATTTAGAAATTTTAGGTATTCGATTAAAATTCAATGTTTATTAAATACATTTCGCGCGCATGTAATATTTATGTTTAATAGGTATTTCTTTGTCGTACGATAACCGTGAATTATTTATTATGCAAAATATTTTTTAGTTATTAGAAAATCGTTTACACATTTGTATTGCAGCGGAATAAAATTAAGATTAATGACGTATTCGCATAATTTTATAACTTACTTTGTATTAAAATATTTTAAATATGATCTGAATTTCCAACTCTTATTATATTTACAACATTTTGTAACTAAAAGAGAGAATTTATTTCGATAAATATGTTTTTATACGTTGGAAAATTACCGATTCAAATCGCGTTTTTATATTTTATTTTCATTCAATTACACTCACGAGTAGTAGTTCCAAATGCAGGCGAAAAGTAAAACATTACCGTTTATTAGAATATTATATTACTGACCGTTTGATTCTTGTTACTGATTATCATTATTGACATGACTACTTGTGAAACTGAAACGTTTATTTTAAAATGGCATTAAATCCGTTTTCAATAAATTCGCATTCGCGAACAGAGTAAAATAAGAAAATATTTTCTTTGGTATTACTGGTTAATCGACTCGCTTTGTTTTTTTTTTAATAATCGATTTTGTTGTCGATTTTGTACGTCTCGTTTTTCGAGGAGGTTTTTTCCAAACTGTTATTTTTCCGTTTGGATCTGAAAATAAAATATTGTATTTGTAAATATAACACACGAACTCGTATTATTTTTGTGTTTCGACTTGTCAGTCAAAGAGAGTCCGAATGCATCAATACCTATACACGCCGCCCGACTATATTCCCGCGTTCTCTTTGTTCCGTGCCGCCATCTATTAAAAAGAATAATATGATGCATTTCATGGCCATTAGTTCTAATTATCCGATTCATTAAAATAGTAGAGACTTAAATCGTATTATTAATTATATTTATCGCGTTGGCATTGATTGAATACTGTTGGTTACATTTCAAGCGTTATTACGAGTACTATACCTACTACGAGTACATATTATATTATTCAAAACTATTTCCATCTCGATAATATTTCAAGACTTGAAAAGTCATCAACCTCCCCTTCCGTCCGTCTGAGATTGTATTCGTCGCCCGTATATGAGAATACTTGAATTTTTTTCAACAATATCAAATACTAATAATATTTATATCCGACCAAAACTCTTTTATAACTTGTACACGTGTATATTATATATTATGCATTCATAAAATCATTTTTTTATTTTATTTACAAACAGCTCGACGTTATTGAATTATTCATAAATTAATATGTTAACTAATTGAGCGAAACGTACGTTTTTAACGAAATATATTATTATACTTTATTGGGTATAATATGTAAATTTGAAAAACGACATTTTATTTTGACGATTTCTTTGTCGTTCTCGATTAATAACGGCGGCGGCGGCTTATGTAAATGTACTCGCGTTGACTTTCAAAAATATTATCTCACGGAATTCGATACTTTTCGTATTTATAGCGTTTGCCTAAAAGTAATCGTTTACTATTGGAAATCAGTTCTAAGACTATTGTATAACTTACGCTATATAAATAGTGGAGTATTCGGTTCGGAAAAAAACGGTAAAGACTTAATTCGATTCCCTGCATGATTTCCACGCGTAGAAGAAAGTAGCGCGCGTATCGACACAATATGTTTTTATGAAAAAAAAAAAAACGTGCAATTTGTCATGGCATCATCTCGCATAACATTTTTCATTTTTCCCTTCGTCAGAACCGTTTTTTTTTTTTTTTTCATTTTTCTTGAGGTCAATGGATGGTTGTAGTTTTGTACGACGTGCATTAAAAAACGTTTTCTTATTCGGGAGGAAGAAACTATTTCGTCAAAACGGTGTCGTTCGCTTTGGAATTCGCGTTTTCATCGATAATTATTATTATCACAGTTTGTTTGGAGAATAAAAACGCGTAATAATGAAATAAATTCTGCGCGCTTATACTCGTATACTACGTATATTATAAACATTAATCTATGATATTTAATATTTATCTCGTAAATTAGCATATTTTAGATGTTTTTTTTTATTTATTTATTTTTTTTTTTCTACTCGTAGTAGTTATGCATACGCGCGGGTTTGAGAGTAAAAGCAATATTGTAACGCATGGTGGTTTAAATTTGAACTTGGTCTGAGTGCCTCATGAATAATTCAATGACAGTATAGGACCAGCGGCAGCCATTCTAAGTGGGGATTCCAGGGTCCAGTCTGTCTACCTCCTCTCATCCTTCCCACATCTCATGCAAACGCAATAAGTTATTATGTCCGAGATAATCCCCTACACGCCGCCGTTGTACGACAAAGATAAAAGAGAAAAACTTTTAAAAAAAAAAAAATAAGAGATTCTTATCCTATATATAGTTAAAACTATTTTAACGTTATAATAGTTATCGACGCTGGAAATCTCGAGCGCGCGCGCGTTGTATAGCGCGAGAGGACATAAATTTAAATTGAATCGCGTCGTCACTGAAATACGCGTTTTAACTGAAAATAATAACACAATGCGAAATTAAATTATGTTGAAGTTTTAATTGCGTACGTTTATTCATTATTTCGTTCGATAAAAGAACTATTTGTTCCGGAGTTGTTCTCTGGACATGGGGGGGAAACAAAATTATCTCTTTTAATTAAAAATGAAAACGTCGCCTCTCTGGTTGTTTTTCATAAAAATCTCGGGCGTCATGTGTTGAAAATATATCAAATATTATTATTATATGGGAAACAAACGACGCGTAAAAATGTGATTTTAACACGACGCAGACGCGTTTCACAATCGTTCGGCGATTCGATTACAATAAGAACGACATTATCTGTTGGTTGAAAAAAAAAACTTTACCGCGCGTCGTTACGATTTCAAAGTTTAATATTATTTCACAACGCGACGGCATTGTATAACAACACGGATTTTTGTTATTCGCGATATTGTTTTAAAATTTTATATTTCAGTCAAACGAAACACAGATGCCCTGACGTTTCGTTCAACAAAAAAAAAACTCCCCTTTTTAATGCCTAAAATGTGTTTTTAATAATAACGCGGTTATCGCTCTCGTACATGTATCGTCGATAATAATAATTATTGTAAAACTCTGTTTTTTCGTCGCTCGATTTTAAAGTTGGAGAGTAGAAAAAAAATACTGAGCTTGGCAAAACTCAAAATAGCCGATTTTTGAGATACGACGTCGTTCGAAAGGAGTGGGGGCGAATTGTTTATTAGTGTTTAGAGGAGAACGCGACGCGATTAATTTAGAATTAAAATTCGTTTTTAAAATTCCGAAACGTCGTAAAACAACGGCAGTTGGCATTTATATAATATGGAAAAAATACTAAATACCCGGCGCGCGCGCGTGTGTGTGTGTGAGATGGCTAGCAGCACGTTTCGGTAAAACTTAATATTCTTATCGGCAACGTAAAATGGTGTAGCTCCGGGGGGGGGGTGTGTGGGGGGGTCTTTATTGAAGAAATAAAGCGCCGCAGTTGTTGCAAAGGGGTAGTAGTATACACAATGTCCCGCATTGCGACAGACCGTAAGGGTATATGATAACATGTGCGTATCCATCAAAAATAATAATAACGCCGCCGCCGCCGCCACATGCGGCTCTCCCCCGTTTTCAGGGGGTTAAATAAAACGTAATACTTTGCCTCGGCGTCCCGGAGACAATATTGGAAACGTGTAAAACAATACGCGATTATGACTACCATAATATAGCTGCGCGCCACTACTAACCGTATAATGCGTATTTTTTTTTTCTCTTTTTCCCCGTCGCAAATCTCGTCACGTATTGCGTTTAATGTTTACAGCAGTGCCGCCGCGCGATCAATGTGTGTGTGTGTGTGCGTGTGCGTTTCAGTTGTCAGAAAGTCTGCGCTTCGACGACACAATGGCCCGCCGCCGCCGCCGCCGCCGACATCTGTTCGTATTTGCCGTCGTCGTCGTCGGTGTGTGTTTCCTCTGCGTTTTTCACATTTCACACGCGTCCAGGACTAGAAAATAAAATCGAAACGTTTTTAGAAACACATAGTATATCGGCACACGTGCGTGTTTCGCTTTTCTCACTCTACCTCTTCCTAGTGGGGGACCCCGGGGGGGGGGGGCTCTTTTTTATTTCGCAGGCCGTCCGCGGGGGGGGAGATAAAACAAAAAAAAAAAATCATTCGTTAACGGCACTTTGTTCCGCATTTGTGTACACGTTTATAACACATATACGTGTGTATATATTATAAAAGAATGACAGACTTTGGTATGTGTGTGGATGACTGAGAAGCAACGGCGGCGGCGGCGGCGGCGATAGAGTGACGGCGTTGGTAGTTGTGCGGCGCGCGGAGGGGATGGGGCGCTGGTCCTTGGAACAAATCAATACCTAACGGGAGGGAAACGGACGGACGGGAAAAAGGCGGCCTGGCAGCCGAGTGCCATTCCGCACCGGCTGATATTGTGTTGCTCGCGCGCGCCGCTCGCCGCGCGTGTGTGTGTGTGTGTGTGTGTGTTTTTCTTCGTCTTCAATTCGCGTTTTATACTGTTTTATTATCGCTGCACCGGCTCTGTTCGCGTCTCCTCCCCGCTCTTTTGGTAGTAGTAGTCGTCGTCGTCCTTGGCGCGAACCCCTGCTATGTACGACGACGACGTCGACGCCGACGACGCCGTTTCGGTACGCTTACACAAAATGCTGTTCCCGCGACTGTGAAATATTTACTCTGGAACCGGGCAGAAACAATTGTTTAATTAAAACTCGAAACATTCCCGTTGAACTTTTTTTCTTTTTTTTTTTACGCCATATTTCTCTCGCTGCTACGGTGTGTGTGTGTGTGTGTAAGGTGTACCCTCTACCCCTTTATGTCCGTCTCCCGACGCTCGAATTCTCATTTCCCTCCCCCCCACCCGGTGTTTTTGGACGTTTCGCGCCGGATGCAGCAGGCAGCACCACACTAAATACTACTACTACCCGCGTCGCGTGGCCGCCGGCAATACCGCATTCTTCGTATATTTTCCCCGTGCCGGCACCGCGTGGTGGTGTGATTAAGAAAGAAAAGCGTATTTTTCTCTTCTCCAGGCATATACTTTGGACGTTTTTTCCGTAAACTTGACCGATCGAAATTTCACAAACTAAAACAGTAGTAATAATAGTATACTTACACACACACACACACACACACACATTCGAAAATAAATAATGATTATTGAATAACAAATATCGTCCGAGAAACTATTTTTGAATAAAATATGAAACGCGACGCTCGTTTAATGTGCGCGCACGTTACGAATGCACAAACCCTCTAATTATTATTACGATGTGACGCGTGTGCGCGTAACGATGGGAAACGAACGGGAAAAAAAAAATTAGAGCTCGTATTATATTATTATTGTATCATGTGAAACACAATCGTCTGCGTGTGTGTGGTAGTATTTCCGACGGGAACAACGACCGTCGTACTCGTGCCCCCCCCCCCCCCCGGGGCGGAAACCGTGTGAATTTTCAACGATCGGTACAAAAGAGATAAAATGATATTATTATGATGACGACACGTGGTGAGGAGGAGGAGATTTTTCGATTCGCGCGCGTTCGAGATCGATTTATTTATAATATTTACCCGACACGAAAGAATTCGTTCGAAACGCATATTTTTGACTAGAATATAAGAGAGTATATTATATTATATTTATTTTTTTTCCAACCGGTACATCGACTCGGCGATTTAACAAAGCGACTTATAAGTCGAGTCCCGTTCGATCCATCGTTGACCTTTAAAGAGACGGCGAGTTATCGTCACGGATTGTTCGGACGTCCCGCTGTTACACTATTATTTCTCCCGCTGCGTTATGGTGAACTGCAATTTACCCGAAACGACTCCTCGAGCACACTACTACTACTACTACGTACTACTCCTCGACGACCGAAACTTTGTTTACCGAATAGTTTAAAAAAAAATAAAAAGTAGTCTCGTTTTATCTTTTATTTTCTTTCGAGTCGGGGCCCGGCCGGTCGTAGTCGTCGTCGTGTTTGTTATAATAAACCGTTTTTTTTTTTTAAATTTATACGAATCACATAAAATATATAAATCTATTTGTATAATTTATCGTTATCATTTAAATATTTAATCACAGAGTAAAAAAAAACTCGATGCCGACACATATCGTTAAAAAACGTATCAATTATTATACGTCATATTATAATCGTTATTTTTTTAATTATTTCGTATGAAAATCGGTGGCCATAACTTTAGAAAAAGAAAATAACACGCGTTTCTCTACGATATCTTAGATTGTTTTAAACTCAAACTCCGTTTTTATACCGATCTAACTCAGACCCGGCGGCGGCGGCGGTCGAGTGCAAAGCGTCGAGTGTAAAACCTAGACGATAATAATAATTCCAGTCGTATACTGGCTTGAAGTGGCCGACGAAAGACGTTTTCGTCCCTGCGACGACGATTTATATAATAACGTTTTGAACCGATGCTATTGTTTATTTTACTCGTGTATACACGTGTGTGGAAAATTGTGATAAGTTGCACGATGAAGTTATGAGATATGAGGGTTAACGTTTGTGTGTTTGCGCTGCGCGCGAGGAGCTCGTGTAATTTATGTGATCCGAACAAAAATGTGTTTTGCCGCGGAGGAACACATGTTTTCACCAGAAATAACTAGTTTATAAATAGTGACAGTTGTGAAGAGCTGTTGGCTTCGGTCCCTATTTACGTACAAACCGTTCGATTATATTATTAATTTATAAAATATATTGTTGCGCTCGATTATTATTATTATTATTATTACAAAGTTTCGGTGGGAAAATATTCCGAAAACAACAACTCAATCGTCGCGTAACCGTCGAAAAAAAAATAATATTATTATAGTCTCGTTTCGGGTTTTTATTAACGTTTTTTTTACGCTCCTCGTACGACGACGACGACGACGACTTCATTATTCTTAATAGGGCGATTGCATTTTCGGTCGCTCCCTTACGCGCGCGCGGCTTATTCTCCCAGAAACTGCGACGGCACGCGATGACACGTGGCCCACGCTCGCTTATTTTCTCGGGGTCGGCCACAACACTCTACTACTACTACTAGTATTACTACCTTCCAAAAACGATTCCCACATTTGTCGCGTTTATTTTTAAAACGAAAAGTTAGAATTTATTTTCGTCGCCGTATTACTCGCGGGCGGCGCGCGCGTTCGTGCGTGAATAATAATAATTTAATAATATAAAATCCTATCGATATCGAGAAAACGAAGGTCGAAACGGGGGGGGGGGTGGGGGCTAACGGGCAAAAGTCCCGGGTGCGCCCCTGTATCGGTTTGAAAAAAAAAAAAACGTACGTACCTTTTAAAAAACTCTCGGCGCGCAAAATGCATTTCGATTTAATACTTATCACGATACTTGATACACGATCGTTGTAGAGTTTTTTTTCTCGCGGCTCCGGTGTCTGTAACATATTTATCGAAAATAACTATAGCGTGTTAAATATAATAATACTCGGAGCGAGCGCGAGAGATATACGCACTTTGTTTTATTCAAAGACCGAGGGGGTAAATTCACAACCCTTTAAATGCGCAACAGAAAACGCCTGCTTAATCCTGAATTATTCATGCGCCAAATGTAGCACTTTACCCTTTCTTCTTCTCCCGCAAAGTTTCCGGGCGTGTTTAAAATAATATTACAAAAACATATTTTTCTAAAACATTTCAAACAAAATCGATGATAAGTCAGAGTATAGTCTCTATATGTACACACGCGCGCGCGCGCAAATGCGAATTATTATTTTAAATTCGTAATCAAACTGCGATCGAAAATCACGTTTTATCGATCTGATTAATTATTTTATATACAATTTTTGGTGTTTGTAGACGCGCAAAATACAAGTATCCGATTAGGATAGAAATCTAACAAGAATAATAATAATTGTATCGTGACAAACAACTAAAACGTATTGTTGTTGCGCGATTTGCATATTATACAAACCTGGGATCCGGCGGCGTTCCAACATTCGTATTCGTCCGATTATCGAATTTAATGTTGTTGTTTTTTTTCCCAAGTACAATTATTATGATGTTTTGTCCTATTCGTCACGATTCTTTCGTTACCAGTGTTGGTGTGATCTGGTCGAAAAAAAAAAAAACAAAGATTATCCTCGTATTTTTCGTCACTATATATTTTATTTCACGCGAAAATGTAAAATATTATTATATTTTCACGGCACTCGACCTATTATTTTCCCGTTATAAATGATTTTTAATTAAATAAATAAAATTCAAACAATACCTCCTCCTCCTCCTACACCCGTTTGTTTACCGCTCGTTTTAGCCCGTTCGTGTTTAATTTCACCGCGCAACTTTATTTCTTGTTATCTAATTTAATAAACATTGTAAACAGTACAAGTACGTACAATAACGACGTCTGAGTATATACGTATATATAGTACCTACGTGTGTATTAAATAAAAACGCCAAGGCGCTTTTCCGCGTAATTTCGCCCGTTCGTCTGGAATTCAGTTTTCACCGAGTACGAGAAACTTTCTGTTTGCTACCACCTATTATATAATACACGAAAAATATTACGTTTTTACATTTTTTCACAACCTTTCTTATGCGAGACGGTTTAGAGTTTGTTTTAACGAACGCGCGCGCAACAATACGGCTATAATATTATATTCAATAACTTACATGCAGTAGTAATATCGTTTTTAAGAAGTCGTTGATTAACGTTTGTATTTTTTTTCGATTTCAGTATTAAGTCTAAGGAATACACAAGAAGAAGAA
This sequence comes from Drepanosiphum platanoidis, assembly GCA_948098885.1. Taxonomy (NCBI): domain Eukaryota; kingdom Metazoa; phylum Arthropoda; class Insecta; order Hemiptera; family Aphididae; genus Drepanosiphum; species Drepanosiphum platanoidis. Next base: position 5,984,874 of record OX402541.1, read on the forward strand.
CCGCCAGATCCGCAGCTGATGAGATTAGACAACATGTTGATTGCCGAAGGAGTGGCCGGTCCTGAGAAAGGAGGTGGCGCGGGAGCCGCGGCCAGTGCATCGGCCGCAGCTTCGGGCGGTCCTGGACAGCCAGACAACGCCATCGAGCATTCCGACTACAGAGCGAAACTGGCTCAGATCAGACAAATCTACCACCAAGAACTTGAAAAATACGAACAGGTAACGAAGAGTTATTGATTTTTTTTTACACGGCGATAAATACAACGATTATACACACGTACCTTGTAAAAGTCGATAGATTTTATACTTAAATCTATTGTAAACGACAAATCCACTCGTGTATTTCCAATTTCGTAAACATTTCGTTCAATCCGCAGGGGTTAAATTTCGATTTTCGCATAGTCCTGGGCATTTATTGTAGAACTGATCTGTTAAAAATAAAAAAATATTAATATGACATCATTGCGCAGTGTGATTTTAAAACACGTTGTCAGACGCGTAATTTAAATCATCGCCGATGTCATTCGAGTTTTTAACATTCGATTAGTATTTATGAAAGTTGATTTGTTTTAGATAGTAACGGACGTAGGTAGAACGCGTTAAACGGATATTTTCTCGCCTATATTTTCAACGATTCGACTTTGAATGTTTTAATTTTCGTTTCGATAAATCCGAATCGCGTCAAACACGAGACAAAGGGAACGATTTTTTTTTTTTTCAATTCGCGCCGCCTTGTCCTGCCTTTTATTAAATCGTTTTGGATGTGATCAATTATTATTATTGGGAAAGCGGCAATCGGAGGAGGAGTATATGAAAAAATTACGGTAATTCGAATTGACCTGAAGGGAATATTACCGAAGCGTGCGAATCGTACGATGGCGAATTCTTCGTGATCACGCGGGCGGGACGGGGGGCGGGGGGCGCGCACAATATTCCAGAGATTAATCGGCCTAACGACCAGATCTGCACGCGATATAATTTTTCGATTTTATTGTCGAACGAGGTTTTACATACGTATATATATATAAATTGGAATACCCGTCGAAATAATAAGTCGTCGGGTTCCCCGGGGGGTGGGTGGGGGGGGGGGGGTCGTGCTTTCTCTCTCGGCGGACGACGTTTCGAAATCACATTTAAATACGCGCGCGTGCGTATTTCGTTGGCCTCGCAGGACACGAATCGCGTGAAAAATAATCTACGAGACGCGCGGTGTTATATGTTAATGGCAACAAAAAGCAGATATCCTTGAACCTGTGGTTGGTGGTGGTGGTGGTGGTGTGTGTTGTCTCGCGTTTCGTTTGACATTTAAAAATATTTATATTAATATCGTGATATGCCGCAAACGGCGCGCGCGATCAAACAAAATACCGCAACAAAATGATTAATCATGTTTTTTCAGATAGTTAGTATTATACTTATACTAGTAGTGATAGGTTAGTTATGGAAATTCAGACGTACGGATAAATACATGACGTTTCGCGCCGGTTTGCGGTTTAACACGTTCTCAAACTCCTCTCTATAGAACGGGCGGCTTTTCGAGCTGTGATTGAGAACTCCGGCGTGTCTGAAATAATAATATTATTATTAAATCTCGTGTCGAGAAGCGATCGCGTACGTAAAACTATTATTTTCTTTCGAGAAGAAAATATCATTCCATTTCGTTTTGATTTATAAAATAAAAACCAACAAGAGTAGGCGTTAAAATCATTGTGTTTATTTTAACGCGCGATATGCAATTTTCGTTTAAGTCTAAAAATAAACGTTTGTACTCGAAAATATCGCCGCCGCGTACTCTGCGCGCGCGCACACGGTAATGTAATAATTTGTTTAAATGATTGTGTTTTTCTGTTTTCCAGGCTTGTAATGAATTTACTACCCACGTAATGAATCTTTTACGAGAACAGTCTAGAACGCGGCCGATCACTCCGAAAGAGATCGAACGAATGGTGCAAATAATACATAAGAAATTCTCTTCCATACAAATGCAACTGAAGCAAAGCACTTGCGAAGCAGTCATGATACTTAGATCTAGGTTTTTAGACGCTAGGTTTGTGTTATGAATAATTATATTTATATACATTTTGAGCCGGGTTGTCTTTAATGTCGTGCGCTATATTGTCCTTTGTTTTTATTTATAGAAGAAAAAGGCGTAATTTTAGTAAACAAGCATCTGAAATATTAAATGAGTACTTTTACTCGCATCTAAGCAATCCATATCCTTCCGAAGAGGCGAAAGAAGAGCTGGCGAGGAAGTGTAGCATTACCGTGTCTCAAGTACGTATATATTTTAAAACGATCAGATTTAATTGAAATAAATCGCTAAAATATTTCTCTGTTGAAACTGTTTTTTGAAAAAAAAAAAATAATAAAGGTGTCCAATTGGTTCGGAAATAAAAGAATTCGATACAAGAAGAATATCGGAAAGGCTCAAGAAGAAGCAAACCTCTACGCAGCCAAGAAAGCCGCCGGTGAGTATAGCCGCCAAAGTGCGCTTAATATTGTTATTATTATTATTATTATTAAATATAAGTAAACGTAAAACTCACACGACATTATACAACAACGTCGTCGTCGTCGTCGTCGTCGGTATTGACACAGAACTGATATTTTATTGTTACCGGAGAGATATTTTCACTGATTGTAGAGTCCTTATTGGTGTTTAAAACATAAAGAGAAAAACATGTAAATGGGGAAAGGGTGAAGTTTACTATAGGGATTTGGATAGCGATATATATATATATATATGTACGTACGTTGGCGGTGTAAGCTCCAAATGGAAGTAATATATCACTGAGACCCTGGCTTTGAGCTTGACAGCCCGAATGGTTTTTCCTGGTTTCCTCATTGTCCCATTCTACACCCTTCATACAATGCGATACACACACACACTCGTGTATATATATATATATATATATATATGTGTGGATATGTATGTTATATATTTATATAAAGTTTTTTTTTTTTAAGCTAGCGCGTGTACGTGTGAGCGCTTGCGCTCACGCGAGCGTGTACAGCAGTATATATACTGTTTCTTTCATATGAACTACAAAGGTGTGTCACCTGCCAATAAATTACACGCGCACGGTGGTGGTGTCGGGTGGTGGTTTTAAACTGCAAATTAATATTTATTCAAAATCGAAAACCAAACGTAATTTCAATAATCGTCAATAGCGTTATTTTTGAAAGTTTCCAATTAAAATATGCAATGCGTTTATTTCAATCGTGTGCGAGTGTACACGCGCGTACACTTTTTACGACCCGTCCTTTCAGGATAATTACAGTCGGATACGGTGAAAATATCAAAATAAAAATTGTACAATCTACCCCCTATCGATGAATGAAACTATTGTGTAATATTCGGCAATTTCAATGATTTTCGACTTTAAAAAGGTTTCCTTAAGCGAAAGAAATATTTTTACATTTAATCGATTAGCTTATTTTAACGTAGCGATTGTTTTAATGAAGTAATAACCCCTGAAACTCCCTTCGACAAAGATTTATCGGTTGCAATAACAAAAAGAACAGGTGGTTGCTAGGTAAGGCACACGATGTGTAATTACCGCTAATCGATGATTGGCAGGACACACACACACACACACACACATATAATATACGACACGAGTGTGGAATACATAAAGCAATGACGTCATCATTAAAATAAAATATTATTTAACGTTTTAAAAAACCAAATCGAAATTAATTTTTTAAGGTTAATCCAAACGCGTAGCAATTAATAAATATAGTTATGACTCTATGTGGGTTATCGTTATCGAATTACTCATTTTAAATTAAATATTGATCATCGTTGTTTATTGTTGGAAGAAAGGTGAATCAGAATACTACTAAACTTATAAATCATAATGTTTAACACATTTATCGATGGTGTTTATTTATTTAAATGTATTTTTTTTAACATGAAAGACCAATAACATCCAACAGCTCCCAAAGATAATATTTCAATAATTATTATTATTAATCTATTACTTTTTAAGTAATTAAAATAAATAAATAAACACTTACTGTTCATAATAGTAATTGAAAATATTTAATTTTATTTAAAAGAATATCACTTGTGGGTGATTTCCCCCACTCGGATTAAAATTAAATAAAAAAATCAACTAGCCTTTGTTTAAAAAATAATAATAATAATAATAGCACTCACCCGACATCAAACGAATGTAGATAATACGACGACCGATTCGAGATTGAATTTATTGAAACGTGGCCGCCTGGGAAATATTTAAAAAATTCTGTGATTATTTTAACGATATTTTAAAGGTTGTTTTAATTTTTTTTTTCAGGTGCCTCACCTTACAGTATGGGCCCCGCTTCACAAGGAACACCAACGCCCTTACTCTCGCCAGCCCCAGGCGGTGGTCCACAAGACAGCATGGGCTACAGTCTTAGTTTAAACGGTGCTGAATATAGTTCTCCTATGTCTGGATCACAGGTTTGTGTGCGTCATACTGGTTATAAATATTGTATTTCACTTAAATCCATTTTCTAATGAAAACAATTTTAATTTTGCAGGCACAGTATTCTGACGGAAGTCTAGGATACGATCCAATGGGACATCAGGTGAGCGACTGTGAATAACAGGTTAATACAATCATGTTAAAATAATATAAGGGATATAATCGGCCTACTTTCTTTTATCGTAAAGGGTTGGTTTCATCTTGGAATTTCTTTCGGTCTGTAGCCGGTCCAAATATATTATATCATTAGTACGACCCAAACGTTTTCTTCTTCTTCTTCTCATTGTCCGATACTTTTCCCATTCACAATCGTTGATGAATGTCTACAACCATCCAAACCATTAGAATTAATAAATTAATCAATACACATTTTTAAATGTCTGATAACATAGTTTTTTCATTAATATAATATTACTTACAGGCAATGCCTAAAAACTCTGGATCACCATCGACCGGTTGGAACTCCAGTCACGAGTATCAAACACACGGCATGCACGACGATAGCGAAGACTCATCAGACGTCGATATAAAACGCCCGAAATTGTCTTAAGCATTTTTATTCTTAATTACTAAATTTGTTCATTTTTTTACGTATATAAAAACAAAACGATTGCTTAACTTAATCTTTAGACGTACGCGAGTGAGAATAATTTCGGCCTTCACACTTTGTGTGCATACGTGTCGGTGTCGAGTACGTTGTGTATGTCCTGAGAAAGAAAGGGAAAAAAAAGATAATAATTACATAAAAAAAAAAAAAAAAAAACAAAAACAAAAACCACTCATCTCACTCAAACTAATAAATATTATGGATCTACTGTAATGACGAAAACGAAAGACTTAGGCCTTTGGTGGGTGTGTGTTGTAACCTTAATGCACATCACACATAAGGAAGCGTATATGTATAATAAAAAAATAAATAAATAACGTTAGCCTAATATTTGAGATTACCATACTGAAATTCAGTAGACGGTTTTATTATGAAACTATTTTTTAGTATCTTATTATTATTATTATTATTATTGTATAATTATAAATATGATAACATTAACTTGAGCTTTTTGAACGTTTATCGTTCATAATGTAACTTTGGTATACGTATATTGTGCACATCACCAGATTATTAGTAATTTATATAGGAAAAAAAAAAAATAACGATAATAATATTATTGTTGATTATGTTTTACTCACACATTTTTTTCTACTATCTGTGATCTCAAAGGAAAATTAACACATGCATCAAAAATCAAGTACAATCATGTCCAGTGTTTTTTCTCCTTTTTCACCAAGTATACGATATACACACGGTAATATTATTATTTTTCATAATGTTTTAAACAAAAAAAATTATATTCATTTTAAATATAAAGATAAAGAAAAAAAAAAAAACGAGTTTTGTTAATAATTGTTTAATATTTATTGTATTAAACGAATAAGTAGCGTATTTTTTAAGGCACCATGACTAGTAACCTTTAAATTTTTAATGCTTTTTAAAAATTAAAATAAACATATTACAGTTTAAAAATAATGTATACGATATATTTGTAAGGTTATTGTTGTCTGTGAACAGTGCATTTTTTCCTCTTTATTTTTTACGCTATATTTGTATGCTTTTTATCATAACTATTAATAATTAAAAACGTATATGAAAAAAAAAACCAAAAAAAAAAAAAAAAAAAAAACCTATTATTATAGTATTCTACTACTACTACTCCTTCTCTCTTCCTTTTATCATACTATTATTAAATGATTATTGTTAGTATGGGAAGAAAAAAAAAAAAAAAAAATTTAAACGACACGGCGTCAGACTATGAAATTGACAACGAGAATAATATAACATCGAACGGCCGAAACCGTCGCGTAAATGACTCGCGTCGGACACTGCCCGACGCTATTCATATTGTCAATCCATAGTCGGTCGCCCCCGTGTTAAGACATTGTGTATACCTTAAAATAATAATGTTATATTATTATCTACACACTTACAAGGTATAGTGTGCTGATTTCAGTATTGCTCGAATGTTATACATATACATATTATATAAATATATATATTTTTTTTTTTTTTTTGTACGTCTTGTAAACTATACCACCTAGACATACTGTATTATTATTTTATATAAAATTAGTACTTGTAATTTTTAAATGTAATTCTGACGGTAAATTTTTGTATTATATCCAGTAGAATAGAATTTTGTTTTCCAACTCCTATTTAAGATGGTATTTTATTTTTTATTCATATTGTCGAGAGTCCCTAATACATGTGTATACATATATAAAAAAAAAAAAAAACCATAATATATATATATAGGTGTTTAATAGTTACTTTACGTACGCGATGAGTGTACGACATATGTATACGTGTTGCATCATGATTTTTCATCTCTTGTTACACACACACACATTGAAAAAGCACGTGCACATTTTTGTTTTTTACCGTTTCGTTCGTAATATTATTATTCTCCGGTGGTTATAATATTTTGTTGTGTGTACGTATAATATAAATACAGCGAAACCCGTGTGTTTGCCAAACATGTTTAATTTTTTTTCATACTGAACATTATTTGTACGTTCCGTTTCATTTTTTTTTGATGCAGACACCTGCGCGCACATTCAATAACATGACTATTAATTAAATTTCTACCACAAACTGTCGTGTTGATACAAAGTTTTCGCTGTATTTATATTTATATATTGTTTTTTGTTTTTTTTTACCTACGACTTATTCCAGAGACTCGTGTGTTGATATTGTCGACAAATGTCACCGCGGCCGTATAAAATTAAACGTCAATAATATAACTGTCCGGGTCGTCGCAACCGATCCGTTATGATAAATTGTATTTGTTCTTGGCATTTCAAATTCTATAAATATATTACATACACGCGCATACGTGTGTATTACTTTTGTATACGATTTACTGTTTATGAAACGAAAAATGTTAAACTATTTGTTTTTGTGAACTATGAATTATTATTATTATTATTATTTTTTTTTTATAATCCATTAGACGCCTATATTATATATGTATAATTATTGATTAGGGGCTGTATTAGGTAATAAAATATTATGAAAGAATATTGTACAGTTTCTAATGAAAACAAAATTATAACGCTTGTAATTTAGAAACGAAAAAGTCGTATTTGTTTTTCTGCTATTATTTCCTCTAACTTAACGAAACATGACATTTATATATAGCTACTGCTCGTTGCAGGTCACATTGAGCGTAGAGTTTTCTGTCTAGGCGAAAACTGTTATAGATTATTTACTCGATAGCCCGATTAAATTTTATAGAATTTTCTCTTATGTTCCCTAAGATGAGAGGCGAATTCAAATACAAAATCCACCTCTGTGATATCAGAAATTTTATTTTGCATTTTTCAGACAGGTTTTCCTGTAGATTTAATTTTATTTTTGAAGTTAAGTTAGTATTATCATAGATTAAATATACAGTAATAATATATTTAATTTATGGTATCAAATATTTACGTATGAAATCAAAGTTTTTCATTATTTTTCTTGGTTATTGTTTTATCGTATTGATTTTAAATTGGAAAATTTGTAAACATTTCGACACTCAATCAAAATGAACATATTACTCGATAAATTTAATATTTAATTTAAAAACATGGCATCTCAAATTTCTACTAAAATGTTTTTGCAATATTATCAACGCGATAGAATTATAAACCAAAAATAGTTTTGGTTTCGATTTTTTAGATCACAACTTATCACAATGAAATAAATAAATGCATACTATAATAAGTGACATAGAGAATTATGCAGGTATAATATTTATACACAGTGCAAGTATTTCTCTGTAATTATTTTTAAGTAAATTTGAAATTTTATTTTTAGTAAATATAAGGATTGAGTTTATAAAAATAATTTAATTTTTTACTTAAATTAAATGTAGCAGATTATACTAATTAAATTGGGGCGGTGAGAGAATTTTGAAAATCTTGAAAGTGGCAGAGTTAATGAATGTAGGTAAACACAGCTAAATTTATTTAACCCATATAGGGTATAGATATGAAGGAATAATTCCTCTTCGATGGAGTGTTTTTTTTTTAATGTAAATAAAGAAATAAATTAATACTATTGAAAAGATGAAAAGGCAGATATTTTAATGTTATTGGAGTGGTTCGATTTTATTCAGACAAATACTTGTACATGTTATAACTGGGCATGGGTTTTAATACATTGAATAAATGACTCGAAAGAATGTTATACTCACAGTACCTTGAGAAAAATTTCTAATAAAAGTTCGATTCCTACGATGTCTGAAACGAATTTTGTACTTGATAACCCAACAATTCTGTTTGTATTTAAATGAACTTCTCATAGTTATGACTATGTCCAAATCAATTACAAAAAAATCCATTACATTGTCATCTATTCATGTTCATTATTATGTAAAAAATATAACTTTACTACTTACCTCATCTAAAATCTAATCACTTAGTCTGTTACTTGTACTACAAGCTTATAGCATTAAATTACGTTCAACAGCGTTGATTCTAGCTGTATTTTTTTGAGCAATTTTAGAAAAAATTACCTGTCAAAATAAAGGAGTAAATAAATTAATTATTGTCGATGTAAAAAAAAAAAACACGTGTTCTCAGTGAATTTGAACTGAAAAAATTGTCCAATTTTAACATGGTAAAAAATCAAATTATAAAATAGGTTCACTTTCTTTGACAAGTAAAATCGTTTCGGTCACTGGACTTCTAACGTTGAAATTGAAACTGCGTTTGCAACAATACAACTGTGGCGTTCATCACAACTTGATTTAAAATGACATATTAATCAAATTTATTTTAAAACAAACTGAATCAATTGGTAGAGTTTGAGAGTTAAAAAGTAACGACATACTTCGGACGATTCAAACAAAACTGAAAAAAGTCGACTAGAGAAAGCCGACAGATTTCGTTTGAATTGTTTTCACCTCGTTTAACACTACTTCCATTGCATTGCCATTGGGTCGGCCACCGTATCGCCAGGTAGTAAGTGGAGTGACAGGTTAACTACAGGTTTTCGTTTTGTTAGAACTTTGAACACAACTCTTAGGTACCCATGTCTTGATACAACATACTAAATTAAGAATATGAAACAAAAATGCACACGGGTAACGATAGAAAAATAAGATTAATGAGACATAATATAGGTAAAATGTTTGGTTTGTTTTTGAGAAACAAAAACTCAAGTAAAATAATATGTTGAATTCAACAAATTTTATATATATATATATGTTAATACATATACACATATAAATATGTATATATAAATATATATATGTATGTATATATATACATATATATATATATTAATTACAATAATAAAAATAAAAGAACAAACAAACACACACGTACATACAGGAATCATAGTGTGTGTATATAAACATATATACATATATATAATATATATATATATATATATAAAATACACACACTTATGCGTACATATTTGTATATATCGTCCTTTGGTCGTAGATAATATTCAACAAAATTCAATTGTAATAATAAATCATTAAAATAATAAAAATAAATGTTTGTTTTTTTTTTTCTATACAATTCCTTTTAGATGAAGCCTCCTTTATAATGATGTGGTTTGGACGGGTAAAAATAGTCATCGCTCCAAGAACACCGGCATAGCGTAGGTTCAGATGTGGTTCGTTGCAGTTTCGGCATACTGTGTACAATGCTTTGTATGGTAATAACAATGTCTTTGAATTTAGGCCTGTCTTCTCTATCAAATTGTATACATTTTTTCATTAACGTACGTAGATAGGAAGGCGTGTCCGGTCTGACTTTATTCAAATCTGGTCGCAGGTAGCCTCTGCCAACCATGAATATGATCTGATCTTTGTTATTGATTTCCGTGTAAGGCAACTGACCAGAAAGTAACTCGTATAAGACAATGCCATAGGCATAGACGTCTGATTGGAAACTGTACGGATTGTCTTCTTGCATACGAATTACTTCGGGCGCCATCCACAGAATCGACCCAGACGGTTGATGGTATTGTTGGCCGCCGGACCATTTCGATTTGATGGTAGCCAAACCAAAATCGCCAATTTTCACAACTGAATCGGTAAAGAATATATTATTACTCTTCAGATCCCTGTGTATAATGTTTTTAGAATGAAGATAGTTTACACCAATTGCCGTTTGACCTGTAATTGATATCAACTGGAATGTTTCGAATCTAAAAAAAATTAATACATAGATATAAGTATAACTATTGAGTGTACCTATAAAATATTATTATTAAACATAGGTGTACTTATGTGTATTACGATATATAAAAATTTAATAAGTAGTACCTTATTGTTTCAATGAATTAATAGTTCAAAATAACTAATAGGCCATGTTTATATAATATTTTTTGATGTAAAAACAGTGCCTATTACTTTATGTACTAACATTTCAATTAGTTTTTATCTAAACAAGAAAATATATTGTAATAACTTGGACATCATCAGACCGAGAATACTTACTTTTTTTCCTGAACATGTAAACAGCGATATAGACTCGATCCTTCACACCACTGGGTAACAATTGCTAAATTTGGTTTTCGTATGACACCCATAAATAACAGGACATTTACATGCCTGGTTTTCTTTAATACGGATACTTCGTTTTTAAACGCTTGCAACTGTGCAGCGGTTGGTTGTTTGACTTTGAGTGCCTTGATTGCAACAGGACCATGCCAATTTGCTTTGTACACAGTACCAAATGATCCCGATCCAATGCAATCACCCATTTGAATGTCGGCTTCTGGTATCTCCCAATCCTCTAATGATTCTTGAGGACCAGTTTCTCGGAGTAATTTCTTGGAAGCACTTTCATCAGCACTCTTAGCCCGAGGCCTGATCTTCAGTACATTGGTAGGAGAGGCTTGGGCACTCTGACTATGAGATACGCCAGTCTGTATTGGTGACCTTCGTTTTAACTCGGCCAACATATCCCAGTTCATATTGACCATGTTACGATAAACATTAGGTTCCGAACTCGATCGCTCGCCATGACCAAACTTTTGATAGTCGGACGGCAACTGTAAAATACCGGCCGAACTTTGGTAGATAGTGTGGTTGACACTATTGCTGTTATTTATGTCCCCAGCAGGAACACATAGGACGGGTATTCCAGTGGAACAACGTTCATGAAATTTGAATCCGCACGATCGACAGTGATAACCCTGTGGTTGGTAGAAAATAAAAAAAGAAGCAAATAATGAAAAAGACAAATTGTAAAAAATGTATTGACGCAATGATAAAATATTTACCTGAAAAAGTAGCTGACGACAGTGGTCACAAGTAGTAAACGACGTGCGTTTGGAAAAATCATGCGTAAAAGACATGTGGATTTGTGTCCAGACCATTTTTACTTGGATTTCATCGTATTCGATGGCCGAGGTCTGAGTGTCCCAAGGTATCTGTTGGTCTGTGTGGTTCCTGAAGACAACGCAGGCGTCCATCGGGATCTTGCGGTGCTGCAGACGTTTCTCCAGGGACATGTGCAACGTCTCGCCGGGTTTCACCTCGATGGTGGTCCGCTGTTCGTTGGGCAAATATGCACGGATGATGCGCACCAGCGGCGAGGACGGCTTATCGCTGCCGCGGTTCTTGCGGTGCTCGCCACTCCTACTGCCGGGATGGTCCAGCTGATCGAGCAGCTCCTGTTCCTTGGCCTCCAGTTCTTGGAGCTTGACATTGTACTCGTTGTACTCGTTCCAGTAGATGGACGGCCGGTTTTTGAATGTGGCGAGCAAGTCTTTAAAATGCTGGATGTTGTCCTTGGTCAGGCGCATCAAGTCCCTGACGTTCTGCAGCTCTTTGTGCAGCGATGTGTTCTCAAAGTCGAACGACATGACGCCCGCCGCCTGCCGCCAACTGCAGGTTCCGTCGGGGCCGGATCGGTCGCTGGGCGCCTCGGCTAACGGCCGACACTACTGCATCGCAGCGGCGGCGGCGACTAGGTGTCTCGCGGCCTCCGTCGGCGGCACACCATTGTTGTTGCCGACGTGTTGTCGTAGGTCGGACGTTTCGCCGCGATAAAAATACGACTGGGAGACGACGTTCTCACTGGACGAGCCGCGGTCCGCCGAACAGTCGCAAATCGTAAACGCGAACGAAAACGAAACGCATCTCGACGGACGGAGAGACGGCGGCGGCGGCGGCGTGTGACGTGCGTCGGGTGTTCCGCTATCGGTCGGGAAAACGTTTCGCCGAGACGTCAAATATAATAAAATGTATTATATTGAATAATAATTAATATCGAATTGTCAAACAAATTTACATATAAATATATAATAATATATTATAGTACAAGTACATTGACAAATATTTTAAGGTTAAATGTTAAAATCCACCCGGACAGGGTGACCACGACGGTGGCGCGGAATACCGTACGCGGCCGTTCCGCGTGGGATTTATCCGGCGTTGGCCAAGCTGGTCGCGACGTACGGCCGTACGCCGTCGACGACCACCGGGGGGGTACACCGCGTCGATATTATTATATTTTCGACGTGGACTCGGGGGGGGACATTTCGATTTTCAATTATGTATATTATTATATCACAATCAACTCACCGCTATATTTTGAGCCGTTTCGATCATAAGTATATGTTTTGAATATTCCCGAAGCCCAACAATAGTAGTCACGACAGTACCCGACAGTACGACAGTGTGATTTCAATGATTTCGCGTACCTCTTCTAATATTTCTGGATGGGGAACGCTTAGAACAGTACAGACAAGACATGTTTTTACATAATCACCTTCGGAGACATTAATATTATTTGGTAGTGTTTTTAAGTCGAAAAAGTTAAAAAATTATTCTTTCAAAAAAATCGGATGCATGTGCTAATCTATCACGCGTGTATGTGTGTGATAACCCGAGTTAAGTTACTTTTTGTGTGTAAATGAAATATTTCTCATTGTTATTTCGATTTGTCGACGAAAATATGATTTAATCGAGTACAAATGTTTATTTATTTATAAAAATTTATTGAGCGGATAATTTTTCGATATAAAGTACAAACATGGAACAATTTTAATGAAACATTAAGGTACCTACGGTAACGAACACAACATGGGTATATGCGATGACGATGCGTTCAAAGACCCGTTTAGGAGAGAGGAAATAAAATTGAAACCCGCGTCAAAATGAAAGTGAATGGGTAGTCAGTATTAGATACGAGACTATAAAATTACGAGAAGGATGCTCAATCTGAAGGGTTTAGGCGACATAGAATAGGAATTTATTCTGAACACGTTCATTTCTCAGTGGGTCCTTTGCGTGACAAGGATACTACCGCATCGTACTCGAGAATGGAGTGCGCCGAGGCAAAGGTGAAGGGTACGGAATAAAGCAGTTAGTAGACGTTAAAGTTTTGGTGTTTCGTTTGACGAAACCTAGAACTTTCAAAGCCTTATCAACTGTAACATGTGTATGCCGTTTGAAGTTTTGGAAAGACGTGGAGTGGGAATTCCGAGGCCCTTGGCGTCGTAAACTCAATGTAAGACATTTCCAACATTTTTGTAATCGAAAACAAAACGATAAACTCGAAAAACGATGTCGGTAACAACAAAAGCGTCAATTCGCTCCTATTATATGGGTTTTATCCTTATCCGAGTACAAACTAATTTGTGCGTAAAGAGGCAAGGTGTACCAACAAAAGTGTCGAATTTACGTATACTGCAATAGATATGCCACGAAAAAAAACGTGAAATTCTTTTTGTAAATTGTGTAAATTTGTTTTTAAAACTTATTTTTAATTTAAAAATATCCACCAAAGTACATAAAAAAATTATTGGCCGTATCGAGAATACGTCATTAATCATTATTCATTAGTATTTTTCTATTAATATTTCATTAGTATTAAATTGTCAACTGATGAATGTACATGATAAATATAACGCATACGTTTATTTTTTGATATTCCAGATCATCATCATCATCATTATAAAATTGTAATATTTGTGAAAAAAAGTTGATCGATTTTAAATAATGAATAATAATTAAAAATAATAATAATTAATTTATCTATTTATTAATTTTTTTATTTATTGGGGACACAAAACGGTTATTCGATAATAATTTTTTTATTTAAATAAACATTGTCGTTATCGGTGTCACATGTATTGTGTAATAAATATGGAAGCCGATGTAAAAGCGATTAATGTACGCTAGATTATTTACAGAGAAGTCGAAGAAGTTTCCGTTATTCAATATTCGATTATGTTAATAACGACGCGAAAAATTCAAACATTAAAGTGCCTCATATGTCAAACTAAAGTGCAATCGAAGAAAAATCGTCAGTTTCTTATATTTTCGATGTCTACATGAGGTATATAAATTTAATGCGCGTAGTAAAATCTCGAGTAGTCCATCTCGATCGCCGAGGAAAAAAAGTTTACAATTTTGTATAAATATTTTTGTAACGATAAGTACGCACAAGGTGCACGCGCGCGATTATTTTAATCGGAAAATATTTTATTGAAATAGTTTATAAGCTCGGAACTTTTTAAAAACCGACGCGTGGCGCGCACACACGCAATCGTTTAAATTTATAATAAAACACGTTTATTATCGATTTTATAATAATTTTACTTTAGAATAATAATTATAAGTTATAACACAAATCGACACTTTTATTGTTACAGACCTAACCTAACCTACCATATAGACCCGAGGTCGGGAACCTGCGGCTCTTTGGAAAATTCATCAATATATCGAGACCCGTAAAATATAAATTATATTATACCTACGTTATTATAGTGATAATTAGGGCTAGGATTTTGTAGCAAAATAAATCCTTAAAAAAGCATTTGAAGTAGCCAAAAAAAGCATTTATTAAATTTAATTCTAAAAAACAAATTTCAATTACACATAAAATTAAATATTAAAAAAGGAATTTACGACCATATATTTGGTCAAGTTACTTTTATTAAAACTCATTCTATCGGGTGCTATAATATATTTTTATACGTAGAAATAACGATAGTTATTTTATCAGTCATACATTTATTACTGGTTTTTTCACTGGTTTAAAAATTTCTGATAATAATAATTAATAATAATATAGTTCAAGTATAATATACATAGAAATAAATAAGTTAAATTTTCAAGAAAAATATGTAAAAATTAAGAAAAAAGAACCAAATAGGGGAAAAAGCAAAAAAAGTTTACTTCATTGAAATGAGAACGATTTAAAACGTATTTATATATAAAAATTATCTTTCTATCACACTCCTCTCAAAAAAAAAACATTTACTACAAAATCCGAGCCCTAGTTTTTTGTGTGTGATATTGTATTTTATTAAATAATATTATAATTGGATAAACGATAATAATAATAACGAATTAATTTAAATAAAGTTTTTTTTATATTTTCTAAATTTAAGACGTATTATTATATTTCTAATGCCTTTCTAACCTAACCAATTTCTCTACGACTATAAAAAGAAAGGTTGCTCAAACCCGTGCGGCTCTCTGGGCATCATGGTTTAGTGACTTTTTTTTAAAAAAAATGGCTTAAACTGTAAATAAATAATATAATAGGTACTACTCACGGTCTCGCGGCGGGTCGCAGTGCTGAGGTGTTCGTAGTGTTGGTACGCCGCGGTGCGTTGTCGCCGTCGATCTTCGGCTGGTGAAATAATTAAGTGTGTAACGGACACATGAAAAACACTCGATGAAAATTAAGGTAAAAACGATCGAAAGTCCGCGATTCGTCGCCGACGAAACGAGTAAGAAAAATTACCGACCCGATAAGAATAATCGTAACCGAAACATTCGCCGACGAGAGCTCGCCGAACGATCCGGCCTGAACAGCTGACTACACTAGACTGATCCCGGGCTCAGGTGTCTGTCACTAGATTTTTCCTTTCGGCCTGTCGCGCGCGCAGATCGGCTGCCATTGGTCGCGCGTGGGGCGCGAGCAGTGCAACTAGCATGTTTTTACCGGCTCGCCCCGCCCAGTGTTGAACTGACTTTCTACTTTCCGCTTACTCCGATTTCAAGCAGACACGCTTATTATTATTATTATATAATAATTGTCGTTGTATAATAATTGTTATTGTATAAAAATGTATTATATTATGGTCACGGTGGTAATTGTTATTGTCATGATTACACAATCGTTTCATTTTAAGCAATCCATTATGAGCCCTTTCTTACGCGCATATCTCGAAAAGTACTCGGTGGATTTTAGTACGGTTTTCCCTAATGGATTGGCCAAGTCTCGGGGAAGATTTTAAGCTATAGTACGTCTCGAAAATGCAACCCCGAGGGGGTAAATAAGGAGTAAAAAGGGTAAAATTAGAAAAAATTGCCTAGCTCGAATTTGGTCATTATTATAGTTTCGTTCTATATAGTAGAGACCCCTTAGGAAAGGATTAGGATTTTAGTATAGTTTTCACTAATGGATAGACAAGAAATGTTTTAACGTGCGTCATAGAAAAAAAACCAGAAATATAGAATGCGAATTGAAATTTTAAATTTAAAAATGTTTGTTTAAGTTTAAAATCGATAAAAAACATTTTAATTAGATAAAACAAACGGCGAAAAAAAGTTAAAAAGCATAGATCATAATAAAACCGATAGAATCCACGTTTCGCTTTCAATATTGAAAAGATTTTTGTGTGATTACTGTGCACAGGCAAAGCCGTGCGGGGCACAGCTAGTATTATACTCGTATTATACGATGACTTTGAGAGGTTGATAAAAATCGCTTCGATCGATATAAGACGATAACGGATTATTATTTATATATAGCCTCGTTGGCACGACCGAAACATAAACAAGTCGGCCGTTTGAATAAGAAATACAAATGAATCATATTAGGTATTATAATAATAATAAACCTTACCTCGACCATAGGTTTGTTGTGACGGCATCGCAACACAATAACGAACGTGATGCACCCATTGTGGCCGGCCCGTTTTGAGCGATCGCGAATTGTCGCAAAGTAATGTTAAATTTAATTTACACATCGTATGTACGCACAAATCGAAACGTTGGAAAATGTCACGCGAAACGTTATCGACGGAGAATAGTGTTATGTTTTTACCATCCGAGCTTCCGTGGTCGCGACTGGCAAAACACGAAAAATAAAACCATAATCACCGAGCCGGGCGACGGCGATACGATACGAAACGACGACGACGTCAAAAAAACGCACACTCGAAGCCTTTACCGGCTTGGATTAGACGTGGTCCGAGCCTCGACGGAATCGTTGAAAATCCGAAGGCGACGGCCATTACACGCGACGGCGGCGGCGGCGGCGGCGATACGATACGAAAAACACGGTAAACACCGGATATCGACGGTACGGTAGTAAATTAAGCGACAAATAATTTGGTTTCACCCACGCGACCGCCGTGAGACGTGCGATTATTCGTGGATACTTACTATTACCATCGCCGCGAAACGAAATTTTGAAACCGAGAAACGAGACAATGGCGGTCGGCATAAAATTCTCGAAACACGGACACGTTCGGATATACGCGCGAACCGACGGAGACTGAAACGGAAGGGAAAACCAATCGCGCCCCCGCGCCGGCCGAAACGGTTGGAAAAACGAACAGCCAATGATAGTTATTTACTAATTCATGGAAAGTGATTTGTTTTTTTAACGGTCGTGTTTTTAAACTACCTCCGGACAGGGACGACCGCGACCCAGAGTCCTGTCCGCAGCGCGCGGCCACGTCGTCGTCGTCGTCGTCCCGTCGCGGCGGCCACGCGACCACACGGCCACGGCGGCGGAACGTTCACACCGCAACGGGTTTTATATTTTCGATGTTTTTAGAGCATATTTTACGGTTTTTTCGGTCATAGCGCTTATTTTAGAGTTTTTGCAGCGCTATAAAATCCGACCGAGAAGTAACGTTTTCCATTTTTGACACATCTCACCTCTTTTTTCCCCTCTTCGGGGGTTAAATTTTGGAAAATCTTTTCTCAACGGACGCCTACGTCATAGTTTTTATCTGTTTGTCGAATTTCCGTCCGATCCGTCCGGTGGTTTGCAGAGCTGTGCGTCGATAGATCAGTCAGTCACCCTTTTATATAGATATAGACATAGATAGATAGATATTTACATGTCAACAATTTTTCCAATATTAAAAATAAAACATTAGATTCAATAGATGATTGATACACACATTTGAAAATTTGGTATCTGATCGATAAAAGGTAAAGCACAAAAACGGTTATTAATTTATCGATTAAATAAAATATATAATTATTATTATGCAAAGTTATCACACGCGTGAAAGTACATTTCCCATAATTCAGTTGTACAAAAGGGGAAAAAAATCGGCTCACTAATTTTATACACATATTTTTTTAATTAACGAGTAAAATGATTAAAGTTTTGTAAAAAAAACGTTTCGATCGTTTGACCTCGTCGGTCGAATTGATACCGTATTTTATTTCTACGACGACGGCACGAAAAGAAGCTGTACGCCATCCGAACGTGTAACTCGACTGCACAAATAACCTATCGTTTCTAATCGCGATTTCTATAAAAAGAACACCGCAAGTGTTATAATATTTATATATTAAATATATATTTATTTTTTATTTTTTTAGTAAAGCTATATAGATATTATAATAAAATAAGATTTCAAACATTGTAAGATTAAATAGTATTTTATACATATAAGGAAAAATCACGGTGTATTTAATATAAATACAATACTTGCATTTGAATTAAAATTTAAAATAACACACTAAGGACTTAATATTTTATGTTGTAAACATTATTTTAACACCTATTTTAAATAATTATTTGGCCGCGTAGTGTTGGATAAATCTCGCGGACGGGTCGCTGACCTGGGTCCACTGGGGCATCCAATAGTAAGGCATGAATTTCGAAGATAATCCGGCGTAGTGTTTTTCGAACAAATCCCTGCGAAATTAAATTATCATTTGAGTAATATACAACTTTATTCTATTTGTCCACACGTTTTATGTAGAGTTTCACAAGATGCAATACCGCAAAAACAGAAAAGAAAGATATTAGACGAACGAATAATGATCGTTCTTATGAGTGCATGGATCAACGCGGAAGAAATACCCTCTGGTTTCTAAGGACGATTTATTATAATCTAATATATTTAATAATAATTTTTTAAAAAGTCATATTGTTTTGAAAATCATCATCTGCACGTGTTTGCGCGATATAAAAACATAAATGTACGACGACGTTTTGAATACATACCTGTAGTACAAAGATTCTTTCGATTTCGGAGGGCAATGTTGATACTTAACCGCCGCCAATTTCAAGTCCTCGTCCGTGTACTTGGGATCGATCCAATCTTGGATAATGTTGAACAGCGATTTTTTGGCGGTTGTAACGCCGTCGCTGAATCAAAATAATAAAACGTCATTATGTGGTATAAAACGCGAGAAACGGCGAGTACTGTACGGCGCATAGAAATCCCGATTCCCCCGTCCGCGATTATATATTATATTATAGTCGGGTCCGGCGCGCACATGACGGGCAGTTTAGATAATAGAGTTTAGATTGCGCGCCGGAAAAAATGTACGGGGCGTTCGAGGGGACCTGCACGAAGTCGTTTGTTTCCGTTCGAGTCGAAATTTACGGTCCGATATTGTTTTCGCTTTGATCCTAATGGATTACGCTTCGGAACAATATCAAAAGTCCGTTATTTTAATCGCATTAAGGTCACCCGTGCACCCACGCGTTTTATCCGCGGTCGTTACGTAAAGTTAATAAAAAAGTATTTTTTTCCTTTTCTTTTTTTTTTTATAAAAGTTTAAAACTACTATACGTACACTACGTCTGAACAATATGCTCGTTCGACGACATGTCGTCGTAGGTACGAGGTTGGTTTCGGCTACGAAACTACGTCTTATTATTCAATTAAGTTTGGCCGAAACAAGCGGAAAAAGGACAAAAAAAAACCTCTTACGATCCGCGTATTCCCTCCCGCGGGCGAATCTCATTTATTTTCAAACTCTATACGCCATCGCCGCCGTCCGGTGTGCGGAAGTTATTTCCGATTAAAGTGTTTTAGAAATTCCAAACGGTAAATCACCTGAAAGCTTCTTTGTGCCGCCACAGCACGTCGTTGGGTAAAAGACCCGAACCGTCGAACGCGGAACGGAGCAAGTACTTTTCTACTTGGTTTTGTGGTTGTCTCATCGTCTTGGGGAGGCTGAGGAAATACTGAGAGAAACGCAAGTCTAGGAACGGCACTCTCAACTCGAGGCTAAAAATAAAACGTTTAAAAAAAAAACGCACACATATATTTAAATCCGTCGGACTGTTTCCCATTGTCCTATACGCGCATACCCGTGAGCGGCCGTTGTCCTGTCGGCGCGTAGCCCGTCGTACATATAAATATCGCCCAAAAGTCGCAAACTCTCGTTGTGCGCGTGATCGGGTGTGGGCGCATCCCTAAAATAAATGTAACCTTGCGCTACCTCGTCGGCGCCTTCGCCGCTGCACAACACTACCGTGTCCGTGTTTTTGTTGATGTACTGCGCCACGAGGTACATTCCTGTAAAATCGTCGGACGTTATAGTCACACAGACTCGGACTCGGATCGCGCGAAATCCTTCAAGCCGAAAAATCCTTACCACACGACGCTCTTATCGTGGTGATGTCTGCGGTTTCCAAG
This sequence comes from Drepanosiphum platanoidis, assembly GCA_948098885.1. Taxonomy (NCBI): domain Eukaryota; kingdom Metazoa; phylum Arthropoda; class Insecta; order Hemiptera; family Aphididae; genus Drepanosiphum; species Drepanosiphum platanoidis. The sequence goes on from OX402541.1 coordinate 6,005,997, forward strand.
GTGTAGATCACTTTGTTCAACACGTTCAACACGTCTTCGGCGGTGAAAATCACCTCGTGATGTTCGGAACCGATGTGTTTGGCCACCTGTCTCGCGGCCAATATATCCGGACTGTCTTCCATTCCGATCGAAAATGTCTACGGAACGGAATGTAATACGTACGTATGTTATCGTAAACGCTGCAATATCGTTTGTTTTTTTTTAAAATATATATTTTAATTTACCTGAATCGGATACGGCAGGCCCTTTTCTTTGGACAGTTTCACCAGTATGGCGGCTATTAAACTGGAATCCAAACCGCCCGACAGCAAACAACCGATACGGCGGTTCGACATCATTCTTTTCTCGACGGCCTGCGTCAGCAGATTGCGGATGTTGGCGTGGACGATTTCCTCGGTCAAACCTAAAGTCAAACGTCACGTGAATATATCGTAAATCGGACCGACGACGGGGGGACGCGCGTACCTTCTTGCAACGGCACCGGTGGCAAAATCGGCTGTTCGATTTCGAAGAATCGGTTCAGCGAGACCAACGACAGTTTGCCGTCGGCTAAAATATTGTATTCCGCCACGTGACCGGGCGGGAAAGGCTTCATTTCCCAATCGGTGAGTTTGAGTTCTTCGACCAAAGCTGTTAAACCTATGTCAACGAGACAATCGACGCGTTCAATTAATAAAGATTATTAAAACCGGACGACATATATTATACTATAGTAAATATTGACATGTTTAATGTTTCTTTTTCGTGGACAATCGCATTGTTATTGATGAGTTTAATTGGCCCACCAAACTATACATGTATACTATACCTACTGTGAAAATTAAAAAAAAAAAAAAAAAAAGAGACGAGTTATGAATATATAATAATTATGTTCAGTAGTAGAACGGAGTCGACCGTTTATATTATATTAGAGTTATCTATATTGTCGATAATTAATGAGTCGAAAACTATTAAATACGTCTGTAACTATCGACAAGAATGTGAAATTATAACCGATAAAATCGTACACGGTTTATTCTTCGAATTTCCATGTCGTTGAATGACGACGTACTCGATATTATACTACTTGGAATGAGTAAAAAAAAAACTTATTAGATAAAAAAAAAACCAATACGTTCCTATAGTTTGCTCTTATAGAATCTAAACACTATAGAATAATAGAAAAGAATATTTTTCAAAAAACTTATAGGTTTACATTTTTTTTAAATCAAGTATTATACATTATAGTACATTAAAAAAATTAAATTAAAATACCGAAATATATAATTTGGTAGGTTATTTTGTTAATTTATTGTAAATTGAGTGTACATATACATCATGAATAAAAAGATGAAAATTGTAATTCGTTTATATACTTTATGGCTGGTTAATCGTGGTACGAGCGATTGAATTAATTCAAAACGATTATGAAAAATGTGTAATACATAATATTATATTGACAAATGAATCGAATGGGTATAATTTATTAACCTTTGTGCGCTACAGGTTAAATTAATAAATATGGTGATTTTATCACATCGAAATAATTAGTCTCGAGAGTGAAAATGAATCTAATAATATTGTAGGATAATTATATTGATAAGGGGGACGACGCCTTGATGATTGTATAACGCCTTGAATATTAATCACCTACGTAGAATGTTACACATTTCCGTTTTGACCTAAAAAAATGCGATGAAAAATTTTCGGTAATAATCATAATTAATAACCGATATTACTAATTGTATTGATAATTAGAAAATCAAAGTTGAAAACGAGAAATACTGATATGCAATTTAAACGGTAATCAAATGGCAACTAAAGATAATTATTTATAATGCGCTTGGTTTTTATGTCGGGAATTTATTCTTTTTAATCGCTTATTCAGAGTGATTTTTGGAATTTGATAAAAAAAAATTAAAAAAAATATAATTATTATAAGAAAAAGAACAATTTAAAAACGATGAGAGAGATAAATACCAATCCCTTCCCCGTTGGTTCGTTGAACATTTTTAACAGTTGATAAATAACAAACGGGCGTTTTAGATTTTCTGTACGTATAAAAAAAATATATATTTGAAATTTGAAAAAAATAAAGCTGTTTTAAAATCTATGTATAAAATTGCCGTGTTGGAAAATCGAAATCGTTTAAACAAATCATAACGATGTGCTTTATTTTAATATTTCTCCAAGTATTAATAATTATTATCGTCCAATAAAGTATTCTGTAATTTCTTCTTAATAACATATTTTTTATCTATCGACGTCACTATGGTTATTTCATACGAATTCGACTTGTAGACGTTTTTTAATTTATATAACTATATCATGTTTCGCGTGTTTTTCCAAGTACAGAATACAATATATATTATTTATTGATAAAAAGTTTATTCAAAAACGTTTCAATAGTTTCGTTTGCACATTTTGACGTATAGAATATTTTGAATTCATAACAATTTGTTTAAATTGGCCAAACAAATATTCATTCAATTTAATTTTAAATTCTCAAGACGAAGTTTTGCGGGGGCTTTTGTTTTACCTTATAGTTACAGTCGTGTTTTTTAGAATTTAAAACGAACAACGATCGAAAGCATTTACGTATTATTTTATTTCTCAATATTATCCCGAAATTCGCAATAGTTTCTAGAAAAATCGCGAGAAATTTGTACAAAACGGCGTGTAAAAATTTAAATAACGTACCTACTCGAATATATTGAATGTTTTAGATTAAAGATCTCCGAAAATTAACCGATTTGATTTATCATCGATATAATGTTTACAATCCAAATATTTATAATGGGCAAAAAAGAAATGTTTTTTGTGCCGTAAAAATAGTTGTGCGAAAAAATACGAAAGGCATTTTCAAAATATGTAAGTATGAAATAAGAAAAAAAAAAAAACAATACCTTTAGCTTCGGAAGATATTCCCAAAATGCCATTGCTCGACGACAAATAGAACAAAGGCCTCACGCCGTAAGGATCTCTGGCGACGAATACCTTTTTCTTCGACGAATCGATCAGGCTGAAGGCATATTCTGCGTCTAATTGCTTCAATGTTTCTTCGATACCGAAATTTCCATAGAGTTGGAGTACACTTTCAACGTCACATTGAGTCTCGTAATTGAAACCGTGTTTCACTCCAAGCTATTTAAAACAAACCGTACATAGAAATTACATCGGGTTTTTTTTTTTTTTGTATTTATCTATAAAGGTTTTTTTGTTTTTTTTTCGTAAAGATATCGAATTTTGACATTCGAGTAATTATTTTTCAATTAATTTATGAAAAAAAAATAAATAATATATAATAGAACCGGGAAATTGTTGATATTTCTCAGAGCGAGTTATCGAATTCAAATAGTTTTCATAACGAATTTCGTCTATAAACACACGTTCGGTATTTAAAATAAAAATTCAAGTATTATATTTATTATATTTTTAAATCCAAATTTTATTTTGGTTAAAATGAAACGGCATAAATGCGTGCGTTTTTATTATTCGTTTTAATTATACTATTATAAAACTAATGTGATATAAAATTTTTATCGTAATATAAATATCGACTTTTCTTTCGACTATCGACTTTTATTCAAATAAACGTGTCAAGCGTGAATAATTTAAATGAATTTAACCCGTCTAAAGAGGGAGTGGTCTTTCGAAAAAGTGTACGAAACTCGTATAGACATATTAAATATTATATATGTCTATGATAAAACCAATAATTCGTTAATATAAATGTGTAGTTGCCATAGTTACATATTTAAATAACACAACGTATTTGAGAAACGGTATAATACTTTTAGAATGTCGGTATGTATGTTATTTATTATATTGTATTATGTATTACTCAATCGAATTTGTTTAGGAATTTGTTTTGCGCACTTGAAATTTTTCCTCGGAATATTAATTTTGTTTAGAAAACGTGAATAATAATATAGTCGTTATAATTATTTACTTCTTTCCAATTGAAAATTTCTCCGTTGCAAATCATCGAGACAAATGGAAATTTATGGAGTTTCATCGGTTGCATTCCGTAAAGACTGTCGATGATCGCGAGACGATGGAATCCAAGACAGACATTCTGAAAAATTACATTTCGCGCACAATGATATTATTTCGAGTTTTCGTTTTATTAGTTTTATTGGAAATACCGTCTTACTTTGACTTTTAAATCGTATTCCAATCGCCATGCGTCCGGTCCTCTGTGTTCAATCTTCGAGAAAGTCTTGTCGTATTTGGAAATAGAATGCACGTCGACACCGAAAAGAGCCCAAATGCCACACATGTTTAGACTTTTAAAGAATACAAAACTCCTCGGCTCTTAACAACTTTTTTTGTTACAGCGACGGTTCGCTGCCAACGATTACTGAACTAGTGACTGTTGGATCGTCTTATATTTAGTTGACTCGCGCGCGCAGCGAGCGATATAAATTAACGAAATCAGGTGGCATTGACATTGACCACTACATGCCTCTACGTCTACGTTCGTTTTTTTTTTTTTAATTGGCACTACATAATTTTTATACTTATCAAACCATTTATTGTTCCTCATTATAATATATACATACATATATATTATTATCAAACAAATAGCATTTAAGTTATATGTACGTCTTCCAATTTCTTTTTTTTCATGACAATCGTTTAGTACGTTTTCCCATTTATCAGATTTTCCGAACTAAACATATACTTTATACATTTCAAAAGTCGAATGTAAAATTGAAAAATAAAAAAAAAAAAACACAAATCATAAGCAAGTAATTATTATATAACAAATGAATAGGTCATTCATTATTTCAATAAAAGTACCTACGCATAATAATATATAATACGTATAAGGTATATAAAAACGTGAACAACGTTTATCAATTATAATCTTATTTTATACATCAAAGTCACTTTACCCAGTCATATCTGTAATTTTTTTTTATCATTTACATAATTTTTGCATGTAACGAGGCGTTTTATTTTATAATAATTCTCGAAGATGTTTCAAATATTCAATTGAAATTAGTTTACCAATGTTGAGATGGATCTGGAAAAAAAAAAAAAAGGAGATCTTTTGAAAAATTATTCTTTATACAACCCTCAATTTTTCTATGAGTGGGGGGGGGGGGCTGGTTGTGTAATACATTTGTCACTGACAATATTTTCTCAAAATGTCGCGTTTATACGAATGGATTTAACCGACTATTTATTAATTAAAAAAAAAACAATATTTCATCTAACAACCCCACTTTTCGTTGAAATTATTTTAAATGTTCAATAAAAAATGTACGACACAACTTAACACTCACCGTAAATACATTAATTAAAACAGACAATTCGTGTACAGTGCAATTTACCGTGTTTTTCATAAGCTTCAAATCACTTTACTTATTACCCTTAAAATATAAGAAATATTTAGTTTACAGTTCACTATAATATAGGAAGTGTATGACTTTAATTAGTTATTTTATTTTTTTTTGAAATGTAAACTGTGATATTTAGAGATATATTTTAAATAGGTAGGTATTTGAATTTTCAGTGAAAGTATTTGAAAGTGCGTGTACCGTTATATATTTAAAGTGTTAACTTCAACCCATAATTTTCATTGACGTGTAAAATAAAAAATAATACTATTTCTAAAAAATTTAATTATTATTTAAATTTATATTTCGGGTATTAATTTACACTTTGCAACTTGAACTTCAAAAGCCGTATAATTTAATTCAAGTTCGTTCTTATTATTTTTCATTTACCTATAGTTTGAACGTTTTAAAACTTTCAATTTATCATTTATTTTTTTTTTTGTCTTCAAAAGTTAAATTACTGTAACTTTTTTTTTGTGATGCCACAAAAGTATTTATAGACGTCTTTTAATAGAATTCCTATAAGTTTAATACAAGGTTAATTCCACTGTATTAAAATATTATATATCTTTATGACGTCTTTAACTAATAACAATGATTATAATTACTATAATAACGATTTGAGCGTTTCCCGGACTTTGTTTTTTAAAGACATCAAATAGATAACATATTTGATTTTGCAGGTTTGAAATAAATAATAATCACTTTAGGCGACGCTTGAAAAAAGAGATCCAAAAATATCTAAATGTTAATACATTTCAAACAGATTTCAAATTTCAAACATTTTTCCGGCGACAATGTTTATACTTATCTTTGATTTTCATTCGAATCTATTTCAATTACTCGGCCAACTCATATTTATACATTTTCGGAAAACAAATCGTTTTAAATCTGACGTCCTCCCAATGCATAACGTTTTCTAATGTCCTGGAAATAAATTAAAGGTAAAATCAGTAAAAAAAATAGTACCCATGTATAATAAGTAGTAATTAGATCCAAAACCTCGATCATTTAATTTAATGTGATACACAAACAAACAGTGTGTGTTTCGTCTATTCGAATAAACAATAACATGTTTTGATATCCAAACGAGTTGTGTTTTCGATGCAAATGTTTTTCACATATTTCCCCCGTCGATTTATTATTGAGATGACCTACAATTCGAAGTTGGTAAAAATATATTTTCAATTATTCACAAGGCGTTAAATATTGTACTGACGTAAAACACGATTGTATAATTTATCGTTTTTTAATATTATAATAAGTTTTTAAGGATTATAACACAACAATATTGTATCATACTGCTTGCGATTGTTTCACGTTTGACCATTTGGTTTCGATAAACAGATTTACGATGAATATTATTTTGTTAACCTATAGATTAATTTGTACGTCAGAAATCGTTAATCGTTTTCCAAAAACATTCTTCAGTTACGATTGTAAGAATCGTCGTAATCAGTATTGATTGAATAAACTGTTTTGCCGGATCGTTAATTAACAATATAATATAATTTCAATAAACTATTGTATCATGGAAAGTTTTATCTCCTCCGCGAGCGTTTACTCGGATCATTATTTATTCCTATCGCGACGATGACGACGACATCAAACAAACGAAATCTGTGAACAAATTAAATCTTGAAGTTATCTTTTACATCGACCTATAATAAATAATTTTTATATCTGTCGATATACGTACATATTAAGACTAACGCCTAACCAATACTTGTTTTGTAAACTCCGAAAAATTAAAAGGCATTTGCAATGCTGATTTGCGTTTCCCTTTTTAGAGAAACTATTTTATTCTTTTTAACCTCACATTATACTTTTCTCGCGCGTTACGATATGATATGCCTACTCGCGAAACATATTTTTACGCGAAACTATAAATTTAGAAAACCACGTTTCCCCACCTCGGAATTTAAAATAACTTTTTACTTTCGAGAATGACAGATGTTGTTGTTCAACGTGATAATATAATTTTTTTCCCCACACAAATTTGGCAAATGTTATACTTGCATCATAAAGTATGGAATAATATAAAAACTAGTTATTATTATAAAATTATTATAATCAAATAATTTTAATAATTAAATTATTAAAATTTAATAGTTTAAGTGTCATAATTTAGTGATTTTGATAGTTATTATTAAAATAATAACCTTGATTGCTGAGTTTCTTAATTAAACCAATTATAAAATCCTATCTTTAAACAGAAAAATTTCAATAATTAATTCAAATATATATATATATATATATAATATAATTATACTCAACCGTTCCAATACCAATGATGGACATGGTCAAAGCTTGTCAAGTTATTGCCAAAGAAAAAAAAATAAAATAAATGATATTTGGAGTTACTAGAGTGAGAAATTTTGAACTTCACCTACTTATAAAATTTTAATTGATTTTTAAACCTTCAGTTTGAATTTATGATATGAACGTTAAGTCTTATTTTTTGGGTAAAATTTAAATGCTGTAAATTGTAGTGGTATATTTAATTGGGAGAAATGGAAAAATTCAAAATGACAGGCGAGTGTATCTGTTATGTTTAAATGCGAATAATTCAAAAACAACGTGTGATATTATTACATTGCGTCAGTTTAACAATATTGCAACTGGTTAAACTGTTAAAACACATTCGAGCACCAGATACAAAGAGAACAATAATATTCTCATTACGTTTTTCAAACGTCCGAGATAAAGCTTTTCTTCGATTGTATCAATAAAAAAACACGTATAAAAGAGTACGATGTAAAAACTGATAGCGAATGTTAAATTGTTAATTAAAAATAAATAACACTTTTACCTACACGTCATACGCGTGACGTAATAGAGACAACATAAACAATATATTTTGTATATTGTAATTCATTACCTAAATAAAAAGTTCTAGATAAACCATCATAATAGAAGATTTAAAGTGGCCGGTTTAGTGTTGATTTTATGTTTAATACATTTTATATATTATTTGATCACGTCATATAACATAACATGAACATTAACAACAATCAACACGATTTAATCAAACGCAAAACTAATTAGAATTTTTAAGTATTGAATAGCACTTAAATTGTATATGCACGTACCTCTATTTGTGGTGGAGCTTGTGCGTGTTTGTATAGAAATACCAATGATAGATTTCGATAAATAGACGAGAATGTGCCCTTTTTACTTTCTTGCGTTTGGTAATATTAGATCTAGTTGGTAATAAAGGCATATTATTGTTAGTGTTACAAGGCGCAATGTTTTTTCAACGTTTCAAAAATAGGATAACAACAGTAGTAAATAAATAGTTTTGACATAAATATATATATTATATATAATCATATTTAATAATAACAGTTAACTGTTGATGAGAAGTACGAGTGGTTTGTTGTCTCCGAATCGATGTTAATGATCCTTCGTTTAACCAGTTAATATGACTATGACGCAAAGAAATATTGAATAGGTGAATAAGTTAAATATTTTGTTGTTTGCGAGTCGAAACTACCCTGTTTATCGATAAATCGAAAGTATTATTAAACACCGCTCTACGCAATGATACGACGATAACCGTCACTTCTATTTTAGACGACGTTTTACAAAAAATGAAAATGTCATTACTTGAAAAATATTGACGGTTAGTTTTAAATGCCCCGATTTATGTATTAATTATCTGATAATCTATATTTCTAAGGTTACCTGGATCTTTACGTACGAATTCTCGCCGAAAAACTCTTAATCCCCAGTGGTCAAAAAGTGGCGACACAGACTAAGTAATAAACAAAAAAAAATACGGTACTGTGAATCGGCGGAATTTTAGCGTTTGGAAAACTTTAAATCTTAATATTTATTAAACTACGACCGTAAGTTCCCTATAAGAGACGACAAAAATGATATCTTCGACGCAAATCGATTTCGAAAATAATCTCCTTTCCGTGTTTGACAATGGGCGTTTGAGCTTTCGACGACGCGAACGCCACGATTTGAGTTCTATTTACACGGGAATGCATAAAAATATTAAAAATATGGTGAATAATGTCCTTACAAACGGTAATTCAAAATCCAACGCCGCGGTTGACATGCAGCGCTCGGCAATCTGAGATAGTGCGTCTCGATTTTTCATCGCGATTCCGGTTCACTCTCACGTGCGCTGGAGTTATCATTCTGTAGATAATAGTGTTATCATTATTATATTTTATAGTAGGATTAAAGTTTTTCCGTTTAAAGTATTTTCGAACGTATTTCCGTTCGTGTGGTGGACTCTTAAGTTTGCATAAATATTCGCGAGTCGTTGCAAATAACCGACGCCCTGTGAAAATTAAATAATTAGATACAGATCAAGTAATTATTATTATTGTAAATTTATAGTTATTTCTAATATGGGCCTGGTCGATTGGTCGTGTTATGTATAGTTTTTTTTCTTTTCAATAGGTCTTCAATCTGGTCTACTTTTTCCGATATAATATTATATACTTTCAATAATATGGAACAAGAAAACGAAAAGAAAGAAAACGAAGAGGCCGACAACGCTGTGTAAGTTTGTCGAATTACTCAATTGAAATGTGATATTTGAAAAATTAATCTTTTCGACTTTGATTTAGATGTGCTGTCCGAGGGTTGGATTTAATATTGAAATCGATCGATTGTGAAAAGTATAAAACCGACTTTGTAACACACGGGATCAACGAACACTCTCTACGCCTCTTGACCGCTAATGATCTCAGATTCCTAGGCGTCGAAGATGAAGATATGAGCAAAATGTTGTCTACCATTAATGTGCTTAAAAAAACATTGAATTCAGGCGATATACGATTGTCGTAAGTGTATATATATATATATATATATTGAATATTTATACGGGTACGACGAAGTTTGGTGGGTGCTGTATATCTTTGAAATTACATTTTTTAAATAATATGGATATTGGCAGTGGTGTACTGAATTGTGGATTTTTATGGCAAATGTCTCGTAAAAAATTTCGATTGGTAAATGAGCGAAGAGGAGTACAGATGTGTAGATGGCCGTACATCAATTTTGAAAGAAAAAAAGTAGATTAAAAGTTAAAATCTGAAAGCAATGAACAAGAAAATTAAATAGTTTATTTCGGATTTAAAAAATATCAAATACCCCATCGTACACAAGTATTTCTTTAGCAGTTCATATTAGATATTATACTACATTTAACATTAAATCTTTACTGATTTATCTTTAATTTTATATTTGAAATAGCCAAGTGAAAAAATGTATTTTTCTACCTTGAATGTTCATCTTTATTTACAATTTTATTTTGTTTTAAATCCTTTAATACTTTTATTTTAATGTAAATATTATTTTACTAGTCAATACACTATGTTGGTTTTGTTGTCTAATATTTATTATTTTTTTTTACAGAAATGATGAAATTCTGAAATTACAGTCCAATATTTGTGGGCACCTTGGAACTATTGCCTTAGGTTTAAACTACATTCATAGTTTGCTCAGCAACGATACAAAGGATTTTGATGATGTGTTGATGGATAACTATTTATCATCAATCGACGCTGCTATGATGGTTAAGCCTTATATCAGAGCGGAAGAAAAAGAAATTGAAAAATCATTGAAAAAGGTTTACAAGGTACTTAGCAATATTATTATTGGTATTATTTAGTACAATTTATGTTTTATATTTCAAGTTTTTTTCTTTGACTAGCATTCCTGTTCTAGAATAAGTACACTGCTATATTATATGCGATAGTATAATAGAATAAATTGAAAACTTCATTTGAAAAAATTATAATCCGGGCTCGAAAGTTGTAAAATTCACATGTTTTTTGAATATGTCTTAGCAGACCAAGCTATGAATCAATTTCATTTATATGCGAGTTGAAATATGATTAATTTTATATACACATTTCTGTGTATTTTGATATGTTTTTCAACTACATATTTTATGTAAACATGTTTATGAAAAACCAAAATGGTGAAAATTATCTATATAATAATTTACTATACTAACTATAGAACTTTTCAAACAATTTCATTTTCAGCTACAATAAAATAATTGTAGAATATTTTTAATCCAAACAGTATTTTAAGTAGTGATATTATGTGATTTTAAAATGTAATATTATTAAAAATGATTAACTTTTTTTTATATTTTATATTTTTCCATAAATACTTACAAATTTTCCATGAATATTTTGCCCATTTTAGCTCTTAAAACTTAATCAATTACTCGGGGCCCAATTTTCTTTGAATTTAAAATTGTATATTGATATACTGCAAATCACACATAAACTATTTTATAATAGTGTTAAATATAACTTAATTATTAATTGGTTTACCTGTTTTAGATTAAAGCAAGAACAGGAACTTATATTATAGCTGTAACAGTAAGTGCAGCCCTTCTAGTCGGTCTTGCACTCAAGCGATTCAACTACATTCCTTCATTATCGAGTTATGTCCATCAAATGAACAGTTGGCGAATTCGTGGTTTTTAGTATACGTTATCATCTGAAAAATATTTTGTAAATTATATCTTACACTTTTAATAATTAATTTGATTTTAAGTTTCTAAAACTGTTGTTAAGCGTTTTAAGTTACGTTCATGTATACAAATTTTTTTTAAAAATGAAAAAAATATTAAACATTTTTTTCATCAGGTTCTCAAAACTATGTACAGTTCAGACTTATTTGTTATTACTTAAGCGTTAATTCCAAATTTTTAACATTAAGAATGTGTCGCGTAAATCTTACCTAAAATCTTATTTTCACTTCATCTTTTGTTTAACTTCATACATACAAGATAAGAAATACAAATAATTACTAATATTTTCACATAACAGGTATAAACCTCTATATTCTTTTTTGTTTTTAATATACTATAGTTATACCACTGTATGTTCAATTAAATATTCCTATATAAGCTCGACTGAATAAAAACTATTTGATTAAATATAAAAAAAAAATGTAATAACAATTTAAATCATCGCGATGACATTAGTAGTTGGGACAATTCATATTACAATACGCCAATAAGTCTTACTATAGTGTTTTTCGCAACATGTTTTTTTTTTTTTAAGTTTTATTCATTTCGATTTCCAATGTATGTAATTGATTATAATAATAATTATGTTGATATGAAAATATACCAGACTTTAATGTCACATTATTTTTCTTTTTTTATATATTTATTTACACATTGTTATCAATCATTTCGTTTCAATACTACTTATTATTTATATAATTATTCCAAATGGGCACTAGAAACTGAAAAGAATAATGCTTGGACATTTTGCACACAATGTGTAAATTATATTTTTACCTTATGAAAGCTAATTACGATGACACATCTGTACGTTGTGAATTTACCCCCTGTCAAGATGTATGATAAAGTACGGACAAAAGACCCCCAGCCAGGAGACCACATTGAGTCCATATGGCAACGGATCCGCGTGTACGCGGCGTCGTCGTTTTAAAAACAAAACGAGATGTAGGTATTATTGTTGTCTGTTGTGATATATAAGACGCGAGTGTGTTTCTTATTCGTTCGGTTCCCCGAACGAATTTCTAGTGTTTGTTTTTGCGAGCGCTCGATGACGGCGAAATCGTTTCTGAACCCGACACGACAGTGAACGATACCTCAATTAATTTTACAACTGTACTACTTGGTTTTTACTACGCGTATTTGTGCAATGAAAAACGTTTTTAATGGAAACAACATGCTGGACAATAACGATGAAGACGGGTTGTGCTCTTGCAAGTAATAATTTGAACTCGTTGGTAACAAACGTAACAACAATATCTGTCGATTGTTCGATCGAATATTGCATTCTTTCGACATTATATTTTTAAATACAACACAAAAATCTACAGATTTATTATCCGTTAGATGTTTAAATACGTTCGCCGAGATCACGATGACATTGGGTCAACTCGTTTTTTTTTATTCGAGTTCAAATGAGTCTTCTATCTTCATTTTAAAACTATTTAATGTACTTTTTTTTTTATAGATGTAGGTACAAGTTTAAAAATGTGTATTATTCTTATCTGTGATTTTATTAATCAATTCTATTTTTCTTCATTACATAAGTTCATTTAGTTTCAGTCAGATCAAATTTTTTTCAACACGATTCTAAAGGGTTAAGTTTTTTTTTCTTTCTATTTGTAGATTATTGAAATGTTCAGAGTTTTTTTTTTCGTAAAACGTCGATAAAATCATTCTCGGCGGGACAAAAAAATCTTGATTTTTGACCAATAATTTCAATTAAACTATTTAAAAATAGAGGCTGGTCCGCGCTCTCCCTCCTTTGCGCGGAATCGGCACACGGCTCTGCATTGGTTTTTGACAACGACAAAAAACAATTCACCATTTATCGATCTCACCGGTCATTCGTATCTCGTGTAGCTCGACGTTTCAAAAACTACTTTACCTCGTGGCTGTCGAGGGATTTCCGAGCGATCCGATGAGAGTGGTTTAGTTATTTGAAAACGCTTTTGCCAAATTCTATCTAGTGATATTTTATCTTAACGTGGAGCGGTAGAGGTTATGAGTCGGCGAATCGAACGCGCAGTAGATCATTTCAGTCGGCCGTTATTGCCGCGTCTCGTACGAGGAGGTCACTGATGCAACGCCATTTGGTTATTTGCATCACATTTGCGCGCGTCGTACGCTTTTGCGCTCCCGAAACTTCGCGTCGAGCTAGTTTGGACTATGGCCCGACTTTTAGTAAAACTGTATGATCGGACGTGTTTAAGCTGAGACCAAACTGTTAACGAGTTTAATTTAAAATTGTCCCGAGATTATCATCCCGTTGTGATGACAATCACGATGTATACACGTACTTGAGAAAAAATGAAAAACGTCTCGTATTGACGTCACTCGTTATATACTATAGTGGAGGTAACAAAGTGGAGAAACGTCGTTTGAAGTAGACACTGTTGCACGTTCGCTTTTGTGTGTGGGAAAACTCGAGGGTCGAGCGGTTCGACGAGGGTAGATGTACTTGGGCGAACCGTCCGTAGGGGAAACACATGATCGTATAATGTAGGAGAGTAAAGCGTCCGCCGGCGTTTTGAATTTTAAATTAGTCTTGTTGAACGCATTAATTAGATGGGAAAATTGCGATCTGTACATGGATAAAACGGAACTGTCGAAGCACGTGATAAACCACATAGTCCCGGAACCGCAGGGATTGTTCTACTGCAAATGGGAAAATTGCACGAGGGGCGACCGAGCATTCAACGCCAAGTATTTAAATTTCTTTCCGAAACGTAATTCGCCGACGCTGTATGGTTTTTGTTTTGCACAAGGTACAAAATATTAGTCCACATACGCACTCACACGAACGACCGGCCGCACCAATGTTTCATATGTGGAAAACGCTTTACGCGCGCCGAAAATCTGAAGATTCACGCCCGTTCACACACAGGTACGCTGCATATTTATAATATTATAGATTGTCGGCAGAAAATTCACATAAAGGTGGATTATAATATAGGAGTTAATTGAAAAAGAAATCGATTATTTATCACGATTAGTAAAATAAAGTAGACCGATTACCGTAAGACTTATCTGTGATATTATGTGAAACCATTTTCATAAATTCTTCGATAACATCGTCAACATTTTTACTAATTTTTTTCCATACGCACTGCTCGACATAAAGAAACATTAAACTGTTGAGATTCGACATCTCACTGGCAACACGACTAAAACACATAAAATACATAAATATGTTAGTCCGACATCGTTTTAACTGTCAAGAATATGACAGTGCAATTTGTTGTACGATATTTTACATTGCAAAACATATACCTGGAAATAGATTGTCTGTATATTTTAACTTCTTATTAGCTGATATGCGAAAATATCCTAGGTGTACCTAGTAAATTTGTTGACATTTAGTTCTATTAAATAAGTATTTTAATGTTTTAAAAACAATAGGAATGCCTATCGGACGCGTTAACATGTCCTGTAGCCAGATATAGCCTATACGCGTACATAACAATATATTTGTGCGACATTGTATTGGAAATCTATTAAATTGTACGTTGTATTTAAATGTAATTCGTGACCAATGAGCTTTGAAATTTCAATGCACGCAGGCGAGAAACCGTACGTATGTTCGGTGAATGGGTGCAACAAGGCATATTCCAATACGAGCGATCGCTTCAAGCACACCCGAACGCACTTCGTCGAAAAGCCGTACGCTTGTCGAGTGGAAAGCTGCCTGAAAAGGTACACGGACCCCAGCTCGCTGAGGAAACACGTTAAAAGCTATAATCATCAAGTGAAAATGATAATAGGTACGTTGGTCATCGCGGTTATTATCTATGCACAATGTGTTATAGTATAAACTTTTACGAGCACTCGGAACGGCGCAAAATTTAATGGACGATTTGTTTTACGGGAATCGTGACGTGCATACAATTTGCATACGCGAGTAGTGCATAATATGTATATTAAGAAAAAAAACCCCTAAAACAAAAAACATCTGCTCAGGTTATGTGATTATCGTTATTAATAAAATAATATATATATATAAGTAGTATACGATACTGTAATTGATATATTAATAGTTCGCGGCTGTTGATTGCAGTTAACGTTCACGTTCGTACGACGTCATCAAATGTTTGAACCGCACTGGATTGTTCAAATATGAACGATGAAAACATCTTGACAACAAAATTTTAGTTCGACGCGGTAGGAATTATTAGAAAAACAAATCATAATATTTATAAATTATACACCCGAATATATTGTGTATAGTTTCTATATTTCTAAAATTATACCTATAGGTACCTGTTGGACGGTAAGTGCCGAGTATTTCTTTTTGACATTTTCATTACAATCTATGGGACCGTGCCGGGAACAAGTATTTAAAATAAACATCCAAATAAACCCAGCCGTGATGGACTATTTCTAGACTTCTGGTCCCTAATGTGCTCCATATGCGCGGTACACGCGAGAACACACACGTCTTGCACGTACTGTAATGAAGTGAATAATGACCATTGACTGGAAGTGTGTCATTGCATTCCTATACTAAAAATATACAATTTATATATAAAATTTAATACACACAGCGTGTCTCTTAATGCCATTCGGTCTGCAATGTCTTCCAACTGTTTCAATGAGCGCAAAGTACTTGTATCGAACGGATAAATTACTGCACTATTGATTGGATATATTTTGACAAAAAAAAAAAAATCATTTTTTAAACAGGTACCTACTTGAAAAATACTCCATGTCAAATCGATTTTCTTTTGAATTTCATGCTATATTTGTAATTCATATTTTTTAAACGTACATGTTGTTCGACATATTTTTATTATTAGGTATTTGATTTCATCATTTCTCTTCCAACTATATAGTAAATGCAAATTCAAACAATAAATATTAAATTATAAAAAAAATAAATACTGAATAGAGATACACATTTTTCTGTGTGTATGATATAGGTTTACATAATATATTATGTTATACTTTCAAACGCGTCAACAGGGAAATTGTATTTCCCCTAGAAATTGTATAACCGCTTTCGGTTACAAATAAACACGTTTGAATAATAAGAATGCTCCTCCAGATCACACGACTACTATTGCCATTTCTGTCATATAAAAATCCACACATAGACGACGTACCGTTTATGATTTAAATTGATATCAACACGTGTGTCTATATAAATGATAATTATTTTTTAGAACAAGATCCGAATCAATGTTGTTCTCCGTCGGTCTTCGTCAATCCTGGTCGTTCGGCGTACCATTCGATATCCAACATCATCGACCAACCGTTAGATTTATCGATTGGTTGGAAAAAATAGACGGACCTCGAAAGTAGTATTGTTGTTGACGTTCTAAATTTAGTATAAAAGCCAAAATTATATAATTATACAAGTGTGTGTGACGTGTGTGTATGTGTGTGCGTGTATATGTGTTAATTTATTATAAATATATTATATTAATGTATTTCTTTTGTCTAAAAGATTGACGATAGACGCGGATATTAAAAATGTCGATTGAAATAATCGAAAGTGTTGAAAGTTATTAAAATCCATTCTCATTCTTTTAGCAGTTGTTATAATATAATAATGATAATAATATAATGTGGTCGACGTCGTATTATACGTGTGTGTATGATTTGTATAATGACTGACTCCTATAAATTAATTATACCTTATAATATTTGTTAAAACAATAAATTATAAACAATCAAAAAGCTATTATCGATCGATTATTGTTACGCGCGCGCGAGGAGGACACGGACGAGGACATTGTTATGACGCTCGACTAATGAGTCACCCACGAATGTATCGTATTGCCTACCGAACGACGGGTCACTAATAAATGACCTGTTGACTGATACTTGTGCGAGTATGTTATTATTCTATGATTATTATGCATTGTCAATTCATGTTTATAATATTTTATCGGACGTTTACGAGGTGAAATAATGTAAGTAAATAAATGTTTTATTGACTGACGTCACTGCGCGCAGTTACTAATGGAGACTGGACACACACTTAGTGTGATTGTATACAATTAATTGTAATTTTTAATAATTAAAATGAATTATTTTTGAAATCAAAAAAAAAAAAAACTCAAATTGCAATTATATTAAATATAAATCAATTACAGTAAAATTTAATAATTAAATTAGGCGGACATTTCTGTTTCGGAGAGTAAAAATACACGCACCGTCATGACTTAAAAACGTTTTGCATTAAAAAAACAATTTTATCTCGTTTTCATACGAGTATACATATATATATATATATATTTATAGATATTTTTTCACTCTGAACTTATAGAGACTGCCACTTGGTCCGTTTTAAAAAGTACAATCCTTTTGAGAAATTGTCTAAACGAATTCAGAGTTAAAGTAAAGCTCATAGTAATCGGAATTAATTAATTAATATTGATTTAACCGTTAAGAAATACAACACGAGTTCGTTTCTGTGGCAGAGGGTTAAACGTATTGTCCGCATTTAAAAATTAGCAGAGGACAAGATTAAATGTTAAAACTTCCAGTTTAACCAGTCGCGATAAGTAAACAAAATGAAATCATAATAATAATGAAATAACGTCACGCTGCTGAGCGGAGACGATCCAAAAACAAATCGAGCATAGGACTTGGATGATAACCGATTGGTACAACACGTCTACAGTCGACACTACTACATTGTATGATATAATGAATTATGAAATAGTCACCCGACTGGCGCTGGAATAATCAATACATACGCGACAAGCATTAATTTTCAGTCGATGAACACTGTGTTGCACGAAATCCAAACAATGCCACGTGCAAGTATCCAACTATCCAAGTCTAAATCGTGTGTGCATCACTCGACCGTTGCTGCTTTAGTATATTTTTATACTTGATGTATACCTACGCCATATAGACATAATTTATTACATTATTCAATACATTTCATTGAGTATGTTTATTGAGCAGTAAATAATTTACCTAAGATCAATGTACGACTGATAGTTTGATGATTCAGATTTTCTAAGTTCGACACATTTTCCATCGAACAACAAACTAACTAATTAGATTTTTAGACAAGTCGACGGTCTGATATGACCCGAGCACATGTCGAGATTCTTATTTCAGGGTCCGATTTCAAATTCGAGTGCTTAAAAATAAAAATAACAGATACATTTCGATTACACTTTACATGTGAGTATAACATTTTTTCTGTAAATACTAATAAATAATAATTATGAAGTAGTGTCAATACGTCTTCATCTGTAGGCCGGGGCATATAAATGAGGGGGTAAATGGTAACATTAGCTCCAAATCGAAAAAAATGGACCCTTCTTCCTCTGTATCCTTTTTTTTTCTTTTCTATCCTTCGGCAGCTATTATAACAAGTGGACTATCATAACGATCGTATTAAAAACGGAAGATTATATTCAAATTGTCTCTTTTTTTCTTTGATGTAGTTCGAACCGCGGGTGGATTAGTGTTATTTCCACTCGAGTTTCCCTATAATAAGAGTAATAATATGTATTATATGTTCTATACCGACAGGCAAAGTGGCAAAGTATATAAGGTTTTCATAGATAATAATAATATGTAAACGTATATTGTATAGTTATGAAATGGGATATCTACAGAATCGTCGTTTTAAATAACAGAGTTAATAAAATAACGACGCGGGAGAAAATGCAAGTGCAGAGCGACACGCACGTTACACGGGCGGCGACGGAGCACGGAATGATTAGCATAATATCATTTTTCACGAGAGGCTCTCCTCTCGCGACGAAAGTCACTTGCGCGACACGCGCACTCTTATCACAAAAGCGAGCACCACACACAGAGCGCGCTCGCACGCACACATGCGCGCGCGCGACCGTAGTGTTTTCACTACGAGGCGAGAGTTTGCGCGGCTCTCGGGGCGCGCGCGCGCGTGCGCGCGTCTGTGTGTACGTATGTGGTGGTCGCGCGACCGGGCGCCGCCGCCGCCGCCGCCGCCACCCTCTGGCGTCTTTTGTTTTCGTCGAAAGTCGCGCGACGCGTGCACGTAACCATTAAAATATCGTGTTATGTGTGAGTGTGTACACGATATATACAGGGCGAGTGAAAAATAGCAACGAATCGTCTTCTCGTCCGGGGGGGGGCAATAGTTTGTGAAAACTAATATTATTGAAGAAAAAAAAAAAAGGACGATTTGTTGGGCGCGAAACGACTGGGGGAAAATACTAAAAAGTACACGCGCGTCACCGGAGCTGTCACCTACGCGAGTACACCGAGGAACCTAACCCCCGCGCCTATTTCTATTACGTTTTGATTCTCTTTTTTTTTAATAACTATTATTTGAGCGCCCCAAAAAACATCGGTCCTATGCTGGGGTTGATAAAAAAAGGTAGTGTATTTTTTATGATATTCGGTGACATAGATCTTATTGGGATCGGGTGGGGAAAGTAGTATAAAGTTCCCGAAAATTCGAAGCCCCCCCGCGGAATTTCGACCTCAGTCACGTTTATTTCGATCGCCCCGTATGCGAGTGGCACGCGCGCGTATATGATAGTGGCGACGGCGTGCCGCTTTTCCGCGGCGGCGGCGCGCGCGGAAGACATCTGCGAAGCGCTCTGGCGCCGGCGGGGGCGTACACATTGGGTGTCGTGGCCCGTGAACGATCGTGCGCCTTCGTTTCCTCGCCGGCGCGCGCGTGTGTGTTTCTGGACGTCCGCGCGCGCGTGTGTGTGCGTGTGTTTTCCGTGTGTAAACTCGTGTGTGCGCTCGCGCGTGCGTGTGTGTGTGTGTGTGTGTCTAAACACGAGCAACCGGAGAGACCGAGCGGATTATATTATACGAAAATAAAATCCCCCAAACGGCCCTCGCGAACCGACGCCTGTTGGTCCCTCGCGATTAACCGCCACACGGCCGCGCGGCGGTGTGTGTTTTTGTCCAAAACGAAAAAGCCCAAAAACCGACGCTCCGCCGTCGTCGGTCGCGTTCCCCTCCCCCCCCCGGGTTCGGATTCCGATTCGCGCGGCCCGCAGGAGTACAGGACGTCGTCGTCGTCGTCGTCGTCGTCGGATTTATCGCCGTCGGACCGTCGCCGGCCGCCGATTCTTCCAACAACAACAACAACAACAACAACCGAGGAGATCGCGCGCGTCCGTCATGGCGTGAACACGCACGCACGCGAATATTACGCTGACCGTCGTGCGACAGTCCGTCGTTCTATTATTAAACGCGTCCGTCGCCGTCGAAGCACCGCAGACACCGCCCCGTTCGTCGCGCGAGTCGTCCGCGTAATTATATACACGTTTTTAATGATTACGTTTCACTGAAACGAACGCGAATGCGAACGACGTACATCAATCCGGACGAGTGGCGGCGGGCGGACGACGACACTCCGCGATACGTGTCGTTGTATCCGATATCCGTGACGTGCGCGCGGCGCGCGCGCTCGCCCGTCCGCACGTGTGCGTCGTTTATATATACGCGCTAATCTCGCGATAATAATAATACACAATAATATTTATACCGCACGTTCGTCGCGCGAAAATCAGAGAACGTAAACCGTACACATATAGGTATTATAAATATAATATAACATATACATACGAGTATATACATTACATATATTATATATCACGATATATATACGCGGATAAAAAGAGAAGGAGACGGCGACGGCGGCGGGTGGCCGAGCGTTCGCTGCTGTTTTTAAAAAAACCATACACGCGCCGGTCGCGCGGTACACATATAGTTTAGTATATATATCGGACGGGCGGCGGAGTGATCGAACCTTCCAAGCTGGCCCATCAGTTTTGGCTCGGTTGGGGTTCGGGCTCGGGCTCGTGCCGCGCGCAGACGGACGAGGAGAAGAAGGAGAAGAAGGAGATGGCCGAGGCGGCGGCCCGGCACGAGCTGTACACGCAACAACAGTGGGCCCATCAGCGGGCCGAACGTGCCGAGCGGAACGCCGAAAGACTGGAGAGGGAGATACAGGCGCAAGCCGCCTCGGCCGCGGCATCCGAGTCCCTCGCCGAGCTACACTACGTCGACAGCCTGTCCGGATCCGTGCAATCCATGTAAGCGCGTTTTTTTTTTTCATAATAATAATAGTAATAATAATAGTGATATCGAATAGACGTCGCGGCGATGCAACCGATGCACGTGACGTATTATCGTCGTCGAATTAGTATTTTAAACGCGCGTTAGTAGTACGACATTACCGATATATAATATATAGTTTTGATCGCTTTTTCGTAACGGTGTTGGCGATTTATACGCGACAAACACGGCGTCTGACGACGTCCAACTATAACGTCGTTAGACGCCATGTTTATCGCGTCGCCACCGGGATCCACGTTTTACCCGGTGAATAATAAATCGCCGTCGCGGTATATAATAAATAATACACAAATACAAATAAATAATATCCGTTTACGGTTTTCGAGTATTGTTTTCCCCCTCGTCGCCCCGTATATTATGATGTCACGATGGCAATAATAATAATTATTATTGTTGCCCCGCGTACGCGCGGCCGCGTATTTCAGGACGAGCGAAATATCAATATATATTTTCGTACGCGTATCCGTTTACCGCGCATACGGAGTGATTCCGTTAGACGTCGCGGCCGACGTGACCGCCGGTGACCGTCGCGCGACACGCACGTGAATCCGAATCACGCCGTATACCGGCGGACGCGTAAACGCTAGAGCGAAGAGTCGGCGGGTCGCGCGCCTGCGTTTCTTGCGCCCGCGACGAGGTCGTCGCCGGTCGCCGGCGATCGCGAGTTTTCGACCGCCGCCGCTGCCGCCGCCGCCACCGCGCCAACAGCGGTCGCAACGACACGCGATCAATTACGAGAGTTGGCGAGGCACCCGTCGCGAACACGCACACGGGGGCACGGGGAAACCATGCGCGCGCGCGCGCGCCGGCCGACCCCCGGCGATCGGGGCGGCGACAGCGGTGGCTGCGGCGACACTCGGCGACAGTACGCTACGCACACACGCACGGTGCGCTCACCCGACTCGCCACCACCCGGGAACCATAACGCGTACCCGTCGCGTATTCGTACTCACATCGTCGTTAAACGCGCGTGCTTGTCCCCATGCGACATGGGTTCCGTTGGCCACGTCGTCCGGGCGCACTACAAACGGCGCAGGTGTAGGTGCGCGACGCTCGAACGTTGATCGAATAAACATTTATTATTATTACCACGAGAGAGTATTATTTCGCCGGGGACGATAATAATATCGCAATTATTATTTTCGTTAACGTCGTAGAAGGGGGAAAAAAAAAACCAGATAAACGCGCGTCTCTCTGACGGCGGTTTTTTTCCCCGTCGGACTACTCTTGGTAAACGCGATTTCGAAAAAGTTTCATTCAATTCAAAGCGTACCCCCGTTTTCGTAATCACGAAAAAAAAAAAAAAAACACGTCGCGCGTAGTCTAAGTACATACCGTCTCATTCGCGATGATGTCGTCGTGTCGTTCTGTCGATTCCGTCGGTCGAACGCGTCGTCGTGACGTTATTGTTGTTGTCGTTACTGCTGCTGCTGCTGCTGCTGCTGCTGCTGCTACTGCCGCTGCTACTGCCGCTGCCGCTGTTGTTGCGACGAAGACGACGGTGGCCGTGATGTGAATTTTTCCGTTTCTCTATCCGTTTTTCTTCTCTCTTTCTCTCCTAGCTCTGTCTTTTCTCTGTTTTCTTTCTCCTCGTCCGCGAGATGTTGTTTCAGTTCCCCGTAAACGACGGAGGCGGTCCTCAGAGGACCAGCAGCTCCAGCAACAAAGACGACTCGCAACAGACGTCTCTGTATAAGTAAGCAATACGCACGGGATCTGTCGTAGGAAATACAAAATCGTTAATAAATCATATATAAAATATATAGTAAAACTTACGAGTGGCGGCTATCCTATTCATGTCTCTTTCTCTCTCGAGGATGTTTAATATTTTCACTTGAAATGCCCCGAAAATATCCGTAATCATTTCATTTTCGATCACTGCATGTTGTCAGTAACGAATTATACCTATAGCAAAGCACAAGCATGTAAAGAATATGTATTATTATATCATACGGTTTTAATTCGATTTCTATAGTATTTCATTTCCAAGTTAAAATTCAATGATAACAAAATATTATAAACAATTTATAAAATAGAAAAATTGCTATGTTAAGGTTGTGTGTGGGGATGGCCATAATGCAGTTTTGAAATATCACCATTATTTATTAGTTTAACCGCCACTAAAACGTATATAATAACGTGTACTACAGTATCTCAATACGAGTATTCCGTATTCGTATATTGATTGTAACCGAAATTCAAGGGACTTCCCTACATGATATTAATCACCATAAAAATTGTTATTACGACCAATACCATAATCTGAATTTCGCGTTCATCGATCGTTTCATTTTTTAATCGTTAAAAGTTGGAAATTCGAAAAAAAAACCGATTTCGTTAAAACGTTAAAAGAAGCGTTTCGGTCCTGCGTATACATAATATATGTAGGTTAAACGAACAATTTATTTTTCAAAACTAGTCTTTGAAGCCGAGACCTTTTGCTTTGGTACTGCCCACTTGAAAAATGTTTAAATATTCAGTTATCAAGTATATACCTACTACTATACTACACATTTTTTAATATTCCGATTATATAGCAGACAAGATGTTTATTTTATTTTTGAGAGAAAATTAATTACCATCATATAGTACTGCTGTGCATCAGTATGTTTTTTTACTTTATGGTAGAGTATATATCCAAAGCTGTTCTCTTAAATATATGCGCCATTTGTGTGGGGAACCTTCTATAGTAAACCTTAACAAAAACATAAATATAAAATATTATAATAAATAAATTTAAAAAAGTTAACTTGAGTCTGAGTCTATAATTGACTCCAGATTACATTTTGATATAAAACACATTATAAATCATATAGCTGTATAAAAAATGGTGCCCCTAAAAAAATGCCACCCGGAGCGATCACCCCCTCCTTTACCCTCTCTAAATACGCCTCTGTGTATACACATTAACATATTGTCAATTTTTACTATTAATTCAAACCAAAAGATATTATCAAAAGCGTCAACGATAAACTATACGTCATGCAAAATAAATGGATGTGCTTGCCATAGAAATAATGTATCATACAACACAAATACATCACAAAAAGCTACCCACCTACCACAAATTAAATTAAATGTAAAAACGATGACAGTACAAAAATTTGTATTTTTCAGGACATATGCGTTAGGTATGTTTAGGTTAAGTTATGACCGTTTGGAGAATAACACGTAGTTCCTATTAACTACAGTGAAACTCTTTGCCAATAAGCCTGAAAATCGGCTGGCTTATTGAATAATAATACATTTTTCAAATAACGGACTAAAGAGACCCAAGGGACTTTTCACGAAAAAAAAAAGGATTTTTCGTTATATATATATACCCATCCATATGATTCGTGCGCACTGCGGTCATGTTTTACACAATTGAAAACAACAATATGTCAGTAAACGTATATAGGCGTACGGGGGGGAGGGGGGCAGTGTTTTCGGGTCGTGTTATATTGCAGAAGCACGCGGTCACGTCCCCGCGCGCGCGGCTGCAGCAAAAGGCGTCAAGCAGTCTCTACAACTCTGACGGGAAATCAATAAGAACCCTTACAGCTGCTATACTGACGCCACTCTTCTGCTGCCGTCACCGTGGTTGTGTACGCTCACACCTATCCTGCATAATATAACACTGTCATGTATGGGTTATTAATTTTACACATAATTGTAATATTAACAACAACTTACTTTTTATCCAATTCACATCCAAACTTTCCCAGGTCCCGGGTAAACAACAATTTAGGTAGGTACTCGACAATTTTTTTGCTACCCAACTTCAAAGATAATTTATAACATCAATCCATGAGCACAAGTTATCACTTATTTTCGGCTGTTTTTCTTTGCTCTCAGCAACTATAAAAAGTGTAGTTTGATAAAAATTAAATAATAAATATTTTCTGATTAAACCTTATGCTAGAATAAAGTTCACGGATTAAACACTTTTATACAAAATATGTGTAGGTACATATTATTATAATGATAATTTTGAATATTTACATTATTTCAAATCCACGGGACAAATAATAAACCTAAAGTTAGGCTATGAACTCATTATTTTATGACATACCTTTAACTGTATACTCGTAGATTAACGTTTAGTCGATCTAAAAAAAGTTTATTCGACTTTTAAAGCGCCATTAATTTTCAATTACGTGTACGTAAAATTGGAGACAGTGAATCGTGTTATTTAAATATGATGTTTACTGTATGAGAGTTTCGACGAAATGGCAATGTCGACGATCTGTTTAACAGGAACCCTTGACTGGTCGTGGATATTATGTGCTCGGAATACATTTGACAACTGTACCGCTGCAACAAATATTATAAATATGTTTAAGTTTTTAGTGGAGAAAAGCATTACAAAATCAGCTGCACGCGCGCATTTATATATAATGCATAATAATATATTCCGTACCGAATGCTGCAATGCGAAGCTATATATCACGTCAATTTGCCGCGCGCACTTCTAATTCACTAGTACCTCCGCGAAGTTTTCATCCACTCAAGAAAACTTTTTTTTACCGTTTTCGCAATAAAAATAATACGTTTACTCCGTGCGCGTTATTACGGCCGCAAATAATACACGTCAGCTATATATACAATAATACATCATCATCGTTATATACGGATGTATACAGTACATTTTTTTTTGCATCACATTTTTTCTAGTTTTCTTTCCAAAACCAATAACGCGAATTGGCCGTTCATCAAAGTATTTATTATATTAAAAATGTCATCTCGAACTAATAAATAACAAACAGTAGTCAATATGCATTTCAAAAAAGACAAAGATTTTTAAATATATTTAGTATTAACTGTTTGAACAACAAAAAAAGAAAAGAGAGAGAAAATTGTCTTTTTTTTTTTAAGTCTCAGTATACTACATATGATAATAATAGAAGAGTAGAGAAAAAAAGGTCGGAAGTACAATCATGTTAGACGATAGTGATAAACATATTATTACTCACTTGGTCTTTGGATAACCATGTAACTGTCAATCATTCGATGAATTTTATCTGCTTCGAAAAACTTTGACACGTCATGTATCTAATATTGTACAAACTACATAACACGGATCAATGGCGTATGTTATTAGCGGGACACTCTGGATCAGGGCTCTTCCTGAAACGTCACGTTCGATAAACAATTTTATTATTAATATTTATGTTGATATTTAAATATATTATGTGAAGATATCCATTGACATACTTTTCTACGCTTTTAAACCTATGCAATTAAACATTCGTTAAAACACAAAATTTGGTCAACAGACCAAAACAATTCTTTAAGTTCCGCAGAGACAAATCACTTTCTGTTCGAAAAATTCAATTTTCTTTAAACTTTAAAAATTACATTTCAAACTTAATATCAAATATATAGGTACTCGTATATATCAACCCACGGCGTGCACACTGGTTTGTGCGATTTTTCGCAAACGCCCCGGACGACGGAAGATTTGCACAACAGATATTACACTCGTGGGATTTCCGCCATTTTTCTTTTTCGACTAAATTTATTGTATGATCTCCGCCTTACGTATTGTACCGCACACTATGTAGGTATACGATTTTATTTCCATTACGTCGTTTGCTTTTCAGTTCGCGCCGGCCGCGGCGTAGAATACATTGTCGATTGAAAACATTCGCATTTGCAATTTTTCAAACGACCAATCGATGAGACTCCAGGAAAAAACCGACATTCTCGTTAGAAAAACCAATCCCAATGTAATATAGCCGCGACGAAAAACCAAATCTTGTGGAAGGGTGCGGGGGAAACGTCCACTGAAAACTTCGCTCCTAGTCCCAAAGACTCGTCGACGGTGATATTATCAGATTTTAGGTCAGATACCTAAAATAGTGTTTTAATTAGTAACAATATTAACAAAACACGGATCGATTAGTCGCCCTATATACACGCGAATAGGTATAGTAATAATTAATAATATATATGATTGTTTTGTTAACGTCGTATTCGTCGGCAACGGATTGAACTGCTATCACGATATAGGTACAAACGATTAGACGATATATTAAATGGTCGAAAAATTTACGAAAAAAAAAAAGAAAAAGCGTAATAACTGCAACGTAATAATAATAATAATTGACGCGTTTTTTTGTTACTCTGTCGCAGATGCAAGGCACCGATAGCCAGCTTGGACTGCATGGCCGACCTGGGCAGCACCACGGAACAACTATGCGCCAAACTGCAGGCGGCCGCGGCCAAGGAATCGGTGGAGCGCGCGACTTCCGCGCAATCGCCCAGCCTGACGTCGGGGCTCCGGTACCGGAATCTGGGCAAGAGTGGCCTGCGGGTGTCCAACATCGGCCTGGCCACGTGGACCACGTACAACACGGCCATAAGCGAAGAGCAGCTGGAAGCCGTGGTCACGGCCGCGTACAATGCCGGCATCAACCTGTTCGACTTGACCGAGGGACCGCAGAGCAGCGAACAGGCCGAGGCACAGCTGGGCGCCATACTCAAGAAGAAAAACTGGAAACGCGTGTCGTACAGCGTCATCACGAAAATACATTGGCACTACAAGTACGATATTTTAAGGACGATATATATTTTACTATGATGGTAGGAAAAAGTTGACGATTCGCATTTCCCCCCCCCCCACAATCGAATATTATTTGTGATATTACACTATTACTAAATTCTTCCGTTATCAATATGTATGTATATATTATTTAAAATGAAAAATATTTTTAGTTTTTGTATCTAAAAAATGCATTACTTACGTTAATTTTCATCGAACAGATCCGAAGAACGAGGGCTGTCACGTAAACACATCATCGAATCGGTCCGATCGTCCGTCTCCAGACTTCAACTCGACTACATAGACATCGTCCTGATACAAAAAGCCGATCCTATGTGTCCGCTCGAAGGTATACCTATAAACAATATACATAATACATTACAAGGAGTTGGTTATTGTTGAACGAATGTATATAAGTCAGAAACGTATTTTGGACACTTTTCAGGATATATTGTCTTGAGGGAAAATGCGGGTGAGGATAAAATTATAAATTGCGGTCGGAATGATAAATTCATTGCGTAGGTACCTATTACGGCTAAATAATAAAAATGGCGCCGCGACGTAGGATTTATACAAGCTACCTACGTACCACTATCTGCAAGAACGGATGTCTCTATCTTTAACATAATGATTTTCTCTATTATATTCGTTATGATGCCATTGATGCCTCTCTCTCTCCAAACACTATGACTCCCTCCATCTTGTTTTTCATTGTTTCGCTCTTTTGGCTGTGGAGCAACTTCTCGACGAGCTTTTAACCTTTTATAATATCTCCTTTACGCTTCCTTTGATCCTTCCATTCTTCCGAAATGTTCCTTATCAAATG
Organism: Drepanosiphum platanoidis; assembly: GCA_948098885.1. Taxonomy (NCBI): domain Eukaryota; kingdom Metazoa; phylum Arthropoda; class Insecta; order Hemiptera; family Aphididae; genus Drepanosiphum; species Drepanosiphum platanoidis. The sequence continues at coordinate 6,035,243 of OX402541.1, forward strand.
TTCAATTAATTTCTTCCTCCCAGTAGGGTTTTTGTTGTAACTATTTGTATTCATGCTTATGAGCTCTTTTGTATTCCTGAAAATTATACTGTTAAATGTATATGTGTATATAAATTTTGACCGACATTCTAGAAAAAAAATCAGGCTATGAACACATTATTCAACAATGCGCGATGACACGCGATTTATCGGAATTAGATTCATGACCATATTTTATTTTGAGGGACCTGAACCTACCAGTCAATTCGTTTCACTGCCACTCCCCCTCCCCCCGAAAGTTGATTTATGGTTAATTTTTGTAAAATAAAACTCAATTAATTATAGTAATTTTCCATTTCAAAAAACACGATTACACGTTTTACTTGTATATAGTATGTTTGGGATAATTGTTTATTTTTCAATAAAATGATTCAATTTATAAACACCTCCCGAAAATTGCCCAATGTTTGTATACAACAGGAGAATTGCATACTCATTTTTATGGTTAATTTTACTAATTAACATATATTATACGTACTTAATTTGTAGAAGTGGTTAGAGCCATGGACTTCCTCGTGTCGGAGGGACTCATTATGTACTGGGGCACGGCCAAGTGGTCGCCCATCGACGTGACGGAAATGTATACGGCATGCAGACAGTTGAACTGTTCGACGCCCATTTTGGAACAATCGGAATATCACATGCTGTGCCGAGAAAAGGTCGAGATCTATATGCCCGAGCTGTACAACAAGATTGGTTAGTAAAATTTATGATAATAAAGACGTTTTATCAGACCTTTTTTTTTTTCATGCGATGACGTTTATTGTATATATTTCAGGTGTCGGTTTAATGGCTTGGTCGCCATTGGCTATGGGGCTTTTGCCTTCGTTTAAAGACTCACTTAGGAGCCGATCGTCGAATAAGGTGAGCGATGAGAGTTGAATTGAAAATATAGGGACACCTATACATATATATATATATGTACTAGCTGACCTGTGCAAATACTTTTTGCACAATAGTTTGCTATGAGTGCATATTAAAATGCATCATTAATGTTTACGAGAACGAAGAAATAGAATTCAAAATAGTGGATATAATTTTCATTTTGGTATTTGAAAAGTTTCTTTGAAACTAAAAAAAAAAAAAATAATAATAATAATAATACGCATATAGTTTACGATGTTTACTAGGTAATTCTAATAATCGACCTATACGGGCAGTGCCGTACCGCTTGGGCGGCCGCTGCTTTTACACGGAAAACCCCAGCAGACCCCGTCGAACCGAAAATCATAAAAACGTAAAATGTATACATTTTATCAAACAACACGCGACGCGGCGTACCTATATAGTCTGTGCGATTTTCGCTAAAACGTCACGCCAATAGCGCGGCGCCGGACGACGTAAGACACGAAATTACAAACGCGTACTCACCGGTGATGTCGGCCATTTTGTTTTCTCCGTCCGTTCGAATTTTCACTGCCGTCTGCGCGCACCGTGACCGCGAACGATTTCCTTTTCGTCGCGTTTTCGTACACGGTCCGATCGGTACTCGCCGTCGCACAATTGACGGATCGAATACACTTTCGCCATTGAGTTCAAACCGCCGCCGCCGCCGCGTTCGATGCGAAAAATCGGAAAACGACGACGACATCATGGACAACGGCAACGCGACTGAGCGTATGCGACGCCGTCGGTTCCTGACGCGTTCGTAGAAGACAATCGCGGTCGTTCGCGGTAAAGGTCGTCGCCCGTATACCACGGTCGCGTTCGTCGAGTCGAGTACGAGCGGATATTCACGTACTCCGCCGTTTTCCGATTGACCGAATCGCTCGCCGGTTATATTACCATGGTACACCGAGCGGTAACCTCGCGATACCAAACGGTTGAATAACAATAATATTCGACTGTGATTGGCCGCGCGTTCACCGGTCGTCTGTTCGATCGCGGCCATTTTAAAATCTGTTACGTATCGTGTGAACATGGGCGTGGGCGCCGGAGGGGGGGGAGACGTAGGTACACCACTGAAATTGAGTTCGAAAAGGCTGGGCAATTTTTTCCATTTTTAACCCTTTTACCACTTTTAACCCCCTTAGGATGTAATTTTCTTAATTTTTCTCCCCGAACGAACCTTCTACAAAGTATTGGAAAACTGTAAAAAAAAAAATTAATGAAATCGGTAAAGGCGTTCTCAAGTTATTGAGTGAACAAGGGAAATGAGAATTCATTTATATATATATATATGTACCTATATATATATATATACTCTGTTAAATTAAATAAATGAGAGATACCTAATTAATTGCTAGAATAAAAGCAATAATAGCAATAATAGCAATATTACTACATATTTGTTAGAAAATAAAGAAATTTATCTAAATTGCCAAGTTTTTTTGTCAATTAATTCAATTTTTACCTATAAATATGAAAAAATTTCCAGCATTAATCGAGCTACAGTGGGCAGAAGTAATGTACCGTTTTGTACAGTTACAAATAGGTACTACTTTTACTTTATTTAAAAATGCCTACCCATATCAAGTACTAAACTATAATTGAATTTAAATTTCCGAAAAGGCCACTATAACATAATATTATACAACAAATAGTATAATAAGTCCTATTTCATTATCTATTTTAAAAGACTTTGATCGATGACAATATTCTAAATTAATTAATAATGGTAATAATTTATGGAAAAAATTATTCTCCGTGCGTAGTGTACGCACATAATAGTTTGCATAATTTAAATAAATAAAATGGTTGTCCTGTACATTTTAGACAAAAGCTTCGAGCATCAGTTGGAACCAGGATGATCGAAAACCTCCAACTAAAGAGGTATGCATTGCATTCAATTACAATTACATACACAGAATTGTGCAAATTGTTATCTAAATTCTAGATAATTGTTGAATTAAAATAAAACTTAAGGCAGGTCGACACAAAATAATGTGCCTACACGTTATTTAATGTGGTTGATTACAATAGAATGTTAAATGTTTATTCATCAAATTGATCGAATAATGTACCCAACTATAACAGTACTGTAAATTTGAAACATCACACCTTTTTTCATCAATAAATATTTAAAAGAAACAAAATAAGTTTAACAATTGGAAAATTAGAAGAAAACTTTTTGTTTTATAGTAAAAATTATGACGAAAAATAGTGGTCATGTTAGATGTGTAAAAGTGACATTTATAATAATAAAATATTATAAATTATAAATATTTAAAATTTAATGTAAACATATTATTTTATTAGACTTACTTTGGTATGAAAGCATTGATTATAAATTGAAATTATGTTTAGAATTCGCCATCATTGTTTTCAGATTTTGAGTGTTCATAAAATACTCTAGTGATGTATGTTAGTCACACGATATTCTTAATAACAACTGTATATCAGAAAAATATCTTTTTTAAATTAACATTAATTGTAATAATAACTTACAGTTGAAATTTATCCAAATGTTTATATGCAATTTAATCATAATAAGTCGTTCAAATAATACCTTACTCTAACAACGTACTACATTTTCACTGTTTATTGATTTTCAAAATTTTATAATTCAGAATATTGAACCTCTGACGGCAAGAAATACCAAGGAAATATTGTTTTCAATTTCATTAATCGCTGATCGTCTTGGATGTAGTTTGGTTCAGTTATGTATAGCGTGGACATTGAAAAATGAAAGTGTTCAGTGTCTTCTACTTGGGGCAGCGACGACACACCAGTTTTATCATGCTTTACACGGACTGCAGGTAAAAAACTTGATATACACGTCTTTTTATTACAATATTAAAAAAAGTATTTATTCCAAAATGTTATTTCTATAATAATCAATAATCATAATAAAATGAATTCTGTTACTTAAAATATATTATGAAAGCCTTGTAAAAAGTTAACTATATTTTTTTACGCAGCTGTTGCCGAAACTCAACTCTAATGTAATGGCCGAACTGGAGCGTATACTAGACAACAAGCCGGTGCGACCACCAATGGTATCAACTCTGGCTATGAGATGACAAACGGTGTGCCCCCCAGGTGTGTTGGGGGGCACAGGCATGTCGGGTGATGGGATGAAAGATGGCAACGACGAGTTTGATATGAAAGAACGAAAAGTGCCATTTTGTGTGCTTCAATAAAAAAAATAGTTCTTGTGACGATTGTTGTAATATTGTTAGCATTTTAGTTTTGAAGTTAAATATACGTCCAATTTTAATAGATTAGTAATGTTTTTTTTATTATTAGAAAATGTATTATAACTTACAAAATAATTGTAAATTTTGAACATAAAAAAAGGACTGGTTTTAGGAAAAAAGCGCCATGATCAGTATAGATAATTTTATAAGTATTTAAATCTAATCGAAATCTTCTCCTGGAACTCTGACATCATCGATTTTTAAAATCATTTTTACCAACTGTGCGGCCAAAACAATTTGTTGTTTCTTGCTGTGAAGAGTCTCAATAACATTTTGTTCTTTCATGTCTAAACAAATAAAAAGAAATTACAAACGTAATTACTGCACAATATAAATTAAAATTTTTTTCTAAATTATTAAAATAACTCACCATTAGTTCCAACAAGCATACAGTCAATGCCAAGAGCTGGATTCTTTTCTTTGACTTGTCTGGCTCTAACTTGAGTTAAAGTGTCAATTGGAGACAATCCACTGTTTTCAGCCAAAGCTAATGGAACACTTTCTAAAGCATCAGCAAATGCACGGTATGCATACTGTTCAATGGATGAAATCTTGTCAGCTTCAGAAGAAACTGCAATAGCACAAGAAATTTCAGCTGCACCGCCACCATACACAATGCGATTGTCTTGCACCAAATTACGAACAACACATAAAGCATCATGAATACTACGTTTGGCTTCTTCAATGATCTATAAAATGATATCAAATAAATATTAGATTTAATAAGTTCATAATTTATTATTAAAAAAAAAAAACAATGTTTAGACAAACCATTTTGTTTCCACCACGAATAAATATAGTAACAGCACGGGAATTTTTACATTCTTCAATTACCAACATTTTGTCTTTAGTGGTTCCGAAAGAAAGTTCGCTAACCTTTCCGGCATAACCCAATTTTGCTTTAGAAACTTCTTCAAAACGAGGAATAATTCTACCTCCAGTAGCAATAGCAATCAACTGTAATTAGTTATTATAAAAAATGTATAATTTAATATAGATAAGAGATTATAGATTATATGTCAATAAATAAAACAAACTATGAATACTTCATAGTTAAAATATAATGCCAACGCTAAAAACATTTAATCGTAATTAAATTCTTTCTTACTTCAATCTCTGGTCCACCAACCCAACGTACGGCAGGTAATCCATGTTTCAACAATAAATGATTGGCTTCATCATCAAAACCCCATTGGCATATAGCCAAAGTGGCACCAGCGTCTTTAACTTTTTTAACCATTTCATTAAACGTATCTTGTTCGTATTTGCGGAGTGCTCTATAGTCTTCAACAGAAGCAATATCCAACTTATGCTTGGTCTTTGGCTTGGGGGGTTCAAACGGACAAGTAAGGATTGCAAGGTGAACATCCTTCAGTTCCTACAAATACATAAAATATAAAAAATTAAATTATTAATTAAGTCACTTTATTATACAATGTGCTATATTACTTTAGGCATTTGAGGATGAGAGAAGTCTTTATCAACAACTACTCCTTTAACTAACATTGTGTCTTCCAATCTTCCACCTTCTTTTCCTTGAACTTTGATCAATTCAAAATTGACATCACGTTTTTCAAAATCTGCTACAGATATAACAGCATTCACAGCTATTTCAGCCATTTGACGATGACACTTGTTCACACTAAAAGAGAATAAATTATAGTCAATTACATGTTACTATTTTTAACTGAACATACATAAAAATTTGAATTAATATATTATATTCTAATACTCAACTAATCATATTTTGAAATACACACACAAATATATATACATACACAGTGGAACCTCGATAACTCGAACCTTTATAAGTCAAATTTTCGATAACTCGAAGAAATGCCCCTGCATTTCAAAATATCATTAATTTTTCTCAATAATTCAAATTTAACTAACTCAAATTTTTTGATAAGTCGAAGTTATTAGAGTTTAGTTTATTTATTTTGGCTTATAACTCGAATTGTTCAACATACATAACCGAAAAAATAATCGTAATCAAAAACCGATTAATATTATCAATCTAATATTTACTTAATGCTTAAAAGGGCGCGGTTATAAATTCAACAGATTGCCATTATTTTACTATAGGATACTTTTTTGAAAATTTGAATACATACATTATTCATGATATAAGTAAATAAATAAAATTATAAAATAAAGTCTTTGTGTTGTATAGTAAAATATTTTTGATAACTCAATTTTTTTTTCCCCCCGACCCATTCAAGTTATTGAGGTTCTGTATATATATATAATATGTATTAATTCAATTTATCTATATTAACAAGTTAAAATGAGAAGTAGGTTAATATTATGTAGGCATATTTAATATTGATATAGATTTCTATCTAATTAATTTTAATTTAGAATTATTAACTGATGCTTTTATATAGATAAACAATTTTTAAAACATCATTAATATAGGATTTTTAAGGCCTCAGTTATTAAAATATATTTTACTAGATGTAATAACTCTTGTTTAAAATCTATTTAGTCTGTGTATTTCCAATATTAGAGTTAATATAAAAACAATGAGTCATGTTATATGAAATACCATTATTATTTAATATTAACCCAAATAAAATATAAATTTATATATGAATGAATATATTATATGATTATATATGTATAATTATTACATACAATGTATATTGCATATACAATTATATATTATAAAAAAACTCTAAGTTACTCAACAATTAGTTTTGATTAATGTAGATAATAAAATTCTTACATTTTTGATCCCAAAGTCGTCATTGCTGTCTTAATAAGGGGTTCCAAGTTGTTAATGTCTACCGGGAATGAATCGGCAATAGAGTCTAAATGTTTGCAGGCGCTCTGAGCAGCCAATTCAAAACCGTCAGCAATTCTGATCGGATGTATACCTTGGTCGAGCAAATGTTCGGCCTGTTCAAGCAAAGCTCCAGCGATAACTAGAATAGATTGAAACACATTGAAAATGAACCACTGTGGCGAAAAATCAGTCAAGACACTATTTACATACCTACAACACCGGTAGTACCATCACCGATTTCGTTGTCTTGAGATTGAGACAACTGTACCATGAGCTTGGCGATCTCGTGATCGACGTCCATCATGTTGAGAATGGTAGCGCCGTCATTGGTGACGGTGACTTCGCCGTCGCTCGAGACCATCATTTTGTCCAGACCTTTCGGACCCAAAGACGTGTACAACGTCTTGGCGATGGACCGTGCGGCCAAAATGTGCGACTGAAAATTAAGCAAACGGCCGTTTAACACCAACACGATCGTGCGGTACTGTTTTAGGAGGGTTTGGCCCGCGGCGAACGGTCCCGGGAGACCGAACGACGACCATGTGTCCCAGAAGGCGTCAAAGCACACCACGTCGTCGCGCGGACGGCTTTCACGGACAAACGATCGTCGGCGGACGGGCGCGCGCGCGGACCGACTCGGGGTTTGCGAAAACGGGAGGAAAACGAACCTTCAAGGCATCGATGCCGGTCAGTCTGCGCTGCTTGTGCTGGTCTTTGATGATGATGAACGGCGTGCCGAACTCGTCGAAACCCAACGAACCCGGTATGAAAGACATGGTTCGCGTTCGTCTGTTCTGCCTCGCTTCAGTGTTGAGAACCGTAGTGCACTACAATGGTCTGCCGGACATGAATGTTCACGGCGAAACTCGCCAGAGAAAGAAAATTATGCGACACGAAATGCGTCGAGCCGTGCGCGTAATGGACGGCAGTACGGTACGGTGTCTGAACAGTCGGATTTCGCTTTTCTAGGTTATGTTCGAATGTTCGAACGGTTTCGCCCGGATGACGTTTCGACGGAAGGGATATCATATGATGACCGAGCGTTACGCCCACATAGATAATGAAAGAATCTTGAATAATATTATATTATCTGTCGGTGTCGGTGTTACGGCCATAGTTGCATCTGCCAAGGTAGTTTTAGAGGTAGTTAGATAATTATAACTTGTAGCTCTGAAAATCACCAAATATGCATTTTAAGATGAATATTTTTTAATAAAAAAATAATAATTTTTTCTGTAGTATTTTAATGAATACGTTTCATTTGAATTTTTAATATAACTTACGACTTACAATAAGGGTTGAATTATTTTAATCGAACGGTTATTCAAATTAATGTTTCGACTTCTTGAAATCCTAAAAAATACATTTCAAAATATTTCAGTTTTAAATTTTTAATACACTTTTTTACCACGGAAATTGCGTTGAATGATTATATGGTTTTTTAAAATAAAAAGTATTTCTCAATTAAACGTGCGTCCGGGAACAACAGTCGACAACCATATTATTATATGATCGAGCATCGAGTTATAATATAGACGACATCAAGAAATATCTGAAGATGAATTAAAATAATTAAATAGTAGTGTTTCGAAACATTTTCCTAGTATTTTTAATATACATGTTAGTGTGGATAACATTTAAAAACCAGTATAAAAATGATGCGATGTTTAAAATAATAATAAATTTAACTTTATAAAGCTGAGGTCGCTAAATCAGTGTTCAGTACTTCGAGTAAAAAATGAGCCAAGTAATAAGAAAACATTTGAAAACATACAAATTATAAAAATTTCAATAAGCATGACAAATGATTTATTGAACTTCTGATTTTCCATGTCCTAAAAATTCAACAAGGAAAGAAAATTAAATGGTTAACAGATAATTAGAAATTAAAAACAGATAAAACGTGTAATATATAATACAGTGTATATTTGTTTTCGATTATATGTTGACGACAAATACATTCTAGTGTAAATCAAAATTGTCCAATAGAGTTTCACATTTGATCAATCTCGCAGCGGTCTTACGCTTTTTTTTAGCGTTGGACTTTTGTAATTTTTTCAATTTTATAACGCCCGGTTGGATGTCGATTTTCGTATCCCCAGATTCTGCTTTCTTTTTTTTTCTCCATCGTAATTTTCCTGATTTTTTCGCTTGTACACCATCGTCGACCACTACCATGGATTTACCATCTACTTCCATTGAATCTGTTTTTACTCCTTCGCCAGTAGATTCTGGTTGAAGTTTGGCTAGTTCCTCCATGAATTCTGTTTCTACACGTAGCACGTTATCCAAATTAAAAACATCAGTGACACTATTAACAATTTGTGCACTTAAATGAACAGTTTCGTCCTCTGGTGGAAGTGTATGATATCTTATTTTACCTCTAAACATAAATATTTAATATTATTATTGTTCGCCCATTACATATCATAACATTTTATATAACAAACCGGTTCCAATCTTCGACCAAACTACGAGCCGATGTAAATATATCTGGGATGCCGCCACGACCAATGTTACCAAATCGTCTGGCTTTTAAATATAAAAAGTGTTCACACGAATCATACTGTCCAATTCCATATAATTTTAGCATCTAGAATCAATACATAAGACTTCAATTAAATATAATATAAATAGGTAATAATATAATAACATAATATTTAATTATTTTTGTGCTCAAAATAACAAATTATCAGCGACAATAACAGAAGTAATATTCAAATTTAAGTTTCATTTAGTTAAGAAATTTTGAAGCTAAAATAAAAATATAGAAATGTTTCTGGTGTATTAAAATGTTTATACATTTGTGAAGTGCAATAATTTTCAATTATAGAAACAAAAAAAAAATAATAACAATAAATAAATAATAAAAATTATTGCTATAACAGAGTACCGATTATTTTTCTCCAATATATATGAAGGAAAATCAACGAATAATGTTTACGAATTATTTCTTAAAATTTCTTAATTTATCAGAATTTTTTAAATTCATAGAAACCGACGCTAACTATATTTTAAGTAATTTAATAACAAGTGTTCACTGTTCAGGTTTTTGTTATGTTGTTAAAAGAAAAACTGACCGTAAAAAATAATAGTATACATAAATTACAAATTTGCATAAAAAATGTTTACCTGATCTTTGGTAACACGTCCAACAATCACAGCAGCACAAGCAATAGGATCTTCAATATTTCCAGAACTAACAACATTTTTTAGTGCAACACTATTTGTAGTAGATGATTTATCTAAAACTACACCGGGACAATCCAATAATTTGATGTGTTTATCCAACTGAATTTCTTGCATGTTTCTTAAATAAAATTATTATAATTTTCAATTATTAAATTAATTGACTAAAGAATAAAAACAAATGTTTTTTTAAATTTAATTCAACACTAGTGCAATTATTTTACACGGAATTTTCCCAAATGAAATAATTTCTTAGCATTAAATATTACAGTAAAGTTTCACTAATACGGACTTGATGAGTCCATATCTCTTCAAAATCAAACAAAACCAACTCTTAAGTTCTGTAAAATGACTATTGGATAGGTAAAACTGTTAAAGTTGATGTTTTTATTAAGTTAATATATTATGAATGTATAATGATAATTTCTATGTCAAGTTTTAAAACTTTGACTTTATTCTTTAAAAAACAAAACATCATATTGGTTAAAATTAAAATGAGTGAATGGTATTAAAGGGCATATTTTTAAAGTCTGTTTGGATATCCAGACCAGCAGGATCCAAATTAGTAAACATTACTGTAATATATTTATAAATTAAAATTAAGCAGTAAATAATACTTGGTAACACCAGGAACAGCTCCAACTTGACACGCTCTTGCTCTTTTCAAACTGTTGATTAAACTACTTTTTCCTACATTCGGCATACCTAAAAAATATATTTATTTTTCAGATTTATTTCTTAATAACACTAAATCGTAACTATGACCTATTTCGATTAACTTATTTACTTTACCTACAACACCAACAACAATTGAAGTTTTCATTTTTTCACTGCGGCAGTAATTTGCTAAAAGTGTCATAACTAGCTCTGCACCCACGCACAAGCTAATAGCTTTTTCTGTATCTTTTTTACATTTGTTCATTTTTCTGTGACCAATTCTTGAACCAGCCTGTTGGGTACTAGCTTTAAATGGCAAAGCGGGAGTTCCTAAACGTCCTCTAAAATAGGATAACCAATCACGAACAATTTCAGCTGGAACCAAGTCCGTTTTATTTAACACCACAACAAGTTTTTTCCCCAACTCTTGTGCAGATTCTATCACTTGTTTACATCTGGTACCTAATGGATCACGTGCGTCAACTACTTCTAAAACTACATCAGCAGCACTAACCACCTAAAATAAAGAACAAATTAATTTACTAGGTACTTATTTCTACTTGATTTTTATTAAAATACAATACTTTTCTAAATTCATCTTTGAAAGTCTTATTATCCAATTTAACAATGTTTTTGTAACCACTCTCATTTTCTACTTCTTCAACTTCAACAAATTCAGCTTGCTTTGATTCAGTTGTTTTTACAAAATCTGCTAAGGTTAGAAAAGAAATCGATTCAGGTTTCTTTTCAGACGGTTTATTTTCAGAAGCTTTTTGATTAGTTTTCGCACGTTTAGATTCTATTGTTTTTTCTAAAAATATAATAATTTCATTATAAAACAACAATTAAATATTTATAACTAAGTAATTTCAATAATAATTTATCGATAAATTAAATTAGTAATGGTGAAATGTAAAACTCCAAACATAATACAGGTATCCGAAGAATCTGAATATTATTAATGATAAATTCAAAACCCATATTATTCAAATTATTTTTACATAATTTACAATTTGTATATACATATTTATAGTTGTTTTAAAAGTGACTGATATAGAAACTAAGGAGGTTGTTTTGCCGTACAGTATACCTTCTTGATGCAGATATCCAGTTTACCAAAATAATTTGAATAACTAATTAAAAGAATTCAATAATTGAATATAAGTTAAATACATTTTAAATAGGTAATATATAAACATATTATGTTCTTAAACACAATTGTGTATTTTAATGATTTAACATTTTAATATAAAACAAACAAACAAACCTTTTCTCCATTTTTGATACGCTCGCCGATTTTTCGCTTTATCTAATAACAAGAAAAACCACAAATAAGTGACAAAATCATATAACTATATAATTTTAATTTATACATTTATATTATAAATTAAAATACGTCATATAGGTAGTCAAAGTTATTGAAATGTATTAAATTATTGACTATTATATACATACTGGCTTTTTCGACGCCCATAATTAAAACAACAACGAATTAATTGAGTTTGAAATCAGCAAAAGTATTGGAAATAAACTAGTAGAAATTACAAAATATTAATTAATAACTTAGTTATTTGGTAAGTCAAAACTTATATAGTTATAGTTGGATATTACCATCAACACGTGACTAAAAAGTAAAAACAAATTTTGTGATAATAAATGATAAAATATGATAACTACGATTACAGTCCTAGTATAGTACCTCAAACCGCCGAGTAGGGCGCTTCAATCGTGTAACGTGTTATAAAAAGAATAGATTTTGAATTATCGTGTGTACAATCCACATTTTTTTATAAATCACGAACTTAAATTGTGACATTCGTGTTGAATCTTAAACACTTATTAACAATAAGTTATTAACAAACATGAATAGAAAGAAATATGTTTGAAATAAGTATAATTTTTGTAAAACATTGTCCACTAGGAAAGATACGACTTGAAAAATTAAAAGTGGCAATTCCTATACACCAGTATTTTAGACATTAAAAATAGATTTTTTCTGGTCATTAATTTGTGAAAGACTGTTAATTTTTGTTAATTACTTTGTTTGTTATAAACTATTATAACTTATTTAAGATATTAAAGTATAATAAGTTTTCTAATAATGCAAAACCCTACTACTTTAAAAATATATGTTTTAATACTTGGTAAAGGCTAGGCAAGTGCTTATTTATTATAGAAAAGTATAAACTAAGTAGTAAATTTAGGGTTTGAGACTTGATTTTCATGAAATCGTGAACAATAAGTAATTAGATACATAGAATTATTGACAAACAATATTAATAATAATAAATAGAATTTAACGATGAAAGATTATGATTTAAAATTGTTTAAAAAAGTAATAGGCTCTTATACCTAACCAGAAACATTGGTATGAATATTCAAATATTGTAGACAACAATAAAAATGATCAATATATACTAAGAATATTAAAATTTAAAAGTAATAAAAAAAAATTACCCAACTTACGTCAATGTATCAAATAAGTTTAGATACTATCTATATTTCTGCCTGTTACGCAATTATATATTGAACCGTTATCGAGTCTGACGTCTGTAAAAAAAAAAAAAAATGTTTTATTGTTTATGAATAATGACGATAATGATGGATTGATGACTAAACCGGTGTAGATATACCAGTTTCTATGATGTTGACTCGCGCCTGAGTTCGTGAATAAAATACATAGAATTTTAAAATGTGTCATCTCCATTCATCAAAATAAGTATATACATTTTCACATAACAATGTACCTACCAACTATATAATATCATACATACACACATTGTACCGTACTAAACGCAATAAGTCGAATTGTTGTTATAATACCTATACGTATAGGCGTATTATATTGTTTTTGGAATACACATCAAACGTCAGAGAGGGTATAGAGACACTTTACGAGTTCGATAATTAATAATTGATTTCGCCGTGTCAGTTGGACGATGACGTGTTGAAATTGGATATTATAACCAGCCCAATAAACGTAACGATATAACAGGACGATTGTAATTCTTTTTATATACGTATAGATAGATTATACATGGGATATACTTTATAGAGGTAGGTTTCTCCTAAATACATTAACGCTGTGCGGTGGTTAAGGTTTTAATAAGCATGTATACCTATTTGGCCAAGCCATATGGCAATTATAACAAAAACATCCCCCTTCGAATCCACTCGTGCGTATAGGAAATATAAATAATAACACATAAATAACAAGTCAACTATTCGCGCATTAAGTACACCCCTCGTGTATGTAATAAATATATATATATATAGGTATTGTGTGGTGAGCCTCCATCTACGACTAGGTCATGCGAACAATGGTACGTCATGGACGTCAACGCAGACGATCTGTTGAAAATTAAATAGGTGGTTACTGTTATAGTAAAAGAGATAGAGATAGATATTCAATTAAATATTAGGGAACATTTTTTTTTTATGATGTATTATATTACTAATACAATAACAATTTTATTCGTTAATCATATCAATACTTACGTGAGAATTTTTTTCAATTTTTATCAATCTTGTTCATTTGTCCACCAATAAAATAGATCAACATCGAAGGAGTATATTATTTGTAACATACAAGTACAAGAGTTATGTATTTGGATCAGGAAATGACAGCACGAGCGACAGCAGCAGACTTACAACGAATGGTCCACTAGAACAGGAAAAATAACAAAGTTTATAAAGAAACAAAACATATTTTTCTTTATGATAATATTATGTAAAATATTATACTATAATAAATTGTATACGTAGTAGTATACATACTATACGTATAGTACCTAGTAACCATATTGACACTCTATTAATGGACACCTGGATACTTTTAAATTCATATCCAAGTGTTTGGATACACATATTTTTTTAGTAAAAGGGATGATGAAAATCTATGAAAAAATTGCACGAATAAAAATATGAAAAGGTGTTATTAAACATATCTATTCGGCAATCAAATCGAACCTTAATTACAAAAGCGAGAAACAATCGTGTACGGTGTTCGTATTCAATAGTATTATTAATTTATTTATAAAACGAAAAATGTATATAGTTACTATAAGGTCTTGCATAAACATCTTCCTAGTGGTTAAAAAAAATGTACTTATTTCGATCGTTATTTTCACCAGGTCCCTGGGCCGTGTAATTTTTTTTTAATACTTTTATCGTTACAGGATCCCCGTAATATTTCAGTTAAAACAATTAATTTATACCGCAAAATACAAATGCAATGGTCGAACCGGTTTCTTCCTCGAGGGCACGCGCCTCGTCAGCAGCTGCCGCCCCCGCCGCACGGATATTATCATAATTAAGCACATGAATTAAACATAGGTATATTAGGCGAGCGCACGTGTTCCCGCCATAAAAAAAAAATTAAATAAATAAAAATATAGAGACAGTTTTTCTGCTTATCGACGACAGATCAGGAAGCACCGCCGAATTTAATGACATGACGTACCTACAGTTATTACTCGTCCAAAACCATTAAACGCATAGATATATCGGTTGGTATATAATGTATTTTAAGTAACCTCCCACTACCGTTATATAACAATAGTAAACTTAAGTTTCGTACCAACGTATTTCTGCAAATACTATTTCTCTACATAAACATATACATTTTATGCTTACTATATAGTGACAAAAGACAATAATATTGTAAAATACAAAGTACCTACTTATTATAAATAGGAATTTTGGACGAATGGCGCGATATTCGTGCACAGCGTTCACGTGAAACAAAAACTTTGAAATTAAATCATATTTTGCAAAACGTATTATTGCATCGCGATGATATAATGATATTTTTCAACGTCCAACTATCATTTATCTCCTTAATACGATCCTATAAAAATAATATAAATACATAAGTATGTTGCACCTATCAACTTACATGTAGAGTATCCGACGAGAATAACATATTTCATCCTCCATTCCTCCAATCGCTGTTATTGTTAAGTTATCATTACTGTACAAACTAAAAAACACATAAAAAAATTAATTTCTTTCAAATTAAATTTTACAAAACAGCCTACCCAATGATAACGGAAAAAAAGATTTTAAAAACCACATTATACCGGATTTGTTTACCGCATACACTAGATATCGCCGTTGTCAAACGATAACTATTACCCGAATAATAATGTAATATTATTACAAAATAGAATTTCACACATATTTAGGAAATAAATCGACTTAAATTATGTCGAACATACACGATATATAATTATTTTAAATGTTTTTCGTTTTTACAAAAAAGTCATTTTGGTCGATATTCTCAGGATAACTAATATCTCACTGAACACGACTCTAAAAATATGTCTAATCGTATATTTATACACGGCGAAGAGAATTACATTATATTAGACAAGAACTGATGGCATGGGGTAGAGAAAGACCAATATACCAATATGAGTCAATAACTTGAATAACTAGAAAATATGTTCAAAACATATAGACAACTAAAAAATAAAAGGGGAATAATCTTTTGATAAACTAATTTTAAGAGATTTTAATAGCATAATGATTATTATTACCGATGCATATTCGACACATTTTTATTGAATTAAATATAAACTTCAAATTTCGTACCTGTCCACCACGCTTCAATAAATTCAACTCTGATTAAAAAACTAAATGATACCTATACTTTACACAGTATAATAACGACATGGCGAGCTGTCTGAACAATATTATTAAAACTATAACACATTATTTACGGTTCAATGGCGTTATAAATGTATATATATATATATATATATATTTATATTAACTCAAAGACTTAATTAATATGTTAAAATTGCAATCATAATATTATAAGTACAAAATAATATTATTCTTTTGAACAACATATCTATATGAATTATACCGATTATGGATCGTAAATATGTTTGTGGTCGTTGAAACATAATATAAACTATGTAATTTTCCGCTGTAATTTATCATAAAATACATACTAATAATAATGCAAAGGGTCCACCAAATAGTTCCCCGACCGCCATTTGAACCATAACAACAAGTAGGTACGCCATGTATATATTTGTTTATTGTAATAAAGACGTTTTAGCGGTTCACGAACGAGAAATCTTTAATTGGATACCTATGTATAGTGCAACTGACAAGATGCGCCAACCGATCCTTAAGGAACACCGCATACTTTAAAGGGTATATGTGCAGCAGGACTGTAAGACCGCGGGGCACGCGCGTTGTAATTAAAACGGTGCTTATAAATTACAATATACTTCATATCAATATTATTGTAATTATAGGGCCCGGATTATTTGAATGATATATTCGCACTATTCTCTTTTTTTTAATATTTTAGGATCTTTAATTTAGTTAAACAAAACATTACTTCTACAACATGTATACGAATCTAAATAATGGCGTATTTTCAATGCTACGAGTCCCGCCGAATCCGGGTAAAGTGGTAATAATATTTATACCTATAATATACGTGTGTGGTGTGTGTGTAAGAACGCTGACGCGTCATTACGAGACCGTTGGAAATTACACGTCGTCGTGTTATTATTATACCGTTCCGGGGGACGATAATGATAATGTCCCAGTCCGCGAGTCTCGAAGGGGGCGTGTGAAGGTGCCCCCGGTGGAGGGTAAGGGTGTCGGACGACGACGAGAAACGGAAAGGATGAAATAAAAAAATAAAAATAAAAAACCGCACGCGCGCGAGCGTAAGAGATAGAAGATCTATGGTGGGTATACACACGCGCGCGCGGGATGACCATATGCCGTCGGCGGCACGCGCTTCCGCGTCAATGAGCGTTCAGAGCTCGTGCCGTCGACTGCTGCAACGGACATTATTTTTCATTTATCATTCCGATACGATATCGTGACGGTCGTGTGCGCGTGTTACTCTGTGCTCTTAATAACTCGGTAACAATTCGTATCGCAGCCGTAGCGACCGCGTCAAAACCGCGCGCGCCACGCCGTCGTCGAAGGAACGCGATACGCGAAAAAAAACGACCGTTTTTTTTTTTTTTTTTTGGCACATCACATATTCATAGTATTTAATACGACAACCCCGGACGAGACTACGGATCCGCTCGGTCGCACCGATTTATAGCAGTATTACAGATCCGGCACATATAGGTAAATTTTAATATCACGTTAAACGATTCGACATTAATATAGTCAATTACAAAATTTTACTCACGGACGGTGCCGGCCAGCAGGATCCCGAGGGGGCTCTTATGACCTAAGGAGGGAAATCGTTTCTCAAAAGATCACTCGAAAAATCACTCGACGGTTATTGTTGTTCGTCGCACGTTTTTTTCGTTTTTTTTTTTTTGGTACCTAAAAAGTTTATGAAAAAAAATATATATTTATACGAAGTAGATACTCATTACAAAAGCATATACGAGTCATACTTACTGAACCGTTAAATTTTTGATAACTTCATAAGTAATTCTTTAAAATTTTCACTAGTTGATCACGTTTTCAATACCTATTTAGACTTCAGAGTACTCATATATATATATATATTATATCAATTCACCGTAATGTCAACCATTTGACCATAGAACCAAGTGCTAAATACACGTTGTATTTAAATATATTATTATGTATTATATTAATATACGACATAAAAAATCTGTATGATTTGCAATTTTATAAACTAATGATTATTCCCTGAAAATTGTATTCAAAAAAATAGGGAAAATTAAAAATGATTCATCGATATTGCGTCCTATTGATGAACAATTAATTACTAATAACTAATAATAAATGTACAAAAACAATCGTTTCCTGGGATAGCGGCATCATATTCAAACGGTTATCTCGAAGGAGTTAGAATTTATCAATACATTGTCAAATTGTTATTTCTAATATTATATGATAATAATATCTTTAAAATGTTCATAACAGACATCAAATGGCATTGATATGTATTTTGAAATACCACTGATTACCACAGAACCAAAGTTGTCATATCTGAATATTTTTTGTCAGTCAGATTTTATTTTATTTTATTTTATTAATTTTCATTTAAAAATCGAACATAAATAATAATAAGTCTTTTTCTTGTTTAGAATTTTGAAATTTGAAATTAATTTTATTAGCGAACAAATAGTTTAAAACAAGTTTAAAGGGGCTAATTTTTAGTTAGTTATTTACTGAATGAAAATATACTATATATATATAGAGTATTAGGTACACAAAAATTAGTTAATTTATTAGTTTATTTAAACTAATTTAAACGGCTACATCTATTTCAGACAATGAATTAAGTTATAATTTACTTTGGCAATATTATTATTTTAGAAATTTCAGATCACTTTATTCAATAATACATTATTAATAATTGAATTTCACAAAAAAATTAAGAATAGATAAATAATTGTTCAAAAAATGAAGTTATTGTTAAGATAAGAAAAACACTTAGGGACAATCATATTTACTTCAAAAATGTTGGTAAGGCACCTCGACCCCAAAATCAGTAGTCAATAAAACATACACATTTGAGAGTATGACAAGTACCTTATACTAGATGGGTACTTAGTAAGTACTACTTACTCTCTTATTATGTATGAAAATAGCACCTTTAGGTTTAAGTTTTGAAATGACACAATACCTGTCGTTATTATTTCTTGTCCGCATACCTTTATAGTGAGTAGTTGGAGTAAAATATTATGTCTTAACAGCCGTGCCTGATGGATCTGGTGCACTCGAATAACTCGCATGCTGCGGATTACAGACGTTACAGCTTGGACTCAAACATTCACAATCATCATGAGTCGTCACAGCACAACGCGTATTGGCAATGGCAGCACTCTGATGGTTCTTCGTCAGAGGGATTCCATCAGCAGAGCATTTTCAACGCTAATCACTGGGAAGCCGCGGTTGGCAGCAGCCCGTTACAACAAGACTACAACATTCAGTCACCTCCACACCTTGCTAAAAGCGTCCCCGAGTGGAACGATTCCTATTTCAGGTAGGTACGCAAAACAACAATATAGACTCATAACATAGGTAATACTACGATCAGTATCAGTGTCGTGTTAAGGAAGAGGGCTGCAGTTTTTTCCCGAATAGGTATACAACCTTTATTAAAAACAATCGTAAAAGCTTCCTATTCATTTGATATTGTAAATGCAATAAAATTATATTCATTGCAATAAAATTTAGAATTAAGTATTATTAATCATTAATATTAATTACCTGTAAAATAACTGAATAACAGATTTCTTTCTTAATTCTTGACCAAGTCAGATACATTTTCAGAATAAAAGAGGTACTTTACAATATAACACACCTTTGTGGCTCTCCTTAAATAAATAGAAACAATTAATTTTAATGATATACATTTTTATTTGACCAGAATTTGATTCAAAGGTTCAAATTCTTTTCAATTAGGTCAATGAATATTTATATTTTGAGAGGGGGAGAGTTAGGTTCTATGTTAACTTATAACATGGCTCTTTAAAAGTCTCAAAAACAAATAATACCAATTAGGTATACTTAAAAAAAAAAAGGTAATGATCCATTGCATTTAGTCATATAAAAACAACTCACAAACACCTAAAAGGTAAATCCAAAAAAATAAAAAGTAAAACAAATACAATCAAAATCGTGAAAGTATTCATATAAACTATAAAGAATAACCTTATAATTCATTAAAATATTTAAAAAAAACTGTCACTAGCTGCAAGTTAAAAAACTTTTTCGCAATTTTTTTTTTCATAAAACTTCAAAAGTTAAGATTGATTTAAATTAGTTAATTGAAATGTATTAAAAAATATATGATGATTTACCGTTCAATTTTGATTTTCCAACCCAACTATTCAATTTTTTTCTATCAACACAAACAGTTTACATATACGTATTAATGTTGCATGCACTTCCCTTCTCTTCTTTATCGGTGCCATGATTATTCCCTATAATTATAATTATTATTACATGGCCAAATACTATTTAATATCAAAACCAAAAATTAAAACTTATAATTTAATTAAACTATTATAAATAATAATGTATTATAAAATTGCAATATATATTTATATATATATGTAATATTTTTCTCTATTAATTAAACTATAATAACACTGGAATTTGCCAAAGTAATTATAATGATACCACTTAAAATGATAACCATAATTAACGATGTAATAAATTCACTTAAGTATTTCGATAAACATTTTAATGAAATTAGAATTTTTAATCAACAAATATCTTGTTTGTAATTACTAATCATTTATGAATTTATGACAAAATCTTTACTCATAAAAATAAATATTACATACATATTGAACTTTAAATTTTTTATAGGAAAACAAATGAATATACAGAAAAAAAATCTAGCAGTAAAGAATCGATACCACCTACAGTGGCGAGAAAAAGACGTTTAGCAGCTAATGCAAGGGAACGTCGACGTATGAATGGATTAAATGAAGCATTCGATAGACTCCGCGAGGCCATACCAACATCTATAGAAGATGACCACAAGCTCTCTAAATACGAGACACTGCAAATGGCTCAAAGTTACATATCGGCGTTATGCAACTTACTGGAAAATGCTCATAAGTAAAATATTATGTTAAGATTAAATTGTTTATAATTGTATTCTTACTTTTTTTTTACACGTAAAATGTTTTCTAGTCACATAATGAACACTTGATTTTTTTTTTTTGTCTATTTAATAAAAAATAATAATGAAAAGCCATTAAATACAGTTATCTTTATTTTTTTCATTACTGCACACCTAAATAAAAAATAATATGTGGTACAAGAGAAAAAAGTGTTATTTCAGTAAAATTCTTAAATTAAGAACTGACATTTTGATAACAAAAAAATATTTGATTGTAAGTTTAGCCATTTTACATTAAATTGTATAACTTACTGGTGGAGAAAACAGTAAAAAAAAGAATGAATTTAAAAATATATATTAACTTTAACATTAATCAATATATTGTGCCAGCCATCTAAACCCTTCTCCATAACCATGACGTTTCAATACAGAACACATGAACACTTCTAATGGACGACCTGGAAGCTCTGATCTGGGTACTCTAGCCTAAAATACAAAAATGATTAAAAATAAAGTTATGTATTAGAAGAGATGTTATGATTAAGGTTGTATATTTTTAATTATTTGAGAAAATAATAAAACAAGACTTACTTTTCCAGTTGTTTGGTTCAATGCGAAAAAATTTCTTAGATCTTGTTCAGTCAATGCTCCTTGTTTATCAATTTTATTACCAAGAACGAGTACTGGGCAGTTAGATAAGGATTCATCAAGCAATAATGAATCTAATTCAGTTTTACTTTCCATAATTCTAGTCTTGTCATAAGCGTCTACCAAAAACACAATTGCATCAACTGCAGGGAAATAATCTTTCCATACTTTTCTTGCTTGAGAATGGCCACCCAAATCAAATGTTGTAAATTTTATGTTGCCCACGGATAATTCTTCAGATGCTACAAATAAAACAATAACATGAAGTATTTTACAATAAAAGTATGATTAGTTAACGAATATAATTAAGTATATTTTTACAATAGATATACGTACTTGGATGCAACGTTGGAGTATGTTGTGCCAAACGATCATCTTTCAACATATGTAATAGAGTAGTTTTTCCAGCATTATCTAAACCAAGGAATAGAAGTTTTCCTGATTTTTTCCATAACCCTAAAAAAATTTAAATATAAGTATAAAAGATAATGTATTTATTATATAACGTAAAATTAATCTATTTTATATTCAATTAAATGATAACAAAATAACTTATTGACTTTTATTGGATGTTATATAACTAACTATGAACTTTGAAATTAACATTGACATGAATAGAAAATCAGAGCATTGTATTAAAATAAATAAATAACAAAAACATTTTCATTAAACATATGATATCTAAAACAATGTAATATTACTTACCTAAATATCCCAGAACACCAGTAAACCAATCCCAAAGAAACATTTTCTGATAAAATTATCTGTAAAATACAATAAAAAACATATTACACATACCTATATTTTAAGAATTCTTAAAACAATTTGCAGTATCAAAATAAGTTTTTACTAAGAAATATTTAAATAAAAATATATATATCATATGATTAGATACTGATATTGTCCATATTGGATGTTACAAGACAGAAGTCCTAGGGTAAAATAAATTGAATTTACAATAGAACTTGTTTATAACAATATTAGTACTAAAGATCAACTAATAATAATGATAAATATGTTAAACAGACCCTAGGAAAAACTTAAATTGTACTAATACAAATCATGATGCAATAATTTATTATATTAATTTAAATTATCAAAAAAGTTTGAAATTAAAAATAAATATTGTCATTATAAACAAACAGATTTCTGGCTTCATTTAAAAATAAATTTTAAATTAGAGAATAAGTAAAATACACTAAAAACAGATACATATATTAAGAAAGTTTAACTAGTTGACATATTATTATAAACTAGTATTCTACAACTATTCAAAGAGGAACCTTCATAACCAGTTTTAATGTTTGTAATATTTACTAACCTGTTGAAGTCAATGTCAGAAATAAAAAAAGTATTAATAGGTATACTATACCTACTTTGGTTGTTTAATAGTAATATCAAATTTTAAATATTTTATTCATTTAAATAAAAATAAAACTACCTTTATTGAAAATTTTCAACTTTGATAAAAAATTAATTTTCTTTTTTAATTTAAGATATGAGCTAGCTAAATACTATAATTAGCTAGTAATAATAAAGTAAAAGAGGAGCCAAAATTCAATGGTAATTTCTATAAATAACTATAACAAATAGATAAGTTATAGAATATTTCAAGGAGTAGGTAAACATAGCTGTAATTATTGCATTAAAGATAAACAAAGACAGTAATGATAAAAACAAAGAACTTAAAAATTCTGATTGATAAATTCTGATTGTTTTATATTAGGTACTCATTTTAGATGTAGTACACCTAGATATTAACATAATTTAACTTTTATATTAATGTATGACTTAGTTAACCAAGACAATAGCCACTTATACATTCAAATTTCAGTTTATTATGTTACGTATAACTAAATTACATTACGTTGAAATATTGAATATTTAATTTTTTATACTCTACTACCTATGTATTTATCTACTAAAATCGTAAACATACAGATTTTGAACAAAGTCAAAAATATATTTATTTCACAGATTTAAAGAAAATTGTTTTAATTATTTTATCATTTTTAAACAATATAAGATTGAAAATTTGAGTATTTGAGAGATAGGATGCGATTTCAAAAATAAAATGTATTTAGTCTTCAGTTAAATGACAAGTAAATGTAATTCTCAAGTCTTTTTGAAAATTAACTTTCATTTCTATAGTATTTAAAATTAAAATATGAAGGTAGATATCAGCTTGGTAAGTTGTATTATTATTTATTTAACCTTTAATTTGAGGTATTATACATGGAAATTTAATTGATAGTAATCCTAAGATAATTTATGTGCGAAACTCAAAACGTTATTGTGCGCAATTTAACGAGGTACAAATAGACCGAAAACAAATGAGCATTTTTGTGAAGTTTAAAACATGGAAAACGAATACTCTCGTCTCTTGGTAGTGTTAACAGTAGGCGTTAGAAAGGTACAAAGGCAATTACGAGTTGTTATTGTATTGGAATGTCGTCGTTATAAAATGTATTATAATGGTATTTGCGTAACATCGCGTTATATTTTCAATAATTTTAGTCACGAAGAACGCGCATCAAATAATAATGGAGATAAAAATTAATACACCTAGGCGATACGTTTTTTTTTTTTTTGAGGGGGGGCACACACGTCATTGTTACGGTGAAAATCTCGGAGGAACAACCTAAGTCCGAAATCTCGGCTGCGGCGCGAATAAGAATAATGAAACGAACTAATCGGTTTTACGTACCTAAGACAGTCTTGTTGCGTACGAATCGGTGTCACAACTTTGTGCCGTTCATTGGTAAGTAGTTGTCGATGACGATGTGTGACTGCAGTCGGCCGAGGTTCAATGCTGACTGTGCCCACAGCGGAATGACGACTGTACAACGGCTAGTCGTAGTATTCCGCGCAAGACGGAAGAAAAACAAAAATACGGTGCGCGCGACGCACTACACAGCCCCAAACCGGGTGTAATTGAGATGATAAACTAATGTAAAAATCACTGTGCCAAACGGAATATGTGTGTGTCTATTAAATAATATCGTAAAAAATTATAAAAAAAAAAAAAACAAGCCACGGACTTGACGTGCGAAATAATACCAAGTGATTAAAAACGTTGATAGGGCGTGGAAGTGGGGAGGAGGGGTTCCAATGTGTCACGGGCCCATCGGTGACTGGCAACGATTGTCGCGGACGTCGAACCTCTTTGGAATCGACTGCGGCGGTGGCGGCCTATTATCGTATTCGGCGCACAGTACCAGTTTTCTATCGCGATGGTTTTCAAATATTTTGCTACATCATTTCGCACGTACACGACACGCGGAATTCGAATTAAAATTCGTAACGACGAACAGTAAACGCGTGTGCTGCGATCGCCATCGAATGCGACGGTAATCGATTAAACACTCCGACGGGCAGGTCCAAACGTACCCGAGTTTTGCCGCCCTTTATACTTATACCTATAAACACCGACCACGTCGTTATTTCTATAACGGTTTTTGCGATTTTTCGCGGGCGCTAATAATAGAAAGTCGGCAATCCGTCGGTGTGTAAAGAACACGTTCATATCGTTTACACGAGTCCCCTACGTTTCCGTCGTCTAATTCGATTACGAATTTATAACAAAACAATTTACAGGTTCTTATCATATTATCGTATCACACACGATTCAGTGGGCAAATCGTAGGAATGTTTGAAAAAATTATCCATAGTTTCAGGCGTGGGCCCGTGTCGCCCGAGCAGGGTAGTAAAAAACTGAGTAATAAAATCGAAAACGAGACCAGATATTGTTGGATATTGGACTAGATTTGCTACTTAATAGTTTATGAATGGACACTATTCCAAGTTGAATTTAATTATATATAATATTGTAAAAAACATAAATTATAGAGCCCTTCCTTCAAAATGACACTAGGGCCCAATTATTTAGCCTATAGTTTTGCCAGTAAGTATACGCGCGTATTATAATTAAAAAAATAAATAAAACCGTTACTATTTTTTTTCGTCTACGATGTAACGTTACACACGGATAATACAATATGGTAAATATCATGATAATAATGTTTCAATAATAGGTAAAAAGAATAGTTATTATTCAGTGTAATATACTATTAATTTCAATAATCATGTACTTAAATAATAATAATAATGATATATAGCCTCGTTGGCCGACCGAAACATAAACAAGTCGGCCGTTTGAATAAGATATACAAATGAATCATATTAGGTATTATAATAATAATAAACCTTACCTCGACCATAGGTTTGTTTGTGACGGCGAATACGATCCGAGACGACGACGACGACGTCAAAAAACGCACACTCGAAGCCTTTACCGGCTTGGATTAGACGTCGTCCGACCCTTGACGGAATCGTTGAAAATCCGAAGGCGACGGCCATTACACTCGCGTAATGGATCTCGCGCTGGACGCGACGGCGGCGGCGATACGATACGAAAAATGCGCTAAACACCGGATATCGACCGTCGATACTTACTATTACCATCGCCGCGAAACGAAATTTTGAAACCGAGAAACGAGACAATGGCGGTCGGCATAAAATTCTCGAAACACGGACACGTTCGGAGAACCTCCGGACATTAGCGCGAACCGACGAATACTGAAACGGATGGGAAAACCAGTAGCCCCCCCGCGTCGGCCGAAACGGTTAGAAAAACGAACTGCCAATGATAATTATTCACTTATTCATGGAAAGTGATTTGTTTTTTTAACGGTCGTGTTTTTAAACTACCTCCGGACAGGGACGACCGCGACCACGGGACCCAGAGTTCTGTCCGCGACCACGTCGTCGTCGTCCCATCACGGCGGCGGAACGTTCACACTGCGACGCGTGCCGCGCGGATAACTCGTCGTTATCGGCGTTTTTGAATAAAATAAGCTCACCCCGGAACCATCGCCCCTAATGCCTTCCTGAATCGCCAGGTCTGAACACTGATTCATGCCTCTGCCATATAAAACGAAACCATTGACCAAATTTAATATCACAAAGCTCCAGTGGCTCCGGATTTTTTCCATTTTCACCCCCTTTTAACCCCCTTGGGGTTAATTTTCTTAATTTTTGTTCCGTAAAATCCTTCTCCTGACAATGACAAACACAACAAAAAGAAGAATTAGCTAAATCGGTCCATCCGTTCACGCGTGATGAGGATACCTGGTAAATAGGGATTTATTTTTATACACATAATATTATTTTGAAAATCGGGCGACGTGGTGACACGCTGGAAGGTATTTGGAACAACTCTGTGAAAAAAAATTGGAAAAAAGTTAAATAGCGTCGTCACAAAATGATAACATAAAAAGGCCTGTTCTTTTATATAATATATAAAAGAATATCTAATCTGCGATAATACTCTTCTATATATTATTATTATTATTTCTCGTACTATACGAATACGATTGTGGGTGGTACTTAGTAGTACCATTGATTAAAATACTTAATATATATTTAATCAATCTTAATCTAAGTATATTTAATCAATGGTAGTACTATACAATAGGTAATGCAGGATTAACTAAAACTTTACCTTATCAGAGGATCGTTGATTTCTAATTTCTAAGAGATGATTCTGAGGGTTCAGTTCCTATCTGCATTGATCTGATCATTTTATTGTATATCGTACAAGTCGTATACGACTTTCGTTCAATTATTCGATTTTAGTTTTATAATTTTCGTGAGAATTTCTCATAAATCTCCAAGTAGATACTTACATCATGAGTAACGCGTTTTATTTATTTATATACAGGTAGGCGTGATAAATAATAGATAGGATTTATGATACATTTTCAATCCTATTAAATAAATTACAAAACTCAAATCAAGAACTGAACAGAATTTTGTATTCGAGGAATACAATTCACTGTTACAACTGTTAATAAATCATGTTTGATATTTTATTTTTACTACGTTACTATAAACCTAGATAATATAATATATATACATATATATTATAAAATCTATAATACTTTTAGACAACTAAATGGCTATGGATATATCTATATTTTGTTAATTGAACCTGAATGCTTTTATAGATACTGTACTATAGGTATACAGGTATACTGTATAATAACGCACCTGTAAAAAAAAAAACTGTAATAATTATTACATAATAAAAACGACACGTCTTTATTACATACACATTGTTATGAAATGAAATAATGAAATATTGAAAAGATAATAAAATGTCAAACTGGAGCAATTAAATATGTTTACGAGCTTCGGAGCTTACCTGAATTCATTCAGTAGGAAATATAATATATTATGCAGCTGTGAAAACAAGAGAATTATTATTCACACGGGTGTTTGTAAAAAAACAAAAACCAATCATATATCCTACAACGCCGTTGTAGAATGGTTTCTTTATGCTTATGCTTCCTATGCCCTAAATATTTATGAATTTATGGTCTCGGATAATTATCATAATTTAACACCGGGGACATTGTGCCAAAAATCACAATATTGGTGTTATATTATGGTTATTTCAATGAATATCAATATTTAGAACGTTTCGCTACCAGAGAATATATTTAGAAAATTAAAATCATCAGGCGATTGTTCTGTACAGCTTACGTAGTTATAGTGTTCTGTGATGTACTTGTATTGATTTATGATAAAAATACTACTCAAACACGAAATTAAGTGTCCTGTTAGTTAATCTGTCACTGGGTCACGAGAAACAGAAGCGGCCGTCATACATTTACCACGTGTAGGTACTGAAGGCATTGAAATAATTGTATAAAAGCCCACCCACCCGACAACCAAGAACAGACAGAAATCGGTTATGAAGAAGTGGCTTCTTGTTACATTGTGAAAAAAAATGTTCTCGTCACTCTCGATGATGAAATTTACTGGCTTCTATAAAATTTTAATATTATACATGTAATTATAATAATTATAAATCTCTACAAACATAATATTTTTCATTCAGAGTGAAGTGAAATAATTACCGGTTTTTCAATGATGTTTATTTCTTTAAATCTGTGTACACGTTAGTGTCGTTTTTCTATGTTGAATCTAATCAACAATAGAATATTTTGTAATATAATTGTTTGTGGATTAAACATTGCTTTTCAAAATATTATAAATATTCGCTATGAAAAAGTATACAATCATTCAACCTTTTCCCCCAGACCCATACAAAAAATATATATATTTGCACACACACACACACACTTTCAACTCACTCTTTTGTCTTTATATTCATGCACATTGGATTATATCGATGACGGTAAATCAATTGTAGTATTGGACCATTCTTGACAATTTTGTTATGAAATATAAACTTAAACTGATGGCGATGTATGTGTTTCATACCTAATTTATTCTCACCACAATCGATGAGTAACAACAACATACAAGATAAAACAGGAAAATGTTAAAATAAATAAATAAATGAATAAATAAAAAAAATATATATATACTTTTTAATGCATAGATCTTTTTTTAATACTATAAAAAAAAAAAAAAACATAATTTTTATATTTTTTTTATCTAAAAGTTAGGAAAAAGAATATGATTTATGATATTGTACTAAAGAATTATCATCTCACAATATTCATAATCAAATTCAAATGAATAATTTTAAAATATCTTAAGGTGGCTTAAGGAATACATTCATGGATTTAATGTTAAAAATAAAATACTTTAACATGTAGATAATGACAATAAAATAAAACAAATAAGCCTATTTATGAAGAATACGACTATTCAAAGATATTACATTAGAATTTTAATTATTTATCCCAACTTAATTATACTGCATAATAATACATACAATATTGCTCAAAGTCCTATAACACAACAAACTTAACAACGATAATAACAGGTAACATAGAATTTAATAAGTTAATGTTTTATGTGCTCAAAGCAAGTGTTTTTTTTTTTTTTTTTTTTTGCTACAATAAATATACTTAAGTAGTTGCAAAAAGAAAAAAAATTACAATGTTCAGTTTGCAGTTTTAAAATGTGTGTTCTTTTGCTAATTAGAACGGAATGATCGTGTCACCAACTTAAATAAAAAAAAAGAAACAAAACTTTAACAATCAGAAAAACCACAGTAATAATAATAATAATATTTCTTTACATTTAAAACGATCATTGCAAAAATAACAATATTAATTTTTTTTAAATAATAATTTAATTTTTATATACATGTACAACATCACAGCTTGTCGTAGGTACGGTGGTTCAGGCAGACTAACATCAGCCTATCTGGACGGTATCGGCTCTAGGAAATCCAACTCAAGCTCTTGCTCTAGTTGACTAATGGTACTGTTCAGGGACGGGTGCGGCTCACCAGTGCTTAGAGCAGAGAAAAACGGATGAAGATCTTGCAATGAACGGGCTGTTGAACCAGTTGGCAACAATGCGTCTGGATAACTTTCGATTGGACCCCCATACTGCAAAATACAATTTTATTTAATAAAAATAAAGATCATATTATAATTATATAAATATATTACCTTTGAATCCATAATTCTAGATATTCTCAAAACATGTGGAACAAATTCTACTGGGTTTTGTTCATTTAGTGATAATTCGGGTCGTCCAACAAAAGCCCACTTGTACCTAGAAAATTATGATAACTTTAGACCCTGTGATTTTCAACAAAACAATAGCGATTAAAAATTTACATTTGAAATTGAGGTAAAATATCGGCAGGGAGTTGAATGGCAACGCTAAGAAGTTTAACTGCAGCTAGTTGAAGTTGTAACCATTGTGGATTACTGCTGGCATGAAGACCATTGTTGCTGTTAACTACCCACGTCCAATCGAGACCGGACAGCAGCCTAATGTGTGAACTGAAATCAATAAAATTGTGTAAAATTACTTACTAAAAAGTCAAATTAAAACAATTTCGAACAAGAAATATTGAATACATTTCATAAAAAATATCCTGATATATCTTTAGGAAAATATAAAATATAAATTTAATTATTAAGTTTTGGACGTATACAAACAATAATCGTTTACAAAATATCTACAAGATAGCTCAGATATGCCGATGGAAATATCTTTGTAGATTTTATGTTTTTTACAATTTTTTGTTTTAGCATAGTTAAATAGAATTGTGTTACATTAAAAACTTAAGAGTTGAAATTGTACTTTCATCTTTTAATCGGCTGGGAAAAATAACTTTTGAATTTTGCATTTCTATAAAGATACAAGTTAGCTACTCTATGGCACAAGTTGTTATGAACATTTCAAAGTATCACAGTCAAAAAATAAAATAATTAATTACGTAATTAAAGCCAATGTAAGTTTCTATGAGAGGGCAAGCGTACCTGGTAACTTTATTGACTAATTAATAAATTAGTATGAATAACCTTTTTAACGATAATAACATTACAGTCTTCATTCGTTACTGCGATAGTATATTGAATGCAACAGTATAAAAATCTTTGCATATGACAGTCTATTTTAAAATGTAAAATACGTTATTTAATATATATATTAATTAGTAGATAAAGTATACCTGATAGCAGATATACTCTTCTACAAACTTACGTTTATTTCAATTATTTGATTTTCAATTGTGATACTTTGAAATTCGAATTACAACTCAAAGAATGACTATCTTGTAATTGTATAGAAATGAAAAATTCATAAGTTATTTTTCAAATTAGACTAATAAGAGTTGAAAACAAAATACTAAATCGACTACAAGCTTTTAATGTGTGGCTCTCTTCTATTAAACTGTACTAAAACAAAGACAATTAAAAAATGATTAATGCCTAAAGAGGTGTTCCTATTGTAATATAATGGTAGGCCACCCCCATAATCAGGAAACTATAAACATTCGTTTACATTTAGGGAATATCCGTGTATATAATATATATATTATTTGGGAGGAAAATAATTAATTTTCTAATATACGTCTGTTTATAAGTACATTGAACACAACGGAATTGTATGAATTATTCACATTGTATAATAGCAACAATTGTATGATTAATTTAAAACAATAACTTTAATAAGTCTGCATATTATTTAATATAGAAAAGATGGTATAATTTTTATCTATAGATAAAATTAACTGTAATCAAAAATCATTGTTTCTAGAAAGATGTTTAATATTACATCGAATAGAATAAAATTAATTTGTCTTTAATTTCAAATATTCATACCACATTCTGTGTGAATTTAGAATTAAATGTAAAAAACAATATGATTGAAATTTAAGAATTGTTTGAATAAAAAATATTTCTTTATTACATTACTATAAACAAATTAAATTGCTTATTGTGTGAATAAATTTGGGAATTTCGTGACTACTAATATAAAAATTATTCCTTTTACTATTATTATATTATGTCATATTTATGTCATTTTAACAAACGATGAGAATTTATTTTATTTTAAAATTTACAAACTATCTTATGTATTTAAAATAAAACTAATATATTTATAATAGTAACAATAGACTTAGAATATAATACTGATATTTTTATAATTAGTAAAGTGGGAGTGGATATTAAGTGGTCTAGATCCTATTTTTAACATTAAATTAAAACTAGAAAGAGGTGATACATAATAGTAAACTTTACGTTCCCGATAATTTACAAGTTTAAAACATAATTTGATTTTTATGAAACAAATGAAAATTTTAGCAATGAAAACTTTGAAAAATTGTTTGAAAAACGATAGTTAAAAATTATTTTTAGGAATACATGTTAGCTCTGGAATCAAATTTGAATTATAATTTGTTAATAAACGAGGAATTATTTAAAGTTGAATTGTTCACAATATTAAAATGTAACAATTTTAACATTCTATGAGTATATCAAATTATAAATGATATTTACATAAAATACACATTATGTAATTGTGTATTATGCTATATTTGAATTCGTGCTTTTAATTTCAACCAATAAAAACCAGTAAAACCTTTTTAATGGTTTTAATCATGCAATGTTACTGCAATAACCTTAAGCATAAATATATATATATATATATATTAGCAGGTCATAAAATAAAACAAACGAAAGCAATTTTCTGATGGTTATGATTATGAATAATGTGAATCGTATTTAAGTGGTGTAGGTATGTAAAGTTAGTTGTTAAACATAAATATGAATGAAGTAATTATTTTTTAAAAATTTTTTTCAATTTGGCAATAAATAATGATATACTTAGCACCCGTTCAATTTCATTGAAATTATGAATATGAATATTTCAGATGATAAATATTTAAATACAAACCAAATATTATTTAGAATTAAGAAGTTCTCACGGTCAATGTTAGAGGTAAAAATATGATTAGAAAATAAAATTAACTAATATTAAAACATGCTTTGTTTTTAAAATGTTAAAAATTAGAATATATATATCTATATATATATAAATTAGTTTCAGGTGCAGAATTACAGGGGGAACTGATAGAATTAATTACAAAAAATTAGCATTAAAAATTCCATTAAATAGTAATTTTTTTCATAAAATAGATGATTTTAACTAAATTTATATTGTTTCACGTAATGATATCTAAATAGATAATTTACAATGTTTAAATTTTACTGGAAAATATAATTTTCAATGGAAATGTGTTAACATTAAAATAAAATTAACGAGTCGTATTGAAAAATTGAAATGAGGTAATGATTTAAAAAATATAAAAGTATAAAATTGATGTACATTTGAACTGTTTTTGTCTTTCTCCCTCTATATTGTACTAAAACCCTAGATCCTACCCTAATTAATTTGCAGTAAAATAAAATATATTTATTTAAATTTTTTATAAATTATTTAAATACAAATAAACCTAAACTAATTTATAGATATTAATAATTTAGGCGAATAACATAATTCTTTGATGGGGTTTTTGTCAATACCGAGTAAATTGATTTACTATTAGCATAATTGATATTTTTTATTGTTATGATAAGTTTATCAATTTCATTAATTTAGAATATAATTTATATGTATGGTGAATCTAAAAAACTCAGGGTTATTATTAACTACATTATAAAATTGTCTAAACTAAATATTAAATAAAGTTATTATTTGGTATGCAAGAAAACTATTTATTTTTTTTTTCACGCAAACTATTTAAAAAGAAAAACCAACGTACTAAATAGTTCTACAGGCAACTAAAGTAGCTAATAAATTTCATACTTCCACACACCAAATTAAAATTATTGATCAAGGTCAAGTCAATTTTGGATTTTGTTAAAGGCAATTAATTTATTATTTTATTTATCTTGTTTTAACGTAAGTATATCCAGTGAATATCGTCGAGTTCTGAACAGTATACATAATTTAAAAACTAAAAAGTGTTCTTTTTCCCCAATTGATGTTTTGTTCATCATAAGAACTTACTTTTCAATTGTATGATTAGCAATGACAGTAGATTTTCTAGGGTTTGATGAGCTCGGTTTCTCAGCTTGCAAGTTATATTTGTTTCGATGATTCCATTTTTTCCTTCTTCTTGGATTTGGTTTAGTAGTGGATTCAGCCATATTCATTTCTTCACTACTATAATAATCAGTAAGGAAATCAAGAATTGGGAATATTATGGAAGAATGGAAAAAAAGAAACACTGGTTAATTTTTTTTAATCATTAGCCTTATTAGTTTTGATTTAATTTTTAATACTTTTACTAAAAATGAGAAATAAAGAAGAATATCAGTTAAAGATTTAACCCAAGACACCTTCAAGCAGCAACATTGACTTAACCTTGGTAATAGATTACAAATAATTATTAGAACTATGTTAGTACTAAAAAAAAAAAAAAAAATGTTATAAGCATACAGTTAAACTAGCAACAAGCGTACGTATAACATACCTGGTATTTCGCCTGCCATAAGCCAAAAATGAAAGATCAGCCACACGCCCCAGAAAAACAATACATTTGTTAAATGGTCCGAAATTGAAGATTTAAATAGTACAATCAAATGATATTCACAATTAATGATCTTTCTTACCTGAACTCTTCTGAATCTGTACTTAAATTATGTTCAATATGAATCATAACTTGAACCATTTCACTAACTATAATTGGCCACATAGAAGTTATGTGGTGGCCTGACATACGTAAGAGTAACACCCTGAAGCATAGGAACACTTGAGCATGAATACCGGGTCCTGATTGTGGCATACGGAGAGTATCAACTAATCTTTCTATAAACACATTGAAAAAAACAAAAAAAAAAACGTTTTATTGTTGGGATCTTGGATTTTCTAAAAATATTTTTAAAAATTAACCTTGTATTTCAGGGACATGTTTATGAAACTGGTCTTTCTCACTGCATAACAAAACAAACGCAAGTCTTTTTAACAGTTGGGCTCTCAGTTCACATTCTTGCTCTCTATTTGAAAATAAATTTAAGGAATTTGCTTGACTCATATTAATTCGACCTGGATTTAAAAAAATAAATAAATTATTATTTACTATTTATACAAGAATATTAATAAATGTAATTGAATAAAAATATACCCATAAAATCTCTAAAAGTGGTAGTATCTTGAGACATTAAATTATCAATTATCATTTTCCAATACTGAATACTACGGTCATCCATTTGGAACAGTGTAGGGTCAAGTAGAAGTTCCATTGCATCTTTCTTCCAAGCTTTTCGTGTATATTGATAAGTACTAATGCTTGCCAAGATTTGAGAGCATGTATGGAAGCTCGGCATATTTTTATTACTAAATTATAATACACGAAAATTAATTATTAAAAATAAAACTTGATTAAATTTCAGTATTAAATGTAGAAAAACAAAAGAAAACTAACGTGTGGTTCTTTAAATATGGCGTTACATTATACATGACCATAGTGAGTATTGTACATACTCTTTCTTTTTCTAGATTACCGAATGTTATGTCTAACAAAGGAGCAAGGAGTTGGGCAAGAACATTTTGGGCTGGTATACTATACTGAGCATTACTACCACTACCACTTCCGACTGAAAAATATTATAAATTTTTTATTAATAAATAAATCAATAGAAGTCTTGAATTCAATTTAAAAAGAACAACTGAATTTATTTAAAATAGATTTTCATTTCTTACCTTTTTCTATGTCTTTTTCAGTGATAGAATTGGCTGCCGATAATTCGTCTTCTCTTACAGATACATTTCTCCTTAACCATGAACTCTGTTCTAAACAAGCACCTGCTATTTGGGAACAGCTTTCAACCATCTAAATATAATAGCAAAATAATGAAATATTATTTAATATTTTGACATTAATATATTAAATAATAATATTGTCACATAAGTTTAATATTTTCAATGTAATTTAGTCTTAAAACCCCATTGTGTATACCTTGGCTGTAATATCTTGGAGATCTTTCTGGTCCTTACGATCAGCTAGTGGAGCAGGAGCTCTATGTACAAATTGACTTAATACTGACAATAACATAAATTGCGAAGGAGGTGATAATGTAATTCCTTCTTTGAGTAATCCGAGAAGTGATTGCCACGTTTCAGCTAAATAATGACCTGGAGCGTGTTGTACATAATGAATAAATAACTCCAATACACTAACTTCAATACTGATTTGAGTATCTTGCTGGCCCGCCTAAAATGGAATACATTGGTTAATAAATACAATTAAAATATAAATAAGAAATAAAATAACCGAATTTGTAATTACCTGACTTAAGGATGGTTGTTTTACTACTTGATGAATAGTTTGTATTAATGAATCCAATGGCATGGACTTTATGGAACTCAATAATTGTACTAATACTTGTTGCATTTCTGTTGCTTCAGGTATGATCTAAAATAAACAAATAATTCAATGACACACATATAATATATATATATATTAAATGGAAAAATGGGTAAATTGTTAAAATGATTTCACTATAAAAAAAAAAAAAACGTATTTAACACAAAACTGTTTAAATTAGGAATAAATAAATTTTACTATAAACGAATAATCTTACGGATGATGATAAAACAGAAGCACGGGACCGTCTTTCTTTCCATACAATTGAAAATGCTGTCAAAAAGCTATTGCCATGATGTTCTGCAATTGGACTTAATAATTCCAAAAGTTGGCCTTTAACTAACCTTGGGCATCCAGCCACATTGTTTTCACTGTAATAAAATATATAATAAAATTCATAAATAATTCATAAAATTACCAAAACAATGTTGTATATACCTCTGTTTTCCAGTACAGAGAGCTTTCCATAGTAATGAAACACTTGCCACTATTCTGGGTAAAATTGCTAATAAAGATCTTCTTGCTCCCAACTGTGGCTCAGTTTCATCATTAGACGATTGATCTTGGAGCTGTAAAAATTAAAAATTAAAAAAAACAATTAAAACAAAATATATAATGTATAGAGTAGGAAATAATTAACCTTTTTTGGTAAAGATTTACTAAAAATATATCTTTCTTTTAAGAATCAACTTCCATAAACAAATTTTTCTTTTATTTTTGAGTATAACTTATATGGATATATTTTTATTTGTTCGTAATAAAGTGAAATAAAGTAAAAACAATATTAAGGACTTAATTTATTTAATGTAGCTCTCTTAAAATTTTAAATAGATAAGAAAAATTAATAAGAACTATTTATTATTGGCACAAAAATATTTGTGAGCTTTCCTCCAAAAATTCTGAAAGCCCGCCTGTACACTATATATTTATACTATTAATTTAAATACTCACAGCTAATAGAGGAGATGGTATAAAAACATGAACAAGATTATTGAACAGTTGAGCTGGAGTATTTGAATTTGCCGCTGAATTATGATCCAAAGGATGATTAAATGGTTGACCCGTATCAAGAAGACAAAAATGACATAGAACAGTAAGAGCTTCCAATTGTGTTATCGCATAATCTGCAGGTAATCTAAAAAACATAATATTATTTTTATTAAATATGAAATTATTCTTGATAAAAAAGCATTAGTACATTTTTATATTAGAACATTGTAATAATGTTTACCTCAAATTAACATTTTTGGTATTATCAGCATAAACTTCTGCCAATGTTTCAATATTTGCACACAGTTGCCTTACAGTTACAGAGACAACATTGACTAATGCTGGTCCAAGATACGGTAATGAAGATGTAACAAGTGATGTCCAATTAATATGGGAATGTCGCATTCGTGCAGATGGATGTAAGGCGGCAACTAATGCAGTAACAAACATAGGTTGCATAGGAATTGGTCTGCCAGATAAGTAACGGACATCAGTGCCTTCAACATTATCCGCAGCCATATCTGCATAGGAATCATTTACCACATTGTTACCTCGATGACGGCTATTATCGACTTCGTGTTCAAGTATAATTAGTGATAGTAATAATCTTAATAACAGGGCTTGGAATGCTTCAGATTCACGATTCATTCTACCTTCAACTGCTCCTTGATCAGTTGGATCATGGTTGTTAAATGCTAATATTTCTGCAGTGAAACTAGTAGCTTTGCTTTCAGGACCAGAATTTTCAAGTACACTACTGAGCAAACAGTGTAATGCAACTTTTTGTGCTTTGCATCTCGCCAGTAGTTCGGCTAAATAACAAGCCAAACCGCGTCCACTATCTCTTACGATACCACTTAATTCCCAACAAATAAGGCTCAACAGTTCAACACTAGACATTTGAACTTGGCGGTTACCAGCAATATCTTCTTGTGAGATTTTTGATTGTCCTAAATTAGGATAGTAACTTCTTATATAATAGAGACAAATGGATATAAGAAGTTCTAAATACATGCTACAGCCTCGATTATACGGTATTCCTGTCATATCAATTTCTCCATGAAATCCTCTGCCAAACATTGACTTTCTATGTCTAGACAGTAATTTCAGTATCTGAGATTTGACCGGAACAGAGGTGGTCGCAGCAGCACACAAAAGTGCACGAGCATTTGTTTTTAACATGTTTGTCAAAGTACAGAAAGCATACAATGTTCGTTGAACATCATAAACGCCACAGTACAATAATAGATGAGAGTGTATATTTCTTACGTTTCCATCAATGTTATACTCAGGGGGAGCTATAGAAACATCTTCTTTGATTGACTCAGACACTTCAGTTAAATCATCGTCATCTTCTTCATCGTTTAAAGGTACAACAGTTTCATCTATTACAGCATCTAATACACTATTAAGTACTTCTCGTACAACAGACGTTTCTTCGGATTTTGAAGGATCAAAATACTCATCGGCGGGTGTCGACTCATCTGCATCTATTTTAATTTGTTCATTTCCACAAAATGAATAGCTTCGCACTAAATCACTTTCGTTTTCTGTAAAATGACCGTTCATATCCGTTGCAGAAGCTGATGTTCTGATATTATTACGGTAAGTTTCACCATCAGTTACTCGAGCAAATATTGTGTCTGATATTGATGAAAGATGTAATAAATCAATTGATGACATCATGGTTGTAGAATTCATAACTGGATTGGTTTTGAGAGAATCGAGAGAAGAATAGGATCCAGTTCTTTGTACAGCTTTTTGAACATTTTTACTTTCTGGTTTTCTTTTGGGAGATCTACGTACTGTATTTTGTACATTTGATTTGAAACGTTTTATTTTATTTAACATTTCAATAGTATACTGGGGAGTGGTTTCTTTCTTTTCTTCGGAATAATCCTCATCAAATTCATTATTATTAGTGACATTGGGATCAACTGAAAATGGATTGACAAAAACAGAAATATTTTGAAGTAAAGACATATTCTTATGATGAGATTCCGACATTTCTGCTAATGACGGTTCATATCGAGTCATCATTTGACATTTTTTTACAGTAACATAACGGCTAAATAGATTTGACGAATCTTGCTCAGCTATGGTGGTAATAGCAAACACACGTTTGTTTCGGCTTTGAGTAATTTTCGGTACTTGTTTACATTTATCTGCTACATGATACATTACATTTCCATCGACTGAACTAATAGCATAAATTTTAGCAGATGGATCGTTATTAGATGTTTCTGAATATTCATGTGATTCGTTATTTTGGGTAGGACTGACTTTAGCATGAAGAACGCTTAATCTTGAAGTACATGGATCAAGTAGTAATAATATAAGAGGATCTATCAGTCGACCAATATCACCTCTTAATAATGAGTGTAGGAGCCACCCTTCTGCTTCAACCTTTATTGCATTTCTTTCTCCCAGTTCTAAATTATCTAATGTCTTCAACATTGATCTGCGAATACAAATTAAATAAGTATACAATTGTATAATCAAAGTAATTTTATTAAGATAAAAATAATAATTTACTTGTAAAACATGTCCCCAACGTTTTGAGAATTTGCCGCAAGCTCTCGGCCAACATGCCACAAAAGGGAAAACTTTCTAAATGCATTTAATTTATGAAATTCAGACGATTTTCTTGATGTTAATTCTTCTCCTAAAATATAATACATAATTAAAAAATAGTAATGAAATTATAATTTTTCTAAATTAAACAACATACCGATACAATTTTCAACAATGTCACTTGAATGTAAAGAACTTTGCAACAAATATAGTAGTTCAACACAACGCACTTGATATAATGGATTAGCCAAATGAAACCATAGCCAATGGGCAATAACCTAAAATAAAAATAAATTTGAATTAAAGTGATTAGACACTTAAATTTAAGTAATAAAATAAAAATATCTTACATGAAATACATTTGTATGATATTCTATGTAATATAATTGAACGGGTTTTAATAGTGGTAAAAGGACCAATGATACAACACC
The DNA here is from genome assembly GCA_948098885.1 of Drepanosiphum platanoidis. Taxonomy (NCBI): domain Eukaryota; kingdom Metazoa; phylum Arthropoda; class Insecta; order Hemiptera; family Aphididae; genus Drepanosiphum; species Drepanosiphum platanoidis. Next base: position 6,075,900 of record OX402541.1, read on the forward strand.
ATTTCTCGATTCATTTGATGTACAATGCAATTGTGAGCTCCTACACAGAGCAACTATATCTACCAAAGTTCCTATAGTTACAAGTTGTAAAGATGGTGCCGTATTTCCCAACCAACAACAGCAAACAATTATTAATTTTAACCATTCTGGCAAAACATCATTATTTAAATCTTTAATGTCAATAGAAGACACTAATGACGATGTTGAGTCAGACAATGGAATAGCTTGAAATGTTGATATGTCTACCAACACTCTACAGGCCAACATAACAGGTTTTGTCCATTCAATTCCAGCACTGCGTTTATTGTTTAAAATAGTTAAAGGTGATATTTCATCAGCACCAGCATATTCATAATTCTCATCAAACGTTTGTTTTTGAGTGTTCAGCACGGTTTTTAAGAGTTCTTCCAAATTTCTTGCTCGATCTTCAGCAGTAGCTTGAGGTGATTTTACTTTTAAAGCATCCATCAATACTGATAAGCCCTTAGTTTCACCAATGTTTGCTCGTACACCATAAATAAAAGTCACAAAGAATTTTTCATACTGCTTTATACAAGATTTATAAATACTTTGTTGTTCTTTTTGATTACAATTTTGAATCAGCATATTTGAATTTAAAGAATCGCCATCAAATACTCCACTAGTTGTGTCTGAATGTAAATCTATTGACGGATTATCTGCTATAATTGTTGATTCAGATTGAAGACTTGACGTTTCAGATGAGGCTTTAAATTTTGGAGACTGAGCTCGTTTCACACCACTGATTTTTGGTACATCCACATTCAGTTGGACTATTTTACCTGGTTCAGTGGCTTTTTTTGGCAACTCAGTAGTTTGATCCAATGAACTGTACCCTAAATCTGTTTGTGGTAATAACGTTGGTTGAACTTTAGACAGTATTTTCAAAAATAACATTAATGATGTGCTTGCTTGATCTGCGGTTAACATATCACAATGATCTGTCAATGTATTTGCAATATGAATGAATAATTCAAGTAAATGTTCACTAGGCGTTTCAGTGAATGTTTCAAACGATATTGCATCTAACAGGAAATCTGTGAGGGAGCATATTTCAATAAGACTTAAATCACCACTGCCAACAGACTTAACAACATCTGACGTTTCTTCACACTGGTCTATCCTGGTTAATGATTGACATGCATTTGAAAACATAATACCTGTATATTCCCATAAATATTTAGGCTCCAAGGAACTAAATAATAGATTTGCTGATTTTATTAATTCAGACGATTTGTCAATTTTACTGTCTTTTTGACAACATAAATAAAGAAGTCGAAAAACTTCATATAAAATATCATCTAGAATAACAGGACCGATTTCAGTTTTGTCTAATAAAGACACAAGAAGCCTATATGGACGTAAATCGTGAGGCTTACAGCCAGTTGCTTCATGCAGTTTAATTTTTACAGCCTGAAAAAAAACAAAAACAATCGTATTTCAGTATGTATAATAACAATAATTTAAATAATAATAATTTTAATACCTGCACAAGTAAGTCTCTGGAATAAATTTCAAAATATTTTATAGTAGTTAATTCTCGTGCTTTCCTTAACTTTACTAAAGGATGGTCTGAATTTAATAAAGTTAAATTAACTTCATTACCGAGTAACCAAGCATACAAACGCCTAGAAATTGATGAAATTCATATTATAGATTTTTAATTTTAACCATAAAATGTATATCTATTAAAGTATATTACCTGTTTAAAGACATATCTCTACGAAGTATGGTTACTAAAGACGCAGTAACAAGTCGAATCATATCACTTTTAGACAGCTGTGTGCTGTGCATAGGGAAACCAACTTGTAATAAATCTAAACCACTTCTTTGAACCAAAACCAGAGAATCTTGTACACAAGCACATATAGCAGTTACCATTGTATCAATATTAGTTCCCATTATATGACTTTGATTTTCTATCAACAATTTTCGATCAAATCGAGACAATATATATAATATAGCTGGAAGTCGAACTGCTAAATTATTAGCTAAGCATTCCCATAGGTGACTAAAAAATATTGGAGCACCAACACCAGCACACACATTGTCCAGCAAACGATTTGTCCTAGAATCAAATACAATATATAAATATAATTTCTTATAATCATATTTAATTTTACTATACAATTTACCTGTCAAAAAAATCAGAGCCTTCTTCTAAACCTAGTAATACTCCACTAAGGAAACCATTTAATCCTGGTATTAACCTCTCTCCCAATGGTACAAAATGATTTTCATAAATATTCAATAGATCTGGTCTAACATTCATAGCGGCATAACCCATGACAGGAAATAAACCTAATGAAAAATTTAATTACAATTTAAATATTATCATACCAAAAATAAATATCATTACTGAAATAAGATATTTAATAATAAATATTTATTAAAAAGTTTTTTTAACAAACCTGCACTATAAATGAAGAGGTCTTGACTAAGTCGATTAGTTCCCATACATTTAAATATAATGTCATATGTTTCAAGAGCTTTCAAATGGACCCCAGATGGGAGGGCATGGTGCATACATTGTGCTAGTCGTTTACTAATTTTTATACCTCTCGGTATTACTGGATATCTTGTATAACTTAGAAGTACCTAAACAAAATAAATATGGAACATTAACATTTATGCGTAAAAATACATATAATATATATATTTAATAATGACATAAAACAATGGCATTTAAATTTTTTTGGCAACAATATTAAATACTGTTTATTTCAATTAATTCATAGAACTATAATTCACATATTGACCTTTAATTTTACAACTACTTAGTGAGTCAAAATACAAAAGAATATTAAATGCAAATAATCAAATAAAAATAAGATTTTATTATTATTATTTATAGTATAAACTTTATTAGAAGCCCAATGCATATGCAACAACAACATTTACTATGTCAATGTCAATAAAATAATAAAATATATCTATAGTCTAATACCTTTAAATAAACAATATTATTATTGATTTTTGGTTAGGCGTGGCTCCAAATTTAATATCTAAAAATATCCATCAAATCAGGGATTTAGTACGACTTCTTTGGCAACAGTTTTTTTTTAAAAAAGTAAGAAATGTACATAAAATTTTAAAAGATAAAATTTATAAGTAACAAATTGTTATAATCTTGTATAAAATATAAGCTCGACCCAAATGTAACAATTAAAGTATAAACTAACACAGATAAATCCATTATATGAACAACCAGTGAAAACATTAATAAGTATTTATGCAGAAAGCTCTACGAATAAGGAAAAAAATCAATTGCATTTAAGTGTATGTTCCTTAAAATATAAAAGTTTTAAATTTTAAAAAAAATTATTATCATAAAAATTTGTAATTTTATAAAATATTCAACATAAACATACTTAAAACATAATAATTTAATTTACATTATAAGATTTCCTAATAGGCTATTGTCTATATTTAAATACTCAGATATATTGTCTCCAGAACTCTTATGTGGCTTAAAAATAGTAATGGTGATATTAGAGTAAAAATCCGAAATTTATTCAATATTAAATTCATAAATTGAATATAATTTATTTAATAGAATAAAAACTATGTATTTATATGAAAAGAATTAATTTTTATCATACAATGAGTGATAAAAATAATTGAAGTATTATTTGTACTTAGTGCACCTGTAACTTGGTTAGCAAAGTTAACTTTTTTCTATGTTAAATTTGCATGTAAATTGATATGTTTCATTATTTGGCACAAATTTATACTATAATGGTGCCAAAAATGTAAAAATAGTGTAACACATTGTTTTAAAGTAGGCTTTTGTTTACAATCTGAAAGTATTATTTGTTTTAAATGTATATTTAATTCAAATAATTACTTTAAAAACTATGGAACATTAACAAAAATAAATTTATTAATGTTGCACAATTTTATATTTACACATGATGTTTTGCCATTTGAATATAAAAGAGTACAGATAAAAGCTATCAAATATGGATGGTCAATGTTTCAATTTATTTAGATAATTATTATAACTTCCTAGGATAGTAATAATTATAGTAAAGGATCTAGATTATATTGCGTAGCACATAGCTTCATAAATTCTAAAAAGTTATTGCTTCTTATAGCAATTCTGCTATAAGAACTGTTTATATTTCTAAAATATAAACAGTAACAAAATTGTCAACATTATTCCCAAGTTTTCCTTTGTATCCAACAATTGTCTAAGATTTTTGAAAAAAGACCATTATAATTATAATTTATATAATTATATAAAACAATATTTACTTGTACTATATCTAAAATATTTAAAATGTTCTGAAATTTTTTGGACAATTAATTATGACAAGATATTTTAAGATACTTTCAAAGATAAATTCCAGTGTAAAATTGTGACCAACAGTAATTTAATTAAGGCTTAAATTTATTTAATGTAAATATTATTTTTAAATATCTTCAGAAGTTTTTACATTTTAATTAAATTCATTTTCATAATCTGGAATGCATAGAATGAAACCTAACCTTTTTTCTACTGAAATATAATTTTTTGATTTTATTATCTTTATTATACAAACATATTTTAACAAAAATATACCGTTTTGATGATCTTTTAAAATGAGACTACCTAAAATAAAATTTATCTGTTTTTTTTTTTTTATAGGTATACACAAACCATTATAAAAGTATTTACATGTAATGCTTATTACAAATAAAATATTATTTAACTAAAAATATAATCAATAGTTTAAAGGGCAAAAAAATAAAAATCAATGCTATTCTAACACACAATATTTTATAGGCATGAAATAACAAAGGTCTCTCATAAAGTCAGGTTTATTTTAAATTATAAAAACATTAAATTTTTTTTATTATTTACAATTTGTCTTTAAATTTTTTTTCCAATAGAAATGACTAACGCAGAGATGGCCAACTTCAATAGACTTAAACATCAACCCCTTGAGTTTTTTAAGGTTGTCGTGATCGACCAAAAAAAAGATATTGTTAAAAATATTTGTGTATATACTTATTTTATTTAAAATCTAGAAAACCCTTATTTTACAGTTTAACACAACAAATATTTTAATATATTTCATTATAAATATAATTTTTAATTGGACGTGATTCAAATTAAATACACGTATAAAAAATTTAGTTTTAATTTTTGTTCTAAATAAAATAAATAAGAAAAAATAAAAAGGAAATTGTGATTGACTCAAGCTCATGTTTTATTGCTTTGATTGATAAGTCTATCAAGATCGACCTGTTGGTACCTTTAGTCTAACATATATCAGGATTATAATATTTTTTATAGTTCTTTATTATCGTAAAGTATACATTATTATTGATAATGAAAATGATAAAAAATTTTTTTATTATAGTTCAATATCATTGTTTTTCAATTATTAGAAAAATTATTAAGGGAATTTTAAAATTGACCTTTCAGTGAACCAAACAACATTTTTTTACCATAAACCATCAATGAATTTAAAATAAGACAAATTCTTCTAATTAAAACATGACGACAGACAAATAAAAACCCAGACATATATGTTTACATCATAATAAATCAAAATATTTCTTACTTCACTTAAAATATAATATAGTTATATACAAAAGTAATGAGAGGATACACGCCTAAATAAATAACCCCTCTAGTAATCTCACCACTGGTAACTAATAAATATTAGAACTTAAGTACTAGCATGCACATGAAAATAAATATTCATAATACATGTAGCATGATTTGTCATTCGTAGAAGCATAATTTCTTATTACAAATTAAAATATTATAATAACAAAGTAGTTGAAAACATTTTTATATTTTTGTATGAATATATTATTTGTAAATTTATACCTAAATATATGGTATATGTTTATTCATGACTCATAAAATATAAATGTCTTCATTAAGCAAAACACTTAACTTACAATTATTTTAAAATGAAATATTAATTAAGTATATTATTTCGACCTTTGCTTACAATCGTTTTTCGAATTAGATGACTGATGATTAATTTGTTCAAATAAATACAAACAAACAACTATGACACAATTTTAAGAATATCTCACCACCCTATATTTGGTATATGTAACTCGTCCTAGAAGTAAAACTACTAAATAATAGTACTAACAATTCATAGGACTTAGTATGATTCAGTTTTTGTTATTAAATACTTAAAATTAACAATAACATTTAGTTCAATAAAATAGTTTAATCAGTTTTTATATAAGTATTGAAATAATATAATAGTTTACTATAATAATTATCATAATTTTGTTCCATTAATATTTAATAGGATACATTTATATATATTTTGATGAAATATCTAACTATTTATTGAAATAAGCTTTATTTCATAAATTATAGATAATTATTTATTTCTGTGTTTTTATTGAGAAAAAATTATCATCAATTATGAACTAGAGATAATGTAAAAACACTTTAATTCATAAATAAACATATTTTACTATGTAAATACCTCATCCACTTAGTGAAATAAATCCTACCATAGACGCTTGGAAATAATTTATTTAGACTCATTTAATAACTAAATGTGGTGGATAATATAATACTAATATATTACTTATATTAGGATCATAATATAACAAATTCAATAGGAAAATGAATATCTGATGCAATGAAAAGTAATTAAGACGTTTATGGATTAAAAGATAAAATTATCTAATCATATTGAAAATCGACTTAGAATTTTGGTTTAATCAAAATTTTAGTTCTCACAAAACAAATACTGACTTATAAGTGTAATGGGTGTATAATGTTATGATATACCTTATTTAAATGGGGTTCAGAATGCCTATTATTAAAAAAATTTCAATACCTAACTTAACCTCCTATCTAGTTCTTTATTTTATTCTTAATTGTTTTTAAAATAAAGAATATAATTTGTATTGCACTTTTTAAATTTATTTACAAGATTTAATTTTGAAGTTATGATACTAACAGATTGTGAACTTCAATATTTTAACAAAACAGATTAATTATTGTTATTTATACTTAATACATTGATTATATGTTTAATATAAAATCAATGCTACATTAAAATATATTTTTACAGCCTTAATGTGCTATATACATGGTATTTATTTATTTTTAATAATTCAATCCAGTATTTACCTTATTTAATTTTCCTAGTGCAGATATTAAATCCGCCCATTCACTTGTATATTCGAAACTTTTCAATGCTTTATCAACAGCATTAACATACCTGAAAAATAAACAGTTAAATCAATTGAATAATTTGTGAACATAAATTATTAAACATTTTGAAAACCTAATATGCTAAGTTAATTTCAGTTTAAAAACAATTACAATAACAAAAAAAAAGTTTTATGCATTTGAAATATATTTTGATAAATAAATTATCAAAAACCATAAAATTTACAATAATTACCTATGTCCGGTTTTAATTTTTAATAAAATTTAATATTTGGTTGGAAATATTATAACAATTCAAACAAATTACTATTAAATGAAATTATAAGGATTTAAAATTTACAATTTTAATTTTAAATTAAGCTGTTTTTACAATTTTTTAAATGTAATAATTTATTACTATGTTTAAACTTTAGGACCGCCTGTCTAAGTAGTTCATTTAATTGCCACAATATCTAATTGGCTGTTTTATAATTTGGGAATACTTTAAATTAGTTATATATATAATCAATTCAGGTACCTAACAAATAAAATAAAATTAGATTTTGATTCAAATATTGAACTGGTAATTTTAAGCTGTATTTCATTTTGTAAAGGATTGTCAACATAATTTTAGTATGAATATTTAACATTTTATTTTTTTTAATAGCGTAGTGCTGTAGTAAAAATTTCAATCAATAGCAATTATATTAAATTTAATAACTAAATGGAAATAAAAATGATTATAATATAATAATCAATACATATAATCAAATACATTTGATAAGTTTTTATATAGGATTTTATATAGGAATAGTTTTTATATAGGATTTTATATAGGACTTGAGCTAAATAAAATTAATAATTATGCGCTATAAATATCACTAGAAATAACTAAATGTCTGAAAAAAAGACCACAGTTCACCAGAAATAATTTTTTTTTCCCAGAGGTGCAGTTTGTCATAATAATTATGGACAAATATGTATATACATAGTAACTACATCAATATTTAACTGAAAATATACTTTGCATAAAAATATTATAATGGTAAAATTTATCTTTGATTGTAAAAGTAAAATATTTACTTATTTTAAAAACAAAAGAAAAATATATGGTCTGTAATTTATCTTATATTTGATATTACTATATTCTAAGGTTATAAGTGTTGATACTTGATAATTTTAGTATCAATCACTTGCATTTATATAATTTTTGTTTGAGAAATGAGATTCTAAGAATCAATATGTTTAAAATTGTATTTGAATTACTAGAAACAATATCAATTTTCATAAATATGAGTAAGTTTTCATTCAAAGTATTAATTTTTGGGTTGTATCTAATTTTCTAAAATAAAATACCTACATACAATCATATGTATATATAATAGTATTTTATAATAATCTATATAATTTATATATTTTAAATCAGAATATTTTTAATTAAATTTGAAATCAAGCTGATCAGACCATCGGAGCCTCAAATTGTAATAGTGTGTGCAACAAAGAAAACTTTTTCTAAACCTTACATGAGATATGATTACTCTCAGTACCAAGGATATGACCAAAGAAAAATTATTATACTTAATATAAATAATAAGTCCTCGTAAAAGATCTAAGTTCGATGTTTGTAAGTATAAAATAGTTTTAAATAATAATAAATAGGTAGGTATAATTGTTTGAGAGTAACTTTTTAGTTAAACAATATTAGTGAGAATATTAATGAATTATTACTCCAAAGAAAAGATACAATGTATTAAATTGACAAATTACTAAGTAGATACTTGTTAAGTATAATTTGTTGGTTTAACTAAAAATATAAATATTTGGCAAGACATCTACCTAAATTACATTGTTATATTTTTAAGACAAATCTTGTTAATAACCTTGTATGTAGAAATATAGAATTATAAATAGTTATAATTTAATTTGTTTAAAATTTGAAATTATTATAGGTAATAGAATAATTATATGTAGTTAAATAAGTTATTAGAAGCAATATTACAATAAGTAACAGAAAACTATACTCTAGTCAATGCTGGTTGATTTTTAACTAATACTTAGTTTTATGCTGACAACAATTTTATCAAGTTCTAAGAAACCTAATTTTAAAGAGTCAATTTTACAATATTGGTAGCTAAACTATTCAAATGACTCATAAGATAGTCATAGGTACAGCAAATAAAAGTAGACATACATAAATTAATATACAAAATGACTCATACAACCAACACTCCAGATAAAAAATACATAAAGTACACCTATATCTAAGAATCTCCTACCTACTGAATAAGTTAACTATAGATAAGCAGCCTACTTACATTCGATATTTTGAATCTTTCATCAGATCAAACTCTTCAGTGGCTATTGTTCCCATTTTGTCGGCAATTTTGTCAATCCGGGAAAAAAAAAATTTCAACCCTCCAACTTTGCAAAGCGATGATCAACTTTGCACGACTACATCGTTCATTTGGTATCTTAAAGATTGTTCTCCACCGACATCGAAATATTTGTCAATAAAACGGCACATAAATATAATTCATAATCGAAGAAAACATCGACGGGTTGCGCGGTGTATTAAAACATTAAAACAAACAAAAAACGTATTTTCAAATTATTTTTTTTAAACGATTGTTTCTAAAAAATATAATACTATTATCCAAATATCAATTTTCTTTATTGCACTTTGTCACTTGTCAGTACTGTACACTATAGCAGTAAACTTCTTTCGTGGTACATCAAGTTGATGACAAATCAGCTGAAAGTTGACTGAAAAGATAAAACGACAGTGTAGCCAACGCCAGGCAATAGTTCGTAGAACTATTATAAACAAATCGTCCGATAGTGTGCGGTCGGCAAAAAAAAATACGAATAAAATTTATTGTTTAATTTCCATTGAACCGCAATCGAAACGGTTTCGAAATCGTTCGTGAACAGTCTCTCGTATATTATACAGTGGTCGCCGGGTCTGCAATCGTCGAATTCGCTTTGAATTTCTCAACTCGATTTGAAAATTATTATTATTATTATCATTTGACAACGACGATTCGTAATCAAACGCGAAAAAATATTTGCGGCACAGTGTCACACTGACGTGAAATAATATTTCAATTTTCTCGACCATTGAAATAATAATAATAATAATACATAATATATATAATGATAATACTCATTAGTTATTATTATCATCAGCTAATCACGACCGTAAAGTCAGGTTAAATTATTATAAAGAAAAAAAGAACACCTATACGAATTATTATTATCTTCATTCTTCAGCAGTTGATATCCAACGCCATACCTGTAAATTATTTTTAAAAAAAACATTATAATTATTTGTTGAACAGAACTCAGTTTCAGTCTTAATTTTAATAAAATGGATTTCAGCAGTAGATTAATTAAAGTTCATTTAGCGAACTACTTGGCCAACTTGCCTCTACCCAATTCGTTTCTCGGTGTTTTCAAATTAGGAGGTGAGTAATTTTATTAATATCAATTGCGATTGTATCGAGTGGTTTGTTAAAATTAATTTATCGTGTGTATCGTACTCGCCTAAATTCTATAAATCCTATTGAATGTTCATTAATTATTACTTATTCGATTCTTTCATTTTTTCATTTAATTTTTTTTCGATTTTCATTTTCTTATCTTGCACAATACTAACTATATTTACTTTTAAAAATGACCAAAATGTTCTAAAAAATTAGTAAATGTATTTATTAGTAATTTTTAATTATTTGTGTATGCTTATTTTATAGTTTTTGTTATTTTCCAATGTTATAACTGAGAAGAAGTATCATAAAACCTAGATAAATTTTGAAATGTGGGCCGAAGGCCAAACAGGTATGTTAGAGGCCTCCCAATTGTAATAGATGTGCTATGTTTTATATTATGTATATTTATATGTATATTTGTATATATATTATACATATATATTGTAATAAATGATAGTGAACGGGAGGAAGTAATGCTAAAGCGATGCTCTCTCGGCTATCGATTCAAAAGTGGAAAAAAAAATTAAAACTGCCATAAAGTTTGTGCATCAGATATCATAATATGTTTATCAGCTGATACACTTCAGATACAGATTAATCGCTACGGAATGTACTAATCTGTAAATTGTAAATGTAATATTAATAAAACTAATTTTGTTCAATATTTCTGATATTTATTTTTGTATCGAAATCAAACAAATTTTCAATTGATTTATTATTTCAAAACTTGATTAATAATAATTTTTATTTGATGGTATATTATGAGCTCAAGGTAAAATATCATTTTAAATTATAGATGTAGAATGTACTAGGATCAAATTTTGCTCGTAATATAATTAATATTAATAATACTATTATATTGTATTTACCATTGTAATTTAAGCTTTAATCAAGTTTGTTCCATAGAATCTTATATATTATATATATAATATAATCATTATCTTTTCGAAGAAATAAAAAAATAATAATAATAATTATATTATTTACAAAAATTTTGATTTGACCAAATTGAACTTTGTTTGCCAGGCATTGATTGAGCCTGCATTACGGGAGGAGTGGATTAAAAAAAGTATATGTATATAGTATATTTCTAAGTAGTATATATACTACTAATATTGTTGCTGTTACAAAAATAATAGATGATTTTGTAACTTCAAATTTAAAAATATAGTACTGTAATAAACAATAATAAATTACCCAATTATAATACTTCCAACAAAGGGAAAGATCATCCTCCTACCTATCTGTCCTCTGAATCTGTGCCTGATGTCTGCATAAATGTATTAGTCTGATTCACAAATTATACAATTTTTTTTGCTGTGAAATATACAATCCAAAAAAAAAAAACAATGATTAATAATTACAAGGAGATTTTAATTTTTCATTAGTTATGAATTTACTATTTTTTAAAAACATACTATTAAATCTTAGAGAAATATAACATAATAAAATTGTTTTCTTTCACCTGTAAGAAGTGTTACAATTTCCAAAACTGCTGTTGTATGTGTTGTCATTATGTCTTATGATTGCTACTACAGTTATGAAACTAGTAAAAAAGTACTCCTTGCATTCTTATTTGTAATTCTTAATCTAAAATATTTTTATTCTATAAATATATTTAAATAATAAACAATATACTTTATTGTAACACTCTAATTATTTATAACATTTTAGTTTTCTACATAAAATGTAAAGGAAATCAATTATTTACCTTATAAATATTGTAAATATTTTTAGTAATCTGTTCTTAATTACTTGTATTTTCCAGTTAGAGACATAGTGCAATTAATTCCATTTTATGCAACTATTGGCGGTGTATGTTATATTTCTTACAGAGTCATCAAACCAAAAAGCGTAAGGATTAATTGAATTTACTCTTATATATTTTCTAATTATATTACTTTTTTTTACAGCCAGTTAATCCTTCAATTAAAAAAGAGTCATCCAAAGTGGTTGATGGATTTGACATTGAAGAATTAGGAGAAAGTACAGCATTCTGCCGATGTTGGAGAAGCTCTAAATTTCCTCTTTGTGATGGTGCTCATAACAAGTACAATATTGAACACAAGGATAATGTTGGTCCATTGTTAATTAAGAAAAAATAATCAAATTATTAGACAAGAGATCATTGGATAAATTTATGTAAACATTTGTTAATTGTTTTAGTTCTGTCTTATTTTCATTCAGTTAAATAGAATACACATATTGCATTTATTGATGTATATTTCTTTATTTTTAACATAGAATTATACATGCTGGACGTGAATTAAATCGTTCATTACAGAGTCGTCACAATCTTCTATCAGCAGTTGTCGTGTAGATACCTTTATGCTGAAAAAATTAAATAAGAAATAATTAAGTTTAAAAATGATAAAATATTCAAATATTATATATGTTTATATTAGAGTTTATCCTATTTTGAGAAGAAGGTTTTTAGTGTATTAGAAAAATTGTCTGTTCTGTTTTTTTTTTCAAATCTTCATCGATAATTCATTCTATAAAAAAAATTAACTAAATCAAGAATAATAACTTAATGTTTTTGTCTAATTATCTAAATGAAGCAAATTAAGTATCTATAGAGTATTTAAATTAATTTTTTTTAAATAAAACTACTTATTTCATGACTTATTGTTTTAAAAATTAAATCGTTTTGTAGGAGATGTAATAAGATTTAGGAACATACTTCCTAATGTCTTTTTTATGAAATATCAATTGAAAAATGTCCGTAGATACTCCTCGGCAGTTTTTTAATTTTAATTTATATTAAAAATGTCAATGAATTGATATTATCTTTGAGTATGAGGTTGATATCAAATAGATGTACTTACTTTTGTACTTTTTTCAAACATAATACAGAACATGTTAAAACCATAATTGCCATGAGCGTTAGGAAAGTTATAGTTATTGTTATTGAAGACCAGCTTTCCTCAATACGGCTGTTATAATATTTATTTTCAATATAATTTCCCGTATAGTTTTCAGTTATCTTAGCGATGACATTAATAGGTTGTGATGATGATTTAAAAACACTATCGCCGAACTGTCTCTCGAATGCTCTTTGGAATTGATTATTTGCCTCATCCGTGAGTACTCTGCCGCCGTTGTTTTCGAAATTCGTTGACGATGGTTTAGTTAAATTGATATTGAACGCTTCGGTAGCTTGAACGATTCTCACATGCACTCCATCAGTTGGAAATTCAAGTGGTGGTGTAGGATTGATATCTGGAACAAGCGTGGAACAAACGGCTACTCCTGAAACAATCGTATAAGTACTAGTTAAACACAAAAATTTGTACTCAAATTTTAGTGTATTTTATGTTAGTTGTAGTAGATAAACCAAACAGAAACGGATAGGCTAGAAATAATTATTTATCGTGCAGATATGAGAACTATAGGTACTTAGCCGACGTTAAAAAATTAAAATAAAATAGTGACAAAGTTCTCCTAGTTCTCCGTTGCTTCCTAAATGCTTGAATCACTGGATAAATTAAATTAATTTAATTATTAGTGTATATGCATGTAAGTTGGCCGCGAGATTGAATATTTCATAATTAATGTTAATAGCAATACGAGTTTCTTCAGTAGTTTTTTGACATTATTAGCAAGACTATTGCCGTACTTCGTTTGGCTGGCAGTCATCCCTCAACTGTGAGTTTTTCAAATTATTCATAAACTTTATAATTATATTATATATTATTTTACTGTGTGGTTAAAACCGCCTACCTATAATCTTTAACCCCTCAAAACAAATGTATTTAGGTGAATATATTAATTATAATATAAGCAATTTCAAGTTTTATGCAATGACTAAGTTAAAGGCTGTTGTACCTCATTTGATCCCCTCGCTTTTGTAGATACAATTAAACTATTCGTAGAGTTGACGAGAACTTGATGCCATCGAATTACCATATTGGGTAATATTTTGTTTGTATGATGAATATTTATTTTTTGTAAAACAATTTCAATACTTGGCTATATTAAATAATAATTTAAAAGCTGAACCATTGAAATAATCAAAATGTGGAGATAAATATCGAATGAAAAGCAATTCACAGATAAAGGTATAAAAATAACGAAATTATTGCATAATTTAAAAAACAGTTGCCATCCACGACAGGAGTTGTGGAGCGGTGTACAAATTATCTATACAACTATAAATATTATATTGATTAATATGGACACAAATAATACAAAATGATTCGAATAGTTATGTACGCCTACACAGAGGGCTTTTGCTATTAAATTGTAACGATTATTATTGATTTTAAATTATTTAAACTATAATATGATATTTATAATATTAAATATACTATATTATCATCGACTTGATTTTAGAATTTATGAACAATAACCGCGAACGACAATAACAACAACATGATAAGGTCACATTTCTCGGAATTTCATATTTATTTTTTTTTCAATTTTCAATTATGTATTCGTTATTTTATAGGTTTTTTTTTCACCAACACGTCTACTTATTATAGTTATTTCTACGAAAGTTGTACTTGCGTCTCAAGTTTTTATCTGAACGATTAATTTCTCATGTTGTATAAATTATTATACAAAAATACGTTAGGCGTACATAATATCTTATTTCATAACACGCAAGATTTATAATTGACAACGAATATAATTTCAAGAAAATACGTGTTTTTTATTCAATTTTCATGATAATTTCAAATCGTTGACACGTGCAGGTGTGTGTTAACAGTAAACTCAATGTTTTTCATATGTATTTGAAAGGTTGTTTTTTAAATTTCCAAAGGGTTTTATGCATGATTTCTAGTAAACTGACGAAAAACGATTGAAAAAAACGCAATACTTACGGATTTTTGACGACTATTATAATAGTTTTTTTGATTTTTGTAAAATGTCGATGAAATAATTTCAGTTGGGTATGTAAAAAGTCTTGAAAATCGAATACAAAGTTCCTCCTCATACATATATATAGCATATATAATTTTCCATAGTAAATTGACCTTCAACGAGAATTTTTTCCAATCACTTGTGATCTATTTTATGACATTATTGAACGGGTCAGGTATACCTCTACTCGGACGATCGACATTTTCCAATTATTTAAGTACAGATAGGTACGAAAATGATAGACACGAAGAGTTTTTAACATTTCAAATAATAGGTTTACGACGAGTGTAAATTTCAAATGAAAATTATATTATACTCGAAACTCGAAAATATTGATTATTTCTCCATTGTGTGGGGAATCATAACCTATAAAACTATTGGTATTTATTAGTCGAAAATAGGTAAAAATAATCGATCGATTTTCGCGGACGCTTCGTAAGTTAAACGACAGCTGATGAGTGTATAATAAATACGAAATTGTACACGAAAAACTGTAAAACATACGAATTCGATAAACCTATTGCGTTTCTAATTTTAGAATACCTAACTGACCAACAGGCCAGCGTGTAGTAACGTATTATGACTATTGTTTGTACAATACTTAAAAAAATATATAAAATATTTTAAACTGTAAATATCTTTAGTACAAAGATACTGTGTAGAGAGACTTGAAAACTCGCTTAAATGATAATGGCATGACCTATACGTGTGTATTTAAATCAACTGAACAATAATTTAATTGCTTCAATCGATTCGTAAATTATTGCCTATTATTATTCAATTATCTTTATCACACGAACAAGTTTATTATTATTAAATGTGTGAACTTGTGATAACGTAGTAAAAAAGCGAGATCAATCGAAACAATTATTTAGAAAATATTCTTTGTGAGAAAATATCAAATAATATATTATACGTATGTATATTGTACAATCGAGAGCAGATTTTATTTATTTTTCCAAGAAAAAACGAGCAAACGAGCAAATTATAGGTACGTTACGCTGAAAATATTTTCGCGAGGGCTCTTTTACTAACTGTTAATATAATTTCACTCAGGAACACACTCGAAACGATAGCTTTTGAACCGATAAAAAAGAGTAAAAGACGTCTTTACCAATCGACTGAAGTTGGATATTACTTATAAACGATTTGTTGCATAATATTTACCATCAGAAAAAAATTTGATTTTTATTTCAACTCTTGGATGATCATTAGTTTGAGAATTAAACAAAAATCTATTACTTTCAACTATTCATTTTAACAACATCTATCTAAAAACAAAAACACCAGATCGATTAAATTATTTTGAAAACAAATTATAGTTATTTATACTAATCATACCGGATTATGGAATAATTTAGGTACTAATGTAGTAAAAGATAATATTATGTAATGTGCAATTGACTACACAAAATTAATTAACATTGCATTATGATAATTGATAAGCAACAGGCACATCGTATTTAATCCAAAAAAATGGGTAAATTACCAATAATATTTGAATTTTTAACCTTGCTAATCGAATAAACTTCACCTAATATAATAATAGTTTCCAGCGAAGGTTATCGTTAGAAAAACAAAATAGGTAACGAATAATAGCTATACTAATATGAATAATATAACACACATGAAAATTGCATGTTTGTAAAGGAAAAGGATTAAATTTCTATTTGACATTTGAACCGGAATGAAATTTAAACCTTACAGCGTACGGAGTTGTTATTAATTATGATCAAGGTTAATACATTTAAATCATTTAATAAATTACTTTTGAATCTAAACAAAATACCTAAACATAAACGGAGCAATTGTATTTATTCTCTGCTGATACAATTCAGTGATAAACCGTTTATGCATAAAATAAATTAATTTTTTCAAAGCATTTATTAAATTAACAATATATTTTTTAAACATATTGAATGTTTTTATTTTAGATAACGCTGGTTTATTGAGTTTGAACTAACCAATTAATCAAGTGTCTTTACTTGCAGTGTATTGCAAAGGTCATTTGAATACTTTACATTTTTTCTGAGTTACATATTATTTATCTATAAATTGTAGGTTTGAGTTTGAGTACATTTATTGCCTAAACTGTAATATTGTAAGTAGGTACCTATACTTAGACTTGGGTGTATTGTACTACAGTTGGATTTTACTAGATAGTTTTAAAGTAGGTAACATGGAAAATTATATTATCTATATTTATGGGTGTTAGTTGGGTAGGTATATAAAAAACATTTTAATTGCGATACCGATCATATTTTATAATGTATAAATCCAAAATATCCAGTATCTATTGGGGTACAAAAAAAATTAATTATTGATGTGATACTGGGGGGGTTTTCTATTTTCATTCTAACTGAGAAATGTACTCAATGCGTTCGTTTTTAAATTTTCATGAAACCACTGTTTTAATATTATATTCACTAATATAAGAGATAATGATTTTGTTATTTATATTAACATTTAATGAGTTTAAAGTTTATGCATAAAAACTAAAAATATTCGTTGTCTACTCTAGGTATGTTAAATAATTATTATTTTATGCATTGCTACCTACATATTGTTATTTAGTTAAATTGTATGTATCTAAACCCATTGTTTATTATTTCTATTCAAGCGAATATTACAGAATATTATTCAATTACACTGTTTTGTATTTATATAATAATATTACACAGATTGATACAAATTAATTATTATAACAACATGCATAATATAATATGTTGAACTTTTAGCTCAAGTGTTGTGTGAAAAGAAAATGCATGTTTTCAATAATAAATGTATAAATATTTTTAAAGCAACATAATTATATACCTATATATATATGTGATTTTCAAATCAACATCATGTTTATTTATTATTTTTTTTTTTTTTGAAATGCTATAATAGCTGGTGTGTTGCCCAACAAGGAAGGCATTAGGATTGATAGTTATTAATAATAACTTATTATTAATAATTATTACATTCATATTTAATTTGAATTTATATTAAACACCAACTTATTTACACAACTCGTGTTGCATTATTTTTAATACGTACACGCGTATTTATTTTATATAATATTCTATATTTAGTTATTAAATTAAAGTATTTGAATAACACAAAACAAAGCAATTATTTCAAGTTGTTTTTCCTATATAAAGTGTAAAACTATGTAACTAAAACAAAATGTAAATAAAGATCAAAGATCAGAATATTCGTGCCTCGTAGTATTGGTTTTTTTAAATTTTTTTTGGCTATCATATTTACTTTAAAATCGAATAGGTAGTCTTTCGAAATCCCGCTAAAAGCATCGAAATTATACTATCAAAAAGTAAAAACGCATATTCGTTTTTTTTAAATACGTTAAAATCGACACCTTTGCCATTTTTACAGTAATCAATCATAAGAACACATTCATAATTAATAGAAAAATGATTAAAACTGTTGTACTGTTTTAATACATATGTCGTTTGATAGGGATATTATAATTAATTAATAATATGATACAAGATATGATTAAACTTAATGGCGGAAAATTCAAGTGGTAGATAATACGAGAGAAAATATGGCCCCTAAATAAAAAAATAATTAGTATTTATCTACCTATATATTATTATAATGTATATTAGGTATAGACAATATGTGTTGTGTTTTGACAACATAATGGAAAAAAAAAACTAATCGGTTGCATAAAATGTTATTATTATTCTGGCAAGTAAAAGTTTTGCTTTTGCTCATGCTATAGCATCAATCAAAAGCTTAGCAATACTAATTTTAAATAGGTAACATAGTTGTGAGTAAATTTTTTTTCTATTTATCGTGATGGTAATCCGATGTACAATATGCAGTAGCAGTAAGCACATTGCACATGTATTAATATATAAATGATTTGATATGATTTCAACAAAGTATTATTAATTAAGTCGAGACAAAAACGTATAGATTTTTTATTGCACTGTTTATTTAATTTTAATTTTCATTATTTATTGTGACTTGTGAGTTGTGACTCGTCAGTGATTACTGATTAGCATCACAATCTCAACAATTTTAATTAGATGGGTATGAATTTTTTTATGAACATGTAATATTGTTCAACATTATATTTATGAATTATACTTTATACCTTTTTAAATACAGTGAATCGTTTTGGTTAGAAATACTTAAAACGCCAAAGTCGGTACCCGAGTGTAAAAAAATCTAAAATTTAGGCGGTAGGGCAGTTATTTTTAGGAATTTAAGCAATTTCGACTAGGTGAAACGTGTTAGCTAAGTAGATGTCGTGTTCTTATTTTCGTTTAGATTTCTTTTGATAAAAACGTAATAAATCATATTTATATAGATTATTATTACAATATCAATACTTGGAAAATTGTACTCACTAATTGTTTGAAATCATTTAAATTTAAATTCACCGTGGTTTATTGGCCAAGTCCGTTAAGAATATTTTCTACGAACTTGATGAAATCACTTTAACTTGAAACTTGAAACCTATAACATTTTTGTATCACACTCGAAATCGTACAACAATGATTTACTTAAAAACTTTAAATAGAAAACATTGCATTATTCAAGTGTAATTTAAAATACAATTATGTAGTAAAAAAAAGATAAATTATAATAATATATAATATATTATGTATTATATACATATGTAATATAATAAAAGTATAAAAAAGATAATAACCCGAAGACTGATGATGAAGGGTCATGAAAGGTCAGGTAATTTTTGACCGCTTCACCGAGATATGCTCAATGTTGTTTTGGCTCGTTTAACACGTTTCTATTGATAAATAAATATGTGTATTGTGTACCTACGCATATCTGATTCCGATAGGATTAGAGCACACATCTATCTGCAGATAATTTTTTTTCATTGTACAATCTGTATTTGTCTTTACAAGTAAGCATACTTATGTGTGATGGATGTATTTTTTACATCACACACACACAATAGGTTCGCGTTTTGTTGCGTTTTGCGTTTTTACATTTTTGTTTTGTTTTTAATTTGGAAAATCGAAATAATATTATCAGTACATAAGCTACATTTATCGACAATTCTGGCACACGTGGAAAAGTCTCCTGCTGACGACCGATACTGTAGACGACACGTTTTCCAAAGCTTATTGCCGTTTCTTTCTTTCATCCGATCGTGTCATGACGTATAGTCGTTTGCCAATTGCATCACTTTTGTTATGAAAAAAAACCCGATCCAAGACAAACAAACACACACACACACACACACACACACACACACACACACACACACACACACAGTATTTCAGTATAGTAATAGTTCAGTAGAAAAAAAAAATGTGTTCACATACATAATATTATCATTATTAAATGTATCAATTAAATACAATGCGGAGAAAACCAAACGAAACCGGTTTTCGGAAAAAAAAATATCAATAACACTGTAATATAACTGTACAAAAATGTATAATACTTTTTGATTGTAAGGTACCTTGTAACATGATACGTGAAGATTGTGGGGTATTTCGAATTGTTGTTGTAATGGTTAATTTCTCAAACATTTAAATATAAACCGAAAACACACAGCCCGCGAGAAAACGTAAGATGATACGAGTTATCGCAATGACTAATTATTATTTTCGTTGCGATTAAAAGGGGGGCAAATGTTCGAAACTCAAATGGGAACTCGTGTCAATCGCGCGTCCAACGACTAAAAAAGTACGACCTGTAGAGTGGTATTGAAAACGTTTCGAAAAGACCCGTGTTTCGCGTTTAAAATTGCTTTGAATACAGTCTATTGGATTACATATTGTGATTATAGTTATAGTAGAGGCCATCTCGCCGAGTTGGGCCACCAAAATAAGCGAGAGGCTCAGGGCTAACGCGTACGCCCCTAATTTTACATAAAACATTGAAACTCCTACGATTACTATTGGGTAATTAATAAATATTATAATATTGTTAATTGAGAAATAAAAATGGAAACGTCGTATAAAAAATGTATTGGTTTACATTGATTAACACTATACTCGTATCGACAGTGTAATATATTGAACTTGAAATTCGATTGGACTGTTTTAAAATATTACGAGGCAATACTTGGGGGGTATACCGCCGTGGTGTATAACACACTTTGATTTGATCGATAAGTGTAACGAAACGTAAATACTGGAAATTACCAAAAGAAACGGCGACGGGGGCACAAAAATCACACCCCCGTCACCCTGTGGCATAAAATGATTCGCATAATTGCAGGCAGATTCGTAGATATATCACCACGAGGTTTAGACCGCACGCGAAATCTTCGAAATCAAATCGACGAGTTTCGAGTGGTCGGTGTAGACTTTGGGGGCGCGGGAGAAGGAAAGAGGAGACCCTGTCCGGAAAACGGAAAAAAAAAAAAGAAGGAAATCGTCGATATACGTACCGGTGGCGTGGACGAGCACGAGGCAAACGCACAGCGCTTTCGCGGTGGTGTTGATGGTGGTGGTTCCGTGGTGCGGCGACGTCGACATCGTTGATGGTGGTGATGCGCCAAGTGTACGGTCGCGAGTGTACGACTCACCGTTCGGCGGCGGCGGCGGCGGTCGCGTTTGCCCGCGGATCTCTCGGGGGGGAATCCCGGTCTTCGCGGGGTGGGTGGGGGTGGCGGCGAGGGGAAAGCTCGCCGTCGGCGGTGGGTTTACGAACGCGGTGACTTGCGAGGTGGTGACGACGGGTCAGACGGCGGTTCGAGCGAAGACGACGCGACGGCGACGACGGCGGCGGCGGCGGCGGCGGCGGCTGCTGCGGCGACGGCGACGACGGCGACCGTTCGGCGAGATCGGCAGAACCAAAAGAAACATCGCGGTCGGCGGTACGGCACAATATTCTTGAAAACTGCCGCCAAGTGGATAAGAGAGAAGAAAAAAAAAAAAAACAACAAACCGTAATACAGTCGGGCCCAAGGGAGGAGAGCTAAATTTCTCCCACCAACCGGACCGCGGCGGCGGCGCGCCGCGTCATAGGTATGCCGCCGACCGACGGACCGCTCGCCGGCCTGCACTTCGACGCGACTGCGAGCGGCGGCGGATCTATTTCGCCGGTCGTGGAAATACACATGTATGTTTCGAGAACTTAAAAGGTCGCGACGACGTCCAAGAGAAAAACCATGTTTTTATTACTCATTTCATACGCCCGCCGCCGCCGCCGCCGCCGCCGCTGTTGTATACGATTTTAAAAAAAATTTTCGATGAAAAATCACTCCGAGCGGCGAATATCCTTCGATATTCACAATGGTGGAACGAAGTGTTTTCATCGAGAAAATGTGACCGCGGTAATTTCTTCGAATTTGTTGTTCCTTTTCATATAAACGCGAAAAATCCACCGAGCCAATGCGAAAAAAGATCACCTCGTGCGTGCGAGTTGTATTACTACATCGTATATTATTATAATAGCCCGTGGCCGCTAAAACCTCGTATTTTTCGCCCAACGTTTTGAACGCCAATGAATATTTTTCATGTTACCATTATTATACCTACACGTAGTATTACGTGCGCACGTTACATTATTATCATTATATTTTTATTGCCGAGTAATTACACGCGTACATTTTAATAAACACATGGTACACTATACCTATATCTATTGCTATTATTATTGTTATTGCGATGGACGTTAAACGGAATTTAATCCGGCGCCGCGGCGCAACGCGTAAATATATTATTATATAACGACTTGTACGAGACATACACACTTTTCACAATGAGTTTTATAATTATATACTTTTGTTATAATAATAATTGCAAATTTCGTTAACCTATATTTAGATGACGTAGGCCGCCGCCGCCGCCTCTCGCCCGAGTCCCCTCTCGAAGACTGCAAACACACCGGATAAACGCGCGGTAACATCGCCACTAATGTAGGCGATGATTTTTGACGATTCCGTTCCCGCTGGAGAAAGGCCGAATAGCCGCTATCAAATTTTCGAGTGGGGTTTTTTTATTAACCGGTCCGTCTTATTGTGAAAAAAAAAAAATGATTACAAATTACCTTGAGCACAATAATAAACACGAGTAGGAGGACTTCATCCCGTAGCTCAGAATGCACATTTATACACGCCTCTGGCAACGAACGTCGCGTAGCATCAACGTCGCGAATGACAACAGTCTGGTTTCGTTTTGAAACATGGTGAATTTATCGTGCAGCCCTTTCGTTTTCAGTACCTAGTATAATATGTTTAAAAAAAAATACAAATACAATAATAAGAAAAATTATCAGTAAATAATCTCGGTAGGTAATAGCATTGATTAAGTACATACTTAATGGTATACTTAATTTGGTATACTTAATCAATGGTAATAGGTATATATTATGTAGGTATACCTCGGTATGGGGACTGGTACAGTGGTACTGGCGGCAGAAAACGTAGGTTACCGGGGTAAATTGACGCCAGGTACCTCGGTTGTCAATCATCCTTCTTCGATAAGGTTGATAAGAGAAAGCCCAACGTTTTTCGTCCGAATCGATTTCGATTTCCACATGCCAATAGTAGTAGAAGGCGATAAAACGCAATAACGTTTGCAATCATTTTGTTTGTTCGCTTAAACTTTGAATCCGACCCTTGGGTACCATTGTTTTGCCAGGTAGTGATGGGCCCGTGTGACAATAAACCGAAATCGTTTTATTTGTTTACCTACACTTTGAACACGGGCAGTATCTATTTCACATCTTAGATTACAAATTTAGTTTTGTATTTTATTACTTCAAAATTTTCATATCACTTTTTCATCGATACACTTGATACATCTAAAAAAAAAGAAATATATATATATAAACGATTAGGTAAAATATGTTGGTCATCATAGTCTGAATCCACAGTGTTTTTCACTATTATTACATTTTTTCTGTCTTAAATTTCTTGTCACGTTTTAGATCATGCGTTCCACGCAGCGCTATTTATTTCACCGGACAACTTTTTTCAAAGGTTTCCGATTTCTAAACGGTACCTAAGTGGAACAATGTTAATTAGCTTGATAAAATATAAAGTTATAAATATGAAATAATGGTAGTTAGGTACTTGTTTTGCAACAGGTCGTGTTTCTATTCGTCTCTAATTTCGATACACCTGCCTTGATTTTTAATAGTTTTTTACTCTACACGATTTTCGTAGTGTTATTTATATAGCAGGCATACAATAGCCTGAAATGTATTTGAAACAGACAGGGTTTCGGGGTTGAACTCTCCACACGAAACTTTAATCGTAGTTTATTTGGTATGATTATTGTACCTAATATAAAATACATTGATAAAACTCAATTAATTATAATAATTTCCCATTTAAAAAATATGATTACAATTTGTTACTTGTTTGCTGTTATGTTCAAGGTAATTTTTTATAATATTAAGATGATTCAATTTATAAGCCCCTCCGGAAATTTCGATCCAGTTACGGCCTTGGGTACGGCTAGCAGCGGTCGGTCGTGTAGAATCGACGGACCGAGCACTTCGAGTTAATAAATGCGTAGATATACTTGTCGCGTGCATCGCAATTTATGTGATCGTCATTACGTGCACGTCCGATCATAACAAACTCGCACAAGTCGATTACACGCCAATAATTGGCGTCCAGGGTCGTCAATAACAGGAGAACAGAGAAGTAAGAAGAAAAGCTAAACAGACGAAGCGACCATAACCGCAGACGACTTTGCTCGGGTTGCGGCGTGTTGTTATTTTCTTAATTCGATTAATTCGATAGTAATTACCCCGTTCGAAAATCTATTTGAATATTTTCAGTTGTTCTATACACCGTGTCCAACATTTGATAAATTTGACAATAATAATAACATAATAACATCACATCGGCTAAACGGTCTACGGTCGAAAGAGGAATGGAGCGCGCACGCACGCGATTTCGATAAAAATCATGTAATAATATGATATTGCAAAATCAATACCTTTTGGTAAAGATCGTCGGGGTTTTCGATGACATAATAATCTATTTATATAAAATGCAAATTACCACGCACTCACTGACAATTTCACCCCTTCTAACCCCCTTAGAGGTTGAATTTTGGAAAATCCTTTCTTAAGGGGCCACTGCAATATATAAAACGAAACTATTGACCAAATTGAATACCACAAAGCTCCAGTGGCTCCGGATTTTTTTCCATTTTTACCCCTTTTAACCCCCTAAGGGTAATTTTCTTAATTTTTTTTCCCGGAAGTTCCTTCTCCTGACAATAACAAACGCAACAAAAGAAAAATAATTAGCCAAATCGGTCCAGCCGTTCACGCGCGATGAGGATACCTGGTAAATAGGGATTCATTTTTATACATATAATATTATTTTTACCGATTTCAACCCTTTAAAAGCAAAATTTTGAAAATCGGGTGACTTGACGACACTCAGGAACGTATTTGGAACAACTCTGTGAAAAAAAATTGGAAAAAAGTTAAATAGCGTCGTCACTAAATGGGAACATAAAAAAGGCCCGTTATTTTATATACTTAATAGATGAAGGATAATGGATTACAATAATAACACGGCGAATGGAAATTCGATACCCCGGCGACCAGCCCCTTCTCGCTTTTACGTGGACATTTGAAACCACTTTTGAACGTGGTAAAAATGTAATACCTGACATATTAGTCGTTGAACAGGATCGGACGACGTGAATCGAAACAAATTACATAAAATAAGGAAAAGTTCAATGTTTATTATTATTGTAATTTTTTTCAACGACTCTTTTGTCGTATGTATGTTTTTTTTTCTTTTCACATCGACAAATTATCGATGCGTGTGACACGTTTTTATGGCTTTACGCGCCAACCATAATAAATGTAATGACAATATAAAACAATCTGTAGAATTAATTTCGGGAGTCAAATGTCAAATCGTTAAAATTCTATTTCTATTTATTAGGGGTCAAATATTCGCAATCCGTAAACGGAGAATACGGAGTCGGAACGAATTTAAATACAGCAAATGGAATTTTTCATTGGTTGTTTACGAGAATTAAACTGTACAGTACGTCATTGCGCATGTGTGCATCTAATTATTTTTCGTCGTAAAAGTGTACCTAGTAATATTTTTAAAGACCACAGAGACACTTAATGTTGTTTACAAAAAAAAAAAAAACCGAACCGACGACGACTGTCGTTTAAAGTGGGTGTCAGTAATCAGACATTCCACCGGCACGGCAACTATATACATATATTATAATATGTGCACAGTATACAATATAATAATCACTGATATTCAAATAAACTTCGTTATGTAAGGACCTGTAATGCTGTTTGAATAACAGCTACGTACATTTTAATATGATGATATTTAATAAACGAGTTTCGTGCTACTGTTATCGAGGACTTTTTTTCTCTCAAACGAATTAGATAAAATAAATGTGCATATAGGAGATAAGATACATCGAGAAAGCTCGGACTTGGAAACTGATAGGCAAACGGACGACGGTTTACACGGTACACAAATTCCAATCGCATCATTACATTTCTTTTGATCGTTACAGAGTTTTCTAAAAATATTTTTTACAAATTACAAAATATCGATAAAGTACACGTAGTATTCGGATTATACTTACGAGTCTCGATTTGAGTTGTTCGATGGGACATCCGAGCGACGAAAATGAAAACGTTCGACTAAAATACGGTTGTTTTCTCTTGAAATGAGTTCACACAAATGAATCATTTATACACATTTATTTCAATAACAACATTATATTTTCTTGAAAAAAAAAATTATGATAATAATAATAATAATAATAATCATAAGAAAACAAAATTGCACAGATAATAAAATGTTTAATGTTAGGCCTATATAAGTATTCAATAATAACGACGGTCTAGTATTTCGAATTTCAAACTAAACAATTCAACATAATTATATATAATAAACAGCCTACCGTTTTTTTTTTTTTTTTTTTTTCATAATTGATTTTAAACAACAAAATATTAATTTTATTTATGTTTATAATACATATTACATATTATTATTATTATATATATATAGTATTCTTTATGTTTAATATCGCTTTGGCACCATACATACATATATATTTGATTTAGATAAAAATAAATAAATTTATATTATATATATATTACATCAAATAATAATGACGAACGAAAAAAACAAAAAAATAAAATAAAATATATAATATAGATTAAGTAAAAACGTGTGTATAATTTCAATGAAAGTTCTGTTCTATAGATTATAAGATGAAAATTCGGTGTATGAGTGGGTTAACGAATTCATTAAAAATCTAACAAATATTGTATTCATTTCCAAAAATTAATTTAGGTTTTTCAAACGAATTTTGTATAATAATCAAACCTATAATATAATAATATAATATACACTTTACTATTCTCTTAATATTTAAAAAAAAAAACATTTTTTATAATTTTTTCAAACTCACGAGACCTATAAAATATGATAGGTAACAATAATACGCATATCTAAATTTATATAATAATAATATATGCATATTATTATAATATAGCGTAAAAAAAATAATTTAATAATTAAAACAATTGGAAGTATTCGATCGAAATTATTTCTAAATATATTGTGGCTGTTTAGTTTTGGCATGAGAATAAAAGAGATAGCGATGATTTTTTCATAGTTCTCGTATTTGTCAATTCGATATTTTTTATGAACTTATTTAAAAAATAACACAACAGTATCTATTATTTTATTATATTCCTATTATTTTTGTGAAGCATTTTTTTTTTTTTTTTTATAAATATCGCGTTATCTATTATGTTTTATTATTTATCATAAATAGATTATTATATCAGCGCGTGGAGAAAAAAAATCGTGTGGCTCAGATTATAAATAACATTTATTATCTATTATATTGTTCGCTAGTTATGTACAGATATCGCCGCGGCATATCAAACCGAAGAAGAAAAAAAATCAAACATAAAGTGATTTATCTATTTCAAATTTGGACTCGTCTAATATACAGTATTATGTATCCGATATGATTAATATTATCGTGTTTTCTATAGTGGTATATATTATTCGTATAATAAATACAATTTCACAACCCTTAATTTTCGTCGCAGTCTGTCATTGAATTATACTTTATAAATTATATTTTATACATTATTATAATTTGAAACTTAATTAACTATTACAAAAGAAAAAAAAAGAAAAAAGGAAAATCATTCAATTAACGTTTTAAAAGACCGACGCAGGCCTGATTGTGTTGTGTTTAAATTTGTAATTTAAATGATCAAATCAAACAATTTGATAACACATTATTAATACACCTATATAATATTATATTATGAGTTTTTATTATTTGTTGTGGTAATTTTTCTTATTTTTTTTTTTCAACAAAAATTAAAACGGATACAATTTCTTTTAATCTATACATAATCAAATTTTAGGCACGAAAATCACCCTTTATTTCAATATAATATCATAGCATAATATTATTCGTACTATTTCTCTTCGCTTTAAACGAGAAAAAAATGAAGAACAGTTTTCACATATTATTTGAAACCTGAAAATTTGTGTGTGTGAGTGTTGATTTGTTGTTCGGTTCAATAAAAATAAAACATTTATATATTTTAGAGCTTCGTCGGAACCAATAAAAATGTATT
The DNA here is from genome assembly GCA_948098885.1 of Drepanosiphum platanoidis. Classification (NCBI taxonomy): domain Eukaryota; kingdom Metazoa; phylum Arthropoda; class Insecta; order Hemiptera; family Aphididae; genus Drepanosiphum; species Drepanosiphum platanoidis. Next base: position 6,104,961 of record OX402541.1, read on the forward strand.
TATATAATTCGATAAATGCTGGCTTTAAGCGTACGTATGTCGTAAATATAATATATTGCATTTGGTTTTCGAAACCGTACACGGTTTTTTTTCTTAATATTTCTAAAAAAAATTTTCATCGAAACGTAATTATTGTTATTTCGATGCTATCGCCTGCAAACCAGGAAGACTTGTTGTACACAATTATTATAATATTTATAATATATAAATATAGCCTATACACGACATTCGTGAAAATGACGATTAATTTTTTTTTTTGGCCAATAATAAAGTGGTAGAAAATCGCGCTACTCGGGAGAGCTTGACATGAAAACATGAATATTAGACAATAATAAATAATAATTGATACTGCGCAATATTAGAAACTTGGTTCGCACAATATGCCATGCACGTACTCGGACGCGCGGTCCGACGACTACTACTCGACCTGGGTTTTTTTTTTTTAACTAAGGGGGTGCTCGCGGCGAGTCGGTCGCACTCGCGTCCCGGAAATCGTTATCGCACTCGAACGGAAAAACCTCGGAACAAGCGTCTGCCGTCACTCGCTCGCGTGCCCGGCGCGGCTCAGACGTTCATGCCGTAAAAGAGCACCGGGTTTTTGGGCGTCTGCGAGACGGACGCGGGCATACCGTGGTCGACAAAGTCCTGCTGCTGCTGCTGCTGCTGAAGCTGGTGGTGGTGGTGTTGCTGGTGGTGCCTGTTGTTGCCGCCGGCGATCCCTCTGGTGGGCGACGTGAGCTTGAACTGCGCAGCCGCGTTGTCGTCGGTCGGCTGGAAAGCCTGCGGCGGCAGCTGCGGCTGCGGCAACGGCTGTTGCTGAATGCTGGGCGGCGGCGGCGGCGGCAGCTGATAGTACCGCGTGGTGGATATGGCGGCCGTCTGGGTGCCGCGCGCGATCACGAACTGCTGGCCGTGGTGTATCCGTGCGTGGCCGTGCTGCACGATGTACTCGTTGGGCGGGTGCCGGATCTGGACCTGCGGCGGCGTGTGGCCGCCACCGCCGCCGACGCCGCCGCCGCCCACGTTGGCCGCAGCGGTCGCGGCCGTGGTGAGCAGGTGCACCTGGACAGGGCCGACGGCCTGGTACGGCACGCGGATGGTCTGCTGCTGTTGGCCGTGCGTCACCCGGATGATGGACCGCTGCGACGCGGCCGGGTACGGGGGCGGCGCGCGCGACTCGCCCTGGATGCGGGCGCGGATCGCGGCCGCGGCCACCGAGTACCTGGGCACGAAGTCGGGCTGCACGTCGACGGCCGACGACGGCGGCAGCGGCGGCGGCGGCTGTGGCTGTTGCCGGCCCGGGTCGCCGCCGTAGTACGACCGCTGCGACGTCCGTTGCGGCGGCTGCGGATGGTTCTTGATGGTGATCTGCGCCGAGAACCCGGACCTGATGCCGTGCACCTCGGGCCGCCTGTTGAACCCGTAGTCGTCGTTCTCGTCGTCCTCGTCGTCGGCGGCGGCGGCCGCCGCGGCCGCGGTGGCCGCGGGTGGCATGTACCGCTTCCGGATCTTCTCCAGGCGTCCCGAGTCCTGTTGCACGAACGCCGCGAGCTCCTCCTGCCTGTGCGAGCCCGCGGGCGCCTGGGTCCCGGCCACCACGTCCGGTTGCGGGCACTGCGACTGTTGCGGCGCCGCGACCACTCCGACGGCCGTCATCCCGCCGCCGCCGCCGCCGGTGGACGGGTGCACGTTACCCGTCACGCACGCCGTGGCCAACGTGGACAAGAACGGTTTGCCGCCGATCGCGGAACGCACGGCCGCCCTGTTGCCGGCGGCCGACGAGTGGCCGTCGCACAGATCGAGCGCGTCCGGTTTGCCGCCGGTCGTCGGGTCGCCGTCCGCGGTGGCCGTCTGCAGACCGCCGCCCGGTGGCGGCGGCAGCGGCAGCGGTTGGTCGTGTCGGCCGCCGCCGCCGCCGCCGAACAAGTCGGCGAGTTTCTTGTACGCCGGAGTGGCCGCGACGGACGACTGGGCGACCGACGACTCGCACTGCACCAGCACCGCGTACGCGGCCGCCTGTTCCTGGGCACTGGCCGCCTTGTTGTTGCAGTTGCCCGCGGCCGGCTCGTCGTCCGCGCCCGCGGCGGACGCGGCCTCGTCGTCGCTGTCGCACGTCAGCCTGCGGATCTTCTCGATGAGCGATATCTCCTTGGTGTCGTTGCTGTTCTTCTTTTTGCTCGTGTTCCGCCTCAACGTGCTCCGCTCGATTGTCCGCCGGATCAGGCTGTTGGACGTGTCGTCGTCGTCGTCGTCGCTGTGCGCGTCGCTCCTGAACCCGCCGCCGCCGCCGCCGCCGCCGTTCAGCGACCGGCTGTCGAACGCACGCAGCGATTCCTCCGTGATCAGGTACTTGTTCAACAGCCTCGCGTCGTCCGTCTCCTTGATGCGCGTCGGCGGGCACACGAATTTCGTGGTCGGGAACAGCTGCCGCACCGCCGAGTTGGGGTTCCGGTTGTTGTACAGCACCGTGTTGTTGCCGCACTTGATCATCACGTACCCCTCGTCGGGTGCGGCCGCAGTCGCGGCCGCGGCTTTCGCGTCCTCCGCCTTGGCGCTGTTCGGACCGGCCGCGTCCACGGGCCTGGTCTCCTGCACGATCTGTCTCTCGGTCACCGTGGTCATAGTTATCGTTTCTACGATGCAACGCGGTTGTTGTTGAGCCGTACTCGAACTCGTATCACAGACGGAATTTGTTCTTGACAGTTGCATAGCACTCGAGTTTGTCGGCTGCTGCTGCTGCTGCTGCTGCTGTTGTTGTTGTTCGTCTTCTATACAGATAACAAGGAAATCGATTTTAGTCAACGTACGTAATCGTAGCATCTCACATATTATATTTTATACTCGTATTGAAAAGAAAGAAAGAAAAAACGGTTGAAATGTACACAAAACGGTTGACAACCATGGACGAGTCGGCTTAAAGATTAAATCCACTGCTGTGGTATTTGTTGTGCCGAGTTCACGCGAGATTAACTATTGTAAACAACGATTATTTGAAGAAAAAAAAAAAATGGTACTCGTCTGTTATTGCCTTGCCACGCGTGAACCGCGTACGATATATTAGGTCAGAGGTCAGTCGTCAATAATAAATTTGAACTGCTCGTCGTCGTGGCGCTCACCTCACCCTTTTCCTGAGTATCTTTGACCTATTCCGACCAATCATTTCATTTATACCAACACAATTATTGATATTGAAAAAAAAAATATACAAGAATACATGGGTACTATTAAAACGTGACGATTTTGTTAAGGTTTATATTTTAAAATTTCAATTTATCAATTTCAATGATTTAAAAAATAAAAATAAATAATCGTTTTAGTGAAAAATATCGTACACAACACCTAATTTTTGGGTATAAAATTACCAATGTTATTGTATTGAAAAATCCGGCCTAATGTCTGTGCTTTTTTTTTAATGCCAATGTCAAAACGTTTTTTGATTAGGAGAGTTAGTTTAATTTCATACTGACAGTTTCTAATTTTCACAAAATCTAATTGTTTTTTTCTTTATCGTTACTCGAAAAGGATATTGTCGAAGAGACTTGCCATTTTCACCGGATACTTCTGATAACATCGTGTCTACGGAATTTCTTCCTGGCAATTAGTAATGCACATTTACAAATAAACGCAAAGCATATTTGTTTTTTTCGTACGACAATCTTCCGACCACCACTAATTCCATCGAATATTTTTTATTTTTTTTATGAATTTTAAACCTTGTACCAACTTCCCGAATTAAAATTCGAGCGAATAATAGCATTGTTTGTTATTGAAATTATCTCTTAATTTTTTTCGTTCTGTAAAAACGACAATTGCCGGCGTATCATAACAACATAAATTATGTATATACTTACTACTGGGACGGGGCGGGGACGAGAGTTCAGGACGAGCTTTTTGATTGTTATCGTCGAAATAGGACGTGGAATTGGCAATGGAGTTGTACGGCATGGCGACATGTGTATCGCCGCAATGGTCCATCGCATCCGAATTATATCTCGTTGTCAGGTCATCATCTGCTATAATATTATCACGATATTAGTTTAGTACAATGGGTGGTGTATACGATGTTTCCAACGTACGTTTTACATATTATCTCATATCTACACAAGCGTTTCGATTCGAAAAAAAAGTGACCGCAACGTTCATATTGATTTGGAAACGACGCGAAGATGAATTAAAATTTTCATTACGAACAATAATAACGTTATGGATCAATACGATTTGGCGTCGTTTTTTTCGATGTTTTATTTACGAAACGTTAGCGGTCACAGTTTAATACATTAAATAATATTATTAAAACCGTACGAATAATTTGCGTTCAAGATTCCATATTAAGTATTAATTACTAATAAGGGTTATGCTATCATTAATAGGGTTATGTGTTTGTAGATATTTATAAAACGATCGTAAATTAGTGTTCTATAGTTATTCAGTTTTTTCTTACGATTGTAGATTGTGATTGTACTGAGTGTTTGTTCATTTTTTTATCGGATATTTTCGTTAAAATATCGCCGTGATTAATTAAATTAATAACGGAATCATTAAAATTTGATGCCATAGTAGTTTCTCGTACAGCGATAATTAAACTAGAGATAAAGTGTAATGTAATCGAATCTTTGAGAAGAATACACAGGATTATTATTCAATTTTTTTTTTTTTTTTAAGCTAGGTAGAGCGAGTTTTATTCTGGTAAAAAGCGAGTGTTTTTTAATAAATCATGTACATTTATTTGCAATAAATTATCTAAGTGTTTAGTTTTTCGCTTGGTTTTTTTTCTTCATATTAAAAATGTGTAGTTAATTCTGATTAATAAAATATTCGTACGTCAATGGATGCGTGTTGAGAAAATATATACATTATATTATGCTACCATAGGTACACATTTGTAGATATCAATACCATGATGGTTGAGCTTGAGACAGAATGATTTTAAAATGATAACATTTATAAAAAAAAAACTTGGGTGGCTCTAGTAACCTCGGAAATCGTTCCTATCTGAGCGTAATACGGATGAATAAAATGTAGCCTAATAAATTAACCTAATTAATAATAATTATTTTTGCAAAATTAAAACAAATTTAGCGACTCGAATCCTTTGGTTTAATGTAAAACGTAAATAAATTTAATTTATTTCTAGAACTTTTTTCGTGAATAACTTAAACCTAAAATTCAATTAAAATAGAATCCGTATTTTTTTATTTTATTTTATTTTTTTTACTCATAAAGCGCCCGCCCGCCCGCGAAGAATTTGAAAAATATAATATCATTTTATCGCATATTTAATTTTTTTTTTTTTTCATAAAAGCAGATCCTTACAAATTGATAAACTTTAAAAGAAGATTTTAATATTCAAATATTTTTAATTTTTAAGCACTTCCACTAACATGGTCCGAACACGGTTTAAAAAAGGCTCTTTTGTATTAAATTTTAAACATACCTATTGCGTTTATTAGCCATGATCTAATTACTGATTTCAAAAGGAACCCATATATATATATAGTGAAGAAAACATGTTAATCTTACTCGTTAAAAATATTAATAAGGTTTTCAGTTCGAATAGCGCCGAAAAGAAAGTGGATATAAAACGATTAAAATGAAAATCGTCGATCAGAAAATAAAAAAAAAAACAATAAATAGAAATAAAATCTTTACAACAGCTACGGATGTGACTGTTCGTAAATCGTATAACGACAATAAAAAAAAATTCAAGTCAATGTACGAAATCTTGTTCATAAAATACGTACCACCAACTATTATTAAATACTAAATGAAATGTTATACATTATTGTTCATAACGGACCAGACGATTTTAGGTAGAACAAATGCGTTGCTATTGTGTATAGCATATTTTTGATTTTATCTACGCGTCGAGTCACGGCCAAGAATAAAAAAAAAAAACTAGACCAGTGAGCAAACACGCATTGTTCTTAATAAGGTCATATAATATTTTTAAAAACATGAGTTATGATTTTATTTTTGGTTATTATATAATACTAACAACTCGTATATCTATAAATATTGAAAACGAGTTGACGTCATTAGATATCATCACATCTCGTATGAAATATATTAACATGTGTGCGATACTGTGACACTTGATTCGAAAAAAACGCGTTGTGAATGTGTTTTTGCTACCTTCGCGATAAAATATACCACCCGATTATGATAAGTTTCGGTAAGAAATAAACCGTGACTTTTATGTTCTTAAACATTTTCGTTGTATAAATTGGACGAAACGATGGCCCAAACACACATCACGTTCGTCTAGGTGATATACGGACTAGAGGCGTGCTAGAGGGTGGGATAAGGGTGTAAAATAATCTCCTCTTTGATTTTTTTCCTCGAGTGGCAATGCATTTTATATCCAGACCGGAAATGAGTAAAATCGGAAAACTAATGGAATAATTATTCCATTTGGATATGATAAGTTTTTAGGTTATTATTTGGTTTTCTTTTTCAAATGAAAAATTGATTTGATATTTTAAGAAACACAACCGATATCGAGACATATATAGACGATAAAATATGAATTGCGTTTATTTCGCATTAATTTGAAAGCAAACAATATAATATCTATATCAAAATACAACCCCCTCGAACATATTATAAAATAATATGATACTAGACATGGAGGGGCGAAGAATATTATGGGGGGTTCTTTTACATTATTTAATTGAGGTGTAATCGTGTAGTTTTCAGTTAGTTTTTTTTAGAGGTATATTAATTACAAACGTATTTTACGACTTTCGGAGAATTTCACGTGATTTTTATCACAGACAAAAAAAAAAAAGGTTCCAATGGAAAAACGTACTACGGAGAGCGGCTTACTTTGTACAATGATAATAGCAGAGAGAGAGAGAGAGCTAAGAATCGATCGTTATGATCGAGCAATGCCGAATCGTATTAAACAACGTAATCATCGCAGAAAAAAATAATAAACGATAATTATTATTATTGGATTCGCGTGCCGAAAAAGAACGCAACGGATTAATATGTCAAGAAACGACGGTGTTTACTTTACTATATATTATATATAAACGCGCTTACCGTATTTCAGGTGGTCCAACGACGGCGGCACGTGCCTGGGACAGCCGTCCTTGTAGCCGTCCGGCGGGCTGAGCGTGGCGGGCTGTTCTTCGTAAGGGTCGAGCGGCGGCAGGCCGCGGCCGCGGCCACCGCCGCCGCCGCCGCCGCCGTCGTCGTCGTCCAGCCAGGGCTGGAAACACGACTCGTCGCCGCAGCTGCACGGCTGTTGCGACCAAAAGTCAAAGTCCTCCTCGTCGAAGTCGCAATCGTCGTCCCGGATGACGATCACGTAGTCCGACTCGAAGAACACGTTCAGGCTCTCGTTGAACTGCACGTGCCGCTTGTTCTTGCCCGACTTGGCCTTGGAGCTGCCGCCGGTCGTCGTGCGTTTCAGCGCCGACTTTTTCGGCCTCGGCTCGCCGTTGCACAGCAGCTGCTGTTGATGTTGCTGCTGGTGTTCGTCGGCAGCCGCGGCCGCGGCGGCCGACGCCTGCTGTTCGTCTTTCTTTTTCTTCTGTTTCATGGCGTTTGCGGCGAGAGCGACGGTCACGCGGCGGTCGCGTCGGACATGGGGCCGATACGACTAGACGTTTCTTCCGACTCGGCCGATGGTGCCGTCGCCTCCGTCTCCGTCGTCGTCGTCGTCGACGTTCTCGGTTCCGCTACCCGGAGGAACGATCGGTCGGCGACGACGGTCCACCGCGGAGAGGAGGCTGCGACGGTCACGGCGGCGAGAACGACATCGCACTTTCGGCACACACAACGCGCGACGGCCGCACTAGCCAGAGAGAAACGAAACCGTGTTTCGAAAAGCCGACTCGTCCACTACGACTACGACTACTTGCGACTACCACAACTACTACCGCTACCACTACCCCACCACCGCTAACACCGCCGTCGCGTTTAAACGGTTTGAAATTATTATTTGTTATTTTTTTATCATTAATACCTCGAGTCGTCGGACGCGCGACGATTATGTATTGTTGCGACGACGACGGCGGCGGCGGCGGCGTCGCGCACAGGGTCGCAGCGAACGCGAATGAACGGTGACGGCGGCGGCGGCGGCGGCGTACGTTTTCGTCGTCGGGGGACGCGGCTGCGGCGGCGGCGGCGGCAAATCAGATGGCGTACAGGTCGATAATGCCGAGCACTCTCGTTACGGACGCCGCGACGCCGCCGCCGCCGCCACCCCGTCCGCCGCTACCCTCGACGGGACGCGGCCGCGCGCGCGTGTGTGCGAACGGCGGCGCGGCCGCACCCTTCCATCCGCGCGCCTACACGCGCTGCACAAACGAGCGTCGCGAGCGATGGCGCACAAACGCGGCGCGCGCCCGATCGCTCGCTCTCGCACGTCGTCGTTTCTTTCGTTCGGACGGGCCGTGCGGCCGCGACGACCGTGTGATCTGTCTGTCTCGTCTTCGTCGTCGCGTGCTGGCCGGCCGGCCGGTCGTCCGTCCGTCCGTCTCGTCTCGTCTCGTCTGTCCGCCGCCGCCATGTCCTGTGTAATATGCAGCTATATAAATATTATTATAATCGTCGCGAGTGTCGTGTTTAAATAATACGACGACGGGTAGGTCTGCAGGTACCTGTTAAACGCTTATACGCTCGTCCCGTCGAAATTAACGAAAATTAACGCGACATGAAAACCAGAAAGTTTCACTCGAATTCGCGTGCCCTGTACGCACTTTATTCATCAGGTCGACTGATTCGCGTTCCAACGCGATAAGTTTTATTTCTTACCCCTCTACGGTCTTGGGGGATTTTAATCAATGACGCGTTCGTAGTCGTAATGTAAAATTTGTTTCCACCTGTAATAAAAATTAAACATTACTCGAATCGTCAGTATCTATAGTATATACTATATAGTATATACTATATATGGAAGAATTAAAATACACGCGCGCGCACATCCGTACCTATAGGTACCCAGTAATATGATATACAGTTCATGTCACGCGATTGTACCAGAAATGTCACATTATGTATATTAGTTAAACGTATACAGGCACTGTATGTCGTTCTTTTCGTTACAGCCGAACTAACATAATAAACGACGGCAGAGGGATTTTATTTTTAAGGGCGTTCTAAACGCAGGTGGACGCACATAGTGTATACAAAAAATATATTGGAAAATATTTCGATATATACGTCTTGTCCTAAAGGCTAAAATATCTGAAAACAAAATGAAATCGAGTTGCAACAAATTTGCAGCTATATATATCTATTCATAAACTATAATTGAAAGAATTCAAAATATTGATCTCACCGGCCACAGTGATCGGATATATTGTGTTCTCCAGTGTTCAGCACACATGAGATTGAAAACATTTAGGTATACAATTTATATTCTGAACAAGAATCAATTTTTTTTTTCAACCGTGTAAAATATAACCAGAGGTGTGTATACAGTATCTCATTGAATCGGAAATTTGACTAGAAAGGTACTCTTGTCTCTTGGGAATCATTTTCTCTGGAAAAAAATAAGCAAATAATTTAAGGTCACGCCGGACTTCGCTCGTATTGGTTTTCAACGCAATCAACATTGCTTTGAAATGCATACAAATAATACGAATAACACAATTCAAGTGGATACAAACCTAAGGATTCTATTTTATCCTTACCCTTGTGTACGCCCTGAACCACTGAATGTCCTGAATATCCTGTCCAGGGAATGAAACCAACGTTTTAATTTACAGTGATAAAACACATTCAAAATGATTGAATTATTAGTTTTTAATTGTATCTGTCATATTGGTGTTTATAACTAAATGCATTATATTTTATTGTCTTTATATTGTTGTCAGCTATAATAAAAATGATTATTGAATAATTGTTATTATTTTAACTAGGTATTTTTAAATTAATGTTCAATACAAAACGTCGAAATCCATTTTGAATCCATTAAATAAAAATAACTCACATCATTGCAAAACCGACATATTCTTCTCTTCGCTTAGAATTTAAAAATAAAACATATTGATCTTAACATGTTACGTAGAGTATTTAAAATTTTACTTTTACGAAATAAAACAACAAGGGAATCATTTTAATATTTAATAACGTTGAAAAATTGCACTCTGTGTATTAAAAACTTTAAAATCCAGGTACTGTTTGTTTTTAACTAAGTATATTAAACTTGCAGAAACGACGAAACCATAAAACCCTATCAAGTATGTAAAGTAAAACCACAACTCTGGGTCTGGTGAAAAAAAAGAAAGCTTTTTAGTCGAATTGTTTATTCAACAATAATACAAATACATTCTATTGGAAGTTAGGTAACAGTTAATTTTTTCCCCTCGACTTAAGATAGATATAAAAAAAAAAGCTACTCGGCGACAGATGGTGCAGAAGGTACAGCAGTCATAGGTAGGAAATTGAGACCACTCCACCCTTCGTATAGGTGACGAGCAGCTAACGGACGTACAGAGAGTGGAACATCATTCGAATTTTGTATAGGTCATTTGGACGGTTGTGTTATAATCACATTACAATTTACATTTTTTCAAAGCTATGCTGTGTAAAAAACGAATCTGGAGCAAACGTAATTATGTGCACGTCAAGTATTTTATAATTAAATAATAATTTAAAAATTAGTTTTTCGTATGATTATTAAAGCCATTCTTATACTTTAGTATTAAAATTATTAGTTTTGATTATAAAATATTAAGTTAGACGAGCAAAAGTAAGTGAGGTAGTAAATTTCAACAAAACCATAATAGGTACTTGTTTCAAGAAGAATGAATTATAATTAATTATTTTTAAAATAACATATGCAAGTATTTGTATCCATAACATATTTTTAGTCTACAAAATAAAAACTTCGAACTTTAGGTACCTAGGTGTTGTAAATTAAAAAATAAATAATCATCAGTATTTATAAAAAAAAAAAACAATAACTAATAATTAAGTAATACTGTATGGTTCAAACTTTGAGCAATTACAAAATAACTGACTGAGCTAATTATTCCGATATTTTTTTACCTGTAACTACTATTTACAATGATCTTTGGTTAACCCTAACATTCAAGTTTCAAATCAAAACAATTTATAGTAAAAAAAAAGAAAAGAAATATACGTACGTCGTAAGTGGTCGTGTGGAATATTTTTGAAAATCATTTAAGTTTTCAAATATGAAAAATAATTGTAATTGACAATTTTGTTCACAATCATACTGCAAAAAAAAAAAAGGATAAAACATTAATAATAGTTTAAAATATTGTTTTAATCATCGTAAAAGTTGCGTTTTAGAAAAACGTATAAATATCATTAGTTGAATAATTTACACCAAGTCATGTTTAGCGCAGAGCTCATAAAACACAATCTATTATGGTACGATTTTAAGTGCAACATTGTTTATTTAAAAAAAAAAAAAAACAACAACCTTTGCGATTGCATTTGGTCGGCAAAAAAAGTCCACGGTAAAAAGCAATATGAATGTTAAATTAAGTTACAAGCGCGCCTAATTTATTTCTATACCGACTTTTTATATCAGAATTATGACGTTCAGGTCCGATATTTTATATCGTTATAATTAGTGTAGGTGTAAAATAGGTACAAAGTCTCGTTGAATTGCAATAACAGGCGGTGCACGGACGACTGTACATTAAATCGTGAATAAAATATAATATACTCATCGGGTTTATAGCGTTATATTCGGATGCGTGGATAGTGGATAGTAACAGTCCATTGCGGACCATCGAGACGGAAAACGCATGTTAAAAAAAACGAAAACCATAAAATTGTTTAACCTGTCATAATAATATTGTGTTATTACGGTTTGGTCAAACATGCGCGCGGTGGATATTGTATACACCGTATAATTCGGCGCACGAAAAACGAGCCCATGAGCGTTTTAAAATAATTATAACTATATTATATTCATCACAGAGACATTGTTTTGTATTTTATAATGCACACTTAGTGTAATAGTTGGCCACAACTAATAGTGTACAGTGGTAAATTCGTACACGTGTACCTAACCGGATATACATTTTACAATTTGATTTTTTAACAGTTTAAAGTGCTGTCTAGATTTGCGATCTAGGACGACTAATGATCTAAAAACTCCGATGAAATCCTATAGTTATTATCCGAGACCATTCAATATTTTCTCTTCTAGTAAAAATTAACACGTCAGCGTTAAACGAATTTAGTACTCTTTCTGCAGCTATATTAAATCGATTCATAGAAGAAACCCTTGATTTCAAAACACATTTTAAAAACGACATCTCAAAATAATAGCAGGGAGTTGTTAAGCAGGGAATGTTAGTTTTGAATTTTGGGTTGTCTATGTCTTCTCGCATAACCCCAAATTAAAAAATAGTGTAAACTTTACACTGTAAAGTAATACGTCGTTTAAATATTACACATATCAGATTCTAGCTACCGCTGTTATTCGAGGTTTATCGATTTTTAGTAATTATACGTCCGTATCATGTGAAAAAACTACTTTCGCTCGAAAAAAACCATGTCATCATGTGTGTTTCTTCTTGTTGTACTTCTTCGACAATATGCATACATTACATACGGCGACGTGAAACAATAAGTCTTGGTTTTCTATAAAAATAACTGAATTATATATTAAGAATATTTTATAATAACAACAATATCTATTTTAACCATACACACACCCGTCACTTACCCATACTTTGTGTATACAGGTACTTTAGGTATGTACTTAATTTAATTACGAGTACTTTGATTTGTTTTATAATTAATACCCTTATAACAGCGTTCAGCAAGAAAGAATACATACTATAATAATTATATGTCCACACATACACAAACCTAAAAATGAGCTGGGAAAAGATACTCTTATTATTTACCTATAATTATTGACCGTCAAAAGAAAAGACAGCAAACTATATTCATATGATATAGTTTGGCTAACAAATCGAAATAAAATTTAAAATGTTTGTACGAATAAATAGGTACGAAACATTTGTCACTGCAAAAGCAAACCCGATACACACGGTGATGTAAATAAAGTCTATCCAATATAATTACAGCGGAGTAACGTACCCGTACAAATGCATTAGAGAACAAGCTTAAAATACATATATTAATATGAACGAATGAATAAGGTTAAAACAGTTTGGTTTTAGAAACTACACGGGTGATGTTGGTTTCTATTGAATACAACCAAAGTTTGAGTTGATTAAATTACTTTTGGAAGAATAAACCGGGAAGTTGATTTTGATAAAATAATAGATATGGGATATTATTCATACCTACATATAAATGTAATTAATGGCTAGTATATATTCGACAGGATTGAACCAAATGATTAAATCCGAATACCTGTATTCATAAGCATTCAGTAAAACTTCAGACCAGTCTACGACATCTATATTCATACGACACGAGGCGTTTTCATCGCTATATCACACCGCGCAATAGGATTTTCGGGTTATTCCTCATACGATTAGGTTATTTAGTCGGCAATTGGATTTTCCGAGGAAATTTTTGAAAACGAAAACGTATTCACAAATGGATAACACGAGAAAAGTTGGACGTGCGGTTTAAACGTAACCTAGGTGCGTCTACAGATGGACAACGCGACACGGTCGTACTTCGAGACGAGACCGAAACGCGTTTCCGAGGCGGTGGGACGGACAGGACGCGCCGAAAAACGAAACACTCGCGTGTCCGTGGCCGCGAGTCGTATACGGTCGCGGCGGCGTGCCCTCGTTACACGGAGAGCAAACGTCGTGACGGCGGTAAACCGGTCATCGGTTTTGTGGGTCAATCGGCGGCGGGTCCCACGTGGAATGCGCGCTCCTCTCTTTTTTCCCGCGAGAACCGGCGGTAGCCGCTGCTCTCGCGCACAGTATCGTCACGGCCGTCGACGGACGCCACTGCCGGTCTCCTGTTCCTGAACCGTCGGTTCCGACCTCGCCAGCGATGAACACTCGGACGGTCACGGGTCCGCTGCTGGTGATGGCGCTCGCGCTCGCTTCGACCGCTGCGGCCGGGTCCGAGGACGACGGCGACCCGCGGGCGGCGTCGACGGTCGCGACCGCCGCGACGGCCGTCGCGGACGTCTCCGCCACCGCCGCCGCTGCCGCCGAGGGCCGCGGACACTTCAAGAAGATGATGATGAACCCGTACATGCTGATACCGCAGCTGATCGCGCTGGGCTTCGCGCCCATCGTGTTGGCCAACCTCAAGATGATGGTCATGTCGGCGCTGACGATCAACAACATGGCCCTAAACGCGGCCATCTTCATGACCGTCCGGAACATGGTGTTCGGGCCCCGGCCCAAAATCAAGTACGTCAACCACGGCTACGGCGATCATCATCACCACGACGATCAACACCACCATCACCAACACCACCGCCGCCGTCAGCACGCCGCCGAACCGACGAGCGACCCGTCGTCGGACGAGACGCTGCGAAACGACGTGATACCCTCGTGATACCCGTCCGAGTAGATCGCTTTTCCATTTTAAAATTCTAAAACATCATTTAGCGTCGACTAGTCCATTTTATTTATTTATTTATTTATTTATTTATTCGGAACTCGTTCAGCTAAACAGCCAGCGCGAGTGAAGGACCGCATACATCGCGAACATCAATGATTTCCGCGTAAGAAACAGGTAACATATTATATTACACATACGATTCTCGGTGAAACGATCGAATACGACGCGAAATTTGTAACTACCTCCGACGAATTATTGCATTCGAAAACAAAAACGCTTTGCCGACGATAATCGTATATTATACCGGTTTTATGCGGATCTACTTTACTTCTACTACGCTGCGAGTTCCGCCTGCTGTGCGCGCGCGCTTGCCGTCAAATATCTCGGTGTCATATTATAACACAAACACATGTCGTCATAAACACATGTCGTTACATGGAAATATTATGTAAATACTCTTTGTACAGGGTGCGTTCCGGGGAAGAAATGTCACGGGGGGAACGCGGTTCGTGATCGTGACATTTTAAACATTTCTATTAGAAAGTTTCGTTAAAAGTTTGAATTTCGATATACATAACATGGTCTTTATAGTAAAAAA
The DNA here is from genome assembly GCA_948098885.1 of Drepanosiphum platanoidis. Classification (NCBI taxonomy): domain Eukaryota; kingdom Metazoa; phylum Arthropoda; class Insecta; order Hemiptera; family Aphididae; genus Drepanosiphum; species Drepanosiphum platanoidis. The sequence goes on from OX402541.1 coordinate 6,120,007, forward strand.
AATTGATTGAAATCGAGTTGACGCGCATAATAAACTTAAATTATTACGATATGAAATAGGTACTTTCCGTGTTTTCGTATGAGAAAAATACCTAGTGAAATCGATACTTAAAAATATAGAATAACGTCTGGTAAATTCAGAAAAACTCGTTTTTCATTAGATTATTGTTTACAGCAATTTTATTGTTCGAACACATGAGAAGTTGATTTGTTTTCTTTGCTCAAATTACGATTACCTCGAAAACTTGTACATCATTTATTTTATTATATTATATAATAATTATGTAAAACCACAAGAGTAGGCGCGTGTTAAGATATAAATTAATTTAATTGTATTTTGAATTTGTCGCGAGAATTTTAGTTACATTGTTATTGTAACGTTTTTTTTTTTATTTTATGGAAATTACGAGAAAAAGCTGTGACAATAAAATTGATATAATAAGTGAATAAACAATATTTGGTAGTATTTTTGTTAGTTTTACAAATAAATACCGACTCCTGTACGTTTTAGAATTTATAATTAGCTTTATTTTTACTTTAATTGTAAACCCTCGGTAACCGCGATGTAGCGAAAAACCATAAAAATGTTATTTATTAAATAAAATTATATTTTTCGATTAAAATGTTGTTGTAGCGTACCTATAATTTATTGTTTTTCTGTGTATACGTTTTGAAATGTATGTTAAAAAAAAAAGTAAAACACGTCCGAGCGTCGTATAAATGTGCACAGCTTGCGATGGGCTACGGTACGTTGTGTTTACACGCGACTACATATTTGATATTACTATTATTATGGAGAAAGTAATTTTACCAAGTTTCACTAGAATGTTAATGGACGTACCACCAACATACGATCGCGGGATAAATGATATGCATGAAGTTAATACAACGGCACATCATAAATGAACGATAAAAAAGAACGAAATATGAGTTTAAACGGTTTAAGGATATATAAGTAAAAGCAATATAATAGAACTCGGTATACTCATATGACGTATATCATTATTAAAGTCATGTAGTGCGTCTATTCTCAAAAATAAAACATTAATACTGTCAAACGTCTGCACATATAAAATGTTCAATTCGTTAAATATATTATATTTATAGAGAATTCGATAAAGTAGTAGGTAATAACGCGATAGGTATGGAAATTAGTCAAATTCGGTATATTTGTTTGCATAAAATCTATAAATACAGCACAAGTTTTATCATTTAGATTTTTAGTGAAACGAAAAATGAAAAATTAAGTTTTACTAGGAATTTTTATTACACTCGTTTCAAATAGCGTCTCTCATACATTATGGTAAGAATAATTTATACAGAGTTGTCCTTTTGTAATTTCCCACTTTCCCAGTAGGTGGTCTTTTTTAAAGACATAGTCGAAATATTATAAATCGATGCCACACTTGTTTAGAAATATTCGAGTTTTATTGTAAATTAGATAGTGACAAATAAAGAAATTTTACATATACACCGGTTATTAATTTTAATACATTATTTTCTTTCATAGATTTTAAGGTACTGTGCTCTCATAATATGATAAAGTATCAGAAATTGTTAATTTATTTTTTTTAAATTAATTTCTAAAAAATTTAAACTATGATAAAAAATGAACCACGTTACTGTTTCGACTACTTTTTATGATGCAAAACCGGATTGAAGAATTTTTATAATTGCTAAACGTTTAAAATCAGATTTTTTTATTCTTTTTTGTATCTCTTTCACGGTATATTATATTTTTTTAATTGCACTACTGACTGAAAGCCTGAGATAAAATGATATATATCATATTATATAGGTAAGTACCTATAATAGTATATTATAACGCATACAAATTGTAATACGTTATTACTATAATAACGTCTATAGTTTTTATTGTATACGTGCGCACGTGCTCGCGTGTTCTTTCTTTGTCGTCGTCTACTTTTTATTTTTTATTCAATATAGAATTATTATACACATTCGAATTTTACCACACGGTGTGACATAGAATGTTCCAAATCATTATGAAACTAAATCGGTAAATTTATACATTAGTTTTATTATAATTATTATTACCACCCGGTAAATATATTTTAATCTTAACCACGCGTTCACGTTAGTGGAGAATAAAATGGATATTAAACATTTTTACCAATATGCCGTTCATGTGAATATTGTGAATACATTATTACTTTGACAATTAATTAAATACACTTTAAGAAAAAAACAATTTTATGAGGATTCATAAATCATTTGGTTACTTACTTAAGAGGTCACGCAAAACAAATACAATCACTTCACTCACAATGAAAATTTCCTTTAAATGAAAATTCAGAATAGATTATTATTTAATTACTGATATTATAAATCTAAAATAACATGTTTTTTTTAACCTAAAGCAATGTAACGTATACACATAATTAAAAAATGTTTTGTATACTAAGGAATTACTGATAAGTGATAACTATTACTAGATATTATAATTATTAATTACTCTTACAATTATTTCATGTATGTACCTAAATTCAAATGAAATGACAGCTTTTGCTTTCATATGAGCAGGTACCTATTCATTACAGAAAAACTGTTAATATTTTTTGTGTAAGTCATTTGATAAGTTTTAATAAATTTATTTAATTTAAAAAAAGCAGCATCCACAGTAAAATCCACATTTTACAATGTATTTATGACTCAACGCACGTACACACTAGGCCAAGATAAACTTTGTATTTTCCGTGATCAAAGGTCATATAGGAAGGTGTGTAGGTATTATTGCACTATTCGATAATTTTTTTGTAAACTTAAAACTGATCTAATCCAAAATATTCAGAATTCACATGTATATAAATGTCTATATATAATTATTATTTTATTATTTTTAAAACAATTGGGCAAGTAAGTCAAGTAGTCGATCAATTCATTGGTTCGGTTTTTAAATTCATAAATTTAATGATATTCAAAATCAATTATTGATTCAGAAAATTAAAAACTCAACGTTATTTCAGCAAAATAAAAAAAAAATGATTTACAGAACTTTACTTTTACAGAAGCCTGATAACTGACAAGCTCCTACATTTTGTAGTAGTATGTAGTAGATTGACTGTAATCATCATCTAGTATTAGAGCCAGCAGTATAAAATATATTATAATGATTAATGATTATTCTGTGGATATGCCGACGGCTAAGGGGAAAGGATTTGATCAGAAAGTGTTACTATGAAGAGTGTGGTATTATTAGATGGTCAAACGTAAACATTGATAATATAAGGTCGGTCGGTGGAACTCTTCAATGTATATATGTATTATAATGATACATCCGGTAAAAACATCAATAGTATAATAGTAACGGTTTTATTTTAAGAATATCGCGTATTATATACTCCATAACATATATTATATGTGTTCACTGTCCATCACCAATAACCAATAACCAATATAATAACCGTTTCGCTTCCTTGAACTCTAACAATAATCGGATTTGAAAAAGAACGTTTACTTGTTTGTATACATATATGTAGGAACAGTAAATTCAAAAATTGAATATTCACACCTACATATGTAATTGTGTATAAGATGTAATATCCAAAACAATTTTTTTCCCACATAAATTAATAATAATTTACCTAATTGGATTAATAGTAGATACCTACTTGGCTTAAAAAAAATAAATATTTTGTCCGGGGGGCCTTATGATCAATATAAATTATATAATATATATAATATTAATTATTTGATATTTTTGGGTACCCTCTCATTGTCTACCTCAAAGCGCTGCCACTGATACTAATGAAGTAATGAATAATGATCATATTATAGTAGAAATTTTAAAACACTCGTTTTATATTAAATGTAATTCATGAGAATAGTGTAGACAAGTGAGTTTGACACCATTGACCAGTATTGGTGCAACTATTGAGTCCAAATGTTAGAAGTGCTGGAATTATATAGTTCTCACAGACCCGTGGGGTTCGTTGAAAAAAAATTATTTTAATCAAAAAAAAAAACAATGTCTAAGGTTGGTCACACAATAACAAAATTATCATATAATTAAAATGTATAATAGTTTTAATAGGCAATTCTTTTTAATTTGTTGACACGTGATTATTTATAAGTTCTGATTTTTAATTCTCGAAACCAATTTTTTAATTTAAAATTTTTATAGCCAATTTCTACGAAATGGCAATTACGATATAAATCACCTCGCAGAATAAGAAGGATTAATTAACGTAAGACCAACACGCAGATAATGAGTACATAATACAATGTGGGTTTTTGTTTAACTTTATCAGATAAATTGTTTATAAAAATAAAATCAATTCCTAGTACCTTGTTTCCTATTTATTGAAATGTCAAAAATATCATTGGAAAAACAATAAACAATTATTTACAATTCATGATCCTATGATAATTTACAATTACAACATTACCTGGTGTAATATTAAAAATATGACCGATTGCTTACCTAGGTCCTAATTGTTAGTAGTTACTATAGTTATATTGCCATATTGAAATAATTGTTTCTCTGGGTCAACTATAGGTCATCACATTTTACTGAATAATATTGATTTGTGATTTTATAGCCGAACGTATACATTTTCAACCAATGTCAAATACCTACGTAACGTTGTACAGCGGTTGTGTCAGAATGATGACCGGACAATTGATCTGCAATTTAGTAATAACATAGATTAAATACATGTCTTATTAGGTAATAATAATATATGGTAATAACTAATAATTGATCACTAATAAGCAATTATATAGGTAACGGTAAAAATCCATATTTAACAGAATAGGTATATAGTCATACATTTTACAATGAAATTTAAATAAATATAATATAATCTATTGTTGTATTTATACATATATATAGGTATAACGTATACATAGTATACATAGTATATATATATATATATATATATATATATATATATATATAAATATATACTATTTATACCTATGTATATAGGTATATATATTTATAAATACAACAATAAATCTTTACATATGTTTTGTTTTGAAAGTGAGAATCCGTAGCACACATACTTACGAAAGGAGCGTCCAGGAGTCTGTTTAAAAATAGAATCTAAATGATTAAGGAAATATTATTATTTCTAGAGTTTTTTTAACACACGGCACTGGCGAGAATAGAAATATTTTATTTGTTCGACAAACAAATTGAAGTTTGAAGGTAGTAGGTACCAACTAAAAATGTTTATCTTCCATTATATTTCGAAATGTTATGTTTAAAATAGTGGGTAGAGGTGGTAACCGGTTGGTATAAAAAAACACGGTTAGTATGGATTTATTTATTTCTGTTATTGCAAATGGCGTTGGCGGTGAAAAATGAATTGGCGTTGCAAATGGCGTTGGCTGGTGGATTTTGGCTCCTAAATAATTATGGTATGTACTAAATTTTTTTTCACATAGTTTAAACAATAACACTGTTTATGTTTTAAAAAAAAAAAAAAAACCGTATTTCATTCCACTATAGGGTATGGTCAATTTGCTGACAACTCGCCGAGACTAATGAAAAGAACTATACAGTTCAGGAGTTCTGCTGGGCACGTGGAAATTCTAAGCTCTATACAAACAGTAATTAAATGAATTAACATACATCACTTGTACATTACCTGCTAACAACCGAGACCACTGACCACATAATATTACTAACTACTTATAGTAGTTATAGTAAGTAATTCTTTAATTTTATTTTGAACTTTTCTAAATGGTGATTAATTTGATTATCATATTTCATTATTAACATACTATTTGCCAACAAAATTAGCTCAAAATAATTTGATCTAATTTCAAAATTGTTCAACTGTATACTTGACTTGATGTAAAGTATGCAACTGGTTCTAGCAACACGATTTACATAACTTTTATGATAATGGATCTAAATTGTAAAATTGTAAAACTCATTGTTAATAATACATACGCAAAACAATTGGAATTTATCTTTAGGAAAAAACACTTGATAATTTTTCAAAATGGCACTAAGTAAAATAATTATTAAATGGGTTTGATTATTTGCTTAATTAAGTTTTGTATCTTTTTTTGAAGATAAATTCATATTTGTTTTTAAATAATGAGGGTCTCGTTTAAAATTCCCAGTAGTTAAAAAAGAGTTGAAGAAATTAGAAATGGAAGATATTTTTCGTGGGAACTAATGGCCCAGAGAGTTAAGACATCGATAGGGATAAAAAGATAATGTCAATTTATAATGATCCAAGGCAACAGGAGCCTTTTAGACTTTTCTAACAGTTTTTGCATCCCTTTATAATTTATGACAATTAATAATAAATAAATAACAATAAATAATGAAAATGTATGATAAAGCTGTGATTTGTTTAATTTCCCTGTAATTGATTTGTATTTTTTTAATTTAACTTTTTAAGTTTGACAAATTTAATATGTAACTGACAATTATTGAGAAAAAAAATGGTAATTTATTTACCAGATTTCAATTTAAATTAACATTGTTCATGGTAAATATGTATAGTTACCGTTTTAAAAAATGATGAAATTAATCATGTAAATAATAATTGTTGGAATTTTGACCCAGACCCAAATAATATGCATAGTGTATTCTAATTGCAATCTTAACTTGCTTAAGTTATCTGATTAATGAACTAAACAAACATAAAAACAGAATAACTTCATTATAAAAACATAATTTGTAGTATATTTTATTTAAAAAAGCTTTAATGATTATAATACATAGTATCTATAAAAATCACTTACACGCAGCAAAAAAGTTGATGCATTGTTATTTTTATGTTTTCCAATCGGATGTTTTCTTAAATTTTAAACAGTCACTTGTACAAAAAATAATAAAAATATAACATACTTTGAAGATAAATAATTAAAGACAATCAATTTTCAAAAGATTTCTATCACAGAAACCAACTAACATTAGATTAATATTTTACATTACATAAACAGATGATTTATTAAAACAATTTTGGTATATACCTAAATAAAAATAATAAATAAATTTAAAAAAACTTAACTTTTTAATAAGCACCTTATTTTGTTTACTCTGTTAATGTTAAAATAAATATTTGGATTACAAATAGACTAACCTAATGAGAATGCACAATTGTTTTGATTTGTTTTGTAATGACTAAAAATTAAAAATTCTTAAACCAGTAAAACATACATAATTAGAGTATAGTGGTGAAATAGGTTTTAAGAAAGTGATCTTCGCAAAGCAGTGTTATTTTTTGAATGTCGTTGTAGAGATTTCGGTTCATCTAAATCTGTAGCATTTAAATCAGGTCTTAGTGTGCACAACCATGATATGAATTCATCACAACTCGATTTACAAGAAAAATGTACAATCCAATCATTGCAGCTTTCTTCTAATGTTGCATCATAACATGACCATTCCTAGTTAGTTATAAAATTTAATTAGTATGCAAAATGTAGCAATCAAGAATTATTAGTGTTAATAAAAGAAATTTCAATTTAACTTTGAACTTACAATTATGACATAATAGTGAGATGGCGAAGGAGAACATTTCAATGAATCTATATTGACTAACAACATACTGTTAATAACTGTATGAGGAAAATTGTATAAAACAACATGGCTATTGGTTAACAAACAACAATAACCATCAGGTAGTTTGGTTTCAATGTTGAAGTCTTTAGGCTGAAAATGTTGTTACAAATTAAATTAAAAATATCTATTTAATAATAATTTTATATAATTTTAATAAGTTATAATTATTCAAAACATAGATTAAATATACTATATATGTAGTATACTATACTGTATATTTAATCCATGTTCAAAACTACTAAAAAATCTGTTTATAATTTTTCTAAATGTTCAATATTTAAATAATATGTAGGTAGTTAACACAAAACATATAAAAAGAGATATAAAAATAACTTCTTGCATATTATATATTCTTGCGTATTATAATTTTAATGATTAAAAATTATATAAATAGTATTAAATAGTAAAAAACTATAATGTATATTATGTAACTGATAAAAATTATATAATAATTTAACCTTGTATCATTTGTATGTACTTTAATGGTTTGTTAAGAAATCTATGTTACAATATAGTTAAATAATTTTTAGTTAAGTATTAAATGCACTAATAGTAAATCAAAATAATATTGTTTGAATATGTTTAAATAAATTGACTTAACAAGGATTTATTAATGAAAATTACAAAGAATTTTGTGTATTACCAGTAAAGGTGCTTGTATAAAAAATTATTATCATATAGTTAAGAATTTTAGCAAAAAAAAGAGAATTTAGAAAGTATGATTTTATGGTTAAATAAGCCAATACATCTTTTGGTCATTTTTTCGTGGATTATTTGGGACCACCATTTTTTAATTTAATTATAATTATGGGTATAAAGTTTATACTATAAATACAAATATTAAATGTTTAGTATATTATTAGTGTATATTTTTGGAATTAGTGAATGTTGTACGTTAACATTAACCTTTTAATTTCTTTTTAGTTGTACCTATTATTATATATTTATCCTGAACACTGTTTTATATAAAATAATATTTCTAAGAATATTTATTGTTATCTTAAAATTTGATTTTTAGTATTGTAATACTACCATTTACATTAATATGTTTTATTATTTATTTATTATGTAGGAATAACAACTAACTCTCTATCTCCAACACAAGCTGCATAAGCATACAGGAGGTAGGTTAATTAAATTTGTAATCAAGTATAATGCCTAATCTGGATTATATATTTTTAATTTACTAAAAAAACAAAGTATTGATTTTACAGTTAAAATGACACTAAGGAAGATAAGAATAATTGGTTTGTGCTGATAATCAAACAATAAGTAAATATGCATTGCACAAATTATTTACATAATTATATTATATATAATTATTTATTTATACAAAATATATTAAAACTATATAGCCAGTTCTAATAATAATTAACTTACTCCTATCATAGCAAAGCTGAGGGCGTTGAACCATTTTTCTTCTTGACTACAATCAGCAGGTGCCAAAATGATTGGGGAACTAATCAATAAAATTTCAATTGAATGTGGTCGATCACAACAAATTTTTCTCACTTTTTTACATCGACCAAATCTTAATGGTATAGATTCACATGGTAACTTTTGATCAGAATCATCATATATATATAAAATATCCTCACTGAAACATAATGAAATTAATTTGTTTCATCTTTCTTCAATAAGTATTTCCAAATTTAATGTTATATAATATATTATGGTAAATTCATAAGAGTAATGATAACCTTAAACGCACAAATCTTGGTTTCCACATTGTTCCTTTTTTAACCATTAAAAATTCTTCTAAATGAGATTTTGAAGTATTTGATGATTCACTTTCTTTATAAAACCACAACCATGTATAATATTTGATTTTTTCATTCTAAGAAAAAAAATAAAACCGTAATATTAATTAAATACTAATAAAATGTACAAATAATTATTTACTTTAGGTATAGATATTTGAGATTTAACAGCTTCATACAATTTATCATCATGGTTGATATTGATAACTACAAAAGCATTATTTGGATCATAAAATCCACTTCGCCTGTAAGCATACTCAATACTGCCAATCATTTCAAGAGCTGATTGTACGTCTATTGCTGTTATTAAGGTACATTTTTTTGATTTTTCACTAACAAATACTGCAGTTTGTTCATATGGGCCCAATGCTATTAGATCTAAACTTGTCAAATCCGAATTGTAGTATACTTCTAGTCGTTTGGTATACACATTTTTAGTTAAAACACAAAACCGGATATTTGTAATAACTATAAATAAAGGTGATCCACCAGTGCTTAACATTCTGAAAACCTGAAATAAAATGATAAACAACAATTAATAAACAGGGCATTAAGAGATAGATAAATGGTTTGTATTTACTTTATAAATAGATTCTTTGGTTTTAAATAACAAATCTCTTTTGATGACATTAATAAGTTGGTTGGATCCCACATCTAAGTGTTTATTCCAAACATTGTTCCATTCTTTTTTCTCCATTTCCAGTTGTATTTTGTTTAAAATGACTTGTTGAGAATTGAGATCGACATTTAAACCATTCAAGTAGAGTGATGGAAAATTTTGTTTTTTAGATTTCAAAACCGAATGTTTGGATAATGTCTCACTCGGTTGTGGGTCTTCTTGTCCTTCAGGAGCTCCTCTTTCATCGCATTCCCCGATTCGTATTTGAATGAGATTGTTATTACTCTGATCAACGACATCTTCATGGAAAGACACTCGTTTTGCTCCAACCACCGGATGTACCTGTTTGGTATTTGACCGACGGTGGACAATCGAATCTGGTGAATGGATCGACATTGGTCAAAGGGTTACATACTTACAGTGCCAAAATAATATTATTGCCGATTAACTAAGACGCATTAAAATAACCGAGACAATGAATTACATTTTGACAGTATTATTAGATCACATTTTTCTCTGCTTTGATAACAGATGTGATATATCGTGATAATGAATAACAATAATAGTATAATAAGATAAAAATTGAAAACAATGATTATAATAATTGTCCATTGCCATTGGGCTCAAGATATTATTCTATAACAATTTTCTATCATTTTATCAGTCATATGGTCACAGGACATATGTTATCTGTATCTAAAATATTATTAAAAGTTTAATCTTGAACAATTATTATTTATTCGTCTAAATCTCTTACAGAGTAAGAATTCCTGTTATTATTTCGTCCTGTTTCAATATCAAAATGTTGAGCTTGAAAATTTTCCGCAATACCAAATGTAAGTATTCACCCTTCGACCCTCGTCTCATGGAACACTGTATTGTTTATGCCTTTTAATTATGTTTTTTGCCAACAGGCTCGGTGTTTGCCGCTCAGAGGCAAATGTCATTCCGTGCTCTGCCCAAGTGTATAAATCAGTTTAATGTCGCCAGCCGTTTTGCCAACAAAACAATCACCGTAAGTGTCGACGGCAAAATGTCATTTCTTCATATTTATTTCTCAAAGCAATAGCCTTACAAGCTTTACTAAACTCTGAATAGTGAATAAATGCCTTTGTTAGTCGAAGCATTATAATTTGTTGACCATAATATGATTATCTGCAATTTGAAATAAATAAATTTGTCCTTCACGTATTCCAAATTATGTCACAGGTTTGATTTTGACAAACGTTTTAATAATTTTTATTTCATTTTAGAAGCCGTTGGTGAGTGCACCGATCATTGCACGCTTCACTTCCAGTGCAGCGGCTGCCAAGAGTGATAAGAATTATGCTAGTACCTGGAAAACTGAACGTATTGTATCTATAGCGCTTATGGGATTATTTCCTGCAGCATTGATATATCCGACGCCAGTAGTGGACGCTTTATTAGCTATAAGCACTACCCTTCACATTTACTGGTAATTTCATAATATTGTCATATCAGTTAATATTCAGATTAAAATTAATTATTTTTTTATCAGTACAATTTCATAGTGTAGAGTCACATTGAACACATCTAGTTGTCTAGTTTGTTTTTCTCTCTCATTGACTGATTTGAAAAAAACTTAATTTTTTATTTCTATAAAATTGCAAAGTATTGTAATTGTAATTTGAATAATTGGTTAAGATAAAATATATTTATATTATAATATTATATGTTTTTAATTTTTTAAGGGGCTTGGAAGCATTAGTAGTTGACTACTTACGTGTACCAGTTGTTGGAAAGCTGGCCAACAAAGCTGGAAATGTTGGCGTTATTCTTCTTTCAATCATTACTTTAGCTGGATTATTGCAAGTTACTTTCTTGGGCGGTGGCCTTGGAAATGCTATAATTCAACTTTGGAAATTGTAATGTTTTTAGTATTTTCTTAATTTTATGTTTTGTAGTAAAACATGTAAATATTTATAATGTTTAATAAAATCATAATTTTTTTGCTTTATTCGTGATGTATGCAAATTTAAGCAAATACATTTTTTATAGAATAATATAAAACAGGTCAAAGATTAGTATGTTTTATTATATTATATTATTTTTACTGGGTTTAAATGTAATCATTTTGTATGTAAATAAAACTCTTTATTTATGAAAGTTCAAATAATATGGATATTTAAAATTACGATAAAAATCAAATAAAACACAGTCGAGGTTAAGATTCGTATTCAGTACTTTTATTTCTAAAATTAGGTGAATATTTAAAAGTATAGATAGTTGACTTGTTAATGGTTTTAGTTAAAAATTGAATAATTAATTGTTAATATTAATTATAATTAATAGTTTGAAATTCATTTATTGAAATAAATAATTTAATTTGAAATTTATTTTAATACTTACCAATTTTACATAAAATATTACTTCTATTAATGAAATGTACAAATTTGTTACAAGGCCAAAGCTAGGCCTTGATCAAGTGAACTTTTAGCAAAGGAACAATAAGAGTAAAGCCGTAAGTTTAGGGAAATTTGACAGTGGTAATACTTGAATAACAAAAATTTGTAATAAAAATTCCTAAATATTAACTATAGTAAATTTTTGATTTATTTTATTTACAATGTGATAATAAAACCTAAATTTCAAACAATATTACATTTTTTTTTTCAGTGATAAACAGACACTGTTTTACATACATTGATAATCATTCTACTTGACTCTTGAATTCAAATTACATCATAATATAAATTATATTTCAAAATGCAATTGAAATTTTTTAAAAAAATACAATATTAAAGTATTACAGCTTATTTCTAATTTATTCAAAAGTTTTCTTTAAATACATAATGAAAATATAATTCATTAATTTGGGTTACTTTATTCACTGAAATCGTAGAAAATATAATTTAAAAAGTTGAAGCAACCCAAACAATCATTACGTAATAAGTACACAATGAAGTCATTATAATATATCACTTAATTTTAATTTACCTTCGTTTATCGTTAAAAATGATAAATCGGCTAGAGTTTGTTCACATATGGCTTCACCAGCTCTCTCCCATACCTAAACAAAAGTTTTTTGTTTTTAAATTATTATCATATTGATTTTAACAGCTAATTAAAATCGACAACGGTCAATTTAAAATTACATACTCCTTTGTATTTGAAATCATCGGTTTGTGGTGGTGGGTGTTTGAAGTCTGGTCCAAAGTTTACAGACACTGAACAATTTTTGTATAAAGATACAGTGGGGTAGTATTTTCCTTCGTATAAATCTATGGCACTTTCATTTAAACATTCTCCATTTTTGTAATAAATTATTTTACTTCCAGTTAATGGTTTTAAACCTTTCAGTGCATCGCGACTACTGTCTTGAGACTGTTCTTCATAATATAAATGACTTTTGAATTTGATCAATATCTGAAAAATATATTAATTTTAGTTAAATGTCATTAAAGATATGATCAAAATAATTAATATTTAGAAAATAATTAAAATACCAAATTTTTATGAGTTGGTGGTAGAGATACTGTATCACTAGGTAGACATATCACCATTCCTAATGTGTCGCCTTCACTAAAGCCATTGCTGTAGTGTTTTCCTCGACTCTCGTGGAATACAGTACCTTTTCTTTAAAAATATATAAGTTATATTTTATGAACACGTTGTTTGACTTTCAAATTGATAATCAAAATGCTTACCTTGACCTCCACGAATAGCCAAATTTATCATAGCCTAACGGTGCTTGTAAGTTTGCAAACTCTTGACTCCAACCTATACGACAAGCTGCATTATCTGGCATTTCTTCAATTGTTGCCTCCCAATACCAATTACCACTTGTGACACCTTGTAATAATCAAAAAATGTTATTTACAAATAAACATATACATAAAAATACTCATTTATTTATTAATGTCTTAGACAAAATAAATATACATAGTTAAAACGCTAATATTTGTATTTTTATCTGATTTAATTATCTGTAATAATTATCTATCGACAAAGTGAATAAATACAAGAATTTAAAAAAGTAATTTTATTTTATATCAGTTAAAAATATGTACTTTTAGCTATAAATTAATTATAAATTAATGCTATTCATTTTATAAATACTTAAAGTATGTTTTCGAAACTTAATGTTTTAAATAATATGCACCCGATTTAAATTAATATTATTATAATTTCTGAATTGATTATTTATAACCTTCAACTAAATGTATCAATATAATATTATATCTATGTGACTTACTATGTGTAGCTCGAGCCATGCAATATCCTTTTTCCCCAGTTACTGATAATCTGTCTTCCGAAATATGTAGTTGTGGTGCACGATCGTGCAATGTTAATAGTACTTGATTTGGACACAGGGGTCTGTATAACCATCCTGGAATCAATTTCCCAGCAGATTCATTGGACTCATCAAACTCCTGTCTAAATGGAGCATGAGGATCTGGTTCTGCCAATATATATTTGTAACCGTCTTTGTTGAACGGATGTTCAAGTGGATAACCATGAGCAGGCAACTTAACATTTGACTGATCACCGGCACTTCTACCCTTCTTACCACTACCCATTCCACCAGAACCATCACCAAGTGTTTTTCTTTTAGCACCACGTCCTTTGAGACCAGTTGTGACAGCTAAAGAATTAAAAATAATAAATAATTATATGCTAATTATTTCATTGGAATTATGAACAAAATTAATAAAGCATAAGCTTCTTTTTTCCATAGAGATTTAAATCCAATATATTATACATCAATTTGTATCATGTTACCTAATCTGATTCCATATAAATCAATGTTTTTTTGCTTTTTATAACTATTTAAATTTTGACTTTTAAATATGTTTGTTAGGCCATAACAATAACACATTTTTAATTTAATTAATACAAATTAAAAACATGCTTCTTAGTTACATAAAGTATGACAGTAGATACAACTCTTAATTTTTGTCAAACATGGAATACGAGCAACAGTTAACTTATTTCCATTTATTGATTTGATAATTAAACCAATAAATGATTTCATTAATGTTATTAATACCTAACCATAATGTAATTAGCTAACATAATCATACAGTATTACACACAATCAGTGCACGTATAACATTAATCATTGCAATACCTAAAATAATTTGGTTTTACGAGAGTAATTCTCCATGTAAAATGCCTGAAGTGATTAAGATTTATATAAAAGATATTTGTAACATACTTGGTTGAATTCCAGTTTCTGTAACTCTAAGATGACCTCCTTTAATCATAGCTTCATAATTTGGTTTAATTTGAGATATATCAAATAAAAGTTTATAAGACTGAGAACCATTATCGTCATTTTGTACACTAAATAAAATATCTGTTTCCTTCACTAATGATCTTGTGATCTAAAATTAAAAAAAACCATAAAGATAGCAACTAATCTTGACAGTTTGAAATATCAAACAATTTCAAATAAATTGAAGGCTAATAAAATTGATTTTGTAATAAAACGTATGACATACAGTTGAATGCCATGATTGAGTAACTCTCCTTGCAGTTGTAGTCATACTCTCCCAATGTGATTCAATAAATGGAATAATTTCTAAATCTCTGGAAAAATAAACTTGAGGATTTCCACTCTTATTACTTTCTTGCATAAGGTTTCCAATTGCGGTCACACACATTTGCGGGAACACTGAAATGAAAGATTAAATTATTAAAGTAAAATTGAGTTAAATAAAAAAACTTACTTGCTGGATTTTTTTTGAAACTTTCAAGACCAGTAGGTGAACAGTTTTTACAAACAAAAATGTAATTAACCATAAATGGAACTAATTTTCCAAGCTGATAGCTAATGCAAGACTCATGATACCATCGGTTACAATTGGCACATAATAGTTCAATAATATTATAATTTCTTTCTTTATTGCTAAAATAAAAATCATATTTTATACAAATATGTTAGTTTTAATAGATATGAAAACATTATTAAAAACTAACTTTATGTAAATAAATCTTACCAATAACAGTTAACTTTTTGATTATTTTCAGAAATTTTATTTTCAGTTTTTTCCGTAGGTTTAGGGGTATTTTCCTTGGGTGTATCATTACCATTTGTGGAGATTGCTTTATTTTCAA
Source organism: Drepanosiphum platanoidis (assembly GCA_948098885.1). Classification (NCBI taxonomy): domain Eukaryota; kingdom Metazoa; phylum Arthropoda; class Insecta; order Hemiptera; family Aphididae; genus Drepanosiphum; species Drepanosiphum platanoidis. The sequence goes on from OX402541.1 coordinate 6,136,018, forward strand.
TGGGTTCAGTAGGAGTTTTTATATCATCATTCTCGTCCATCTTAAATCAAAACCTATAAATATACAAAAGTTAAAATTAATATATTTCATTAAGTATTATATGTGGTTGAACGAAGGTTTAATTTTGGCATGCCAATTGTATAAAATTATTTTTAGCAGTTAAAAGAACTGTTACAAGGGTATTCAATCAAAACATGAACGTATAGAAAAAAATAATTAAATACCGCGGTAAATTAAACACACTAAGAAATAATAACTGATTAATGTGACCGAGTAAAAATTATGGAAGGTTTGAAATATATGAGATACTACAATCTATCTTTTATTATTTAATTACAAAATAAATCAAATCGATATGAGTTTTAAAATGGTTTTTTGTAGGCATTGGGTATAAGCAGAGGTGTATTTAGAGATGCTTTGGCCTCATCATGTATGGTTATTACTTTTGTATCAAAGTTTCATTTTTAATCGATATTTTTGAACTATTTTTGATAAACTAATTTTAATAGATCTATTATGACATATTGTTTGTGAAGATATTTTTAATCGATTAGGTAATTTAATAATAATATCGAGTAGAAATCAATGTCGGTTTACAATAAAGTAAATATAAGAATATGGTGATTTATCCGTCGGGTTCCTATACGTTTGAGACATTTTGGCCATATGGCTGGAGAATAGGTGCTAACAATGTGTCGCTTACGATAGTCGTTTGAGGTTTTTCAATGATTCTGCCGTTTCAACAGGTCGCGAGGTACTCACTTGTAGACGAATGCGTTGTGGAACATATAGCCGAGAACGATTAATAATCGGTACGGAGGATAAATTAATTTACCAAAAACGTTATTGACTATGAAACGACGAAATATAAGGTCGATCAGAGAACTCGAACGCTCGACGTTAAACTGTGGGAAATGTTAAACCGGAGAGGAAAAGAAACGAAATATTTATTATTGTTGTAGTCGTTTGAGACCGGAGTCGCGGAGGCATCCGTTGCCCGTTGGAGTCCCGTGAATGCCGGCGGCGGACGGTGGCGGCAACTAAACAAATTACGGACCAACAATAGATATCGTCTGGGTGACGGTCAACTACGTCGTCTCGCAACTCGTTACCCGTTTTACTTTTCCAGAGGAATCGGAAACTGTAATTTTCCGCCCTTGTTTTATACGAATAAATAATAATATATGAATTTAGAAAAACATTTTTTTTTTTTTTTTTTCTATAATAATATCTATAATAGAGTTATATCGTTCGATATTTCTGACGCACGACGATTTTATAATCGTTCTTTGTATGTATAGAACAATCTCGTCGAGCTAATTTTTATCTATAATAATTTTATTGATATTTATAAAACATTTTGCGTTCGTAATTTTTCGATTGTCGACAACGATTTAATATAATATTATATCAATCGATTCGAAGTTGTTGAAACACGCGTCGGCGTAAATGTATAATATTGAAAAAAACAATAATTAATTGTATTACCGTTGTGATTTTATAATATAATAGACGGAATAGGGGTTTTCGGCTACTAAAATTATGTTTACAAAAACTGCCGATAGATGGCGTTGCATAAATGAAAAAATAATTTTAATTCCATAACGCTATATTACTATTATTGTATAATGTCTTACAGGTGTAAAATTATGTTTACAAAAACTGCCGATAGATGGCGTTGCATAAATGAAAAAATAATTTTTATTCCATAACGCAATAATATTACTATTATAGGTGTAATATGAGGGCTCTTATTTCAAAGTGTACAATCTCCATGTTTGATGAAAACTGAGATAGATATCGTTGAATGTTCAATTTTCAGCGCTGGATTCGAATAACTCACTATTTTTGAGCATAATGGTCAATCTCCAGTGTATTTTTAAGCTTGAAAATTACATTTATAGTTTTAAAACGTACAATCTCTAATCAAATAATATTTTCATGAGTTTTAGTTCAATATCGTTCAATATCGTTGTATGATGGGTGAATCAAGACTGACATCTCTATCTATTCTTTCAATAGAGTGTGAATTGACTGTGAATATTTCATTTGAAAATATTATAAGACAATTTGCCCAGGAAAAAGTTTTTCAAACATAATATTGTATAAGATTAAAAATAAATGTGTATATTTTTTTTTATTGCATATGCCGATAAATGTATAATATGATATAAGAATAAAATGTTATTTAAAAACAATGCTATACTTTATTTTAATTTATATTTATTACAAATTAATAAATCAGAAGAAAAAAAGGAAATTGTTTTAGGTGAAAAGGCCTCAATAAAAGTAATAGCCCCCCTTAAATTATGACCATAATCCGGCCCTGAGTTTTACTATAAAAATAGATTTTTAAGTACATTGTTCACCGTTTGCACGGGTTTTCGATAATTGTCAATAATATTTTAATTTAGTTTCTCATTACCTATTTAGTATTTATTATTTACTATTTTACTAAAGTTATTTTCAAAACGAGCAGTCTCCTATATACTCGTATATATATAAACAACTTTATTAATATAAATACATAAATATAAATACGTTTTCATACTGTACAATCTCCAAACTAAATTTTGTCAGAACGAAGACAAAATCTTGTCTTTTTAAGCGAAAAACTAGTAAATCATCTCTGCATAACTATTAGAAAAGGTTAAAAAAATCCGAATGGAGAAAAAACATTTTTTGATTAAGTTATTGGTTTTTTTGGTTTTCTGAAAATTTAGTGAACATGAAGAATGTACACTTTGAAACTATAGACACTTTTTTATAGAGCCCTCATAATATACTTAATTATAATATTATATAAATCATAATATTACTGTTGTAGTGGAACAAATGCGCTTCGGAGTAAATGTTAAATGGGACAAATAGTTCAAGTCCGTTTTGTATAGATTGTTATGGACATAAACATAATATTATTATGAGCCGACGACGGCGACGACGTGGTGATTGTAGTGATAACAGTCGATGAGATTTTCAATGTTGGTGGACGATGGTACTATAAGTTGAAGAATTTGGATTTATCGATATTATTTTAATATTTCTCTTCGTTTTGTCCGTCATTAATACAATATTCGAATACCTTTTTGTTATTCACACGTATTTTACGTTTCGCGTTCATTTGGAAGTCAAATAAATACACTCGCTCTCGACAAAAATGACAGGTATCATATTGAATTAATTTTTGATCTATAGTCGACGGCTAACAATGACCTTTTTTTACTCGTTTAGACATTGTGAAACAGGCGGAATCATATGAAGCGAACGAATTGTTCGACATTAAAAACTCTTATTATATTGGAAACTATCAACAGTGCATAAACGATGCTCAGAAAGAACCGGTAATTATTGTTCCTACGATTGATGAATTTTAATGTTTTACAATGTTCAATTATAATGTGATATCGTAAAGATCAAAAATATACATTTGGTTATTTTCACATTGTCATTAAATTTTTAATAATTTTCTTTGTTTGTAGCCAAACTATGGAAATTTACGTCTACAGCGTGACATATTTATGTACCGGGCTTACTTGGCTCAAAAGAAGTATGGAATAGTTCTGGCCGAGATAAAAAGTAATTCACCCGCAGAATTGAAGCCTTATAAACTGTTAGCAGAGTATTTACAAAACCCTGCTAATAGGTAAGATAATCTTAGCACTTGAATATTTGTTGAAGATTTTAACAATGTACTATAGGTTATTCAAAAATAGAACTTGTTATGTTTTGTTGTGGATTCAGAACTTATAAAACTAATTTAGAAATGTAGGTAGGAGAGAAAATGTTTTATCGGGTCCCTCTTAAAGTTAAAATAATATATTAGATAACAATTTTATTTCTTTGAGCTTATATCACATAATAACATATACCTAATTGTGAAATATTTGAGTAAAAAAAATAAAAAATTAGTTTGTGTTTTTGCATTCACTGTTAACAGCGATCACTCTTAACTATACTTAACTGTAAAAATAAAAACTAAAATGTAATAATCGAATGGTGAAATGAAAAAAAATATTGATGATTATTTAGTTTATTATTTTTAAGAATAATTCACTTACAGATGAGAATTTATTTTGTTTTTAATGTTTTTCAGGGATTCTATTTTGAAATCATTAGAACAAGATTTGGAAAATATGTATGAAATAAATAATTCACTTGTTATTGTTGCGGCAACCATATACAATCATGAACATAATTATGAATCTGCTCTACGTGTTCTTAAAAATGATGACACTCTTGAAGGGTTTGTACTTTCAGATTGAAAATAACAATTCTATGTTTATATTTATATATTTTATTAATTTTAGTGCTGCATTGACTTTGATAATATATCTAAGAATGAATCGAGTGGATTTAGCTACAAAAGAATTTAGAAAGTTAAGGGAAAAAGACGAAGATGCAACACTAACACAAATGGCACAAGCTTGGTTAAACTTAGCTATAGTAAGTAAAATGTAGTATTTAAAACAATTAAATTGAAAAAACACTAGTAAATGAATACATTTATAAATATATATTATAAAGTGTTGCAATTAAAAAAAAATATAAGTTGTACTGCACATGTACGCACCAAGAATTATATAGTCGAAATACTTAAGTGTTACCATTTAGCTTTCAATATATATATTTTTAGCTATGTAATTGAATCCACAATTTATGCTAATATTTATTTTTTTAAAATAATTACTATTAAAAATAATGTTTATATTTTATGTCGAATAGGGCGGAGAAAAATTACAAGAAGCTTATTATATATTTCAAGAGTTAACTGATAAATATGGAGTCACAGCTTTGTTGTTGAACAGTCAATCAGTATGTTATATTGGACAAGGCGATTATAAAAAGGCAGAAATCACCTTACAAGATGCTCTAGAAAAAGATAGCAATGACATTGATTCAATCGTAAACTCCTTGTATATTTCTGGTCATATGAAAGTCTCAACTGATGTGAGTCATTAATTTAAATTTATTATTATAATTTGCAATGTTGTAAACTTTTGGCTTTTTTTCTCCACAGGTCGTTAAGAGGCAGTTAAATATGTTGCAAGATTCTTATTCTAATTCTGATTTTATCAAAACTTATAATAAAAAGGAAGCTGAATTTGATTTATTGTCACAATCATATCAATAATGCTTTAATTATAATCAAGTGTTTACATTTCTTTTTTCTGATATTGTAAAATATATATTATTTTGTATTTACTTTAAAATCTAATTGTTTTGTAGTTAATCAGAGTATAAAGTATTATAATATTTAACTGGTATTTTATAAAATTGAATATAGATACATTTTTTTTTAAATTGTGAAAATGCTAAATATATTCAGTTTGTGCATTTCAAAATGTATTTTTATTATTAAATTTATATAAATAATTTTGTTTACAAAGTTTAATTTTTTTAAATTTTTATATAGTTCTAGAGTTGTTTTATTTAATGTTTGCCAAAATATGTATACATATTATATTATTATATTTATAAATACATTTTATTCATAAAAGCATACCTAAAATAATATTTACTAATTATATCGTCCCCAATTTGTGGATTTAATTAATTTTGCCATAATTCAAACATAATATGCTTATTAAAACTAAATTGTGATAGTCTTGAAGTATAGTTACAGACTTACAGTAACATATGACCAACATCATATCAAATTTCAAGTTCTTAGAAATAAAATTAGCAAATTTATTGGCTTCATACAGGGTATTTTTGTTATTAATTAATCAAGCTACATATTGAGGAAAATATTAGTTATTTTGTTTTACTTTTGAAGTATCTACTCTGATGATTAGTTAATTTTATATTTCAGCCATATAAAAATCAAATCTTATCAGGGATATGGTTGTTGAGAAATAATAAGAATATATTTAATTTTATTATAGATGCAAATAGGGTGGAGCTGGGAGGTTAAGCTCATCAATATAATTTATTAAAAGGTTGAGTAAGTGCATTGGAGGCTTATATTTTTCCTGGAAGAGAAATCCTCTAATTATTAGAGGTTGATTGTTGTAGTTCAATATGGCATAAAAAAGTATTTGAAATAAAATATAAACCATTAGGAATTCAAAAAGAAGCAATGAGTCCTGAAAAAGCCTTACAATTATTTTATGTTTTAATTAAAAAAAATATAAAACAAAATAAATAATGTTTAGTGGTTATTACAGTCACATAATAGGAGTATTATTATATAAAAGTCTAAAAATTAACAGTTCCCAATAATCTTGGGGTGTAAAGAACACATTAAAATTCTTATACATTTATTATAAATGAGTTCCTGTTCTCAGTATTCTCATAGATTAAATATACTAAATCTTGTATACTTAATCTATGGTATTTCAATTGAAAAACTTTAATTATACATCATAATATAATCCATATCAGTAATATTTCTATTATGTAGGTAATAAGGTCGTTTGCTGAAGCGCATGACGTTCTTGTCATCATTTCCGCCCAAGGCGATGTAATTTCTTTGTTCTCGGTATTGGAAATAATTTGCCAAACGTTTTGGAAAAAACAAATATATATAAACGAAAAGCATTCTAATTTTGGAACTGCGTTCTTGGTTATACCTGATATAATTGTTATCGGCTGGGCTCGGTGCATTGACACCTATATAATATACCTGTGTATAGGAGGAAGGGGACGATCGTCGGGGTTTTTTTCAAGTTTTTCGTTTGAACTATCGTCAGTGCGAATATTTTTCTATCGATCGAATCTACGCCTCGTCCCACGGTCAATTTTCCTGCGATTATATATCTTCTGTAACCGTTGGCCGTTGTCCGCCGCCGTCGTGTAATAGTGCCGTGTTTTCCGCGAGTTTTTCGTCATTTGTTAATCGTTTAAAAGTGTTAAAACGATCGTCAGTGGTGCGAACATTTGTCTATCCATCGATTCTACGCCACCGCGGCGGACGTGATGGAAATGAAATCGTGTGTGTTAGTGAAGTGCTTGAAATTTCGAAAACAGTGGATCAAACGTGAAATTGGGCCGAGAAAGAAAAGTTGGCGTACGTCACGTGAGTACCTATAAAATATACATATTCTGATTATCGTGTACATGTCCTGCCAGTGGCGGCTATCCTTTAGCGACCGCTACAATTAGTGGTCGTGTAAACTTTCCTATGAAAAATACAGTGTTGTTGTCAATGGCGGACCCTGCAACTTCGCTGACGGCCATTTCGCCGCTGACCACTTGGTCACTTACCGCCACAGGAAAATCTCGCCACCACCGTTGATTTAATTCTTACCCTTCAATTCCTTTTGTAACCATTATTTTTTTTGACTTTACTGTTGATTATAATTATCTACTATATAATCACTGATAAGCTTGAAAAAGTTTTATTCTATATAGAAATATTTTATATTGTTTTGGTAAATCTGTTTGCTATATTATGGGCGATTTTAAAGTACATTTACAATTGAAAATTCTCATGGGGGCAATGACCCCTTTGCCCTCCCTACGGACACCCTTGGTTGTTGGATCTTCCAAAGTCTTTTATAAAAATTGAAAATGTATATAATATTATCATCAGCTATTAAATATCTTCAGAGATGTCCTAGACCCTATTTTAAAATTATTTATAAATTAGATTTTATTTTGGTATATTTTTTAAGTTGATTATGGGCTATGTTTATACAAATGTGTGTTTATTTTAGTATAAGCTTTAGTTCTAAATTAAAGTCCTTCCTAAATCTTGATGACATTTTCGCCTGTGATGTAGAGTTCATGTGATTAGTCAATTGTTTTAATTTGAATGGACGGGGTGTTTAAAAGAAGTAAAATGATTATTTTATTTCAAATTTAAAAACTCTGGGAATATTTATATTGTTTGTAAAGGTAACTATGGTTTTGTAAAAAGAAGATATTCATTTGCACGAATGCCTATGAATATGTATATAAGAACCTGAGTGCATCTTTTTAAACTAAATACCTACGATAAATTAATTTTTAACTTTATGCAAATAGAAACCATCGGGCACTGGAGTACCCGTGTTTATTTTTATGTAGCTAAATTAGGATAATTGTTTGTACTTAATGCAAATAGAAAACCCTCGGGCGCCAGGGGATCTATGAGTTTTTTCTTTCTAAATTTTATTAATTTGTCTTTTTATTCTTTATGTACATATTATAAAGTCTTCGGGCGCCCTATGCGTAGTAAAATGAACTTGAATTTAAAAAAAATTTGTTATAAGTTTTAAATTTGATAAAGTAAATGGATTTTATTTCATTTAACTTGACGTCAGACTTAAATTTCTTACATTTTTAATTAACCTAAAACTTTTGTCCAACATTTTTATTTTTTATAAATTACATAGTTATATTTAATTAATTTTTTTTATTTTAATTTTTGAGAAATTAATTTGGCTTTACCTCTACAAGAATCATGTTAAAAAATTTAATATTTAAAAAACTTAGACTCTTTACAAACATTTGGTTCAACGTTTTTAATTTATGAATGTATTAATTAAATTTTTCATATTAAGTAACCATTTGGCATCGTCTAAGTTAGGCTCATGCACAAATTTTAAACATTCCTAATAAATTTAAACGTTTTCCCAACATTTTTATTTCAGTAAGGCAAATTTCTTCTTTTTTTTATTTCAGAAAACGAATATAACGTCGTCCAAGCTTAAGTCTCGCACACATTTTTAACATTTTAAACAAAATCCTGTTAAAATTTCTTCTTTTTTTATATTCCCAAAAATGCTTACTGTTAAATCAAAATGTATAAAAGTTCTTATTTTACTCCATATGGCATATAGTTTAAGAGGATTTACGGTTTATTGTTTAGAGCTGTTGCCGGTTAGTTTACACACTCGACGACGTATGTGTAAAAAATGGCAACAGTTATGATTTATTATAGTTTACGCATTTCTTTTTTCTTCTAAAGTGTATAATCATTTAACATTTTGACTTTGTAGTTTCGTTATAGCATAATACGTATTACCAAAAATAAAAATATTAAGAATCACACAGGGAAAATGTTTTTTACATATGAAATAAGTAAAAACAATTGTTCACGAAAGTTATAGTACATATTGAATTCGATAAGTTGAAACAAATTATGAATTTGTGTTATATTATATGATAATAAAGGTTTTTTTTTGCTGATATTTAAAGTGAATATTTTGGTATTACAATGAAAATGTTTGTTTTTCTCTAAGCTTTTGTGTATTATTTCTATTATTGAGTGTTTGCGATTTGAATCTCAGGATTATAGAGAGCAAACTAAATTAATATATTAGAAGTTTATTTATTTATTATTATGATATAATTTATATATTATATTATGAAATAAAACAATATCATGTATAATATACTGCAGTAAGTTTTTATTTATTGAAGACGGTTTACAAACAGCGATAAAATCAAATCCACTTGGCAAGTGTTGAAATGATTTCGGGGTGAGCTTGTTTTATTCGAAAACCTATTTCGTTAAAAACGCCGATAACGACGACGAGTCGGCGGGGCAAGTTGTATTGTTTGATATGTAATATACGGCCGAAGCCGACGACTCCCCCGTATTGAGATAATAACGAAAATTGTATTTTGTAAAATGTAATTTCAGAAAAAATTATTTTTTCAATTATGCAACGCCATCTGACGGCAGTTTGTATAAAACATAATTTTAGTAATCGTAAACCCCTTATACCACGGTACAGGGCTATTTGTCTGTTCCATAATCAATGGTAACACATCTCGCGTGTTACTTCGTGCGCTGCGGACAGAACTCTGGATACCGCGGTCGCGGTCCGTCCCGTCGTTTCGGTTATTCGGTTACCGGATGGAGGGGGGGGGGTGGATTTTCAAAAAATGACCGTTACGAAAAAAATTACTTTCCATGGGTGTAAACAAAAGGGTGACTCGCCATTGGCTGTTCGTTTCGACCGTTTCTCGGCCGACGCGGGGGGACGCTGGAATTTCCCTTCCGTTGCTTCAGTCTTCGTCGGTTCGCGCGTATGTCGAGGGGGTTCTCCGAACGGGTCCGTGTTTCGAGGATTTTATGCCGACCGCCATAATCTCGTCTCGCGGTTTCTAAAATTCATTTCGCGGCGATGGTAATAGTGTTTTATCGACGAATAATCGCACGTCTCACGGCGGTCGCGTGGGCGCAACCAAATTATTTCGTCGCTAAAATACTACCGTACCATCGTTTTCCGGTGTTTATCGTATTTTTCGCATCGCTTTCGCCGCCGCGTCCGGCGCGCGTACCATTACGCGAGTGTAATGGCCGTCGCCTTCGGATATACAACGATTATCCGTCGAGGCTCGGACGACGTCTAATCCAAGCCGGCAAAGGCTTCGGGTCTGCGTTTTTTGGACGTCGTCGTTTCGTATCGCGTTCGCCGCCGTCGCGTCCGGCGCGCGTACCATTACGCGAGTGTAATGGCCGTCGCCTTCGGATTTTCAGCGAATCCGTCGAGGCTCGGACGACGTCTAATCCAAGCCGGTAAAGGCTTCGGGTGTGCATTTTTTGGACGTCGTCGTTTCGTATCGCGTTCGCCGCCGTCGCGTCCGGCGCGCTTACCATTACGCGAGTGTAATGGCCGTCGCCTTCGGATTTTCAACGATTCCGTCGAGGCTCGATTTTTGTTTTTTTTTTCGCGTTTTTCGAGTCACAACCACGGCTCGGATAGTAAAAATATAACAATATTGTCCGTCGATAACGTTTCGCGCAATATTTTCCAACGTTTTAATTTGTGCGTACTTAACTGTGTAAATAAAATATGACATTTTTCTTTGTGAGAAAACGCCTCAAGAGGTTCATTATGGTGTTGTGATGCCGCCACATACATTGAGGTACAGTTTATTATTATAATTATAATATGATTCATTTGTTTATTATTTATTATTCTGATTGTGTCAAATAGCCAACTTCTTTATGTTTCGGTTGTGCTAACGATGAGGCAACATATTATTATTATTATTATTTAAGTACATGATTATTGAAATTATTAGTATATTACTAGTGTCATTTTGAAGGAAGGGCCATATTATTTATGTTTTTACAATAATATACATATAATAATGATATTCAACTTGGAATAGTGTTCATTCATAAATTATTGAGTAGCAAATCTATTCACCCTTTTAGGTGAAAAACAATTTCTGGATACATAAGGTGTCCATATGATAAAATACATCTTTTAATATGATTGCTCTTAATATTTTCTTTGAAATGTTTTCTGTTAGTTGGATACTTATTATGCATATTAAAACCTAATAATAAGAAGTAAAAAATAATCACCAATATAATAGGTACTTATATATTAAAATAGATACCTATTAATTTATTATTCAATGTAACCAAAAATAAATGTATAATTAGGAATTACATTATACTATTTAGTCATTGTTTATTAGTAATACCTAATATCTAACCCAGCCTATATTTATTTAATCCAGACTTGCACATTGAACTTTAGTAAACATTTTTAGAAAAATGTTATGCATTTATTAATAAGTTTACCTGCAGTAGAGTCATGAATATTTTCTTCATTATCAATTTGAGACTTAGATGACTAAAGAATTTCTTCATTTGAGACATTTAATTCTGAATCTTTAGAAACATCTATAAAATAAATAAGTAGGTATCAATATAAGTAATACAACATCACAAAATGTATTACATTTATTTATATTATATTTTATTACATTATTATCTCAGTTGCACCACTGTAGGTAATACGAATAGTCAGAAAAAAATGTAAATATTTTATACAGGTTAATATAATATATATAATATACAATTTAAAATTAACATTCATTATTTTTAAAATGTTTACCTCGATGAAAACGAATGTTTTTACGCCCTGCTTAAACTGTAAATTATATTTCTATGAGACAATGAAAATTGCGATTCAGCCTGTGAACATTTTTTAAATCTGTATTTTTGTATATATTGTTATAACGAAAATTGTATTATAAATGTAATTTCAGAAAAAATTATTTTTTCATTAATGCAACGCCATCTACCGGCAGTTTGTATAAACATAATTTTAGTAGCCGGAAACCCCTACACCGTGGGCTATCTGTCTATTCTATAATTAATGTTATTACTAAGGTAGATATCTATTTTTATAATTTAAATCAAAGTACATACATCAAATTTAACTTCTAAATACTCTAAACAGTCTAAACTAATCATAAAAATAGAAATTCATAATACATTGCTCCTAGTACCTCTATCAGTTTGAATTTCTGTAGGTGTCTTTGAAAATTACTGAAACAGATTTTGTCAAAAACTGGCGTTGTTAATTTTAGTTTTTTTTACAGTTATTTGTTTGTAGTTTTTCGTAATTTCAACCGGTAAAATACAAACATGAGCTCTTTAAAGTTCTATTTGTATCTAATTTTTAATCTGTAAAAAGGTCTGTTTTAAAACTTTTGGAGAAACTACTTGAAAAAGTGTTCACAAAAAAAAATATATATATAAATATTAGGTACCCTATCACTTTGTTCAGACTCTAAAAATAATTAAAATCTAAGCTATTTTAGTTAATTATACTGTTTCATGATAAATGTTTGTTCTCGATAACGGGCAGATTCTTGAGATATAAATATTTCGTTGTTAGTAAGTGTTTTATTCGTATTGAACTTTATGACTATCCAATCGCATTATGTGTTGTGTGAAAAAAAGCTATACCTAATATTTTTACTCTTTTATGTAGGTTCTTTTTATACAGCAATGCATAGTTCTGAGCTTCAATAACAGTTGTTTTATTTAATAATTCTTGAGTACAATTGTCAAGGGAAACCCCTTTAATTCGCTACGCGTACATATCTTACATTAGTTTAAACATTAGCTCTACAGTTATTGTGTAAACCAAACTTAGTTGTCGGGGTTGATTAATAATTATTCCATTTGTAGAGACATTCATTGTTATTTATCACACTATGATTCATACAGCTTCTTTTGAATTTTTGTACATTGATATTCATTTAATGTTCGAGTATTTTCGAAGGTCACGTATTTACGTACAGGAAAAAGAATAAGTTATAATGCCAATGATTGGTTATGAGTTTATGACTATGAATTTTGAGTTGATCATAATTAAGGCTAGGCATATGTTCTGTATCTTGTTACCACTTTTCATATTTACTTATTGACTTTTCATAAAATCAATGCTTAAATGTGATGTAAAATACATAGGTAGCATGAGTTAACATGGTAGTAGTTCTAATAGTATAGATATAGAACAAAATAATTTTAAAATGGAAACGTACATTGCATACAGTTTACGCTTAGTTATACGTATTATAAACTCAACTATTATAAATTATAATAATATTATAATAAAAATACGCTGATTAACGCTCCAAATATTTTTATTCCTGTAATTGATTCTTATACTTTACTTGTTTTAGTAAATTATGTATTACAAAATTACTTCATTATAGTAATATTAATATTTGTATAAGAACATTTTCATATATTTAGTATTAATTATAGTATTATTGATTCTTACAGGATTCAAAACAGAAATTGTCAAGATAAGCTATGAAGTGGCGACCCAGGTTAGTGTAGTACCTATAATTTTACTTTATTTAATAATTATTGTTCAAAGGTAGCGCATAATTATATAATTTGTCTGTACCGGCTCAGATTAAAATGATCAATATATAAACTAGGTGGTCACTAGTCACTTATTTTGTTTAAGAAAATCACACTTAGGACGTTATGATAAAAAAAATGAAAAGCCCTATAATTTCTGATTTTAATCAGTTATGTTATATTTCAAACTTTAAATGTTAATACAAAATCAAAAAAATAACACGTCAATTTTTTGTAGGTACCAAAGAATTTTTTGGATTAAATCTGATAACTTTTTAAATAGATACTTATTATATAAACTATTATATACGTATTATTTTTTGAAGTAGATTTAGTACCTTTATTATGTGTTTGAAAAAAACGATTTGTTCGCTGGATCATTAAGAATATAAAATAGTAAAAATAAAATAGAAAATATAGTGATGTAAATGTGATTTATTATAACACATTGCTGCTGGCTCGCGTTAAGTAGTTCACTCCTAAGCGTATATACCGACTGCTGACATTAAATAAATTTGGTGCAGTAATACAAAGTATTTTATACTTTTAGCGTTCTGGAAAGACGACATGTGATACCTAAACCGATTTGTCGGTTTGCTTTTGTTCATTTTACGTGCAACATATTATTGTGAATGTATGTTTCGAGTACTATTTATTGGTACGGCTCTGCCTATTGTCAGCATTATTTTTAATAATTATTGTTAATATAAAATTTGACTGATTATCAAATTTTAAGAAAATAGTCACTACTAAGTACTAGTTATACATTTTGCCGTTTTCGTTAGACATATTGATATTCGACTAAGATACTTTGTTAGTGATTAATATTATTTTTGTAGGTACGTTCGTACCTACGAGTTATAGTCATTTAACGAAATCGTATAAATATTTAAATTTTATTTCAAGTCAATGAGTTTGACATTGGGCACATGCAACCTATGTTCGTACTATAGGTATTATATAGGATGGTTATATTACAAATTACAATATGGTTCATATACATATTTAGTTGATGCGAATATGATGGCTATTTTCAAACCATTTAAAATTTAAATTGAATAATGAAATTGGTTTATTATATTGGGCACTTGGCTATATAAAACGTCAATTTGTTTAAATAGCTCTCAGGCATGGTTCAAACTTCAAACACAAAGGTATTTCGATCATTCTTTTTTGTTTTTTTTTGTTTGGATTTATGATTTCTTTTGTGCATATTTCAGTACCTCCGGGACTGGTTTTTTCTTTTGTGAATATACACCCTGTACCGATTCTAGTAAATAATTTATTATTTTTTGGCGTTACAGAACGACAAAATTAAATTTCTATTATTATAATTTTGTTTGTGTTACAAGTGAATTAATTTTATGTCGAATTTTCGAAATTTTCTGACAGATATTTATTATTAATGTGAAAGAACACATCTATCATGAAATGTGTGAATAAAAATTATGCAATAGAGAGTTTTTGTTTTTCGCCATTGAACGTCAATGAATGAATGTATGTATATGTTACGGGTAATGTTAACATTTGGATAATGTCGACATTAGCCATTAGTCCATTAGCCAACTGTCATCATAAGCCGCCGTGAATTTTGGCTAATGTTAACATTGACCGGGTAATATTACATTAGCCAAGAATTTTTGGATAATGTCTTAACAACCATAAAAATGTATCATACATGAGATGCAATAATTTAAATTATTAACAATATTAATTATATTTAAGACAAAATTGGTAACAACCATAAAATACATAACATTAATAATAGGTTATCAACATATTTTGTATGTCCTGATTAGCTCTTTCCACGCTACCCTGACTTTGGCTATGGCGTGGTTTACCATGTACTATTTTTAACGTAGGCCACATAGTTTTCAAGTCATTTATAATTTTATTGACAAATTCTCGCCCATTGTCGGACTGTAAAATAACCGGTGCTCCAAAAATACAATATATATCCAAAATATTGGTCGCCACTTCTTCGGCCTTTTTTGACTTTAAAGCCCGCAACTGAACAAATTTTGTTAAATGGTCTTGGTAAACCATAATAAAGCGAAATTCTCCATCGGCTTGCGATTGCATATCGATCAGGTCAACCTGACAACGACTATTCATTTCTGAATGAATAATCGGTTTAACAACAAGGCCTTTTCGTTTTGATGAAAGTTTTGTTTGACAAGGTCCGCAAAATTTTAAAAACATAAGTACAACTTCTTGAGTTAAATTTTTGTATTTTTTTATTTCTGCCATCATTCGATGCTTACCACCATGACCAATATTGAGATGTATTTCATTTAGTACGTCATATAATTCATCATTTTTTACGTAATATAGTAAATTAGTACTACCTTTTTCGACGGGTGCTATCAGTTTCTGATCGACACTGATCGACGCTCGACGTCGTGTTTTGTACAACATATACAATTATATCAAAAATTTCGTACAATTAAGATAAATATTCGTCTAGATTACACTCGGTCCCACTTGGTATAAAGAAATAGAATTCAGTTTTCACTTTTAACATTATCCAATGTTGACTGGCTAATATCGACATTATCCAAATGTCAACATTACCCGTAACATATACATATATTGAATGCTGATTATTAACATGATAACATTATTTTGTTATTTAAAATCATAAAATATTAACGATGTTTAAGTCTTGATTATAAAGATCACAAATATCACTTTTGATTTATCATCAAATGTATTTCCTAGCTTTATTTCTTCCTAAACTAGAATTGTATGAATATTTGCATAAAAAGATTGAAATATTTTTTGTTCATTTAGAAATTATTGTTATTAGTTAATTAAGATGAGACAGGTACATAAAGACTTAGGTATATGTACATATAATTATATGAACACATCTTGATTAAATCTCTCATAGTTATCTTTAGGTTATTTTGGAATAACGTTATAATGGGTGGTTTGAAGCGTAATAATTGCGAGGATCAGAGAAAATAGAGATTAGTGAAACTATTAAGATGTATATTTACGTTTGTAGAAATATCACTATCTTCTGGTTGTAAACAATACAAAATTAATAAGCAATCTCAGTTTATAGTCCATATTTACAATATTTTATATTATATGGCATAACATTTTTTAAAAGTTATAGAAAAAACAACAAAGTAGAAAACAATTTAGTTTCGAATTATAATTCATTAAATTTGATTAAAAATAACTTTTTAAAGTATTTCGGATGTATAATAAAATGAACATTTCTTAACAAATCATTTTAAAATAATTGTATATCACGTTTTAATTCAATCAATATATTATCTACTATTTTGTGAAATATATAACATAGATTTTCATAAATTTGTAGTTATAGTGATCATTCAGAATTTGTTACATCTATATCTGTACAATGTACATTGTACATGTATTTTATGATTTATGAAGAGTTTTCCAAATAATTGGAGTTAAAAATAAAGCATTTAAGTAAATATTACACGATGGTGTAACAAATTATAATGATAATGTAAAGTTCTTTTTTAAAATATACTTTTTTATTATTAATTTATAATTTTTTTATAATATAACCTATTCTAGGGTGACCAAACTTGGGTGACAAAACACAAATTTCCTATTTTTTGCATATCGTTTCCTTTTGCCGACATAAACTTCGAATTTGATTTTTTTATCCCTTTTTAAGAATTTAATTTTAATCCCGTTATTTCAATGTAAAGAAAATTATTATGTACGCTACCTATTCACAGAAAAAAAAGAAAAGATTTTTACAACTTCATTCTCATAAAATCATCAAACCAAAAATATGCCTAGGTAAACAATACTGTACATTTTAATGGTTAAAATAATACAATTTAATTAGAAGGATTTTTTTTCTAGAGTTAAGTAAAATTAATTTTTGTCCCTTTTTTTCATATAATTTATAGATATAGCCACCCTAACCTACTCACTATAATTTTTTGGTGTTCAATAAGTGTAAACAAGTGATTGATTTGTTTTAACTACAGACAACTATTGTCTTTATTTATTTATTTTACATTTTTTATTGCTCATAAATCATATCGTTTATTCGACGTGTTTAAATGGAATGCACGGTTTACTAGTAGCTATATCTAAGGTTCATAAACTAGTTTGAGAGATGAGAGAAGATTTATATTGTGAACATTGAATGATGAGCCAAATTATTTAGAGTATTTTTATTTTTTATTTTAGTTTGGCTCTCTTGCTTAGCGTTCTTAATTTTAAACGTATATAGATATTGATCGTGAATTTATACCAAAAGGTTCATAAATGTGAATTTAACTTAATCCCGTTATTAAACAAATTAAGGGTTTTATTGGAAGTAAAAAGTTATTACCGCTAAACACGAGATTAAACGCATATAAACATTTTATTATAAATGTACATAAGATTAAGATTTATACGTAGTACTATTATAATTATTGGTCATTATCTCCGTTCTACGGGCATCTTTAATTTCGAATTCTTAACTAAGCGCGAACGCTATCGGTTTTACAATGATAATATATGAATGAAGTAATGAATTAATATTATATTAAAATCAAATTTTTCATGTACTTTATTATAACCCCGACTATAAACAAGTTTCAGTTGGTATTGCATGTAAGTTACATTCATTTTAGAGGTATAAAAATCACATTATTTCTCTCGATTGAAATGCTAAAATGAAATCACTTAAATTCCTTTGACATTCTTCTGTGGAAATATAGAAAAATTTTACTATAAGCTCAGAGTTTGGTTTTCTTTTTAAACACAATTTATTTTTTGATAGATAAGGTTTGTCTTAAATCGTTTTCTAAATGCGGTAATATATCTGTTCGAACTAAAAATGATAATACACGAGGTTAAGTAACGCAGGTATCTAAAACTTTGGAATACCGCCGTGTCGCGCACGTGCAAAAGACCGTGAGGAATACCTTTTATTCGGAAACTATTTATACAAATGAAATACTCGCGTCGAAACTATTTCAAAAAATCACATAATTTTATCGTGGGACAAGATTTTATTTTCAATGTTATTACTTATTACAATACTGTCGTTTTTAGAATTAAAATTAAAAATATAAGTGTTCGTGAAGCGAAAGCAACCGTCATACCTTTTATCAGATTAGTCTCCGGTAGCTCGAGCGATTTGAACTAGAGAACGACGTAAGTACATACGGTCATAGTAGGGTATCCCACGAGCATGGTTGGATCAGCTAAGTGATGGGGTTTTGAAGGAGTTTACAATATTGAGCTTCATTCGTTTAACAATTGTAAATTTTCGTCGGAGAATATTTAAATTTGTGGTCTTCTAAAGTATACAAGTGGGTAGGTATTTTTGTAGCAACGAAAAAAAAAACTCAAAAGGATAATAGGAAGTGCAAGTTTTAGAAAAGTATCATCTTTAATATTTTTATTTGGACAATACAATAACAGATTTCACAAATCGAGTTTACAGTGAAACCGCACATGTGCGTTGTGTGGTGAAATGAAACGAAATTGAAAGGTGTCATATGAGTTATTGATTATCCTTAACGGACAATAATTCCATTAGTCGCTATCAACAAATGATTATGTGAAATTACCTATAGCGTATAATGGCTGACCCCAGGATTGATGTATTGCGTATTGACAAATATCGATTTCGATAGACGTTTCATGAACAGAGGTACTAGAGTCTCGTTTAGTCTGGGTTACACGATCGAGGTGATAAATTATTATCGCGAGAATACGTGTTTACTTACGACAACCCGAACAACCGTCGTCGTCTTAATTCAAATAAGCAACATTGCGTGTTGCGATAAAATATGTATTATGTCTGTATTTACATACACACACTTAAAGTAGAGTGCCGTCTTCAATACCTTTATATAATAATGTAAACATCCAGTGATGTATGTGCTTATTCTCAATATTTCATGATTTTTCCGTCTTATTGCTACGACATATTTTACGCCATTGCGCGATAAGAATTAAAAATAAAAATAAAAATCGATTTTGCCGCGGTACCTATTGTAATTTATAATAACTACCCTCCGTACATTAAATCATGCTTACTCAACATATGCGTGTGACATTATGTATCAACCATATTATAATATATGGTAATAAACTAATAACATATTTAATATATAATAATAGTAAAAGTGGTTTATACAATTATATCTAAGACAATTGTGACAAGTGTATTATGTGCTAGATATAAAAACGATACTCGTGAACTCGATATTATCTAAATTTGTTGAAAATGAAAAGTCTGTTGTAAGACATTTTAAAAACTTTCAAATGTTATTTATTTTTATGAAGACTAATGAAAAAAAAATATATGAGTCCACTGAACAATGATCTTTTAGTATTTTTGCCATTCTTCTGTGTGTTATATCTGGTCCTTGGCTCACATACAGCACTTTTTAGACAAATAAATTTTCCTTTTTTTTTTTTGGATTTCTTCAGACATTTTTTTTTATTAAACATGACTTAAATTTTCGAGAATTCAGTAAAATAACCAAGAGTAATTTGATCATTAGTAAATGTAAATTAAGTTGAAATAAAAATGAATTTTATGATAAATTTATATTTTCTTCAACTGTTTGGTTTTATTAACAATTCCTTTTTACAAATTATTTTTTACTAGTTTTATTTGTATAAACTTTTGTATGGTTTAGTAGAAATTCATTACATCATACATACATGTTGGGCCACTGTCTATTCTGTACCCATGTAATATGTTGATGGAAACATCTCTGTAAATATTAATTTTTTATTAAGTGTTTTTTGTATAATTGTAATCATAAGATTTGTTTTGAAAAGTATTTTCTTCAAATAATTTTACTGTCACATCTATAATAATAAATAATTTATATATTTTTGTAAATTTATCTTTTTCTCTAAATAACATTTTTAGCTCAGTGTAATTTTTACATTGGATTTTTCTCAACACATGTCCCATATATTCTATTTAAGAATTTTACTATAGTTTGGACTCTAGATGGAACGACAGTTTTTGAGTTTAATAATATTTGCTTTTAACATTTACAAACAATGGTTAAATTTAATTTTTATATATGCGGATATATAAATAAAATAGAAAGACTTAAAATAAAGTGTAAGATTAATAAAATCATAAAATATTGCTGCTATGTTGCTATAAGATTTCGGAGATGGGTGAAAATGTTGAGATATATGGAACGGATGAGATTAAAGAAACAGGACAGATATAAGGGATGGATAAATCATAGAGCAAAGCCGTTAATTTAGCAATGAAAGACTGTTGTAATAGAAAAATGATTCTAGGTTAAATTAAAATTACTTGAACCTGATTTTAAGTTAATTTTAATTGTTCTTAATTTTGAAATATATAATATATCATTACTTTATTTTCAAACGTGAACTTATGAAACTTTATATTTTATATTTGTGTTAAGTGTTGTTTTAGACCACAACAATATGTTGGAAAGTGTTTTTGCATAAAAATAATTTTAATTTCGTAATCGTAATATTCTTTGAAATATTTATCAAAAATCAATACACATGAGATACACGTGGCTGTCTTTTGCTATTTCGTGAACGGAATACACGATTCGCTATGATTTATCGTGAATAATTCATCAAAAATTAAGTACTAGACTAATAGAGAATTATTTACACCATTATTCAGATGTATGAATCCTTTATGAAAGACTTATTATTATCATATTTATAATATCAGCTAGGTAGAAACATACTTTATTTATCGTTAAATTATTCACTCATAATGATATTTACCGCAAAATGTAATAAATTATACACGTGTACTAAAATTGTATTAATATAAACCTTTGATAAACATTTTACAAATTAATACTGTCATGTAGTAAATTTTTAATTGTTGTAGGGAGTTTTTGATGATTTATATAACACAAAGTGATGTGATTGCTTATTCCACACTCATTATTGATGAAATTTTAGATATCGAGCATAGTCATAATTATTGGTTTATCTGTTTAGTCAGTTTAGTGTAATAAATAGGATCAAAAAGTTTTTCAAAACAATATCTATTAATGGAAGATATAGTGGAAAATTGTGTGTATGTATAAGGCCATTGTTGAATTACATTAGAAGTTAAAAAAAGTAACCTACACAATCTTTTCTACAAGTCAGGACTACTCGTATAACCTTATGTTTTATTCATTGACAAAAACTGTCAGATTTTTTTTTGCTTTTGTATGATAAAACTTAGTATGTTTTCTTTTTGGATTTCATCTCGTAAAAAATGGCAATGGATAAAAATATTTTTGGTGTATCAGTTTCATATGAGTAGTAAAATGAGATTATATTTTTATTAATCTGAAGTAAAAGAAAATTTTGTTTTTGGAAGAGTGTTGATTTGTTGCATAGATAGACGATTATTTTTGTAGAATGAAGTTGGTTTTACATCATTCATATAAATAAGTATTTTTACATATTACGTATTATATGTAAGGTAAAATTTTTCTTACGTCTTCAAATTCAATGAATTTTACAATTTTCTGTTAAAAACTTAATGCTGGTACTCTAAACTATTTATATCGCTCGTAAATGCAATTTAAAATAAAGAGTTCTACTGTTTTATTACATATGGTCTTAAAACTTTTAGAGTGTGGTTATATGAATAAAGATTACTCAAACGATTTCTTAAGGTAGGGCTTCTTTGAGCAAGTGTAGTCAAAGATTAGCTAAATTCATTTTGTATGAATTATGTTTATGAATTTAAATAGACACGCTGTATTACACGCAGTTACTTTATAACTGATATAATATCGCTATGGTTCATGAATATCAAAAATGAACATTTCTGTAGTTCGAAACTTTTAGGATAAATCTTATTTATGGCTGTACCTATATATATATATATATAAAACAAGTAATAATAGTGCACTAGCAAGATTTATAACATATATTATGACCTGTATTAATTGACGATAATTATGTCAACATAACAAACCGAATTTAATATTTTAATTGTAAACGGACGATTATTTTATCAATTATGATTTGTATAGTCTAACTGTTTAAGAAGAGCGATTTAAAACGAATTATATATTGCATATTACATTTTGAAGATAGATAAAATATGATTTAAATTTTAAAATTCAACATGAATAATTTTGAATTCTTATCCAAAGTGGATATTAACAGTACTTATCGAAATTATAACATTTTTTATTGTTTTGTTTTTTTGATTTACCATTCGCAAATTAATTTCTTCTACTGAACATTTTTTAAATGTTTTATGCTGGTACTAATTAACTAATCTATTACACAACAATAAAGGACAGGTAAAACGGATAATGTTAAGACTTAACGTTCACGTTTCTAAGATTATTTTTTTTTGTAGAATCCAGAAAAAAGGCAACAATAACAGTAAAGATATTAGTAATTATAGTTATAAATTTTCACAAAAATAAGTATAATATGCTTTTCATTGGGAAATCGTTAATTTAAATCTCGATAATATGAACAAATTCAAAGTAATTGTCTACCAATTACATACTACAAACTACAGTTTATTGTGTAGGTAATTATTTTACGACATAGTAAAAATAGTCCATGTTATCACTTAAATTAATGTTTAAAAACTTTAATTATAATTGGTGAAAAGGCATGAGTGGCAGAACTCTCCATGTATTAATTATATGTAACTTTAAAAGACCTTTTATCAAATGATTCCTGAATACGTTTTACCATTTGTTTAAATAGTTGTTACATATTTATTGAAGTTAGGATAATTATTCATAAATTATAATGAGAATAAAAATAAAAATCTGTTGTAGGTACTGTTTTAAATGTCCACCAAAACGGACAAAAGTGTAGTTACAATACTAGTTTGAATGGGGTGTGATGATCGATTACAATTTTATTCAGTTATTTTTTTGATTTTGTGGGATAATTTAAGTGTCTCAAACTCTCAAAGTACGATGTGTTTTCAAAATAGTTTTAATATATTTTAAACATTGTAACACGTGTACCAATATTTTTATCAACTTAGAATTTCAAACAAACTATACTCTATAGTCTATACTATAAACTATATACATATAATATTTACTTAATATGTCTGATTTCTTGATTTATATACATATATTATACTGGTTTATATATTTTCAATTTTACGAACTGTGATTAAATATAATCCCTAGACATTTACCATATTTAGTTTAAGTTGTCTTAGCCGGGTAATATCCCTTGTGGGTAATAGTATAGATACATTCAAGCGCACTGCGAAATATTCTGGATTCGTATTTCGTTAATTACTTTTTTTATCTGTTTACTTTGAAACTTTTTAGCACACGTATTTCGAATTAATAATGCATTGGTTGATTTGTATTTGAAGTGATCAAACTGTCACTATAAAAGTGTTTTGTTGGATTTCTATGAACAATGATTTTATAAAGTTCTCACCTTAGGATAGGTTTTATTTCTTCTTTTAATTTTTGTACCAAATAAATCAGCGGGGGTTTTTTTATTTATAAACCATTAGTTACTTTTTTTATTTTATTTTTATTTCTGTGAAATATCAATCTGTAGATTAAATTGTATTGGTTAAATTCTTTAGGTATTATACCTATAATATTTAAAATACATTTTCAAACACATGTTTATTATTTATGGAGACAATGAAAACTTAACGAATCAGTATAATAATAATCAATACATTTAATTAACAGTGTGTATAGAAAATTATGTTTGATTAATAGATAATAAAAGTTTTAGAACAGATACATACTCGTACATTAGCTTTCGATAAAATATTTATGTAAATAATTTTGATTTTTAGTAAAATCGTAAAATAAACATATTTAGAGGTAAAAGTTAAAATTCATTTGATTTTACAGTGTAGTTGGGCAATAATAAGTTATTATTACCAATATAATGATTGGCATGCAAATTATTATTTTCAATCATCACACGAAATTTCCATTATCGGGTTTCTCGCATCCATTAAATATAATAATATAATAATAATAATGGTTAGATTTTTAATGTGGCTTAATGTTTTGTAAATGCCCTGTTTCAGTAGCGTTTGAATTGTTACATTTTTTTCATTGTAACGGTTTATGAATTAAACATAAAACTTAAAACCCATATAAATGTATAGTCGGTCATATGCTGAAAGTAGGCAATGCTAAAAATTAAAAAAAAAAATTATTCGACGCAATTCTTTGATAAAGATTTTCAAAACGGTTTATTCTTGTTTAAAAAAAATTCTATATTGAATTTAATATGTAATATAAAAACAAAGAGATTTTTGGGTAGGCCAAAAACGAATAGTGTCAGTCAGCACAACCATGCACCATTGTCAATACTATTATTGCGTCCCATTCTCACTTGACTATTCATAAGAATGAGCAGTGACGGCTTCGTTGTATATATATTCACACAATAATCGGCATTTGGACTGGGTGACTTGCTTTAGCCTGTCAAAACGCGTTCGAAGAAAGAACTTCTGACGTTCACTCACGTGTAATGAATAGCAAGAAAAAAAGGGGAAAAAAAGAAAATCGTTGGAAACAACCATTCCGGTTACCAATACAAATCATGGGGTTCTATAAAATTAAAAGGTTCTGATGGAAATCGCTTATAATTTTTTGGGGATTTTTGTTTTGTTTTCGAATGAACACGTCTTAAATCATATTCATCAAAAATTATTCGTTCTCATAACGCAGTTTTGCTCGAGTTTTTGGCGTATTATTAATATAATTTTTTTTTTTAACAAACGATGAGTTGCGAAACTTAGATACTGCGCGAGCTATGGTGTTACCGTTGACGTTTGTATCACGGCGCATTTGTCCGCGTATTATGTTACTACGGTGTATGTTTTATCGGGCATTTCGGTTTGACGGTATTCACAGGTAATTAATAATTAATCCGGTGCCCGGGACAGTTACGTCAATTCCTCCGTCGGCATGACCATCGAATTTAGTATAATATGGTATTATCATGGTTATAACCACCGACAAGTCACTGTGGCGGGCATACAATCATATCGCTGAGTCCTATATATCGTATAATAATAATATTAATAATAATCTACAGGTATGATTAGACTGACACGAAATAATAATAATAATAATAATAATAATATTATAATCGATTAGGTTATTGTGTACAGAACATCAGAATCTGTATGCATGTAGTAGTGGCATGCTTAGGATTTAAAATGGGCAGGGGGGGTATTTATTAATTATTACACCAAATTTATTAAATTTTATGGTGAAAACTAACTAAATAATATCTTCAAAATCACTCGCAATTTTACGATGTTTATGTATTTAAAAATTTTAATTACATTTTTTATAGGAAATACCTAATAAATTAAATAGTTAATTAGTAGTAGGCGTATATGCATACATTGTTGTGGTTGCACATTGGGTGATGTGTATTCAGTATTACTCATATAAACAAAATTTCGAATGAAAAAAATATAGGATAAATTAATAATAATACCTTTTTGTAAATAAGTAAATATATTTTTTCCTAAAATTTAGAAAACTGTTGGGAAATTAAAGATATTATCTTTATGCCCTCTTTAATTCATCAACTAGATAAAATTTACTATCAGGAACCAATCCTTAAGTTAATGATTGGACCAAGTTTTCTGGCGGAATCGTGTCTCTATAGACGGGAAAAATACACACCATGATAAATAAAATCAAAAGCTTCTTCGTTTTACTTAGAACCCAAAATACAATTTCGTTAGCTCTGAAAAGTATAAAAATCGGAAGTGAGAAAAAAATTACTGCGTTTACGACTTACGATAAAAAATCGTTATTTCTGAGAAGACGCTTGGACGTGATTTTTATGGGAATATTATAAAAAGGGAGAAAAATAACTCGAATCAATGGTGATAGGTCGTACGTGATAACGGTCGATTGGTCGTTAAACGGTTTCGCATCTGCCACTATAATTAGACACGTGCGTGTTATAAACATCGACATGACTATTATTAAAAATCCTGCGAAAGAATCAGGTTATTTATACATATCTGACGCCAGTGATCCTTTTACAGAAATTTCGATCAACGGGATCAATAATGAACTTCTCATAAAAATAAGCGAAATGCATAATGATAAATAAATTACAAGTGATATAATCGTATTCATAGTATTTATATTGAAATGATGTTTAAAATAATGAAAATAATAAAGAGCCATAAATGATATTTTATAAATTCGAATACGTTTAAATAATTTGGATAAGATTTTATTTGGTCGCCGTGCTTCATATCAACGTCATGTATTAGACTTTTTCGTCGTCAGTTTGACATCATCGCTGTCACTTCGGTCGATGTCATTTTTGCAGGCTTTTTTTGTCGCTTTTCCTCGTATTCACATGCTTGTTCATAGTTTGGAGTTTCAATCGGTTGATTTCGTTCGTCGTATGTGTGCCCTTCGACGCCGTTGACAAAGAGCTCTTGTTTCGTTTATGTGTACGTCTTGTGAGACTCGTTGTTTCATCGCTAACTTTAAGCTTCTGCGGTTCGGTTGTGCAAACATGACTGAAAATCTTCAGGGTGACTGTCACCGTGTCGTATACCAACTGATCGACCATTAGGGTGGCGTACAATCGTTTGAGACCGTCGTCATCATACCGCGGCGGTTAGTGGTTTGCGGTTATCGAACTTTCGTTCAAATCATCGCGGTAATGGAAATCGGTTACCACACGGCCAAAAGTTGAGTACTATAAAATATTAACTTTCTGATGACGTTTGGTTACCACAGAAGTAACGTGTGAGAAATTATAAAATACTTCGCGGTATACTATTATTATTATTCAAATACTAATAATTCAACTCGTAGTCGGGATTTTTAACGTCATTTCCTCACCTTCCTGACCCATTAGTATGTAAGTTTTGTATTCGTTTATTCGTAGCCGTCGTAGTTTTTTTGTCGATTTTTAAAGCGTCATAAGTAGGGGAAAGATATATTTTAATTTTTCGTTAGCTTTCACACTTTGGGAGTATGTATTTGTTATTTTTACTCGAAATATGCACAAAATAGGTAATAGTCTTAACTATAAAAAAAATAACTCAATGTGAATTTTATAAATATTCCAAAAACAGTCTTTTGTGGTCGTTAAAGAAAAACGCGTATAACGATTTACCGTAAATGTGTTATTGTACGGTGGCTATGCGTCGTGGAAAAGTGTCGGATCGCCGTGGGCCGTTATTGCGACGTGAAATAATAACCAGATGGGCTTTTATGCTCATTGAGTTCTTCCGAGCCCATCGTTTTCGACATAAATTGTGATGAACAATTAATTATACTGTTATATGGCACTTATACATTTATACACGTATTAGTCTGGTATATACATCACGGTGATATTGATAAAGTTTAGTGCATTTTTCTTGCCATCTTCAACAACCGTCTCTCGCAGGGGGAAGAGTAGAGGGTGCAATGAGGATGCAATTTAATGACGTAACTTGTATTCGGATAATTCAAGTGTTCGAAATGTATTATTCGAATAATATTAAAACGTACAACGCGTAACAATAATGCGACTGTTATTACATTTCATTGGTTACTAAACTAAACCTATGTTTGCCAGTAAACATTATGTAACATTAGTTATATCATTCTTTATCGTATAACATGAAAAATACAAAATTATACGTGTTATAATATCTTCAGTATAAAATATAATATTCGTATATGTGATTATACAATTTTGATGGAAAAGAACTTTTTAAATAATATGATATTAAGTAGTTCATAAATTATTAAACTGTACCTATTACAAGTAAATTAAATACCATAAATTACCATGCAATTAAATATCTCATATCTAAAAATAAATACGTCATAATTTATTGACTAAGTCAGTTTAATGTAACTTTGCTAGTAAAAATTGTTTCTTTAATTATGATATGTACAAAAATAACAGACAATAATTTTCTTAGAATAGTAACGTTGCGGTATTTTCTTTGTATGACTAAGATTCCAAAATTGTTTATTCGGAAGAATATGAAAGTGAAAATGTAATTTCGTACAGTATATAATACCTAATTGAGAAGAGCTACTTCAGTGAAATCGATCTTCACTGTATCATTCTTATTTCTTACACAGTGTGTAGTATTCTACGAGAAAAGTTCTCTTCATACTTCTCTCATTGTTTGTAAACATAACGGTATTGTAAAAAACTTAATGATGACAGTTTTATCAATGTTTCGTAAAACTTTTTTAATACTTTGATTTTTTAAGGTATGTACTGTATTTATTGTAATATTTTAATTATGAGATGTTGTCGATTGCTAATAACTATACTTACTTTGAAATGAAAATGAAAAAATAAATAAAAAAAGTATTTGAAAGATTTTTGGACTCAACGTTTATCGCCCCACAAATGGTAAAGGAGAAGGAGTAGGTGTTGGTGTCCGAAGCACTCAAACGACGATAGTTTCCCAACAATAGATTTTTGGCATCCACAATATCGCATGCAGTGCTTTTAACTATTTGTAGTGGAGTTCTATTATCAATATATTTTCATTGGCATCCGCAAAAAGGCTCAAATGTTTGTATTCGTTACGGTATTATGCAGCTAACTCGTCTGAAGTCTGAACGTTTGTGATTTTATCTGGTCGATCTTATAGTGGAATTAAATATATTTAATTTTTAATATCATGGACGTGGGTTTTCGGTCTCTTCGCTCACTTCGCTACGCGAGCTCTCACTGCGGAATTTAAATAATAGAATATACTACGATTTTTTTTTTATAAAAATCACGACGGGTTGGTCTCGAAGAATGAGGAAATACATTTTGAGCAAAAAAAAAAGGGGGGGGGGAAATAACAATGTCGGTTGGAATCTAAGTTTAATATCAAAAAATAAAAAATAAGTAAAAAAATAACAGTCAATATTAAATTGCGATAGAAAATTACGTAAAAATGTGGGGCCCATCTCAATTTCAGGACAGTAGGTCATTAATGTCTCGGTCTGCTCTCGATTTATCGTCTCGCTTTAATAACGTCATCAAGATGAACGTGTGCCACGGTCATTTTTATACGTGAAATCCAGCGGGCACACAATATATATATATATAATATGTAATGTGTATAATACGATGCAACTACTCGTAGTGCGGCGGTAATTTTCGGCCGGACGTTTGGATTACCAACGTCGCCGCGCGGCCTCTCCTCGCGTTCTGTTTTTTTTTTGCTTCTCACAGTCTGTAGTAGTCCGTCCGTTATCACATTATTACGTCGTTATTGTTATTGCCGTAAGGAAGACTATATACGCGTCCCACTCGCCCGCTCGCCAACCTGCCGAACGATCCCCGCGATCTCGCCGTGCCGGCCCTCGTGTCAGTGGTAGGACGGTAGGGAGTACGGCGACACGACAACACGACTACATGTAACGACAGCGGTGGCGGCGGTCGAACAACCGCCGCCGCGGGGGCAGTCTGCCCGCGAAACGATTAATCGTGTGCGGGTGAGCAGATTGTACGCCGCGGCCGTGTTCTGGCGACTCGCCTTCCGGTCCTGGGCTCTGCAAAACCTGGCGTAAGACACAAAACGCTCGCACGCGCATGCTGGCCTAGTTTACGAGGCGCGTTTATAGGATGACGATGGAGCTTTTTTCCTCCCTGTGACGGCGGGTTGACCGGTTCGAGTTTTACCACCCGTTTTTTACCATATTATTGGTTTCCCCGTTGTGCACTTCGTCCGTGAAAAAAATGTACAAAGGATATAGTAAGAAAAGCCTATGATATCAATATATTATTTAATGTGATTAAAAAGATAAAGCTATAATGGGGGTTTTAGTATAGGATAGTATAGATTCTACTATACTCCATACACCACCATCTGTGAGTATGTCCATAGTGTGCGTGCGTGTGCATAAAATACATGGGAAAATAGGATCTGCTGGTGGCTGCCGTGTGTTACATAAAATAATAAATGTCGGTGAATAAACTCGGAGGATAGTCAAGCCAGAGCGGTTTTATGCGCGTTATCTGCGTGGTGAACCGTTTATATACCGATGTGGTTCAGTCAGCGAAAAAACTCTTAACGAGATCCTTGAACAGTGTCCGAATAATAATAATAATAATAATAATAATAATATATATATATAATATGTAATATATCTTTGTACCTACTCACTCCGGGGAAACCAACCTCTTTATTCCTCGTCTTTCACATCTACTGTAGTTGCGGATTGGAAAAGTTCGACTTTTTTTTATAGTTCTTTTAAATTTGCCGTTGGATTGTAAAAGTTCGCGCGGGCTTATCTGCTTCGTAGTATTGTAATAAATCGCGGACAAACAAAGCGTTTTCTGGAAAGTGTATATATTTACTTAGTCGCCAATAAAACTACCAATGGATCTGGACAGTGCACTGTGGTGGCGTTCACTGTTTCGTTGTCATCTCTATTTTTCAACGGTTTTTTTTTCTAGTTTTAATTTCACGAATTTTTACTTGAATTACTTTACATCTCTTTGTGTATATACGAGTGAATTATACATTTTAAAATAAATTAATAAACGGTTCTAATATTTTCAATGGCCTATTTATACGTGACAAAAAATTAAATATCTATTATTATATTGGATTATGAATGTAATTTACATATTTTCAATTTTTTTTAAAGTTATATCATAAAACTCATAAGTTATAAATGAGAAAAACCGATAACTAGTTAATATATTCAGTTTAGGGAATATTTTGGTTAGTTTACCAAGATTCTGATTAAATAGGATTATATTCTACTTATGTATTGTTTGTTATATCAAAACTTTTTCTAATGTTAATTTGCTTAAAAGTTATATTACATTTATCTGTTTTTACTGAACATTGAATAATTGTTACTTTATTTTATTAAAATATTCATGTTAATGTATTAACTCTGCAGAATTTCATACTTAATTGGAGTTCATGAATAGGATTATTATTTTTTATTTTTTTTAACATAGGTCGAATGCGTTATTATTATAGGTATAGTTATATAGATATTGTAAACGAGAACTTATATACGAGGTTATATGCTCAGATGTATACATACTCTAAGGTTTTATAAAACGACCCTTAAAACTAGAAGAAAAAAAGTACTAGAAACGTAAACGTATTAGTACAAATAACATGGAAGATTACGAGATCTCATTAAGCTCTTACAATTTACTCCTTTTACCTAGACAGGTTTAAAGTTAAGAACTTAATTTATTATCGGTTTATATAGTATGAACTTGTTATTTTATAATAAATTAAGTTTTTAAGAAAGCTCAATAATAATCAAAAGATTTAAAAAAAGCGAAAATTCAAAGTGAATTTTTTTATAATATTGAATTGAAATAATTATGGGAAATTAAAGTCAGAATTTAGATCAATTTTAAGTGTTACAAATTAAATATGACTACTTTTATCAATATTTTGAACTCGATTTATTCTTGGAGGAAAATTGTAAAATAGTTTCAATTTACTTTACACATTTATATATTCATTTACATGTGCTAGAAATTAGAATATCATACTTATTCAATTCATTATACTATAGTAAATAAAATGATCTATTTGGTAATATTTATTATTTACCCATCATTAATTAAAATATACTTTTTAAATTGTTTGGATGGAAAAAATGGCGGTAGTATTTCCTTTTCAAAACTTCGAGTATAACAAGTGAAAAATATGCATTTAAATTTATTTTTTATGTATTATTACATTATTAAGTACACTATATTTAATTTATGGGTTTAGATGTTATTAGCTATATAGTTATATAATTAATAA
Organism: Drepanosiphum platanoidis; assembly: GCA_948098885.1. Taxonomy (NCBI): domain Eukaryota; kingdom Metazoa; phylum Arthropoda; class Insecta; order Hemiptera; family Aphididae; genus Drepanosiphum; species Drepanosiphum platanoidis. Next base: position 6,168,300 of record OX402541.1, read on the forward strand.
TTATTATTTAATGCTCATAGCGTGCTATTAAATATCAAATAAGTTTAATAGGATAAAGAAAAGATAAATATCAAAGTTCATAAGTATTTCTGTGTTGAGTTATTTCTTTTCATTCGTAATTTATTAATTCTACATACGTTGAGTATCAAATTTACGTATACAAATAATATTTGCTTCTCATCAAGAATTTGTCAATTACCGCAAACTCATCACATCGGGAACATTAAGTATCATATCCATTTAAAAGTTTCAACGATAATAATTTGCATAGTCGACCTTTAAACGGAATAAAAAGTTTTAATAGTTTCTAGTTTTAAATTGAAATGCCAAAAGAATAAGTTGAATTTTATTTATTTTACAATTTTAAAATCTGTCACTTGACAGTTGAATATCAAACATAGTCGACAATTATGAAATGCACCTAGAGGGTTACGAGTATTGTTTACGAGAATGACTACTTATAAAGTATATAAATAGGTTTATTACAGTATTGCTATTGCATACTGTATTATTGTATTCGTCGATTCTTAATTTTGTTTTGCAAATCTTCTGTAAATATAAGGTCGCTCTGTAACTGAGTCCCAAGGGAGAGTTATCACCATTACCAAGTGAGCAGGGTCGAATAGCAATGAATACAGGTAATATGCAGAAAATGTATAAGCAAATTCCAACACGTTCTTGAACGGACCCAAAAATTAATCATGTGTAAGAATATTATTATACATAGAGTGGGCATAATATTCATTACAGTAACAGCGGCTAGATGACATATCTCTTTGAGCGAATACTATCAAGTTTTCATTACTTTAACTTTTTAAATTAGACATTTTTAATCGTTAAAAACTTTAATGTTTAAACTTTTCGAACAGTCTCTTTGATCCTTGGAGACTCTAAATAATTAAAAATGTAGAACTCCAATTATATTTCACTAATTTTAGTATAAGGGTGTTTTTTTTTTATATAAATAAGTTAATTAAGTGTTACAATGTAACTTTGGATTATTCCAGTTTAGTACATTTTGTGCTAAACAAATTTATTAATACCGTGTTTTCACAAAAAAGTTTTTTCGGTGACACTTTCTAGTTTTTATACTCACTCAGGCTAAAAAAATGTATCTAAAAATGTAAAAATGTAAGTGTTATAAGATAACTGATTCAATTTAATACACAATAAAAATTTACTTACCAATTATTATACAATTAGTAAAATAGTATTTTTTAACGTACTCGTATATATATTTTTTTAGGGAATTTTCAATAAATGTTGTAATATTAAGAACAGTTTCTAAAAACCTTTCAATATATTTTCAAACTCTAAGTATTAAGATACTAGATATTAAAGATACATTACTACATTTTTCAATATTTTTTCAAAATTTAAAATTTAAACGCTTAGAAAGAAACTGTAAAAACAATATATGAGGAACTTGGTATTAAATATTCTAATTATTTCGTTTAAACAAAATTAACTTAATTAATATAATAAAATTAATATGATATAAGTAAAGAATATTTTCTTACATTTTTGATTTAATGATGTAAAACTTCGAGTTTAACAAGACATATATTATTGTTGTGAGGTATCTAACTGGTTTTGTATATCGTTTTTGTTTTATTGGAATTCCTAAAATAACCAAGTTTTGGTTGTTCAACCCGTCTAATAGTTTTGTTTAGTTATGTTATTAGTTTAAGTAAGAATAATACGCATTGCCATGCTATAAAACTTCTGTTATCAATTTAACATAAAAAATACATTTTAATAAATGGCGAGATATCTCATATATAGTTTAGTTAAATTTAAATTTGTTAATAATAATCAATTTATTGTTTGATCTGGTTTCAATTTATTTTATAGTTTTGTATGTTGTTCGTTCGTGTATTTGAAACTGATTAATTTAATGTGTGTGTAAATCGATTATCTTTACTGAGTGAACTAATTTGTTTTTAATTTTACGAAATCAAACATTTCGTGTTTTGGACTTGACTATGATAATTGGAAATAACAAAGATTGATCCCTGATGATATACCGTTAATATATAGATGACATTATACTCAAAACCATGTATGTGCATTTGTTCATATAAATATAGATCAAAGGTTTAGTCAAGTCTCATATATGTGTATATATATTTAATATAGGTATATACTGCTGATACTAGTAGATAACTTATAACTGAAGCTCACAGTAAGCCACACATAGAGAGCGTTGCAATTAAATTGTTACAAACTTTAATTACTCATAAGAGTTTCGTCGAATGGCTCGCTGCAGCGTTCCAATTTATTTATAGAAATATACTACTGTGGTAACAAAAAAAAAAAAATTGAGTGCAATAAAAAAAACTAAATCGTTATATAATTAACGTTTTTTCAATTTTTGTGGAACAATGCTAGTTTAATTAATTAAATTAATCGGTTAAATTATTTTAAATAATTACCTTATCGCTATAGTAGGTATTTATTGAAATTAACAGCGAGTAATTCATAGTTAGTTTTTTAACTTATAGCCGATAATAGACGTATAATGATAGCGTTTATTAATTTTTTTTAGTCTGGAAGTATTATGTTATGAATACGGGGTATTTTTTCTTTATCTTATGGAAAACGATGAGTCTAATAATTATATTTATAAAGTTTTTCTATGTTCATCTTAAATTTCGTTTTCAATCAACTCTCGTGTATGTAATTGAATCATTTTATATCTTGCGAAATTATGAAAAGGTTCATTTTAAATTTGTCACACGTATATGCTAAGTTGTTGTCATATAGGTGGTAATCTGACCTACATTATGCTATAATAGGCATTTCGAAAATATTTAATATTGAAATATTAATTCCTTGGTTTTGTAAACAGACACGTTAAAAATGAGCATCACGCCGTTGTCGCTGGGGAATCCACTGTTTTAATAAATAACGTGGCAATTTGTGTAATTTTATTTCGTAATTGGATATCATTTTTATTATTTAACCTGCCGGTATGGTTTCCCTTTTGGTACCAATTTCTCACGCAATTTATTCGTTCAGTTTTGTTGATGTTCTCGTTTTTATTTACTTATATAATGTTTATTAGATTTTTATCCTCCCTAGTTAGTAGGTCGACTATACTTTACAATTAGGTTTTTATTGTGTTTTTTTTAATGAAATATGAAAGTAGATATTTTAGATTCAAGTCTGTATTTATATCTTTTAACATGTCTAAATTTAATAAAATATGAGGTATATTCTATGTAAAATCAGTTGTTATTAAACTAATTTGTAATTTTGCTACGTTATATGTTAAAACAAATTTCTAACTTAGGCTTTTACTTACTTCAAGGCACTATAAAAGTTTTTGAAATTTATATTTTATAATTTATAATAAAGTTCTAAGAACATTTTGTTTAAATGGGTTAGCCAAAGTTACACTAAACACACTCTAATATTTTATGAATAATCGCTGTGAAGTCTTGAATTTCCTTGCTCTACTCGAATTCTAATAAATATAGCATAATGTATTCTTTATTCTTTGTGAGAAGTATAACATAATATTATTATTTTGCATTTATAATTTTTGTCGAAATACTGGGTTTTAAATATAATTTTTTTTTTATACATAAATATATTATAATTATAAAATTATTATAATTTATAAAAATAATTAAGAGGTACCTATCGAATTATTATTGATGGGTAGAATTTAGCAATATACTCCCACTAATTTACACATTAAAATGTGAATGCTAAAAATAAATAAAATTAAGTTTGATATTTAATATTATCATAAATAATATTCATTAAGATTTAATAACATTTTTAATTATTTTTAATCAAAAAATAGGATTCGAAAGTTATTTGATAAAAATGATACTTTTATTTTCAATATTAGTGATTTTTAGAGAAATATTTTTTACGTCTCAATAAAGGAAAGAATAAAAAAATTAATTAATTAACTAAATTTTAATTTATGATACAAATAGATCAAACTTTATTATTATTTTATATATGAAATTTAATTTATCTTCTTATTCCGTGACTTATGCCCTTTGTCGTAAATGATACGTAATGATATTCATTTGTATTTAAATTTGTTCATAAGTGTTATGATAAAATTCAGCAAACAAAACAGTATCTACTAACCTGTTTTAAACATAGTATATGTAACTAAAAATGATGTGTTTTCTTAAATTGATTGAAATAATATACTATGTGAGTGGTTAGAGAAATTTGAAGATAATTTTATTTATTTTAGGTGTATTTCTTTACCACGCTAAAACAAATATTTATAAAAATGTATTTTGATGATGCAAACAATATGATAATAATAATGTGCTATAGAATATAGAATTTTATTTTTCGTATAACACATAAATTGTATTTTGAATTGCATATCATATAATTTTGGTTGAAGTGAGAAATTTATTAGTTTTACCGTGATCTATTCCTTTGTTTGTTTTTTCCAACTTAAATATTTTGACTCTTGGAGTGCTCTAAAACTGATAGGTATCTTTATCTGTTTTCGAAATAAACAATTACCTATAGTATTTTATACCATTATTTTTAAATTGTTGGCAATTTTCTTCTTCATTTAAAAACTTTCCAGAAAAAACTTCGAAAATTTATACTTTTCACTGGGAATTGGTACATTTTTAATAATAATCATCATAGTTCTTTGCTGAATAATATAAACATTATACATTAGCCGAAAAACATTTAAAATAAAATTATAAGTTTGAACTGGAGACTTGAGAAAAATGTTTTAAAATAATATCTAACGTCAAATTAAATGGAAACGTGGTAATGGTAAGAGAGATGTCTTTATCATTGGAATATTAGTCGTTTTGAATCTATCATCATTAAAATTGTCAAAATATTATTGTATTACATTTTTTTAATATATGGATTACATTAAAAATAAAAAATAAACCGTATCTTGGAGCAATGTTAAGATGCGAGGGATTCCTAGAATTCCATATATCGAGCATGAAAGATCATTATGTATTTTCATACAGAACGAGTTTTTCATACTTACTATGATGCATAATTCTATGGGCTTCTCTCATGTATATGTGTATATAGTTAGTAAGAGTTCAATTTCTTTTAAGCTTATAATCATGCAGTTTTTACTTGTTATATCTCGGTTGTGCTTATTATTATTTTGCATCATATAAATTATGTATTAAATATTTATAGGTTTTGTTGATTTTCTATACTTGCTTTGTAATTATAGTTTTTAAAATGCAAAATATTACAATTTTATAATCCAACAGAGATATTTTTACAATTATAAGTAAATGTGTTGTTTATTTAAAAAATTAGATGAATTAAAATATTACTTGGCTATAATTCTTTCAAAATTAAATGTATAATAATAATAACTGACATACTAATAATAATATAATACAATATACATACAATACAATTTATACTATGATATACTAATAAAAGAAAAAAAGTTAGGGTAAAAAAAATATTTATTTTCTTTTGAGTTGCATAAGTCTAAAATGTAATATTAAATTAAAAATAGCTTGTTTTAATATTAGTTTTTAATAAAAGTTCTGAAACATAAAATACATAATTGATAAACTTAAAAATACAAATTAAATAATGAAACATTATTTTATAAACCATGGCTTTCAACAATAGCTTATAAAAATTTTCACCATTATCAAACTACCTGTATAATAAATTCAGTTTTATTCATTAGTTTTCAGTTTTTTTAGTTGTAGAATTCAGTGACTTTTTTGATTTAATTCATTACTATTTGAAGCGATTTTCTGAGTTATTTTTGAAACTAGATTATACGAGTATATTTGAGAAGAATGTTTATGGCCGAATAGTGTTACAAACCCATAGTGATATCCCGCTGTTGGATTATTCGTTGTAACGGAATTTTCTATAATAATTGAATCGTAAACATATAATATCAATGGGATATTCAGGTCAAATATTTTTTTTATTGTAAAAATTGTATCACCACTAACTCTATAGGTCTCATTTACATAAGTTTAATTGTAGATATTTACATGCTTTTCAGTTGTCTTTGGTACAAAAACGTAATGTTTATACATTTTATATTTATATTTCACTTTTTATTTTTTATTTAATTAAATCACCAAGTTTTACAAAAATGTTTAAAACTCCTTCAATTAAATACTCTGTCATTATGATTTTTAATCTAAAATATTGTATATTTATTTACAAAATTGAATGAGGTGAAATCGAGGTAATCATATTTACATAATAATGAGAATATTATCAATTAAAGCTTTAGTTGTTTCAAATTTCAATTGTACCTTTGCAAAATCTTAATGAATTTTTGTAAGTTCAGGGAGCAAGAAACTTTTTTAATAATTTGTTATTATTATTTTGTTGATTTTGTATGTTTAACAAATTGTTGACAGCCGTATAATTATCATTTGTTTTTACTCTTATCACACAATATTGTAATTTGAGTTTTTGACCAAAGAAAAGTTTCTGTCCTTAAATAATTACTTAGAATTAGTACAAATTTATTGTATTCTATTTGAAATATTATAATTTTTTCTACAGATTTGACGTCATTGACCATTATTAACCTTTTAAGATCAAATTTATTATTAGTTAACCGTCTTAAAAAGGAATACTATGTTTAATTTGAACAACGTATCAGATAGTATAAGATTATACTAATAGAAAGTCAGTTTGTATAATTTACAAAGTTTTGAGGTTTTTTTTCTAAACACTTCATGGATATATGTATAATGTATAACAATATATGGGTTTACAGATAATATGGTTTATTATGTTGATATCAATCATTATTTTTTTGTAAAATTTATTTATTATATTTCTTTTTTTGGCAGACATATACGCAAAATTAATATTTGAATTCAATATGAACATTATATTTGTAAATAATTATTTTGAATTTAGGTTACTGATACTAATTTTTACTCGGGTTTTAAGATTTATAAAGCGTATAAAACTACAGTACTCTTACTACCATTAGATTTATGGTTCATACGATTTTATTTTATTTCAGAAGAGATATTTTTATACGAAGTGTGTACATTCTATATATTTAACTTGGACATGGTAAGCTAGGTAATCGTCTTTACACCTCATCGATTTAAAGAATTTTCTCTCTATACTATAAAATACGCATGTACTCCAACTAATGTAGGTAGACGGTATTTTTTTATCTTTGCATTACTATACGTTCTATATAAATCCAATAAGTTGACAGATAAAAGCACAATTAGCACATTAATTATAGTACATACTCGTAATGAAAAATAAATCAAAACATCTGAGTGCGGAAAATAAAGACAATTGTAAATGCATAAAAAACTTGAGTTAAAAGTATACTAAAAATGTTCGTGTCAGAATATCTAATAGTTTATAAATTTATAATATATAGTATTTAATAGAGTTATTTAAAGAATAAATTACATTCGTTTATATGAGTATATTGTACAAACTAAGTTATTGATATGGAAGTAATTAAAACTGATAAAATTGTATTAAAGCTGATTGGACGACGAATAGCATAACGCCTGAGTAAAATAATATGTTAAGATAGCTTCTGACATAATGTTGATTATTTGAGAATTTAGTAGGTATACGGATACTCAGAACTTTCTTATTGATTTTTATAATAACAATTTTTTTTTTATAATTTATCGATGGTAGAATAAATACGAACTGATTCCGATTCAATATAATTTTAATTTAATTTCGATCAATGAGTAGAATTTATTAAGTAAGCTTTTTTAAAGAGTGAAATCAATTTTACTTGAGATTTTTACTGAAAGTAAATGAATTGTATTACAAAATAAAAATCAAGACGAATGTTTTAAGTTCAATGATTGATTTTTTCTTCGCATTATAAGTTCAATATCATAGTCTGAACGATGCGTAAGATGTGGCAGCCACATTGTGGCCTATAGGAAATTATGATGAGTATTACATAATTGTTCATGTTAATATTTTTCTTCCTTAAAATAAAACAAATATTACCACAGTCGTATAATATTACCCTTGGATTGAATGATACATAAAACATATACATATTTTATTTTTTTATGAAGTAACTCAATTTGTTTATTTTTTTTAACGTACCTATTAATATGCATTTATACTTCAATAGAAAATATATATTTAGAGTAAGCAATTTTAAATTTATTCACATAATATGATGAAATAGGTTGTTAGTTTGTTTAAATTGGTGTATTCAGTTTTCATGAATAGTTTATGTCTTTCATTGACTAACTATTATCAGGCACGTAAATACCATTAGGTTCATGATATATATCATACGTATAAAAAGAATTTGCTCACACAATTCAAATACGAATTGTAAAACAAATTATAGTATAATAAAATGTCATTACTAGATTAAATTTTCTAATTTACGTTTCATATTACATTAAATCATTTACTGTTTTACATAATATATAAAACAAGAATCATTGCAATGCATTTTTTAAATACAATTATTAATACTCAGCAGCGGCTTTGGAAACGAGGTTATAGTGGTGCGTCAATTAAATTTTTGAAATAAATAACTATCATTTAGTATGGGTATTTAGCTCATCGTCGATTTTGATTCAAATTTGATACTAAAAATAATGGTGTGGAGAAATCGTCGAGCTATTCGTTATCAATTATAAAAACTCAATAATATATTGACAAATTAGGGGCTACGCTACTGAGTTTCATGGATCACTATCGTGGCTTCTCCTTCTTATGACGACACTAGGCGATGCGATTAGTTACATTTTGTTCTTAGTAGTTACTCGAACACGATGGCTTACCAACTATAACGATGGTGAATAGATCTCCAGAATTTTGATAGTACTTGAAAACTGTGAAAAGTAAATACATCACAGAATCATAATGCCCTAAAACTTTCTGTTTCATCTTTCTTAAATAATAACTAAAATAATTAAAAATGCATAAATTGAAGTATATTTTTATATAAACTCTTAAAATTATTTATTTTAATTTTCTTTATGTATCATGCCTAAATTTGCAAGTCAAGATTGACTGTCAATTCCATTGTCAAGTGTTGTCTCTGCACATAGCTAAAAAGCTATGTAGCATTGTGAAAAATTACAAAACTAAAGAAACATCTTTGGTTTTTCCAGTACTAAAATTATTAGATGAACAAATAAGGATTAAACCTTTTTCTTTAGATGTCGGTTTTAGATCTAGAGTAAGGATAATATAAAAGAAGATATTTAGAGATTCATATTTGCTAATAAAACGGAAAATTGTATAAATATACGTAAAAAATAAATTGTCGGCATTGCTAATTTGCGCCTGTTAGTGCTAAACACCTTTATTACCCTTGGGATTTGTACCTGTGATTGCGTGTACATGCGACTCTTTCATTTTACACTTTGCCATGCACCGAACGCCTAATATAACCTTATTTTTAATTTAACTTAACCACATATTATCTAGTCTAGAATCGCGTATTCCCAAGTGTGATGTTATGATAATTGGTTTTTGAATCTCTGGATTATTATCATTATTACTTTTTTTATATATTCCGAGCCAGGTGATGAATAAATTAGAATTTTAATGATGTTTTTTTATTCTTAACACTTTCCGGGTAATAAAACTGTATCAAAAGTATCATAATACTTCATCAGACCGGTATTTTCACTTTGAAAGTGCTCTAAAGGAAGTTTAAACAGTTCTTATTTCGATTTTCTTCAAATTTCTTAGTTACTTATAACAGTTATAATAAAAATGAATTTTTCGGGTTTGCTACGGTATAATTTGCAAAATGATATTAAAAGAATAGTTTTATTTTGTAAAAGGTTGGTCAATATCGTAAAATATACTTTGTAAAAGTATTTTTATAATTATTGTTACAATTATCAGATATTCAATAGAAATACAAAATGTCAAGAAGTCAAAAAATGAAGTAGGTAGTTATTGACAAAATAAGAAAGTATGTTTGTAGTTACTTACAGTTATTACCAACTAACAAAAAATAATCTTTAATTTATAATCAATACTTCGGTTGCTTACAATTTATTAATCTATAGATCAAATAACCAGCAGCTACTCGTATTTCAGTGAATTGTTTAATTGGCATTCGGTGTTTTGGTTATTTTAAAACAATTAATTGTATAATCACCTAGCTCTAGTAATCCAGATTTCGATATAGCGAATACATGTTCAGGGGCTTTGATAACTAGTGATTGGAATTACTGACCTTTGTTCGCTCGAAAATACGCCGCAAGGAGATTACAGTGTACTCGTACGTGCGTGTTTAATCAACTGAAAAACTGATAACGAAAAAAAAAAAAAAAATTGATATTATTTATCTTGTAAATATACCATTGATAATAATGAAACGGATAGGCCAATCCTATATTAACGCTACATTGGTTATTTTGAAGAAGAGAGATCCACCAAAAGTCATTAAATTAGATTATATTCTGAAACATTTCACCCGTTTAATTTTCTTATCCAATTTAGAATACAATTATTCGATGTAATTTTTAGTTTAGTCATATGTCGTTTATAATTTTCATAAAGTTTCGTACAAAATGAAAAACGAAACATCAAATTAACCATAAAAATGTATAGGATATCCAATAACACATACTTTGGGTACTTTCAAGTAGTAGTTTGAGCAACCGATTTATTGGTGATTTAATTTTTTTGTTCTCTTTTTTCGAATATATAAAACCTGTAAAGTATATGAGAACAAATACCTTGACAATTTATCAGAAACAACAATAACAAAATCTTTCAAAACTTGGCACGGTGTTTTTGAGTAAAAAAAAACTAAGAAAATGCGTATTACCAATTTGACCGTAAACTATTTTAAAGGGAATATAAAAAAAAAATGAAATATTTGAATGGCTGCACATGACTCGTGTGACAAATGTCTTTTGGTTATTGGTAATAATCCGATTTAATGTTATTTCTAAAGTGAGTTAGTTGATATTACCGTAGATCTACCCATAAACTCAAGTAATACAACCCATTTTTATTCTATATTTACTTGTTAACCATTTCGATATTAGTTGTAGGCATTTTAATGTTAGGGGATAAAGTCTTCCGATTTGCAACTATCCGAGATTGTAATAATATATTTGATTATATTTCGAAAATAAGTGGCAATACTAAATTGAGTTGGTATATTGAATTTACAAGTGGAAAAAATTATCACACTTAATCTAAACAATGAAAGTATTATTAAAATAGGTATTATATATCTAAAAACATGTATTTCAGGAACATGATGACAATTATAAATTTTAAACCTGGTATTAATAGTATTATTAATGCAATAGTTTTTTTTATGATAATTCTGTGAAAATTAAATAAATATTATAAAAATGCAATTTTTTGTATTACACATGATTTAAAATTACGACTCAATGTGAGTTTCAATATGAATTGAAAATTTTGGAAGCATCGCTTTGGGTTGCATTCTGAGAAAGTGTTTTTAAAGTTTAATACATATTTTTGTCTTTTCATACAATTTCATTTAGGTTTACAACCAATTAATTAAATATCGTGTTGGAATAGCATTATGAATTGTATTGTATTGAATAAGTTTTGGAGATATTAGGAATAAGAATATCAAAATTGTTCGACTGAAATCGAAACGTAGTATTCATATTATAAACTCGATGCCTTTTTAAATCGAGTTTAAACTTGAAACAGTATGCACAGTAGTGTGTTACAGTAGTATGTGCGAGTAAAATGGTATCACCATAGACATTAATTGGCATTAATGTCAATCCTTAGTGAATATAATTTCCGTATAATTCAGTTCAATACGATATTAGTAAAGTTAGGGAATAGTATTTATATAAATGAACTTAACTCACAGCCAGTACAGTGTTTATCAACATTTTATAGATAGTTACATTGTTTCTTAGTATTTTTGATCATTATTTATGTACATGATTTCTATATAATGTTGCATAAAAGCCTCTTTGTTGCTGTATGCGTATTGTGTGTAGGCCATATTTTTTAATTTCAAAGATAATTAGAATAATATAATATTATGTTCAAATTAAAATGGGTGTCTTTGATGTAAAATACAGTATTTTGGTACAATTAGTTAACAAAGCTGTTATATATGTGATTAGGTATATTAAATAGTCGATTGATTGATTTATTTGGTTATTTAAAATATTAATTACAATCAATTATTTATTCATAGTGAAATAAGTAATAATCGATTATGATTATTATGATTATATTATTAATGGTTATCTTTTAAAAGTTTTACTTAAACCTGATTGTCTTTTATAATGTTATTGGTGTTATCTAATAATAAATTTAGTGAAACTTTTCCTTAATCTTTATATTATAATCAGATGGTAGTACAATGCATATTACGAACTCGGTGTTTGGTAAAACTCGTTAAATTTTCTTAGGTATCTCAAGTTTATTATGTTTTACATATAAATTAACATACCAAAACAACAATAATTTTAAATTTTATAAGACTCCATAAATATGTTTATATGAACTAAATATTATAATATTAAATTAACATTTACTTACAAAACTGCTAGGGTTAAATATATTTTTATCTTATTTTAAATCTAACAAGTATGTTTTTACTACCTTATTTGAACCGATATAAAATAAAAACAAAATAATCGTCTTTATATTATATTTTTCGTCTTATACTTACAGTTTTGGGTGTAAATTATTATTTATTAGTTGTATACTAACATGTATATATGATACAATTAAATCGTCCTTGATACATTTCTCCCTCTCAATAATTGTTTAACACTTAAAAGTTATGAAGGTTTAAAATTGTTTTAGCCTTTTTTATACCAAAATAATCATTTAAGTTGTTAAAAATGTTCTTAGTTGGCCACATCAAGGTTTACTTATTTTACAATAGTATTTTGACAAGAGTATTTAAATGTCCTAAATACTTACTGATTTGGAAATCTGTAAGATAAATTAAAAACGTATTAATTTAAATAAATATTTTATCATTGATCATGACATAAAAATTAATATTGAATATAAATTAAATTATTTCTTAGAATCAACCAGGCGAAGTAAATCAATTACATATTATAAATAACCGAAATACTGTCATAAATGCTCGATAAATATAAAAAAGACACAAAAACGTGTATTGGTTGTTTGAAAGATAAACATATATAGAGAAGTTCAAACGATGACTTTATTAATTTATTTGAAAGTGATATAACTGAACTATAAATTAAAAGCGTATACAATTAAAAGTACGTCGTACCAACGGAATTCTAACGAAAAACATGTTCTTGTATTTCTGATAGTATATGGGCATCAATGGTCATCGAAGCGTAATTTGTTACGCTTTTACGACCATTGAGACCAGTACACCTACTATCAGAAGCATTGAAATATGTTTTGAACTAATAGAAGTACTGGCACGGGATCACTTATAAATTTATTACTTTGATAATGTGTTTAAACATTTTGAAATTGTTAACGTTAAATGTATTTTTTAAATTTGTAATTCGACGAAATTAAAATCCTCCTAAGATGGAGCTAACGAGTTATCTATGTTGTCTCAATTTACTTTTGTCAAACAAAGTAATGTTTTCATAATATTTTTACTAATAGCAATATTTATTTTTAAAAAAGATCTTCACTTATTTCATATTTACTTAACAGAGTTAATAGTAATTTTATACTTAATTGTTTTTCGCAATTCTAATTTTTAATCATAAAATTATTGATTTCAAAGTATTTTTGAATCATTACACTATTTGATATACGAATTACAATATTAGTTTTTTCCCTCTGAATCGTTGATAAAATTCATTCAGTTTAGTAATCAAAAATGGAAGCCAAATTCGTTATTTGTAAAAATAAAAGAAAAAAAAAGTGAACGGGCCATAATCCAGTCCCGAACCACATAAAATACTCCTAACCCATGCAAATAGGTATATAAATATATATGTGTGCAAGCCTTAAACAATGCTTACAGTAGTATTATTATTTTGTTTAGTTAATACGACGGTGAAATATTTTTAAAATAATGTGATTAATATTTATAAGATTAAACATTTATTTAATATAAATCACTTAACATTCTGAATTGCCTTCTTTTGAGATCAATAAAAGTTTTTAATGTTTAATCAAATAGAATACTTTGAAAACAAAATTACTGCGTCACATTACTGATGGATCTTTTATTTTTATACTTTTATGTTTCAATACTTATAAATAAAAAAAAATATGGACAAACATAAAAAAATTACTAAAAAAACATATCATAATGTAATATATTTGGAAAAATATACACAATTATAATCAAAGACATAAATATCAGAAATAGAATTATATTCAAAATAATTTTAGTAAATATAACAACATATTATTGATTTACAAAACTACCAATAATTAGGTATACAAAACAGTTAAAGTTATGACGAAAAAAACTAATTTAACGTAGAAAATAGAATTATATTAAATCGACCAGTGTAATTGAGAATAGTTAAAATAAACGACAATTTCAAAAATAAATTCATAATACCTATAGTTAACCTAACAGTAAAAAAAAGTTAGTAGTCTAATGTTAGAATACTGTAATTATTAATGGACTGTAACAAATTTTAGTTCTTATGTAAATCAACTTTGCTTAACTTAGTTGAATGTAATAAGATGCTTAAACAAGTAAAATATACACTTCTCGTGTGTCTTGTAATGTCATGAGGTATGAAATATAACTTTGATCTCTCTTAAATAGTTAGATCTAAGTTTGTCCGTAATATGCTTTACTCTGAGCTATAGACCTTGTACGGATAGAATACGAGTGAGTTCTACAAACGCGAACTAAAATTAATAAAATAAGTATTTGCGTTCGGAAATTTAACTCGAAAAACGTCTTAGGTATTATAATATATATAAGGTATTATTATAATTCACATCAGGAAAACTGTTGAATTCAAATAAATTAAATCAAGCATTCGAATATTGTATAGATTTTTTGGTATTAGTATAATAAGTATTGATCTCACTGGAGTTTTTACTTGAATGTAAAATGTACTAATTATTCGCTTTGAAATTATAGACTAGGAGTGAAACAAAAAACGTGATTGTTTTGATATGAGCTTTTTTTCTTTCTATAAATTGGTGGTATTACAGTACCGTGTGAATCTGTAGACGGAGAGCAATAAGTAAATTTTGTACTTAATATTAGTGTTGCTTTTAATAAAATAAAAAGCTGGGGGAGTCCTACGCAACTCATAAATACATTTTTTATTTCCTAAATTTGTATCGTATGCCCTCCAAAAAAAAAAATATATATAAATAAAGTAGTAGTATAATTTAGTTATATAATTTTTTAAGGCGTTTTGGAGTCTAAGGTCTATAATATTGCCGGTTTTTTTTTGGAATTAAAATCCTAACCTCTTATGATAAATCATAGTTTTATGGTTTTAAGTCTGTCGATTACAAATTATTTTAAAATTATTTGATTTTGAAGTATAAAGATGGGGGTCATTAATTTTTAAATAAAAGTTGTTTATGCCATAATAGTGTAATCGAGTTCCACTTTTCAGTGGTAATTAATAACATAAATCAATACATACTCTGAAACATTGTACTGCGAATTGCACAATGTTATAAAAATATTTATAATTGCGTTTATATATAAAAAAACAATGCTTTTAAAAACATTTAATGGCTCTAATAATTGTAATTTTTTTCCAACTCGAGGGTTTAATGGAAAAGGAATACGTTACAAAAATGAATTATAACTGACCCAAAATCATTTAAAAACTAACCCTTGTTACTTTTCGTCGTGAGGTCGTAAAGAGTGGATGATTTACTTGTTTCAATGTATTTAGATAACGAGTACGCTAATTATCTTAATTAATTGCTAATTTATAAAGTAATTATATTTCTCCACTAGCTTAGAACAGGGGCACCATTTCAACTTTTCAATAGGGGTGACAATATTTAAACAGGACAATTTATTTTTGTTAGGCAATTTTTTATTCTTCATTATTAAATATTTAATTAATTCAAGTTAAAATAATGTTTAATAATTCTAATAGTACTTATATTTTTTATTAATTAAGTCAGAAATCAATTTCAGTAATAAATCACATTGCAAGCTATTGTGTTAATACTAATATTTCAATTCAGTCTGATTAATTTACTTTCATAATTATTATTTGGAGCACTAGAAAGTTGAGTTGAAATTAATCGTTTTTATTTCGAATTATATAATTTGACAAGAATGGAATAGGCTATTACAACATAATTGGTATATTTATACCATCATTCATAAGCTATTGAACTAATATTATAATACACGTGGATAATAATCCACTGTAATAATGTAATACAGTATGTTTTCAGACTATAAACAATAATTGATTAATCCTTTTTGTGCCGAGTAAATAATTAATTACGTCCAACGGCACTAATTGTTTATATACGAGTATATATAAAAAAAAGTAGTTTTAATATAGCAATTATCTGTTTTATTTATTTATAGAACTACTTGTATCTAGATTTATTTTATTGCCATGGTGGTGCTGCATATATTTGCAAATATATTACAACAATACAAGTATAATATTATATATTGTCTTTTATCTGTTTAAATATCAATTTATGAAATAATAGTGACTCAAAATTATTCAATTTTAAAGTGTTATTATATTTATGAATTTAAACGAGTACAAAGTATTCTAACGTTATATTATAGTATAATGTTTTAGGTTAAGTGGATTATTGAGCAATATAAACTTGGCTCAGAAAGGTACACTTTGTTTGGGACAAGTGGATGAATTTGAATATTTTGATTTAACATAAAATATTTTATATTTTAGAAAAATATTATAAATGTTTGATATTTATTATCATTATGTAGTAAAAAACTACCATTACGAGTATAATATAATAAAAGAACTATTCGTTAATTAAAAATATTCGAATTAAAAATACGATCTGTTTTGAAACACTGAGATAGTTTATAATTTATTGCACATTTTTATTGATAAAGCAAAGATTATAATATAAAATCAGCATTTTTTAGTACGTAAAAATAAATTGAATATGCGTACATTAATTTTTTTATTAGCTTAAGAATTTTTTTTTGCTTCGAGTCTAGATTAAGAGCTTAAATAATTCTAAAAAGAGATGACATAACACTAAAAACATGATTATAATATTATAATATTACAGTATTTTGTAATATCCTACAACAATAGTTTCTTTTTTCTTTTTTGTTGGTTTCGACCTTTTTTTAATTTATTTTTATTAGTATGAGCTATCTACGAAAATCGCACTGTATCATTCCCATAGGTATAATCTGGAGACGTCATCTCCAGAAATGCTTTATATTAAAAGTTAAGAACGGTAAAACAAAGAAAAACAGAATTAGATGTAACGAAAACAAAAAATAACAATTCGAGAATTTCAATTTAGTTTAGGATCATTGATAAAAAAAAGACCAACTGTTGTTAGTTCGCGAGACGTGTTCACAATAAATTCAACGTAAGTTAAAAAGCGCATCGTTTCAGTCGAATAGGAAATGTCCGCAATTTTTGACGAATGCAACATGAGATTATTTTTTTCCAAAGTTTCGGACCGAATAATTATCTCGGGCCCGTGAGCAATATTGCTCGTTTTGTACGCGTCCCCGTTGAAAGTACCTTCCACCGAAATTATATTCACATTTATGCGACGACACTTGTACGCTAACGAATTTGTAGTATATTTCCAACGAGCCGGGCAAGTGAATTTTTAGCGGCGTTCGTGCGAATTCGCGAGTCGGTCAGATAATATTATTATAATCGCATGTGTACAACGCGCGAGTTGTCGTAGTTATCGAGAGAACCGGCCGGCCCGCAGCGCGTCGTCGTCTCGTTTGGTTACCGAGGTGGAAAGAGGGAAAAATTACGTTTTTGGCGGAAAGTTTTGCTCTCGGTGGAAACGTGTTACGTCGGTCCGGCTCCGGGTACGACAGTATACGGACAGCATCTGGCCCGGCCGCTTTTTTGCCGGGCGGCGGCGGCGGCGGCGGCGGCGAACGAGCGCCAGCAGCGGTTCGCGCGCGCGTGTTCCGCGGCCGAGAGAGGGTACCTCCGCCGTCGAGATGGCTGCTGCGGCGGGGCCAGAAGGGGCTGGCGGCGACGCGTAAGCACGCGTGGCATTTTTGGCAGGTCAGGCGTTACGTTTTTCCTCGTCCCGAACCGCGCGGTGCGATGCCGACAAGCGGCGGCTGCGGCGGCGGGTGAAAACTACCTCGCGCGCCACCGCCGCCGTCGCGCCTTCCTCGTCCTGTCGGAGAGCCGTCGGGCTAACAAACGGAACATCGCCGCCGCCGTGCAACTCGCTCAGCACCCCCCGAGTTTCGAGTTAGCACCCCTTTCGGAAAAACAAAAAAAAAAATCCACCCGTCGTTGATGTTTTGTATCGTCGAGGTTTTTCGTTTATTCATTTTCGTTGTACTCGTATTATTGCGTTGTATGCGTTATATTTGTACGTTTATTTCAATTAACATTTTTCGTTTTATCAATTATATATTGTGTAAAGTATGCATTAAAATATTATGTCATTCAATATAGGAATTCGTTTTATGAATCAATATTAGAGCGAAAGTTGTCTTGGACCGTGATCTCCAAGAGTCCGTATCACTTTGATGATTGTTGCACTTAACATTAATATTTGATCTCTAAGACTTAGACTCTAAGTGTCCCTAAGATTTTCTTATTTACCCATTCATTGTATAATTGTGTAATATAATGTGAGATAACGCGCATATAATATAATAATATTATAGTTGCCGTCGAGTTATATATAGTTATTGGTGAGTGTAATGTAGCCCGGGGAATCGTACACTTCTAGAACCGTTCACGGGGCGCACATAGGAGTATTTGTATGAAAAAACCGCTTAAAATTATTTAATGCATTTTTTCGCAACAAAATCAAATAAAATATAACATTTGATCATAATTTATTATTTTTAACAGCAAAAATTAAAGGTAAAGATTTTTTTTGCAAAAAAAAAAACAAATTTTTTTTAAAAAACTACTTTTCTTCATTTTTTTCACTATTTTTGTTTTATACTCCTTCACTATTTTCATTTTCATCTTCTTCATCGTCATCATTATTTTCTTCGTCATCTTCGTCGTCCTCATCATCGACTTCATCGTTACTGTTCTCAGGTTGAAGTAAAGTCTGTTCACTTGCGACCATTAAACTGACTGCTTCTTGCGAAAAAGGCATAGTTTTTTTGTGCTGCCTTGGTCTACAGCTGCTTAAATACGGGTCTGAACTTAGTAATAGTCTCTGTAATATGTCTCTGTTACAGTCCACTCGTGAAAATTTTCGAGCAAAATTTAAACGGTATTGTCGATAGCATTTGTTGCGTGCCTCAGCTGCCTCCTCGGATAATTGACCAATTGGTAGTATGGCACGAGTTATCACTTCTGCGCCATGTATCAAAACTTTGTGTAAAGTTGGTGACATGGGATGCCAACCATACAAATCGACATACATTTTTGCTGTTTCGTGGGAAAATATGTCAAATTTAACAGCATCTATGCTGTGGCCACTCGAAATCACTTCAAGAATAACTTTTAATCGTTTTATTAAAACCAGATTGATACCAGTGATTCGAGAAGAACATTCTGGGTTGGCAAAAAATCTTCTTGACGTATTGCCATCATTTGTATTCCCAAATCCAGCTTTGGGAATATCTACCAAAAGTCCCATTTCATCTTTAAAAGCTTTTTGTATTTTTTCTTTTGTTTCCTTAACAATTTTTTTATCTTCAGTTAATCGTACTTGCCACTTCTTTAATGGTATTTTATAAGCTACATGAAGTAGTAATTCGAAAAATCGAATTCTAGCATGAAGAATTGATAGTCCAAACTTAAGTGCTTCCATATCTATTTTTTTTGCTTTGACTAATTTATTAAAATCTTTCGATGTCTGTCCACAAATATAACATCTCATTGTTGAAGCATTATCAGTCGCTGCATTACACACTTTTCCGTCAACCATAGTGAACATCATAGTATGATTTATTTTGCCTGTTCCATTAAGAGTGATCACCTCTGTTTGTCTAAGATCCTTGATTTGGTTTTCAATGTATGCAATTTCTTCTTTGGTAACATCTTTAGATTCAGTGATTAAACGTATGCGAATGGGCCTGCAGAATTTAGTAGAAGAAGTAACTGGGTTTTGCCATATAGTTTTCTTTTGTTCTCCATTAATCATTACAACTAATCTTAAAGGAACAAACGAACTTTGGAAAATATTTCCATCACTATCATTGCTGTTTTGAAATTTTTGTTTATACTGTGTCTGTTGCGACCCGTCACATCCCCATTTTGATATCAACACCATATTTTGCTTTTCTTCATCAGAACATGTATCTACTACCTCTTTAATGTATTTAAAAATGCGTAGTGCAGTGTGATCAAGTAATGCTTGAAGCTGGACTTCGGAGTAGGTTTCAGTGACTATCATCGATTCCTCGTCAGGATAACATTCCTTTTTAGCCTTTTTTATCAATGAATAGCAGGGATAGATGTTTTTGCTAGCACCTTGAATTACTTCCCACTGTCTTCGGGTAAAGTTGCCTTCTACGAAAATTGCCAGAGCCTCTTGAGGAGTAAATTTTCTAACCATTGATAGATTAGAAGCATTATCAATAACTTTACGAAATTTTTTAGCTCTAGTAGGTGTAGAAGTAATATCTCTAATAATTTTTGCTGCATCAGTATTTCCTGAAGTGCGCTGACTCACGCTAGCTGCATATGTCAACTCTTCAAGTGGTACATTCTCACGTATTTCTTTTGTTTTTCGACGCTTACTGCAGTCGCTTAGCTCTTTAAATGATTTTGATGGTCGGCCAGATTTTTGTGTCTGCTCTACAGACCAGTTGGGTAGTTTAATGGTAGATGTGAGCCATTTCATATTGTTTTTTAAAAACCGCTCATCTTTATAACTCGCGGCTGTCCATTTCTTCTTAAAATCACTTTTAAAAAACTTCATAGCGTGACTTAAAATATTTTTTTCTTCTTCTGGACATTTTGTCAATTTCATAAGGTCTTCTTCCAACAACGAAAACTTTTCCTCTAATTTTTTTCCTTTAAAATGTTTTAACATATCATACAACTGTCTTCGGGAAAATACCTTTAATGAAACTGAAGAATCTGTATAGTAAATCACAGAAAAAATTAAGAAAGTTAAACCACCAATTTTACGAGAATTTTTCCATAAAACCTTATTACCTTATTAAAGTCTAACGTAAAATATTGGTAATAAATCATATAAGTAAGATAATATCACATTTTTAGCATTTTCTACCGAAAATTTAAAATTTTATTTGGTGAAAACTTTTAAAAAAATGATATATGTATTTTCAATATATTTTAAATTCTATATTTGACCCAAAAATGGTTTAATGATTTTGAAACTCTAGTCAAGTCTATATAAGAGTATTTTTAATATTTGATAAAAATTAAGAGTATTAGCACCATTATTTTTGTATTAACAGGTAAATATCGAAATCAAATTTCACGAAAATCTCGTCTACAGAAAATCTTACCGTACTTTGATCGGTTAGAATGTATAACGGCGGATACAAGCGGACGATTTTATGATAGTTTATAATTGAGACATGTCTTATATTTAAGCCCGTAAATAAAATAATACCCGACAAGAACATACTTGTAATCAAAAACATTATTATCTAATAATATTAAGTTAAAATGAACACCCAAATTAAGCTTCGTATACATCGTTTTTAAATGTGCATAATGTAAGGAAAAAATAATAATTTACGTTTTAAAATAGAGTACATACCTCCTCTTTCCATTTTAAAATAATTTTTTGGTTCCAAGTTCAAACGAGTTCATACAATGTTCACGAGAATAAATAATATAAACGAAATTTTGAGGACAAAATAAATGCGATTTGGATAATGTGTGGATTTCGACTGGTATTATGACATGTGTCAAGCTTGTGGGATATTCAAACGACTATCTTTAAACGAACCGGTTAGGTAGCTTAAAGAATATTAGTATTGATAAGCTTTTTGAATTACTTTTTGATAATGACTTTTAAGCAATTATATTATATAAATACTCCTATGTGGGGCGCTGCGTATTCGAGCTGTTCTGGTGTGATGCGAGTAAAATATTCAATAGGACGTTCTCGTTTGGAATCGATTTCATTTAATTGTTTCAGTTTAATAGTATTATGTCAACGCGTGTTGATTTTTTTTCCACAAATAAAAGAGATCGGCCGGACACCGATATCCGATTTGTGGCTGAAGGACGTGTTTATACCGTACCTACATATAGTATTTTAAAATTGGATATTTGTTTCTCAAGTACAAGCTATCACGCGGTGACAGTAGGTACTTTGTTTTACGAGTCGTATTTCAAACATTTTTTTTAACATTATACTCTTCAATTTCACCACACACAGATTTTAATACAATAACTAAAAAAAAAATAAAAATACTCACATAAACTGTTATACGTATAATATTTTATGTCCTCATAGGAACGCCTCCGTAATAGGTGTGTATGTTTTTTACTACTTAGTCGACGAATTATTTATAACCATAAATATTGCAAATCGTAATGGCATCGCACATATGTTTTTGTACTTGTAACAAACAATGCAGCTGAAAGCCATTACAAGATAAACATCTATTTATTATAACTACCTTCCGTTTAACGTAACAAAAGCATGACGAAGAAAAGACAGACAACTGGGAATATAATAATATATGTTATACATTTATCGTTCTGAGTATCTGTATTCTCTCGACTGGGATATATTATTTTTAGAACTGTCGCAGGCTATTTTTTATGAATACTTTATTTATCGGTACTTTACTGCAGGTATCAATTTTTATTTACATTTAATTGTCATTTTCTTAGAGTGAAATAAATATGTTTTTGTTACATGTGAAATACCTATACTTGCTTATTTTTATGAACGTTTGAAGTTTGACATAATCGATTATATATCTCGAGTCTTGACCCCGAATCTTTTAAATCGTATGTGACAACACTTTACGAATATACTTGTAAATTATTCAAATTAGAAAAAAAATACATAACATAAGTTATTAAAAATAGACGAGTTTGTAGTTATTTGTTTTTTTTTTTTAATTAAAATGGAAAAGTTTTTGTTGGGTGACTTGAAATAAAAACGAGATATTATATTTGTAAACCATGATTGATGAACAGCTTTTACATTAACTGTCACATACGATTTGAGAATCTGTATTCTACACTGGCCTTCACTCACAATCGTTTTCTGAATGCAATGATTTATCACTTTTTTTTGAACGTATACTAATATACATACGACCAACGCAACAGAGGGCATAGTCAGTATATCAGTATCCTACCGGTTTCTTGCATTGGATTTTCTAACGACATGATGTTTGATAGTACTCGGAAAATGAATAAAACGTTAGTTTTACGTAGTCGTAAATAAACTATTTATATTTAGGAGAGTTAAATTTCACAGTATTTACTCAGTTTTTAATGTTATTATATTTTGTGTAATAATTTTATATTATCAAACTTCCTATAACGATTAAAATAGTACAAAAAAAAAAAAATCTAGTTTCCTTTAGTTAAAGGTTAACATTTTTCCTGCAAACAGTCGAAAAGGTTTACACTGTTTACAGGTCACAAACATGTTATTGTTTTGTTTAAGTTTATTATGCCCGTATTTTATTTCGCGAAATATTAAATTGAAAACATTGAATGAATTAACAGTTTTTATCAGCTCAAACTCCCATTTTGTGATGTATTCAATCTCAACATTTTCTGTTGTAAAACAATTGCATTGAGTATTTATTTTGTTTTTCTTGGGAAAAAATATTTTAACACGTTTAAAAGAAAAAATGTGAATAATTGTTGAATGAATGCAAAAATAAAATGAATTCCAGAATATCATAAATTCTTCAAATGTGTGAATATTTAATTTCTCTTTGTTAAAAAAAGAACAAAAAAACTTAAATAGCAAAGTAAATAAAATTATGCGTAGCAATTTAAGGAATTTATAAAGAATCTTGATTTTATAATCATATTACGTGTTACATAAATGTAAATGTTATAAAAATTATAAAAAACAAACATTTTTATTTTAGACCTCATTCTCTAAATGAAATATATTGAGTAGGTACCAATTTCTATCTTATATTACTCATGTATAACATTCAATTATTACAGTAATCATCAGAATACTGTAAAAAAAGGAAATTATATTTAACCATACACGCAGTTTTAAAAACATATTTTAAAATGTCTATAAATATTACAGGAACATAAATAATATCTCAGCCGATAAGCCGTTTTCAATTTTATATGATATCATACAATTATTTTAATTTAAACGTACAATTGAGGGTTGAGTTGATAAAACTACTATTGCGTAAATAAATGCTTAGATATATATATAGAGAGAGAGAAAATATATAATAATAAACGGCGAGACTTGTCGAATAAAACCTCAATCTTCGGATACCGGATGTGAAACAACAAAGCGGTCGGAAATGAAAGATGTAGGGTACGATGTGGGGTATTAAAGACAAGAAAAAAATAGTAAGCCATAACATTTTCAGATCATCAAGGGGTATTAAGTCAACATATATGTCCGGGAGCTGTTAGGAAAGCAAAACATTGAGCTTGTGACATTTTTAACGAAAATCAAAGAATAGAAAATTTTAATACATTTTGGATAGTTAATTGAGGAAAAAAACATTTGTTTGCGGTATGGTTTATAGAATATACGCAAAACTGAAATCCCTATAGACATAATGGAGGTTAGAGTTGGGAGGATAATTTACGGGCACTTCCAAACACTTATGAATAAAAGTATAAAGATTTTTTACCGTTAAAATTAGATGAAAAAAATCCACACAGATACTTAGTATAATAAATACTGTAATATAATAAAAATATTGAATATCACGTTTACTAGTACTGTTACGCGCAAGTCTTAGAACACTGTTGACTCGATTTTTATTTTCTGAATAAAAGATTTAAGGGAAAATTGTGCTTCTTAACAATATTTGTGAAAACAGCTGGCTTTTCCATGTATTAAACCGAAAAACTTAATAAACAAAATAATAATAATAATAATAATTTGGCAAAATTTTCTAAATTTTTAACATTTGGCCAAATAGTTCAAGATAACCCTTGTTTTATATTTTCGAGCAGTAAAATACAAAATTACTAAACGTATCAAAATAAAAACAAATGGCTGTGGGTCGAAATTTAACATTATATTCTAGTTTCTTTTTAGTTTTTTCCACGCTTATGAAAACTACTGATAAAAGTAATGCACAATCTGTGTTCAATTTCCAATCTAAAAAGCTGCCGTATAAAACTTATGGCACACATTTTTTTACCTGAAAGTTTTATCTCAGAAAAAGAAAAATATATTTTATCATAAAACCAAATCGTTTTTCGCTCAGAACTTGAAAATTGTATATAATCTAATTGAATTCATTTTTTTTTTTTTTTAAATAATTATTGATTTTATTTATTCATATGGCATAACTTATGATCATAAACTATACATATATGCAACATAATATATAGATATTTAGAAACAGAAACAGTGAGTGATAAATAATTAAGAAGCAATAACAATGATAAAAAGCAACAATAATAATATTAATAATAGAAATTAGTGATAGACTCAACGTAATATGTTGACAAGATACAAAGTTAAAATGCTATTTCACGTTTCTATTGTTATTTATTAATTATTTATTATGTAAATTAACTTGTTTTTCTCCGCCGATGTATCTCAAACATAAACGTATTTCAATAGCATCTCAAACGAACATTCGATATAGTATTTAATCTTACTAGTCGCAATAGTCAATTTGTTTAGAGAAAATTAGTACTCATGTTAAAAAAAAATTTCATGTATCGAATCGGAAATCTTTTGAGCATATTTTCTATACAATATTATGAATATATTCATCTGAATACAACAACCCTGATTTTTACTGATAGCGCAGTAATAAATCACCCACGCATTGATAATTGCACACAATAATACAGTTGAGACCATATTATCCATGCAATTATTGGTCAAATATAAACTTCTTCGTCCGATGAATGGAAATTCGAATCACGTTGATACAGTTGTTATTGTCCGTAGGGGTTAAAAAACAAGTTTAGTTTGGCACACTGTTTTCTCCAGAGAAATCATTAATCTCTTCTCTATGGAAAAAAAATTTACCCTCCGTGAAGTTAGTTTACACCGTCCGACATAATATTTGTTAGCATGTAACACACGCAAATATGAATAATGCATCTGACGTAGTAAATTAACTCACGTCAGACATTGAAAATAGACCTTGTTTACGTCGCGTTTTTATTTATACATTTATTAGAAATCTGCTATAATTTATGTGTTTATAAACAATTTCGGGTTTGCAATCATAATAGCACGCGAACTTATTTTAAAATATAATTTATATTTTATATAGACATAGAATTTTATTTTGCAACGGTAAAACACTGGTTAAAAATTATTATTATTATTATTATTATTATTGTTTTTCGTTCCGTTTAAATGTGTTGCATTCAATTTATTTTTCGTCCGAGTAAAAATATAATAAATAAAAAGTTGTCCAACGACTGAATAATGCTACCTGAGAACCAACGATTGTCGCCCATTCTCTTAAGACAAAGTTTGGCGGTGAGTGTAACAGTAAGGCTGTAGACATTATGTTAAAGTTTTATTCAGACACGTCACAAAACGATATTCTGAGTGGGGAGGAGAGGGATCAAGAAAAATATGAAAATAGTCACTATGTTACGTCGAGAAATGTTTTTTCTTCAAAGCATTTTGGAAAAGTATAAACATTTAAAATGTATTCTATACAACACGTGTTTGGTAGGGTTTTATGAATATTGACTATATCATACAAAGACATAAAAATATATAATCATACGTCCGTGTTTTACATCGGTCTTTGCCGAGAATCGGTTTTCAAAACGCAATGTTTTTTCATGGCATTTAAATTTAAACAAATACATACTACTAAGACGACTTACTAACACTAAAACCATCCTCAGTGTTTTATATAATATAATACAATAGTAATACTCATACGATTATTCTAGATTATATTAATTGAATATTAGCTTAGGTCTTTGATTAATTAAAATTAAAAAAACTTCAACATCCTTCTTCCTCGGTGTTATAAAAAAATAAAACAGTTTATACATACTTGTCGTCACGTGTCAACGCGATATTTAGGATTTAATTTTTTTTAACGTTTAATAATTATTAAGCGGTACCTGTGGGTTCTTTTAATCGCCTTATTATAGATTTTTTCT
This sequence comes from Drepanosiphum platanoidis, assembly GCA_948098885.1. NCBI lineage: Eukaryota > Metazoa > Arthropoda > Insecta > Hemiptera > Aphididae > Drepanosiphum > Drepanosiphum platanoidis. Next base: position 6,195,614 of record OX402541.1, read on the forward strand.
GGATTATATGCTACTATAGGTCGTACGTCTGTGACGATGCGCATGCAATAAAGGAATATTTGGTTCATTGTTCAAAAATATCACATTATTTTACTGTTATTTATGTTAATATTTCATTACAAAAATATGAAAATTGGACAATGGAAGTCTAAACAGACGATACTACTAACCAAAAGTCATTATTTTGTTTTTTTGTACGTTCATCTCGATTATTTTATTCGGTCTTTCCAAGTTTGAGATATAAAAACATCCCTGAAGTATATTTTACTAAACAAAAATATAAATATAAAAAATAATTAAATAATCTAATAATTAATAATATCTAGCTAGATAGAAAAACTCAAATAGTGGTGTTTTGTTGATTGATCAATAATATGGATGAGTCGGTTTCGTTGGATAATTATAATTAGGTTTAATAAAGTGGTATGTTGAAAAAAATGATCGGGGTTAAACATTTTTCTACTTTCGATCTCTCATGTATTTGGCTTTAAACATGAAAATCAACTGATTTAAGAAATTAAAATAAAATATCTTAATAGGTTTAGTTTAAAGTATCTATTACGGTTCAACAAACTTGTCGAAACTTGAACGTTGATAATCGCAATGTATGAAAACATCTATATTTTAATTATTATTATTATTATTATAATTATTATTATTATTTTAAAGTCAATTGTTGGTTATATTTTTATTTTTATGCTAATTTATCGTGTATACGATTATAGGGCGTAGTTATATAGCAGGACACACAGTGTTGTGATTTGGAATACCTTTATTGTTTTTACGTGTTTTGACAATTAATCGAATTTATTGTTATTTATAAAAAATTGTACATTTTTTGAAAACTACCGAAGAGTGACACCTCTGGGAATAGCATATAAAACATTGTCGATAACAGTGGAAAACATTGGGTTCTTCGGAATGTGGTTATAAAAACGATTTATTTGATATGTGGTTGTACATACGATTTTTTTAATTTTATTTCTTTTTGTATATTGTTGGTTTGATTATGAATTATGATGTAATCGTTAATGCGAAGGCAGCTATTTACTAGCTACTATTGATTTAATATAAAACAAGATTCTAGAGTATTTTCGATGGTTAGTGTCACTTGTGTATTTTTCTACACATACACACCCACACACACATACATACATACATTAATGTAACGTTTGGTCGATTTTAAATATTATGTCCTTAATAGATATTTAGTTTTTGTGTTAACAAAAAGCATAGAGCTAGAGATAGGAGTCGGACGATATTTAGATGATTTTTGAACCAATGTACTATAGAAAAACGATTCTGAACGAAGGTGGTAACGAAAATTAGAATTGATCAAAAACCGGTGTTCCGTAAATTTTGCTGGTTTTTTGTAACTTTTTGTCGGTTTTTCTTCTTAGTTATTGAAAAAATTGTTGAGAACATTTTAAAATTGATCCTCCAAAGTACCAATATAATCAGAATTAATTTGAAAAAATAGAATCTATAAGTGTAAATATTTCACACGTTTTAAAACCTTTTAAGTGAATTTTAAAACATTTTATTCTTATTCAATAATATAATAATAATAATGATATTGTATACCATAGAGATAACTCTAGTAATTTAACAGGCATTTGCATAAACCGAATTCAAATAGCTTATTAGTTACGAGTATTACAATAGATTATTGACTTCTATGGAATTATAATTGTATTTTCCTATTAATAAATAATGACTGAATAGATGATTATTATGTGAATTAAAACTTCGATGATTTATTATTGTCAAAATATAAAGTCGAATCAATATACGTACGTAATGATGAAAAATATAAATTAAATTTATTGGTTATTTACAAAAAAGTTGTGGGATTTGACTGAAGCAGTGCCGAATTCACTGTTACTGTCGATTGAATTAGAATTTTACCATACATAATATATTATATAAATTGTAATTTCATTGTTAATAGAAAGATATCATCCTTCATTATACAATCAAAACGATACCTAAATGCACTGTAATATATTATAATGAACAAATTATTAATGGAATATTTTAGATTATTGTACGCTTTATATATTGGAGAGAAATATTTTATTTTAAAATTAAATTTATAGGTTTTCGTTTGAAATCGACTATAATTGACAGCGGTCGCTTAAATATATTAATGCACGGTTTAAAAACACGTTTATCGTAACAAAGCGTAGTAAATTATTTCTAAAAAAAAAAATTAATTTTAACTTTCAAAAATATTGCCCGGGCAGCAAAATTATCGTTGGACATCCTGTATTTTAAAAATTCAGTTATGAGGAACTGAATCTTTTTTTTTACAATTATATTCATACAGAATCCGTATTTATGTAGCGTATACTTTTATGTATAACAGTCATAAATAAAATATTCATTTATTATTCTACTAGTATCTGTTGTTGCGTAAAATTTCAAGTACACGACATTGAATCGTATAGTTTAAATTAACGAGTTTAATCATAGTTTTCTGACAGAATTAGTTAAAAAATCGAATATTATGAAGACTGCATTCTTCCTGTAATACGAATGATTCTCGCTAAATTTTATTTGACGACAGAGGTTAACGGGAACAAAAGGATTTCGCGAGACCATACAGCTGTTAAATGTTTTGTTGAAGAGACATCGTGTGTAGTTTAAATGTGTCTATAATATTTCTAGACCTTATCTGCTCCAGTTTGCATTCACGAGAAAGTGGCGATTTCTATTTGAACTTGTTGAATATACAATAATTATTATGAGCAAATCTATGATTCCTTTTCAGTTTTAATAAAACATTTTTGTTGATTCCTCCTTTGAGTCGATTGTAAAATCAACTAGGTTTATCAGTGGCGTTTGTAAAATACATTTAAAATGTATAAAATCTATAGTTTTAATAATATTTAATTATTCATTTATCTATTGTATCTATTTTTATCTTTTTTTTAAAGAATATTATATTTAATATATTTTGAGTAGTTTTCGAGAAAATTGTAAGAAATCAATATAACATTGTGCACGTTTATGTAAATTTTGGCATGCAAACAAATTTAAATTTAATAATGTTGTTCAGCGGTAAAAACAATTTAAATTTCGTACGTGGGCCATGTGCGTGTTCATTAGAAAAGTTTTTCTTTTGTACAAAGTTCTTTTAAATTTCATTTATCTTTTCTTTAAATTTTCATGATGATAATATTACTATTATTTTTGTTTGTTTTATTTTTATGTATAAATTTAACCTAATTTTGTTACTTCCGATTTCAGTTATTTGTGGTTTCGTCATAAATACAAGATTAGTCATACTATATATTATTCTTACGTTATACATTTTAAAGACCGTAATTTATAGTTTTTCTTAAACTTTTATATAATAAGAACGAGAAAGGCTTGACTAAGCAATAGAAATCGTTTATTTAACATAAGCATTCTTTAAAATATGGTAATAATTATTAAAAAGAATGATATTATGAATAAAACTTTTTTAAAAAGTGACTTATTTGAAGCAGGTTTCTACTATTGTAAATTGTAAACAATTTCTAATAGAAAATCTCTATAAATATATTTACACGTATCTATTCTTTGTGTACACAGAAATAACGAATTCATATTGAAATTAACAGTAGTATTGTAAAAACAGTTCTAATTATTCAGACGATTTTTTATATACCTACCTTTTTTTTTTTAATAATTAGATTTCTGACTTGTAATAAACATTATTATTTAAAAGGTAGAACGTAAGGGTGTATTTTTTTCGTATTCAGACTGTTTTCCAGCGCGTTCGAATAAATTTTAATTTCAGAATCCAACTAACGTGATTAAAAGGAGTGCAAAATGAGAATTTTTTTAAAAATATTCAACTAAATTAGAGAAAAAAAACATAAATTTTAATTTAGCGTTCAGTTATTTGAAAAATTTTAACAATCGATTACATATATCGTGTAGTCGAAATTATTTAGTTATAATCATTTAGTGCGTATATAAAATATAATAAATAAATAAAAAAATATAGTTGTTAATGAATGATTTTGACGCGTTTTAAAAAATGAACGATTACTTTAATATATATTTGAGAATACTTTAATACATATTTGAAAATGTAGAATACGCGTAAATTTTCAGTGAGACATAAATCAGTCGACTAATTAGTTTTTAACTGTTAATATATTATATATATATTTGAAAATTTAGAAAACGTGTAAAATTTCAGTAAGACATAAATTAGTCGACTAATTAGTTTCCTACAGTTATAGCTGACCCATCGTACATAGTTTGCATACTAATATAACAAAGTTTAAAATAAACGGCCTCGAGAGGATATCGCCGGAAGAGAGGGTTATTTGTCACATAATTTGTAGATAAGTAATAGAAAACGGTTCTATGTTTTTGAAACCATGTTATTCGTGTCATATTATTATGATAATATGTACATATGCGTGTTTAATACAATTAAAACATTTTCAAAAGACACTCTTCGAAGTAATAAGACTGTTGAGATATTTTTTTGGAGAATCCACAGTGATTTTTAAGTAAAACGTAGTACTTATCACTTGTTAACATTTAATACCGTTAATGCTTAATAATTATTTTACGTTGATAATTTATTGAGTGCGAAGTCGACGTATCGTCAAAAATTTGTTCGTAGAGATTAAAGTGGTCAAATATTAGTTTGAAAGGCGGCTAATCAAGTTTTATGTAACGTTAGTTGGACTTAATTTAATAGTATCCTAAAAATCTGTACACACACGTAAACGATTCAATCGATTCGTTTTCGGTTTAAGCGCATTGTAACACTTTCTCGTTAAGTTTTTATTCGATTGAATAAACGTTTGATTGTTTTATATTTTGTCGGTATGTAAGGGAAGTTTAATGAAAAAAAAATAATATATATTTATTATTATTATTCTTAATGTGGTATTTATGTTAGTATTTCAACGAAAACGTTTATAGTTTTCGACATTTCTATTTGTGTAGATTATTTGTTTTCGACGTATAAACGCACACATTTCTAATCAATACAATGACTTTTCATCGTAAAAAATAATTATTTTGCTAACAATGACCAAAGGAATTCGAATTCGTGGATCGATTATAAAAGTTCAAATTCAAACTCATTCCGGATACGAAATTCCAACTTTTCCCATTTTTGTTTCTCTTCGTTATCAAACATTTTACACTTGTACCATAAATCACTTAAATCCACTAAATCTTTCTTCCAATGCTCTCTCCGAGAACGCTCACGAAATTGAAGATTTTATTACCTACTCTGAAACTAAAGTACGATCCAATGACTAATAATCACGGCGAAAATACTAAATAAAAGATATCAATCGGATTAAAGTTTATGTTTCATAATAATAGGTTCATTATAATAATTTATAATAATCATATAGTGTATTTTATAAAATATAATAATACGTGTTATTATTTTTTGTCAAAACATTTTTGCACACGTTAAGACGAATAGCCAAGCATATTGTGTTTAAACCGTTAATAAAGGGAAACGAAGGAGTGGTATAAGATTTTGAATTATTTATTTTAACCCCGTATTATTTACATTACGAAATTTTATTTTATACGGTCAAAGGATATCAAACGGAACTATAGGCGTACTACACGAATACGTCCTTTTAAAAGCAGTGCAAACAGTCTTGGGTGGTGTGTTATTTGAAAAAAGTATTTCGAGTGTAAATATGTAAAAGAAAGTATTCTTTGAATAGGGTCACTGACGACGGTGTTTCGCGTGATGAATTGATCGCAAATGAAAGCCAAACAAGGAGAAATCAATAGCAACCTCTCGAGCTTTTTAAAAATAATAATGATTTCTTGACATTTTTCGGATGTATTTGTGCATGTAATTTCGCATTGTCTATCGTTATTTAAAACTTACCGATTACATTTCTGATACTATCTATTTAGGTAGATACATACATACGTATGTACATAACGAGTTCGTTATACATTTAATGTATTATTTCAAAACCAATAAATTCTTTATCTGAATGTAGAATAATATTATTGTAATACGTACGTTTCATGGCCGTAAGAGTTTTAAAGAATTCCGATTTTTATGTTCTCAGTTAAGCAGACGCGTCATTATTTTGAATAAAAAAATGTTTTAATAGACATGTTTTGGGGCAAAATAGAATCGATCGACTCATAAAAATGTTCATCTATGAAACTTCAATAACAATTTTTAAATTAAAAATAAACAGTTAGGTTATTTATAGATTTGATAAAATAACAAGTAAATGTACTTATTAAAAATTAGAGTTTATACTTGGGTCACTTTGTCGGACGTATAATAATATTTAATTTAACTTATTTTGTTTGTTTTAAAACTGATACCAGATGCTTTGAAAGTTTTAATATAATGATTGCCATAAACATGACTTAATAAAGGTCCGATGACCTAATCAATTGGTAATGACCGGCCCCATATCCGTAGTAATTTTCAAATATACCAAAGTTTATAAAAAAAAAAATCTTAAAAAAGTGAACTACACTTGGAAACTATAAATCTGTTGTATTGGAACTAATTCGGTTTTGAAGCACGAAAAAGTACCTTTACTAGTCGAGCTTTAGATAATACACACAATGTTAGAAAGAAAAAAAAAGAAGTTAAATGCAATTCAATATCGATCTCGCCAAAGCGTTTTACACGAACAAAATAAACAATACAGCGCCAGGTACTACTCTGTGGGTTTCGATCAATCTAATACCGTTCTCGTCGGTAGTTAACTATATATAACAGACTAAAACAAAACGATGTCCGCGAGTCGTATAAATAGTGACGCTTCGCAAACAATCGGAACGAATGAAACGCGTACTTGATCACTCGCGAAACAGGGTGTAAATCGATTCGCGCTATTTAGAATACAGTAAATGATCGGCACGCCAAGCCAATATTTCAAATACTTTATGTTTTTACGTACGCTTTAGAATCCCCGCAGAAGTAAAAATCGCCCGTAGCCGATGTTCGATCCGGTGACGGCGCGGCGCCCGTATCCACCTTATCCGTTCGGCCACTCCGTCCCCGTTATTTACAATAAGATCAACGAATAATAATTGTTACGTTTTAGTTATAACTTCCAAACTTTCCTTTTACACAAAAGTGTTTGAAACTTCCCCAGAGGCGTTGCAGAAGTGAATTAATTCGAGCACTGAACACTACTACTTCATTAAGATTTTATAACAATCACGAGCCTAAGTAAAAGATTTTAAAATTAAGTAATTTAAATTAAATAACAGTTGAATTCAAAGATGGAAGATATATTTGTCTTCGATGTGACAACAACTATAGGCCGTCTTAGGAATATTGAAAAAAATAAAAAAACATACACATACAGCTCTATAGTTATTAAATAATAACTTATTTTAATTATGTACATTTCTCAAACGGGAGTTAAAATTAATAGAATTCTCCCTGTGTGTTTATAATCCATGAGCCGACTAATCCACACAGTTTTGTTTTTAAATTAATAGCTTTTTAGTAGACAGCGGATTACTGCGATAAAATTTGACAATCGATAGAGTTAATGAAAATTGCCATAAATAAAAAAAACCAAAGCCACTGTAGAGATTTTTTAAATTCTGTAATTGGTAGATAAGTTAAAAATATGTTTGAACTGTAAAAAAAATAACAAGCGATACAATTTATTAGACATTAGACAATTTGTTTCACACAGAACCTAAAATGAGTAATAGATTGTATCAAAGTTGACTTATTTTTTTTATCGTAACCGTGTCCCCGCGGTTCCCTTTATTTGTAAAATTGACTGATCAGTATATAATAGTAGTCTCGGTACAACATAATTTAAGAATTTTTTTTTGCGTTTGGATTCGACTTTAACGACCACATTCGATCATTTGTCATTAAAGCATCTCGTTCTATCGGTTTCTTATGACATCACATTGCGCTGAATCGTCTGGAGTTAAGACAATAATAATTAATAGTTCTCTAATTGTCTTCGGTCGGAACTATTCTCAAATACGGTTCGAAATGCTCTCTCCCCAGAGTAATTTAATATACCGAGTTAATGAGAAATCATCTCATCGTTTTCTTCACTACTAGCACTTCAAGTTTAATGCGCATGCACTTCCGACCCTAGTTAATTATAACATTATGAACCTATTTGCTCCTGTACTCCGATGTTCTCGATATGTTTGTATTGAAATAATGACGTTACGTCACTGTGTCAATTTTGAACGGCGAATCTGATGCCGATTTAATTATTTCGTCGAACACAACTGTTTCGGCGTCGGAAATCGTACAAAGAATAACGATCACTTTTAAATCTGATGGAAATCACGATGTGCTATTACGTAAAACGAGAACGTTTTAATTGGTTTTACTCTAGAAATAATTTGGAAATAATTATAGGTATATATAATATTGTTAATTGTGTAATTGCGGAGATCCTGAAATCTTTATTATAATATTAAGTAATCACAATGCCATAAAAATAATAGGAAAATTATATTTACTGTGCATTTTGAGATTGTCGAGATTTCTTTTGCCGTAATAAATATTTCGTTTTATTTTCGTTTTACGAGAAGAAGGCTGAAATCTCGACGAATCAAATGATAGTTTAAATACTATGAATATTCTTTGTTTTTTAACGGCAAAACAAGCTTGTATTTTTGAGTTTATTCGTAGAATTGTCTGAACGTATAATTAGTTTCATCAAATCTTGTTATGTCGATTTCTATAACCCAAGTGAGACGGAATTCGATTATCGAAGGGACTACTAAACTAAAATTATTTTATCGTTAAAACCATGTTATTGTTGTGCTTTGTTCGGACGCAATCTATTTCAATAATCGAAATCGATTTTTTTATTGATTAAATTACGAATATGATGTTAATAACGTTGACGTTAAACGTGTGGTTTGTTGTTAGTTATTATTTAACATTTTACGAGAATCATGTTTTTCCCGCGAGGGAACTTTCACGTTTTTTTTTTTCATATGCGTGAACTTTTCGAAAGTTGGCTTACCGCAGCGTTAGTAGTTAACAATAAACAGTTTGTCGGCGTTTTCGAGATATTTAGTTAGTTGTTAAAAATCGAAACTTCGAAAGATTATAACAACTCTGTCCAAAATACATATCAAAACTAAAAATCCCAATATTCGCGTTCAAAATAAACCGATATGATTTGTGAAGTTTTTAAAACTACTACCAGAAAATTATTGGATCGCTTTAAGCGTTCGTGGAGTATACGAGTAAACATTTTATGGGGAATGAAAATAAATACGTGCAAGAATTAAACTATCCTCGTTTAATTAAATAACAGTGTTTTATATGATTTCATTAAATAAAATTATGTGCGATATATTAGTTCATATACACATAGACGAATTTTCCACGATGTTGGTATGTAATAAAATAATATGACATTCCTTTGTACTATGGCATATTTAGAATGCGATTCTTTGTTCGCGACATTACTTATATTTATTTATATTTATGTTGCGCGTCATAAAATACAATAATATTAAAAAATACCAAAGGCACGTGGTAAAAACGTATTTTATTCTAAAGAATTACGTAGTTTCACTTAATACGCAAGATTCGGTTGTGCGTGGACGCATACTGTTAGACAAAAGGTCGGAGTTTTGTTTTGTATGCGTACATCAAAGGCGTGCCGTGTCAAATTTTAAAGGACGAGCAACTGTAAACGACGGAACGATTAACAACGAGTAGGAGGTACCTCCGGAACATAATCGCGCCATAAACGTATGTGGGATTGACGAGGGAAATGTAGTGGAAAAATGAAATAACACACTCAGAAAACATCTCTTGAAACAAATAATCACTGCTCCTTGATTCGCTTTACGTCATCAACGCGCGTGCGTTTGATTTAAACACTGACTTGTGTTGAACAAAAACAAGAAAATAAAACTTTTAAAATCGCATTTCGCTGACAAAATTATTGATTGCTAATCAATCGGGCGGTAACTGTACACATTGTACTTGTGTGGCATATAGAATAGAAGTCGAGTTCGTTCATATACTTATGGTCGCCAAGATCAGAGACGGACAAGGCACTTGAAAAAAGTACCTTTACAAAATACAAATATGTGGCACTAAAATCATCGTTTTTCATCTCCATTTAACTCAGTATAGGTTTTCACCATACATGTATTTAACATTTTGTGCTTCCATCAGTTTGATATGGAAAATACACGTGACAGGTTTTAAAATCATTTGAAAAAAAATTTATGAAACTAGATACATTTGATAGATGTCAAAGTGCAAGATACAAAATGCAATTATAACCTTGACCCAGATAATGTGAACAAAGCTTGAAAGTATACTCAATAGTATTGTATGGAACGATTATATTACGTTTTATGCGCGTAATTAAAAAATAATTTTTACGATTATTAAACGTGTGACTATCGTTTATGCTAGGTTAAAAGACTCGTCGATTTTTTTTTGTACCGGTCATATGATAAAAATTAGCGTTCAATAGTTTTTACGAATGTTCATCGTACACCTACAGATTCTGCAACACAATAATGCGGACATTTTTTCCATAGTTTGACGCGTTATTAAACAAGTGTCTCCCAGCGGCCCCCCATCAATAATAAAAATAAATAATAATAATGATCACTGCACAATGTATAAAGTACATTTCGATGTGTTCCGTACGCAATTTTTCATCCCTAATCAACCATAATAATGACTATACATATATTTGTTGTCGTTATGCATGTACGTATTGTATATTTGGTTTATGTTCATCATGGTAAATATGCGGCGATCGCATGCAGCGTAAAATAATATCGAAGTAAAAAAAATGTACCATCAAACAAATATTTACATTTTGAATTCCAAAATAAAATAGTAACCCGATCGTTTTTCAAGATCCGCCAAAAATGCAATCACAGATCGACAGATTGGAGAACCGTGAACAAAATAGAATCGTTTTAATTTTTGAAATATTATTCCAAATTAATTCAGTATAATATATATTTTTAAGGAATTGAAGTCACTTCTCGTAACGATATGGTGTTTTTTTTAAAAGTATATTATCGCGCGACTCGGGTACTAAACATATTTAAATATGTTTCGCACGATATTTTAGTTTATTATTGGCGTCGTGCACATGAATTATTAGTTTGAAATTTTGTATTGAGTAGTTACTTATATAGGTAGGTACGTCATATTTTAACTAAAAAATGGCGTTGTTATTTGATTTGAACACAACCTTGTTCTCCGTATTATTCTATCTATTCAGACGCGACACACAGTTCAATATTTCAGTCGAGCGCATCGATGAGCGTGTATTAAGTGGTAAAAAAATACATTCAATATAAGTAGATACTTATCGAATATCGAGAACGACTTCGAACTCGAGTGAGCGCATTTCGTTAGCTCGTTCAGAGATAATTCGCCGGAGATTTTCACGGACATACTTTATACATCGTCGGTTTTTTCATTTTAATATTATGTCGTGGAATTATATGACGCACCTGTGGAAGACTGTACAAGATAAGTCATGTTTCACGTGCGCAAACCAAAAAATGAGGCAGCCGAATTATCAGCTTTGACGATCTAGGGTAGTGTGCAACACGCTGATAATAAGCTAAATACAGCCAGTGGACGTGTCATAACTAGCTAACAAACCTCGTCTGCTGCTTTTCACGAATCTAACGGGAAACGGCAGCAACGGATAAAAAAAGCATAAAAATAAATAAATAAAACATAGCGAAGCAATTGAAAACAAACGGCGATAAAAAGGATTTTTTTATTTTATAAAATTATAAAAGTATATATGCGTTTATACATTTAATACACTATTCCCTTATTATATCATTATATTATTATATTCATAGAAAGTTGAACTTTTTAATTAAAAAAAAAAAAAAAAATCAAATGATTTACCTAATGATGCAATCTAGTCATTTTATTACCATTTTTTTTTCTAGAGAATATTACCAAAGTTCTAATTATATTCTGGGATCACGTTCATAAACAATATTTTATTTCATTCGTATTTTTTGTATATGTTATGATTTGGTTTTTTTCCCGCCGGGAATAGTGTAATTTTGTTTTATCAGTGAGCTTTTTTTTTCTTCTTTACAACATTATTTACAAGAGTCCGAATAGAAAAATTAATTTAACCGACTGGATTCAAGAATCTATATCGTTGGGACTTTTAGGTTTTATTATCTATGCGATGTGTTTTCGTGGAGTCCAGTGGCTTTGTATATTCGTACTTCTCGCGGATGGAGAGAATACTGAGTAAACAATATATGCTTACGAAGTATGGTTAAAGTAATTGTAATTTTGGTGTATTTTGTTATTATAGTCGTATTTTGAGAATAATTTGTAACTGTAACGCATATATATATATAAAGGATAACATTTCAATTAGTTTTGACGTTTAGCAACGGTGATTAAGCAATTTTATTTATTTTTTTATCGAAAAGTAATGGTTAGTATCTTAACGTTTTCTTATGAGTAAATGAAAAACTAACCTTTTATAGTTTTGTTTTTAAATAACCAGTAAAGTTATATCATACGTTTAAAATTTAAATTTACTGTAGTTGAGTTTTTGATATATTTTTCCGACTAGATGACAAGTCGACTACACAAGAATAGAATCGAAATAACCATTTCAATAATTATGCTAAAAATATGAAACGTTTCGCTAAAGTATTTTTAAAATAGGTATAATAAAACCACGTGCTTTATATTTTTTGTTTAATCTTATAGTATTTCCTGGTATTTAGTTTATACAACGTATATTTTCTTATTATTCTCCAAAAAGTCGCATTAAATTAGTTATGGTCTCGAGATAGGAATAAATAATAGATCTTTATTCAACTCATTTATAATAATTTGTAATCTTTCGGATCTATAAGCTTATAAATTAACTAGAATATTGTAAATTAGTTGTGACTTTGCCTTAATTAGTAATAATTACACAGATCCATCAAAATATTTCGGGTGATTTTGAAAAGTCACCAATCCTGCCTGTATTCAAACACTTGACTGCGGTAAATTTTCAAATATTTTGTAAGTTCCGTTAATTATTTGTTGTTGAATCATGTCTGTATATAATCATAATTATTATTATCATATAAAATAGAGCAGTTGTCTTTTTAGCCGCGTGAGAATGATACTCGTTTTAGATAAAATTGAATATGTTGATAAAAACAATGTTAGAATTATTGATTTTGGGGTACCTATCTATTTCTTTCTATTTACATAAAAAAAGATGACCCATACATATAATACATAACATGAATCGCTTGATCGGGGAACCGGGAAGTCAAGTAATAAGTAATAACTATAACAAACAAATCTATTGCTTAAATCTTTGTCCTAAATGTATTAAAAAAAATTATTTTGAATTATTTTTATGTGAATCGATAAACCGGTATACTTATATCCGTTTAAAGAAACCACGTCTATAAACCGAATAAAAAAAAAAAAAAATGTCTTAATTTAATCTAAAAAATCTTTAAACGTACATACATGTATACTAATAATTATAATATTGTAGAAGGATTACTTTGATAAATATATAATCTCGTAGATATATCTCGGATACGGCGCGTGTGACTAAAACATGGTTCTTTTAACTTCTACTTTTTCCCGACAGCTTTTTCTTTTTTACGCTTTTTAGCCGTTGATTATTTTTCATTTGCTTTTCACTCCGCCATTACGGCGATTCGCAGGGGCTGTCCTATAGAAATTCAAAGGCGAAAGTCTACGAGAAAAAACATAAACATATACATTACGTACAGTTATATGGCTTTAGGACTTCGCATTTCAACTCGATACAATGGTTGGGTGCTATTATTTCCTGTGCAAGAGTTCATAAAATAAGTGTATTGTGTGTTAATTTTTTGTGGATTTCGTACAGTGAAAACTCACTCGACTATTATAAAAAGCAAACTCGTGTACTTTCACTGATATAGTGATAAGTCTTATGGACTTATCGACAGTAACGACGTAACGACAACTTTATTACATCGCGGTAAAACCAATAACTTCCTCATTACACTCGGAATCGTTATCACCGGTAAAAGACATAATATTAAATATTTTTATTATAATAACACGAATTATGTAAGTATGAATACGTTTGCGATTATACTGTAAATGACCCGAAGGGGGGGGGGGTGTATTCGTTACATCAAGAGAACTGACTAGATCCGCCAATAAACGTACCTATACCAATCGACAATTAAATCAAATAAAATGTGGTATAACTTATTTGGTAACCACGATCATCAATAAAATCCAATGTCTTTTATTATGCAACAGATTTTTTTTCCACCCCATTTACAACGTTATACAGAACGAATGAGTTTTAGGGGCGTTAATATATTTACAGACCAGTTTTTATTATTCGATCCTCCCTTAGCGTTAAAACAATATGCATAGACCGCCAACGGCTACAGCCGATCGCATTAATTTTTGAAACATTATTATTTATTATCGATAGACGTGTTAGAACCTTTTTCATCAGAACTACAGGCGTTATTTTTGGAAAATAATTTTTAGAGAGACATACAATTAATTTTTATTGATATTCTTAAAAATAAATCACTAATCAAAACTCGTTGCTATGGACACGTACTTATAACGCCTGTATGTTAATACTCCTCCCCTCTAGTTATTAGAACGCAAGTCTCTACATTTTGTTCAATACATTATTCTCTATTTTGGGGCCATTAAGATTAATACGGTCCACCAAACATTCTTAAAGACTATTTTATTCCTTTGTCTTCATTTTCGTAATTTCGTCCTTGGCTATTATTCCAAATGTGCATTGAGAAATGCATACAAGACTCGTAAATATTTAGAAGTGTATTTGGATTATGTCGGTTTCAACATTTATTTAAATTTTTTAATTCTTCGAATTTAATTAAGTGGCGTGGTTACATAGCGCTTGCGGCTGAGTTAATACTCATATAAAAGAGAGCTATAAAATACATAGTGTACAATAAATTTGAGGCAATTTTTTAGATTTTTCAATGAACAAAATATAAAATAAAAATAAAAGTTTATTAATTTGTGAATTTCTACTAAACTATACGTTTCTGAAGTGTATGTATGAAAAAAAAATAAATACATTGTAACCAAATTAGAAAGTGTCATAATCACTAAGCAAATGTCCCAAAACTTGAAATAGGAATAACCTATGTCAAGAACATAAAACCTCAAACACAGCCCGAGCTTAATAGGCACTTTGAATATAGAATTCGACAAAGTTTTTGACGTGTTCAATAATTGGAAATAGGTTATTAATATATTTAGTAGTAACTATACAGGGTTAATTTTTCAATATGGCCCACTTATATTTTAAGCTTAAATAGTACATTTTGGTAAATTCTGTTTTTGAAAACTAGTGGTATTTTTACCTCAAAGACAATATTTCCTAAAAAAATATATTTTTGGTACTTCTCAAGGAGTATCATGTGGCAGTATAAACTTTTATTTTCATATGATCCACGTTTTCTTTTTCTTTTTTTTATGCAAATAATTATTAAGTTCATTTTTTGGGGGTTTTCGACGTCACTAAGACAATAGTTGAACTAATATTTTCGGAGTAACGCAAATTTAAAATCGCATACGAAAAGTGTGTATTAATTGGTTTAACATTTTTATCTATACAAATTTGTATTGAATTATGCACTGTATTATATTTACGTAATCTCGAAACAATAGCGATGACAGAATAAGAAATCAACACAATAATTACATTCTACACTATCTATGCAAATTTAGGCTTTTTGTAAATATGCAACATGATTTAAAATTCTCTCAGTTTTTCAACAAACGCAATTAATGATTTCGGTATAGCAATTCTTTTGACATTAAAATGACTAATTAGTTACTAATATGAGTAAGGAGCAAACAATTCAAAGATAATAAACGACCGAACCGTGCGTTGGTTACCGGTGAATAATATTTAAGTAATATGAATACACTGTAAAAAATATAAACCCGAGGTAAAAGTCTGGGTGAAAAAGTGTCTGCGGTATCGTTGCGTAACTAAATCCAAAGGGTTAATTATATTATATTACATTATTATGTTATACATCAACTGGTATAAAAAACGTGTCCCGTTAATTTTATTATTATTTTATTCACAACATAACAAATAGTGTTGATTGTCTATTCCTACGATTGAAAAAAAAACTGCATAATATTCTAGTCATAACTATTATATTCCGTAAGAATAGTATCGACCAACGGATATTTATTTATTAAACATTTTAAAAGGCGATAGGTATTCATCGGAATTTCTCTAATTGACAAAAAACGTTATTCTTCGAGTACAAAATTTTACTAGTAACTTCGCGCAAATAAATAAATAATTATTTACAAAGCTTTGTAATATATGCATATATTTTAAAATTACCATTTTTTTTTTTTAAATCTATATTTTATCACTTTCGAAATTTTTTTTGAAAATTTATAGTACCAACCATATTTTTACAATAAACGCGTTGAAATGCGGTCATCTCTGAAGCATATTGATATACTGTGCAGAAAATAAAATTAACGTGTCCGCACGACTTTCTGTTTATTTCGTCAAGTTTTTCAATTTTGGTAAACTAGTCACATAAAAAAGATTTAACGTCGGATAAAACGGACTTGACACACTGGAAGTCTTATACGACTATAATAAGTCCCCGTAAAAAGGGATGTATATTATGGGAACGTGTGCTTAAGGTGGTTAAAGCTCTTAAGCTACTTAGTGATTACTAGAACTTCAGGCTGTTGACCAAACATAAAAGCCAGACTTCTTTGTGACTCGACGTATAATTCTTAATTTTACCTCTGATTTTATCATACGGTATTATATTGTTGTTTACTCATATTCTATAAAAAATCTTTTTGACTTCGGAGAGCTTGTGTATATATTATTATGCAATTGTAATTTATAAACATATGATATACATACAGAAGAGATCGTTCAACGGACTCAAATTGTTGAAATTTGGAATATACCGTTCTATGCATTTTGTACAATGAATGGAAGTAGTATTTGGTTTAGTATTTATTAGCGTTTAACCTTTCAATGCCAGTTTTCCAAAAATAAACGTATGATACCTATACTATAGGTAAGCACTTCGTTTTAAATTAAAATATAACTACGTATGTGTATTTAAATGGTAAATTGGTGTTGCATAATATATGAAACTTCACATAAAATATATTAAAATTTAATGCGAATTGTAATTTATTTTAAAAGCTTATTTGATATAATATGGTTTTCTATTCAAATTACAAAATGTTAATTAATGTAAAACTGTTGGATGGGAAATCAAATCAAAAGAACATTTTGTAATTGGAATATTAACGTTTTGAGATGTATTTATCATGTTACATCATTAGGGTTTACATAAAATAAATATTGTTCAATAGTTTACGGATATTTTATGTTAGATTTTTTACAATTCCGGAGCATAATAATTGTTACTCTAATAAACTTCATTCTAAAGTAATCTTTTTCTCATTGGAATTCCAAACTTCAAAAATAAATCAATAGCTTAATACGGCATTTATAATAATTGAAACAAATGGGCACGCAGTTAAATTTTTTGATAATTTTTTCAATTCATGTATTTGTATGTCTTTAATGAATGTGTATGTAGTTAAAAAAGTTTTTTTTTAAGACGTAGGTACTTTAATTTGATTAAACTGCAGGAAACGTAACAAATTAATGTAAAACGAAAAATATAGTATTATATATGATGCATTATTTATAGAGTAAATTGAAATTTCAAGGTTAATTTGTTAACATTAAAATGTCAACAAATTCGCAATTCTAATTGAATTGGCGGTATAACAAATAAAGTTCGTCTCAAACAAACAATGTCATTTGAAAACAAAACAAAATAAAATACAATGTAATAATTTTGGATATATGTTCACGATGCCACAGCATTTGGTTTTCAAATGTTTTTAATTAAACATGTATTAATCAGAACATGTTTTGTTCTTCTAAAATATACTATAAGATACTATGAGTATCTACTAGAGCGTTCTTTAAAAATACATTTTAATAATATATTTTAGCCGCATTTCTCATGATTAACACCGTGTAAAACAAATGAAAAAAAAAAAAACCAAATGAATTAAACTATTATATGCTGGTCGGGACGTATAATTCCCCACGCTGTTTATGTATTCATTAATTTTAGTATCGTTTAAATTGATGTATATAATTTACGGTTAAAAATATCATTCCAGAGAAAAAAGGTTTATTGTTTGGCCACCTAAGTGCAAATCCCCGAATGTCCTTTTTCGCATTCCATTCCACTTTCCAACCATCGATCCGCTTGGGTCCTGGGATACGCAGAACGATGTACAGTAATAATAACGCGACTGTAATTTGTCCCCTTGGCTACGCCTCGGCGAAGAAAAAAAAAAAAGCTTTAATGGCCATTGAACGCGAAAGTTTTGGGACATCCTATATTTTATGGTCCGAGCATTTATTATTTTTATGTTATCAGGAAAAAAAAAATATTGCTCGTGTTTTTATGTGCCAATACAGCAAACGTGCTAAATTCGATTCAAATACATACCCTGCAGTGTCATATTTCTAGGGGAAAAAAAAATAATACTCTAAAATGAAACAGCAGCGAGCAGTGTCATAATATATTGTTTACATTTGTGCATTTTAAAGGATTGGATGAAAACGTCGTGTTTCTAGTGTGAATTCGCGAACGCTCAGAGTCGGGGCTTTATACGTTTCCGTGTGGTGCGAGCGATAAAACACGGAAAGAAGTATGTTGTTTTGGGAAGGAGGAACTCATTACTTGCGTTACGAGTTAAAAAAAAAAAAAAAAAGGAAAAAAAGTTTTATCCGGGGCTGCAGATATGTGCGCATCGAGTAAAGTTAATAGTTTGGTTAATATTGTATGAGACACGATTCAAAAACACGCATTTATCTCTCTCTCTCTCTCTCTCTCTCTCTCTTTGTTTTTAAATTATGATACGTATGTGTAATATAAAAAAATCGTTTGTTATGGCGAAGGGCTTTTTACGTTAAATTTCCAACTCAAATATTTTACGTAATAAAATAACATATTATACAATATATTATATTTCAAAGTATTCAAATACTTTTTTTTAAATATCCGTGTTCAATTTGAAAAAGGCATGCATTAACATAATATATGTAAAAACATGGGCGTGACATTTTTCGGAAGGGCAAACTCTGTTGTGATTGTTTCATACATAATCGTATTATTTAATATACGCCGCGCTGACTAAAACAATACAATGAGTGGTTGCTTCGGGGCTGAGACAAGAGGGGCGTCGTCGTCTCGCCCGAAGGTTAGGTGTATACAATACGTAATGCTCGATAAGTGTTCTGCTTGACGGATCTATTGTTCAAATTATTGAATTTTTTGTTTTTATCTATTCACAATTTGTTTTTCAATTCGACTGTTAAACGACTCGTTGAGTATAGTGATATGCAATTTAGGAAAATAATAACCGTCGAAGATTCCACGTTGTCGCTAATTTTTTACAATAATCGTCGATTTAGTTATTGCAAGTCGTGTTTTACGACTTGATAAATCAACGGCATCACTTCAATCTTTTTATTATTTCCACGCGATCCACATTTGTGTCCATTCATCAATCGTGAATTAATATTCGATCTACCCGCAGCGCACAAAGTAGTTATCTAGTTAACCCTTAGATTAGGCTATTATCGCCTACCCTCTTTAAATTCTAATTGGAAGCCACACCAATTATTCTGATGAGGTTAATTGTAATTTTAGTCTCGTGGTTTTTACTACTCCTCTTCAATTTTATGTCCTGGGTTCGCGTCTATTTATTTTTTCCACGTTCCGTAGCAGTATTATTCGACCCCTATTTTACGCGAGTTTCACGTGTTATTATTTCAACAAACGCTGTTCACTCTCGTTATCTTCAATTACTTCGTAGTTTTAATATTAGACTTTCGAGAAAGATGTTTGAGTGCCGTAGAAAACTCTTCGGGAGTCTTAAAAATGTCACGATTTTCTTGAAACTCTCGAGAAAACGAAAGAAATCTATTACTGAAATATTTAGAAATAATATAAATTCCCGAGTATGATAATAGTTTTATTTGTAGAAACAACCTATATGGAAACGATATGATTTATTTTAACTCGAGCCAAAAACATTTTTCTTCGCCTTTCACAAACTCGAGACTTTCTATATCCACCATACTACTACTATACATCAATTGAAAAGTCGTAAAGGCTAACAATGAAAAAATAAAAAAATAAAAATTTAAACTGAACTCGAATAAACTTTAACATTTGGATTCTTTTTATGACCAGAAACGTACCGTACTCAAACCACCGATTGACTGGTAAAAATGCATTCACTTTCTATTTAATAATCATTGGAATCATTGTATGATAAACTCTCATCGATTGTTTTTAAGATTCGGTAATTTGTACTGCACTGACTAAAACAACCGATATCGTTGTATTAAAGTTAAGTATAATAGCTAAAATATTGTACTCAATAAAAGTATCAATACTTTGATAAATGTCGGTTGTCTGTAGGCTTGATTCATTGCGAAATATTAGCTATTATAATTTCTCAGTTATCACACAAATATAATTGAGCTATAAAAATGATATTATTTAGTCAAGCTCGATTTTCAGTGCTCGATATTTAAATCTGAAATTATCCCTAAACGATTTTACGAGCGAAACTATTCTCATAAAAGCACGATAAAAGTAATTTTTCAAATAATTCAAATGCGTTGTTTTGTTTTTTTTTTTTTTTTTATAAAAGAATTGTAATTTCAAAATCATTTTCATTACTAAACAAAATTCGAATCTATTGAATGAAATAATTGATTATTAATTTATAATGTACTCTCAATTAACCGTTACGTTGTAGGTGTGTCGGTATGTCGGCATATACGGAAACAAGGTCTGTGTATATTTTCATTAAACGTATTCAACGTGAAATAAATCACAAACTCGTACAAATTATAACATTTTATAAAATGCATATACGTATATATATATATTTTTTTTCATGAAAATATTTACTTCACACGCGATCTAATTAAGTTCGTATCACTGAAAAAAATCAAATAAAATAAAATACATTGGATGCGTCGCTTCATACACGTGCACCGTCACGTAGAAAAGTGACATTGTTAATTGAATAACGTTCGAGGGAGTTAATACGATCAAAATCTAATATTAGCTAAAACAATCGGGTATACGATTTCGAGTAAATTATAGTTTAATAACACATTGTTTAATAGTGATATCAAATTTAAGTTTAAATTAATTGCTTTTTGATGCGACGTTCGAAACAACTTAATGGGTAGGTAACACATGCGATACGTATTTATTATAAATTTCCGTATGGCGAGAATTCCTCGCTCGTTGGCATCGCGTCTAGAACACTGAAAATTCATCATAGAAATAAACGCTCTTTATTTTAAATTATAATCACTTTTTATTTGGAATTTATTTTTCCTCAACTTTTAATTCTTTCAAAGTTTGTTTGTAACGATCAAAGAAAATGCGAAAGCCTAAAGGTCGTTAAAAACTAGCGGATCTCATTTTCATAAATTCGCATTCTTCGAATTAAAACTTAACCAATATATTTTCTTTTTCGAATATTAATACGTTTTAACAGTAGGTGAAAAAGTTGCCAAATAAATGTTATGAATTATTAAAGGGCTTCGTAATATCGCATATTAAGTCCGCGTAACTATAGTCGTGTTGATATTGTTTTGATTGTTTTGAACGATGACGGGAATATTATTTTCTATTATGGGCGTTATTTTGTCTTCTCACTTTGTTTGAATTATCTATTATCAGGCATATCGTTTGACATTATAATTTGAATTGCGTAGCGTTTTAAGCATCATGCGTGTGTTTTTGGGCGATTACTGAAATATTCGCTATCGCTGTATACGATTTACGACTAATTTACATCAGGTCGGATTCAATGTTGTTTGTTGTCCCTTTGTCGACAAATTCGGTTTGTAAAAAAAAAACCCGTTCGGATTAATCGATAAAAATGCGAACGAGTCGCCGGAATTCTCGAGCCTCGTGGGCGCGCGGACGGACGGACGGACGGTGCGAACCGATCGCGGCCGGGGCCGACCTCGAAGAAAGCCGCCGCCCGGCTATAATTTTTAAGCGTTACGACCGCCACGTATTCTAAACTCGACAACGTAGAACACGTACGAGTTGTAAACGACTTTACACGTCTTCCGTTTGCCCCCGTATACGTAAATAAATAAATTTATACCCACGTATGCCGCGAGAGTGTGGCGCGAACGAAGAACACACAGGTGTACGTGCAGGGTCGGACGAGTCAATGATATATTCAAGGGAAGACCGAGACGGTAAAGGCCTACTGTCCTAAAATTGATAAGCCCCCTCCATGTTTTTTACACGAGGAAATGTGTCGTGAATTCATAAATACTAATAATAATATTGATAATAAAAGTAATAATAATAATAATAATAATAGTAATATCGTTGGTAATAATAGTAACAGGTTGGTAGTAATCCTCATAAGTACGATAAGAGAATGATCGGTAAATACACGTGTTATAAATCGATAATAAGTACCCTCAGGTTAGCTACCTGATTGAAATCAAGTAATGAAACTTTTAAAAATAAATGACCTTTGGGTGTATTTATGTTTTTATTGTTTTCGTTTGGACTGTCGTGATTATTTTTCATCAATAAATAAATAATTTAACTCGGATAAAAATATGAAATTTTTTCGAAATCTGTCGCATTAATATTTCCACATTTTTACCATGACACTTTTGCAGGCGAGAACTATTTACTTTTATTCATATTATTTATATCTGTAATAGTTTTTAATTAATTATGTCATGTATATTATATTATATTTAATAATACTTAGTTATTATTATACGAGTTATTCCACAAAACATTATTATTTATTTTGTTTTATATTTTTACAAACTGTATTATATTAATAATATACTTCTATTTTATCGGACTGGTAGGGCTGTGCGGACAGGGAAAACGGGTGTTTTCTAATCGGCATTGTGCGTCGTCTATATCCGATCGCGGCGACCGAATGCGGCTCACGTGTTCGAGTACGTTTCACTAACGCTGACACGCCGACCACCCGCGGGTAGACCGCGTAGGTAATACGCGAGGAATTACGGGCGCGCGGCGAATGCGCGACACGAACGACCGCTACGCCCACGTCCAATAACGTACTACGGTTAAGTACCGAACTTTTTTTTTTCCTATTTCGCGGCGTACTGCGAAAAAAAAAAAGTTTCGTTATTTATTCGATATTTTCAGTTGTTTCGCGGAGTCATGTGGTGTGTGTGTGTGTGTGTGTGTGTCATACGGCGCGCGCGCTCAGTGTAGGTACGGTTGAATTTTTCATTTTATTTTCTTTTCCGATTTCTCGATCCCGTTTCCGGTCGAAAATACCGCGTAGAACCTCGGTTTAATATTATTATATTGCTGTAGTACGGCTACGTTCGCGTACCGCGCGATTTCATTTCGTTTTACAAGTTTATTTATCGCGAAAACGCGGTATTCTATAATATTCTATTTCGTTATTATAATATTCGAAAAAATGCGAGTCACGACGCTGTAGTATACCGCGTACACGGCGCCGGGACGGTAAACAATTCTCTGGATTATGTATGTGGGTGCCGTCTGCTGGTTTGCCAAAAGAGCCCCGTACCCGAGCGGTTTATGATCGGGAAAACATACGTCCCTCTCCTCGCCGGCGTCTTTGACGGAATTCGTAAAGGTCGGCGGCGCGGTCCAACACTGCTATCGTCTACGATGCGAATTTCAGTTCTTTTAAACTAAAATTATTACCCTGCAGTTTAGTGTTTTCGTTAATTCTCGAACGGTTGAAAAATCATCGCTGTTCGTAGAATTAATTACTTTACTTCGCATCAAAGAAAAAAAAAAAATCATACTTTAAATGCTTAAGAGTTTCAATGATTAAAAAAAATCACCAGAGTACCTATATTATATGCGTTGAACGGCATCGGTATGAATCGGCTTTCAAAATATGTATACCCTATCCTTGTTTAGTTTATGGTTTTTATATCAAATACGTTACGCATATAGAATTTCAACTTCAATTTAATTCCAAACTGCACATCTGTATTTGGCATAATTTGCGATATGAATTAAACATACAGCTTTTGGCATTTCGAGGAATTTTTGGCACAACAATTTAACCAACGATTTAAATTAGTATTGAAAAAAAAAGAAGAATTGAAAAAGTTTAGATCTCGATTGTTCCCTTCCGTCTCCCGATGGTTAGTTATGAACAAACTTAAGCGAACGTAAAATTTGATTTTCTCAAAAAATAAATAAAAAAATGTACACACATATTGCTTTAAATAACAATTACCTATGGGGTTTCGTAAATATTTATCCGACGCGACCATAATAACCGAATAGGATTAACATAAACGTACCTTTCCATTAACTTTAATGCTATATACTAAACTATTAATATTTTAATATCACAATCAACCGATATCTTTTATATTTCCAAACTCACACACACACACACACACACAACCGATTCATTAAGACGCAAGTGACGCATAACGATCGTATTATTAATATTATTTATAATGGCCAGAGGAATCGGAGTTTTCGTAAAATTTCATCAATTATGCCCAGTACGCTGGAGTACGATTATTATTATTATTATTATTATTAGTATTTTATGAAATGCGAAGAAAAGGAACGTGTCTATCGCCGGCCGT
Organism: Drepanosiphum platanoidis; assembly: GCA_948098885.1. Classification (NCBI taxonomy): domain Eukaryota; kingdom Metazoa; phylum Arthropoda; class Insecta; order Hemiptera; family Aphididae; genus Drepanosiphum; species Drepanosiphum platanoidis. Next base: position 6,220,354 of record OX402541.1, read on the forward strand.
GACGCACGCGGCACGCTGCACTTTATTCATAATTTCATTGGGTCGAGTTTGAATAATTCATCGACTATGCTTTAAAAATGTATACATTATGTGTCTCGCAGAGAATTGTAATACCTGTCTCTTTGATCAGCTAATTCTGATGAATCTACTTTAACTGAATAATAATGTCAAATTAAATATTTTATATAAAGTATGAGCCGCGAATACCCTATAAGTATCAATCCGCGCGTATTATTATGCTCAACTTCCTAATGCGGCTAATGATTTTTAGAAATAATTTCGAATCTTTCGCGAAACAACCGATACTGCAATTATTCACCGCGCGAGTGTTGTAAGGAGTCAAGTATACGGGCACGATTAACAACGAATCGGATTTAATTTTTTTCGTTTCTAGTTTGTCGGTAATATTTCATTACCTACTTTGAAACGTTACAAGTAATTATTAAAACGTCTATTCCACGAATTTGTATAAATTTAAAAAACGTTGCTTTTATATCAATATCGATATGTAAATATCGAATCGGAAGACTTTGATTTATAAAATCAAAAATGATGTGTAGGTAGTGCATATTTTCCATATCATTGCGCTTGGCCGATCACAAGTTAATGCGAGCAAAAGGCAAACGTTTGTAAATTTAAATAATAAAACTATAAAACACACACTAGTAAGGTAGATAACGGTTCAATGACAACTTTAGGATGGGTCATAAATATTTTCGGAAAATTAAAATTATATTCGTGCGTAATATATACTATTATTATTTATACACGGCATAAAAATGAAAAAATAAAATAAAAAAAACTTTTTAACCCCTCTAATAGGAATAATGGGTACTGATGGAATGGAAATAATTTATTTTCCATACAGACAGCCAGCGCCGCAGTTATCTCAAAGGTGCGTCGTATTATTCGGGGTGTTTTCTAATAATCTTTCTCTCAAAAGTGATATCTGGTTAAAAGAAAAAGGGAAATAGAGAATTATGTTTTCAAAACACATTTCTCCAAGCAGTGTAATATGGCGGGTAAGAAATATTATGTATTTAACTAGGTAAGGGGGGAACATTTTCCAACGCGAGATATAAAGTTTGGCATTTTTACGACTCTAAATCCATTGATAAAAGTAATTGAAAACTCGTTAATGTCACTCAGAAATAAATATCGTTATTGATGTTTGTAATATTTCAACGTATAATATTATAAAAGTTATATTATTATATAATTAATATTATCACACGATTTTTTTTTTTTTTTTGTCAACTCGTCGTTAAAATTAATAGTTTTTAATCATTGGCGTCACATCATAATATCATAATTTCTCTTTTAATGGGTCGAACATTATACAGATGTTATTGTTAATAAATAATATCATTATGTTCATGATTTTGTTTATGATAATGACTATGGCGCGTTTCATAAATATAAATATTCAGCGTGATTTGTTTTCCTTTTCTTCTTCGGGTATTAGGTACTACAGGTACGCGATGAATGTTTAATGATGTTCCGTCTGTGAATTCAAATAAAAAAATTGCCAAACGCAATAAATTCATAACCGCAATTTATCAAATGAGATTATATTATAGAGAAATCATTAATACGGTATCGAAAATCTCGGAACTTACACAATATTTTACCATCGAATCGTGTAAACAGGGCTCAGTAGATACTAGATCACTAGATAGTGACCCACTGACCCGAATTCAACGTGACAAAGGTGAGAAGTAATAACCGCGAAAGAAACAATCGTTAATTACTTATCTGTTAACGGGTGGGTCAAAACGTTGTCCCTGTTAATTTGAAATGACCAAACGGGCACCAAATTGATCCGTTTCTTTAACATCCGTTTACACAACGCGTCCCAATGCGCGCAAATTCTTATTATTACCACTTTTGGACCCGTCGAAATATATTATATAGACTATTATACTACGTTAATGAGCGCGGTCATTATTTACAAACGAAATTGAATACATATTATACAAACGAATGGACGGAATCGACAAAACCGTTGGTATCAAATGAACGAATCGTATCGATTTTACGACCTAAAACCAAAGGAGGGATTTCTACTATATGCTAATAAATAAAAATAAAAATAAAGGAACGTCGAAAGGTCAGAAATTATAGTAGGCAGTGAGATGAAAAATACATATGTAAAATATAACATTAGAAGTTCACGGGGCGTACTTTAAAAAATATACCGTAACGTTTTGAAGTATTTCTTTGTTTTATGATTAAATCTAAAGTTGTTGTGTTGAAGAAAAACGTATTTTCATTGATAATATTTTATTTTTCATCGTGCCTCTATAGACACATTTGCTTCTAAAAAAATGAAATCCTTTTTTTCCTTTTTTTAAGGACGAATATTGTTAAAGGTAAAAAAAAAAAAACAATAATACGATTAAACACGGTACATATAAAATTTTAATAGGTATTATTGTACAACGTATTTCCGAGTAATTTATGCTGAATTTCGGGGTTCCTTTGTTTGAAAACCATTTTTTTTAATGAAAAAATATTTTATATCGGCACTAAAAACCCATCCCCATACCGTATAAAGACCCACAATATCGATACGTATTTATTATATTTGTATTAAAACCCGTTTTCTATACCACATAAAGACCCAAATATCGGTATGTATTACATTATCGTGATCGTGTGTCGGAGGTAGATTAAACGATAATCCTGCAATCTACGGAAGTTGTTTAGACGTAAACGATCCTCAAAGAACAATTCTCATAGAAATCGTAACGGTGCGGTATTAACCCGGTCGTTCGTTTCCAATGTTTCCCGCACGAGAGTGCGGGCGAGCCTCGTTTTGAAGTCGGTATTTCGGAGTTGAACGTTTTTCCCTAGACGTGACCGATTAGCTTTAGTTGGGGTACATTAAAAACTCCATCGGTCGACGGTCTTGCCGTTTGAAAAATATCATACGTGCGCGGTCGTGCATAGAATACATTACGGACGTGGTCCGAGAGTAGTTTGCACGTCACATCGCGCGATCGAACTGGAATTGGACTCTGTGTGATCATTGTTTTAACAAGGTCTCTCGTAAACCGGAATCGTCTTTGTATAAGCCAAATCGCATTTCGCCAGCGTGTTCTCTAGACGCAATCGTAGAATCGCCTGTGACCAGGCAACTCCGTTGTAGCTATACGTATTCTCGTGAATTTATGATTATTAGTGTTTTGTTATATTTAACCGGAGTGTGAAATGTCGAATTTTTTTTCATCGTTTGCGGCTACAGTGCTAAAAAACCAATCGTTATCATTTTCCATGGTCTGTGTTTGAAAACAGTTTGATAGTCAAAGGGAAATCAAAGGACGAACTGCAACAATGTAATATCAGGATGTAATAAACTAATTATAGTCATTTTTAAACGGTACAACAAATTAATATTTTAAAAACTTTTTTTTTCTATTACCATTTCGAACACAATTTTCCTATCGAAATATTTCGAAATTGTATAACACTAATAATTATTATAATACCTGCGAAATTATCGTACGTGTAACTATTTTCATTTGAAAGAAAGATTTTAGTACAGTTTCCACAAACGCTAGTCGAATTAAAGAACCTAAATACCCACGAGTCGACTAAAAAATCGTTTATATCACTCTCTCGTGTAGTTTAGTCGAATCGATTATATTAATCTTCTAATCTTTCGTTATTAAATGCATTTTTAATGTCCGTTGTTATTATATTATCATAGAAACGATGTAAACATGTTTTTCACAAAATCGACCGTTTAATATTATCTTTCGGCCTGTGTACTACCAATGGCAATCACGTAGTAGTATCACGTTATGGTACCTATACCTATTGTAATCTATTGTTATCATTTCGATTGTAGATTACCGGGAATGGAGACGCCCGACTTTTTACTATCTTTTGTTGCGATTTTTTTCTTTTTTACGGTTATTAAGTTTGCAAACGCGTACCTACGCGTTACGGACCGAAAAGTATGATCCCTTTATGCGCACGTTCTCCAAACGATCGATACACGCTGTTGTGTCGGTGGCCGAGCCACACGACGTCGGACAGTGTTTCGAATCATCGATTTCGACCACGCGAGTTATACGTTACGCCGTCGGACGCGTTTCTCGATGAGTTATCGTTGTCCTCTCTATCATTTTCCTCGTGTTTCGCGAAGTGTCACCAGAGGCTTTAAACAGTTTAAACGTTATACGCGTATAGTTCTTGATTTATTCGCGGTCACGTTTGCATCGACACGTACAAGATGTTTCGAGGGGAGAAATTCGACGACGACGGTCCTTTTTCATCGGCACCGATCGCCGTCATCGTAAACACGAATCACTCGTTCGAATCGAGTTTACGCGTACACGAGCAATAACGTGCTCGTAAATACTCGTGTACAACATTCGGACGCGATCATTTGTTAACATGTACAATATTATTATGTTGATGATCGTCCGGCGTGTTATTACACCGAGCGCAATAACGTTTAATGCCGAAGGGCGACGATTGCTGCGTGTGTTTGTCTTCGATTATCCTCGTCGATTTCGTCGACGGACCGGGCGGGCGAGCGCGTCGTTCTCGTTTGTTTTATCAGTTTGTTTGCTATTTCGGCGACACTTAAACGATGTCACGTTTGTACCAGATTATTAGCGGATAAAACTTTGTGAATTCTAATGTCGTTATATCTGTACAGACGAGCGCTGAACTACGGTAATTAATATTTCAACCTTTTTTAATTGTCGCCGCCGCTCTACGCGTGTCGCTCTGAATAATAGACTAATTCGTGTGCGACACACATGCATATAGGTATTACGTTCTTTAACGCGTCCGCGTAATTGAAATTCCGCAGGTATGATTTTTACAACGTTAATTATAGCGTGACATTCGAAATTCGACTAAAAAGACCGTCGCGATACGATCGTCTTTTATGCGAAATCTTAATGCACCGATCTCTGCGCAGACATGCGACCCGCGAACACTTTCGACGTGGCCCGCTTCACGAATTTATTTTTTACGAAAATGTTCTTTACCTTTTTTATCGCGAAAATAATGATCGGTAGACCATGAAAAAATATGCGAGTATGTTATAGTTTAGTGTTTCTGCGAACATCATCACACGACAATGTTTTATTTTTGTACCGAAAATTCAAAATTTTTTTTTTCTAATAGTAGTTATGGTTTCGTAATGATGGTAGTAATAATTATTATAACTGCAATAACGTGATTCGCAGGAATATATTATTTTATCGATATATTTTTGATATTTTTTTTTAATATTATCGTCGGAAGAATAAGTAAACAAAATGACCCATGCAAATTGTTTGCCCACGAATTTTTGAAGTATACATATATGGGGGCTGATAGTGATTTGAGTTTAAGACCACTGTCTTAATTAATGTGCGCGTGAATCGAAGCTGACGCGAGACGAATCGTAAAGTTCTGGGAAATCCTTCGGCTATACGTCTCAGTCTGTCGCGGTAAGATTTATCGGTCGAAGGATACGAAAAATAGAAAATCGTCCTAGGCGAGGCGTCCACGATGATATATATATATACGTATATATGTGTGTGGGTGTGTGTATACTGTATACGACAAGTGATTCGATTAAGCTCGTCGGGTCATGTTTATTTATTTTCCCGCGTAATAAATACAACGTATTTACACTTATTTATTCGTACGTAATTTTTAACGAGCAATTTAGTCGCGCTCGGCGGCGCGGCGTCCGGTTGTTTTTGTCCATTGTACGCGGTAACGTAGAACGTACACAACGTTCACTGTGACCACCACGTTATGATTCGGACCGGAAAGCCCCCCTCGAAACACATATTTTACGTTGATAATTTATTCGCAAGCGCGGGCAAACATAAATAAACATACACCGAAACGGATCGAATACATTTGCTACGGGCTCTATTAACGCGTACCGCCCGGGACACTCGAAAATATGCGACGGATTAAAGGTATACCGTCGGCCGTGGAGTATTGACCGACATTCGCGTGTATCAGTGTTACGCTATTGATTTTTTTTCTATCCCGTTGACGTCCGTATGTGTACATTGTACACACACGGGCATGTGGAAATAACACGCGGGCTCCGTCGTCGTCGTCGTCGTCGACCGTACAAAAGCTACTGAACGTTGTACGCAGTTAAAAGGGTTTGCCGGTTGCGATTTATTGAATTTGTATACGTTCCGAGTTAAAATTCGAACGCGTCGTGACGCAGGCAGGCGGCGACATTTCAATAAACGCGTTTTCGAGGTAAGCACCTCTCTCTCTCTATATATATATATATACACATACCTCTATATTCACTACGGAGGCGGCGGTGTCGGCGGAGCAAACATCTCAAAGCGTATAAAAACCACGTGGACATTTTCGTGATCGAGGACAGTTTGAACTTTGCGCGGCGAAACTTGATAAGTAGTTACATAATTTAAATAAATTCCAAAACGGAACACTCGGCGAAAGTCTCCGAAGACGACGCGGCCCCCGGGGAACCTCGCGCGTTCGATCTCATCATAATTTTCCCGCCACGCCGCGGTAGTTCCGTGACGATTTCAGACGCGAGCGTAAACTTTTTTTTTCATTTTATTTTTAGGCCCGTGACGTTTGCCGCGCGCGAATTTTTTTCACATTTAATCGTACGCTCGTTGGCCCGAGTGTAGACTATTCAATACCTACCTCTGCCGGCTATCGATCGCGCGCTCGCAATATGCCAATTATATCATTTGTGTCTAGCGCGCGACGTATACTTTAAATTTTTGAACGACTGCTTTTATAATTGAATTTGTACTCATTACCCGGGACGTCCCGCGAGGGCGCCTTAATTTAAAAAGGTGGCGCGTTATGTTATAGTTTCTGTTATTACCGTTTTAATTCGGGAAATTTCCACGGGACTATATTATAATGTCGTCCACGGTACCTATCTGTGTCCGGGTGACGTTTGGTGCGATTCGACAGTTTATACGGATTATTCTGATACCGGCCCCAACGTATTTAGTACGCTGTCATCTTTAATGCAAAAATTCCATACAAACGACACGCACGATCGCATATTATAATATAATACAATATGAATAATACACGATTTAATTGACCATTAGTGAAGGGTACGCCATTATGTATACCTACTTCGTGCGTATATTCCGCAGATGCACGTTGTGCATTTGTGTGACGTTATTGGAACCGAATGAAATATTTTTAAATTGCCCGTCTATACGTGATACGCACTTACCCGCAAACGTTTGGTTTTCAAACGCCGAGTTATTGTATAATATTTTACGAAGCACTCGCGTTCAACTCGGTTATTAGAAAAAATGTTTATGTAGTTATTTTTCATTCTCAAAAAAAAAAAAAAGATAATAATAATGAAATATATATATATATTTTATAAATAATTTATGAGAATATTTAAATGATTGTACAGGGAATGACACTATAATATATGCTCGGTCCATTATACCTAAATTAAATTCAATTTCGTTCCGGGTTGAAAATCTTAAAAAATATTTTACCCCGCGGTCTTTTAGTGTTATATTGAATTATTAATTTTATTTTACCATATTATTGAATTTAATAAAATCCGTGATCTGAATTAATTCTCATTATTTTATAATATAAAGTCTATTTATTTATTTTTTTTTTTTAAATTTCACAGTAAAAACGTTCGCAGAATGTATTCAATTTTATATTTCAAAAAAGAAACTGACGTTAATAATTATTTCACTGAAGTATATATATTAAAATTTTAATAACACATCCGTCACTGTAATTTGTAAATATGTCCAAGACCAAAAAAAGTATCAAAAAGTTTATACTTCTATATTTTGAATTTTAATATTAAAACAGAAACGCAGCGTATATTATTTATTATTGACTATTGCTATTGCCCAATCTCAGTTCTGAGTATGCGTACAAAACCAGCTGTGACATAGTGTACGCGAAAAACTTAATCGGACGAAAATTGAATATCGTAATTTGTTTTCACTTTGAGAATCTAATGTTTTCGAAAAAATGTTACACGCATTTATATCTCACATGACGCATTAATTGGTTTATTAATTTGTAGAAAGTTAAAATAACAATTAGATTATTACAAATTAAAATACAAGACCGTTGTGTAATATATGCAAAACTTCTTTTTTCCATATATTGTTTTATTTAACATTTCCAGTTGACAAAAAAAAAAAAAAACACAATTAAATTAATTCATTTTGAAGAATATTCTGATTAAAAAATAGTACGGACAGTAACAGAGACTGGGTGTTTGACATTCGTCTCGCTTCGCTCACCTCGGTGTTAACCAAAGTTATAATACTATTATGAATTTAAAAATAAAAATGATAAATCACGTTTTTCGAAAAAAAAAAAAAAAAAAAAAGAAAAAAGAAATAATAAACTATAATGTTCACAATAATGTTTATAGGACGCTTTAAAAATTGTATGTGCTCATAAAAATAATTTACGAGTTAAGATTTCGAAAATTCATTGGATATTTTGTAATAAATAGTATACGAGTAATTTCGTATTTAAATTTCGAGGTTTACTATCCAGAGTCGCCACGATTCTATTGAAAGAAATATAATAAAAATAATATCGCTGAAAAGATAAAACTGCTGAAAATCAAATTTTGTTGAAAATAACAAGTCAAACAATGCAATGGTATCACCTATTTTTCGTGCCCTGTAATTGTATCTCGGTTTCGTAATGTACCGTTTTCGGGTATAACTATATAGGTACGTTTGTTGTTTTGCTCTACATTTCCCTTTGAATTTATGAAACATTAAAAAAATTGTATTTTAATAACGTTGTACTTCGAGATATTATCTATATCGAATTTCCTATCGTCGAGTACCCGTGTAAAACTTTTAATTAATACGATTTTGAAAATATTTTCGGGTACAATATACAATATATTTATACGACGTACACGTTGCTGCATTTACATAATATATGTACATTTTAATTACATACACGCTCATTAAAGTAGGCGATTATTGAACTAGAGAAATTATCGCAAAATTTTTTATACGTTTTTATATGCACTATAGAAAAATCTATCATGTACGTAACGTCATGTTTAAAAGGATTAATATGAGCGCGAGAGTAGTTTTAGAATTTCGAATAACTCATATTCGCTTGAGAACTTTTAGCGAGGAGAAAATATTTCATACATACGAGAGTACACCCGCAAGAAATAAAAATATATGTGGTATTCGTATAAATTGTGATCAACTCTGAGCGAAGCGAGGAACGCGTATTGATTTAACTGTAATAGGTTTTTTAAATTAATTTTTGCGTCTGTCATCATGTTTTTGACCAAAAGATTTGATCCTATCATCAATTTCGCGGATGATGGTTTCTGATGTCGGATGTCGTCTACTCAGTGCTGTTGGAGGTGGGAGGTGGGTGGAGGAGGGTGAATTTAATTTTTAATCGACAATTAATCTCACTGTTAACATACTGACTTGTAGATTCGGTAAATGTTTACAGATTTTCATGTATTCAACGTTTTCCGATCGTAAATTGAATTCGTTTTTGAACACGTTTTGATGTTTTTCAACTAACCATTTTTAACCAATTTAAAAAAAAAAACTTAGACTGTCTCGATATTTTTGAAAACCTGGAAAACAACCTGAAAATATTGTTCGATTTCGTCAAGCTGGCGCTAATGTTTCTCTAAACGATATAACACATGCATATGAGTTAAACATATATAATACGTGACACTTATCATAAATTACTTCCGCATTGAATCGTTTTAGTCATGACTTTCAAATGCAAACAAATAGTACAAACATCTCATCAATGAACTTTCAATCGTTACCGTCGACTTGCTGACTATTTATCAGCGTTATTGCGCACAATTCCGTGTTTGCGATTATTAATTGCGTGTTATAATTGACATATAATAATTTGGTGTTGGGATCGTAAAGTGAAAATATTATCCGATTTGATTATGATAAATGTGCGTTTAAATATTGAAATTCCTCGTCGACAGGAAACATAATAAATTCAGATGATAATACACAATTAATAAAGAATATTGTTCTTTTCTCAAACTTAATTTTCAAACTCCTGGGCATAACACTAAATGATAATTGGTATGTGTAAAAGACATATAACAGAGTAGTGGCGAAATCGTTAGGATCTTCTAAAAATTTGTGATCACATGTTAAACTTAATGTTTATTAGCATACATTACATTTATTTTAATTTCGAAAGTTCAGTTTTCAGTTTCAGAAAAGATATTTAAATTAATGATAATTATGATTCTGCTCCGGGTAGTTTTTTCCAAATTATAAATAAATGAGCGAAGAGAAAGTTCATCTATTGTTAAGATAACATAATAATAATAATAATAATAAAAAAAACAGAAAGCAAGAGTAAATGCATTGACATGCAATTTTAATGCACCTTTCTTATTTTTGTAACGCGTATTTTAAGGTATGAAAAATTAATCACGTCTCAAAAATTTGATACCGTTCATAAAATATTGCTGATGGCAGAAAAATGTCACATCGAGTCACATTCCGCTTTTATTATAAATTAACAGATTATCTACTTTGTCGTCCGAGTACAATGTTATTAATAATAATAATTCGGCACTGTCGGGCACTACTAGGGCTAAATGCAACGGCACGTTGCTTAAAAAGTCGATTGGTCTGAAACTTGTGCGTTGGTTAATTACAAATATTAGCAACTTCATTAACGTTGATGATTTCTTATTTTTTTTTAAAAAAACACGTTTTATATACGATGGGACGTTCGTTTGGTGTAGCGTGATAGTTGTTACACTTGACGTTTGAACTCGTAGTATACAAATACGCAATCAGAATGTTTCTAGCGGAATAAAGTACGACTTTTTAAAAACACGTATTTTCAGAATTTTTTAATGATTCAGACTAGAAAAAGTTATAATCAAAAAGTTTACGCGAAGCTGTATTATGTTTGTTTTAGTTTATGTTAAAACGTTTCCCGAATTTCGCGTTACCGTGTTCTAGTTATTTCCAATGAAACGCGCACGCATTATACGCATACCGCGAGTGGTATTCAGAGATATTTCATTTGAATTTGCATTTTTCTTTGTAAAAACAACGAGAGAAATCTTTAAAAGTGCAGACAAGAGTAGTTACGTGTATTTTATTATAATAATAATAATAATCCGCGCGCGCACGCGGTGATATTTATTTTCAGTTAAAAGACGTAACGTTTCGGCTGAAAAATTATCAAGTATAATTCTCTTTGATCCTTTTTAGACTTTTCAAACAGTCTTTGTACTATTTTCATAACTTTACATAATGTGCGGTTAGATAATCGTATTGTAAGTATTAGGTACGGCTGACGTCAATAATAAAATATGGCCGGCTCGGCTACGATATAAGTGTTTGATCTTAACGGAGCAGGTACAATAAGTTTTATTTATTTATTTCATTTGAATATCATGGAAACATGAAAACACCAAACTGACGAAATAAATCAATTTTTTTTAATGTAAAATCCGTGTCACGTCAACGTGTTATATTACCATAATAAATAACGTAATACGTTAATAAAATAAAGTGTATAATATATAGGACAGTTGATATTTCGATTAAAACGAAACGATCACAAATACATCGGTGTAAAACGCGCGCAGGATTGAAAAATTGTAAATTTCATCGGTTTTTATTTACTTGAAAACCTCGAGAAATTCGAAAGTCGAATCTTCGGTCGCTCGACGGAATCATCGTAGTATCAGAGTCTTATCGGATTGGTAGGTGAAACTTTTCGAGCATTACTATTATACATGTACAGTAAAAAAAAAAAAAAAAATACACACATATATACGAATACTAGTAGTTGAAAAAAAAAAAATGTGTAGTGAGAGTTCAAATCTAATAAAAAACAACCCGTCATTTTAAAACCATTACCGTTGTCATTTCACTCAGCGGCGCGGCGTCTAGGAAAAAAAATAAAAGAAAAGGGGGAAAAAAAAACCCGCCGTTCACTACGTCTCTATCGTGTTATCGTTCGGTTTAGTATCCGGGGCGGCCAAGTCAGAAAGCTCCCGTTTGTTACATTATCGTCGCGCGCGTTTCTTCGACTCCGCGTAGCTCTGCAACAACGCGCCGCGCCGCGCTTATTGTTTACGAATTCCAAAAAACCTGTACATGTATAGAGCCGCGTAGCTGCGGCCCGGTCCGGCGAACAAAAGAATAATCGTTTTCACGTGCGTAATCGGACGATTTAGAAAACAAAACACGAGATTTACGACTGCACACAGTGGTCCCCCCGGTTTGCACTATAATTATATCTATATATATGCGCGTATGTATACACATAATATATACGTTAACTACGAGTACATGCACACACACACACGGACACGGACACTCATATGAGTTTACGCGAGTGTGCAAAAACGAGAGCTCATATTGTACGTACCGGGTGATCGTCTCGTCGCGACGTACTACGCGTGTATACCATTCGAATTTTTCGCGTTATTGCTTTTTTTTGGGATGGTGAAAAAAAGATATCTTTTGGTGGTAATCGTGTTCTCGAATTTCGAGCTACGTTTTTACCCTCGGCTTTCCTTCACAGGGATATTTTCAGTTTACCGACGCGTTTTCGTCGGGCAATAACCCGAGTGTGCCGATTCACTCGCGTCGGGCCGTTCGAGAATTTCGAAAAATATTCGCCGCACCGACAAGCATGAGATGCTAGCACGACTGGTCAGACCGGGATCGGCGGGACATAAGCTTTTGGGCGGTTAAAAAACGAGACGGTCAAAAAAAGAAAAAAAAGAAAAGAAGCGTACTGAATAATATTGTCGGGTAATTTTTTTCCGAAATTCAAAACGGGTCCGGGTCGTGTTGTGACGACGCAAAAGTCCTATAATAGTGACCTTTTTTCTTCGACACGTCCGTAAAATTTCGCGCATATTCGAACAAAACGTTTTTCTTTTTACCTCCAATAGGTTTCTCTAATGAAGGTTAGTTCTAAATGGACCAACAAGAATTCGAATTAAAAAAGTAGAATTTTTCTTTCTTTTGCAAACGATATACTATAGATAGAGGATCTCAGATATAAATTTCGTGGCATTATTTTTATTTTTTTTCGTCTCGTATTTTTTTTATCTTTTTAAAACTTTGTATTACTAGAAAAAACGTATGCCGTCATTTCGTAGAAAACGCGGTCCACAAGACGAATTTATAATTCCACGTGGCCCAAGCTAAAAGTCGGCGGCGGTCGCCACAGTCGCAAATTTTTTTCGCCATCAGATCTTTCGATCATCTCGTATTTTTTTTCTCCTCCACAACCCTACGATTCGCGTAACGAAATAATCACCCTGTACACACACACACGTACACACAAACTTGCGCACGCGCGCGTATACGAGGTGCCTTTAATAATATACGGTACGATTATGCGCCGTGTGTGTGTGTGTGTGTGTGTGCTTGTGCGTGCGCGCGCGCGTTCTGCAGCAGCGCGCCGCGGGCCGAGGGCAGTTAACGGTTTCGCGTTCGCCCGAGTCCCGCCGAGTATGTACGCGCGATCCTACCGCCGTCGCCACCGAGAGGCAAATAGACCAGTGACTAATTCGGGACCGCCGCGGTTTGACTTGGGTGAATACCGGTGCGGCGTCGACGAGTGAAAACATTTAAAAAGATAATTATTTAACAAAAAAAAAAAAAAAAAACGGCCGCCGTCGTTTCGCGACGTACGTACACGTAATAATACCTAATAATTTAAATAATTAAAAACAAAAAAAAAAAAAAAAAACCGAATGTCGCCGTCCGCATAATTTCTCGCGCCGCGGACTCGTCCGATCACCACTCGCTCTCGTCGAAAACTTTGGCCTCTCGTCGTTTCCGTTCCGGATTCGTTTTTTTTTCTTTTTTTCTCTCCGTTCCGTCCGACTCTCCCCCGGTGTGCGTGCGCGTCCGATCGCCGCGAACGTGTGTTGCCGCGAGGAAATCGTACTTTCCGATCCGTCGTCGCCCCGCGGCTTCTTTAAAATATCGTACATTCTCGTAAGCGTCCACGGCGAACCCGAACACCGCGCCGCCGTCGCGGAAAACGCGCAACGAATACACAATTGGTACGTATAACACGATATATTATTATTATGATAATAAAACTCGGACGGTTCTATATTATATATGTATTAAAATAATGTCGTGTTTTCGCGTGCGGACTAGAGTTGAGCGGCGGGACAGCGTGGAGGAGAGAGATAATATTTTGTCCGGGAACGTGACGCGTCGTTTTTAAACAGAATGCGGCGGCGGCGACGGCGAAAACGGTCGGGCAATATATTATTTCCACACCGAACGCGGTATATTTTATGGGGGCCTAACCTACGACGTCTGCGAGAAAAAAAGTCCGTAGATCGCCGCCATCGCGAGACCGTATTCCGACGACGTTATGGAATTTTTATTCCGCGGCGGCGGCGGCGGCGGTGGCGTTGTCGGGACCGTGTTTAGAAATAATTGATGGCGGCACCCCCGGGCGCGACTGTGAAAAAATAAAAAAAAGCTACCCTTTTAGTGAGCAGAGCGCGTTTCGCGCGAATTAGCGGTCGTCGGACGTCGTAATCGGTATTTAAAAATGTACGAGGTTTTTTTTTTTTTTTTTTGGCACTCCCGCGAAAACCGTTTCCTCGGTCTCCCCTCGGCCCGATTCCGATTATCGCCCTCGAGTCGGGAAACGGAATCGCGTCCGGATCTATAGGGGCGACGACAATCTCGCGATCTATACCGTCGGGCGCACCGACGACCGTCCAATCGACCGACCGACCGCGGTGGTGGTGGCGGCAGAGCGCGCGGAGAATCAGCCCGGTGTTGGTCGGGCTGATGGAAAACTTAAAAATTGCCACGTCCGGGGTACGAGGAAAATTCCGTTCGCGGAATTTCTTCTCGTCGTCGCCGACGTTATTGGGCGCGCGTTTGCCACGTCAATATACATACATTATATCGGCAATCAATCGTCTCGTAACTTTTTGACGTTTCATCGCGGTTAAACTAATGACGACTACTGCGATGACGTCACGACGTTGTTCGTCGAAATGACGAGCAGCGAATTCGTGTCCTGAAACGTTCGCGCGTCTAGTCGGTATTCTCATCGTGCGACGAGTTCGATTCGAGTCTAATATTATAGCATCGTCGTCGCGTCGTCTGAAACGATCGCCTTTAATTAAAATAAGCGCCTCGGCGCCGAAATTCTGAATACGTTTTTGGGTGCCAGGATTGGAAAAAATCATAATTTGTTTAACTCGTTTACCCTATCAGATCGCTTTTTTCCCCTAAAAAACTACTAGTTTTCAATCGTTTATGTACACCAAACTAATGGGATAAACATTAAATAATAATAACAACTCACAGATTAATAAATCGACGATATATTGTATTACATCTCAGGCCTAATAAAGAAACGGCGACGTATAAATCGATTCAACAGTCCGTAAATCAGTCGCATGTCCAAACAAAACAAAAGATAACAAACTCAATGGGGTGCTGAGCACCCCGTACTCTGTGTCTTTGTAGTGTTGCGCGTATATTCCACCGCCACTGACAAGGGTATTTCGGACGCGTGTACGACTGACTTTTTCTTCTTCCATTATTCATTCATTCGTTCATTCATTTCCCTCCCTATTCATAATAATATAATAATTATTGTATACATTTTTTTTTTCACGCTCAATAAAAGTTTTCTTCGAAAAGTATTTTCGAGTACCTATTTGAAAAACGTATTTAGACGCGGGACGGGTGGCTCGGCGAGCTTATTTAATTAACCAGACGTCTACCTGAAATTCGTTCAACGAAATTACAATTATTATGATTATTATTATTATTATTATTATTGTAATTAAAGCAACAGACGTTGTAAGCGCTTAGGTTTTTCATTTTCGCGGTCTTTATGTTTTAAAAATAATCATTGTTAACATTTCTGATTCGTTATTGTTTCTATATACCTGTTTGAAACGTTGAATTCGCCTCGCCGCCGGAGTGGTGGTGGTCCTCTACTACGTACAAAAAATTTAATAAGACATTATAACGTTATGTCAGAGATTACAAAAGATTTAGAATTTTTAATTACAAGTCTGATTTTTTACAACTTTAATTAAATATTGCATTTCTCGGAATTAAAAGTTATACTTTTTATTATTATTTATGTTCCGTTTTAATTCATCAAGAGCTAAATACGTTTCTGCTGAAACGATGTTAAATAATCACACAAGTAGGTGTACCGTAATAAATGGTAAACATCTCTTATGGCAACAACGTTGAAACATAATACATTTTTGTTCGTATTTGTTCGATATTGTTTTTGATGTCTCTCATTGTCTACGGCACGATATCATTATAAATAGTCATCGGAAAGTATAAAACATAAAGCAATTTCTTTTTTTAAATATATTTTTTATACCTATATATATATTCCAATCCGCTTAAAATGTATTTATAAATAATAGGTATCCGTTTATGCCTTATATTTTATTATTTACGCTTGAGAACTTGCGTACACTACAAGAATTCTTACAAGTCACTAAACAATTTATATTTTGGCTTGGGTTGATTGTGTTTCGACTAGGGCAAAATTGATGGATTTTTTCAACAATGAAATTTTTAAATGCTCGTTCGGTTCGACGCGACAAACTTGTAAATCAGTAAAACTAATTTTATGAAACCCGTAAAATAAAACTTCGATGAAAAAAACGTGTCGTCTATATGGAATGGGCGTTCGTAAAAATTTTCCATTATACAGTCACAATCGTACATATTATTATTATTACATATTATTATTATCTTTATTGTTTAACGTTTGTCGTTATTTCGTTTTGTTTTCGTTCGTTTTGGAGGTGCGACGCGATTGCACACTTTTTCTTTTCCGACCTGAAATATTATTACGACGCGATCGCGCACTAATTGATTTGTTGTCATGCAATAATGAGTATACACTTTTTTGTACGTAATACGAGTATATAACATAATACGGGTAGACATTATAATATTGAAAATATTCACAAATTTCCATCTCGATTACGGGGCGCTATAATAATTCGCGGTGAACTTTATTGTTATTATTATCTCTCACATTGTAAATATTAGTTTACGTCAATCGGTGTAACGCAGGAACTATATTGTATATTAATTTTATACATAAAGTCCATCTGTTCGCCGTGTAATTAACATAATATAAGATATTCAACACATAATAACTTGATCGAAAACAAATACCTATAGTTAAAACGAATAAAAACAAATTACTAAAAGATCAAGAATTCAATTTAAAAACGAGCACTTGGGAAAAATGTAAAAGTAAAAAAGTATTAACGAATGATATTATTTGCCGGCAACGGGGGCCACGTTTTAACATTAACAATTTATAGTGATTTGTAAAAGATACGAACTTTTATATGCTCGCCGATTGACATGATCTAATAATAATATTATTATTATAATTATAATTACTATTTTAGTATTCGGTGCAATATAATATTAAATTAATCACAATTTATAACCAAAAAAAAAAACAACAACAACAAAAACTTGTTTATTTGTTCGCGAAAAAAATAATGTTAATTTATTTTTAACCAACGACGGTGATTATTTGTCGTCAGCCCTAAGCCTGTAATTGGGGAGCGAAAATTGTGAATATTTGAATATTACATTATAATATATGTATTCGTGTTATATATGTCACGAAGTATATACCTAATGTATTATACATAATATAAAGTATATATTTATATACATATATTATATAATTTGGTATGCAATCGTATTGTGATTTTTTTTCGGTCGAAATAGAAAAAAAAGTGCGCAATCGCGCGCGCTGCACACCGGTATTTTGGATGACCGACTAAAATTCTTTGATTGTCCAACCCGCATAAATAAATAATTTTATCGTATACGTAAAATAAACGTGTAGGATTTTTCGAATATTAGAATAGGAAACATCGAAATACATTTCTACGGTATGCTACGTATCATAGATCCAAACGGCTCGAGTACGCTTTTGTCAATCGCACAGTCGAAAAAATAATAATAATAATAATAATAATAATAATAATAAAAACCGATCATTTGATTTACTTAAAGCGGCTATCGGGACTTAATAGACAGTCGAGAATATGGAGAAAAGTCGGTCACTCGAAGCAATCTCCGCGCGTATAATTTTGCTATATAGAAACCATATTTATTTTTTTTATCTACTTCGAAAAATGTATGGGGTAAAAAAAGAAAAAGAAAAAGCAAGTTAGAAAAAATACACGTATACCGTAAAAAAAAAAAAAAAAAGAGATATCATAAAACTTCATTTAATCTGAATATATTCCATAACACGAAATGTATATCCATTTGGAGTTATTAATGATTCGACCGTGGAGATACGACGTAAAGTAAAAGGTGTTGTATAGATATTTCGGTATAGATAAAAAAAAACTATAATATATATATATATATATATAAACCCAAAGGTCGACGAGCTCTAGACGAAGCTCGAGAGAAAAAAAAAATGTTAAACGGTTTAAAAGATATAACTAAGATAATAAACATGATAAACAGAATAATGTTGCGAATGTAATTTAACAATTTGGTATTAAATAATAATCGTTAAATTATACTTTTATTGCGGTAAAATATTATATATTATAGCAGTAGAAAGTACCCATTTGTATATATATATATATATGTACGCCGCGTATGTAGTAGATGTTTTGATTATTTATATCTTTATTTTTTGTCGGAGCATCTTAATGGTTACTTTTACACGACTTCACACACATATATATATATATGTATGATCGAGAACGGGGAACAATATCGCGCTTGTTTGTGTGTTATATTATTATACTATTTTTATGATACATATATGTATTTCGGTGGTAGGTATATGTTTCGCGCATTGAAATACTGTTTGTCCGGAGGCGTTTATTGCACAATAAACGTGTACACATAATATATATATCGGATGGCGCTTTATAAGCCACAATATACGTATACCGGCAAATAAAGGAAAAAGTCCTGTCCATGATAGACGTAATCGCGCTCAATATTTTCATAATTATTTAAGGAAAACACGTCGATCGTCGAATTAAGACCACCGCCCAGGAAATACCGAAAAAACCCCCTTCTAACGACGTACGAATATTATGTATACGTATATACTCATATATATATATATATATATATTTTTTTTTTAATGACGTGTGTCGGATTCTTTTGTACAATCTACGGGTTTGAAACCGCTGGCGGAATCCTAAGCGAGCGGCGCGATCACATTCTGAATGAACGCTGGTGGAGAATAAGTAATGCCCTCCGGACAATAGGGCCGGCCCCCGCGCCCCCGATACACTATACTGTATAATATGAGGTTTTTATTTTCTTTCGGAATCGAGTATCGCGCGCAGGAGAAGGAGACGACACACAGAGGTAGAGAAAAATATATTATACTTACATCGCTTACTACACGGGGCGGCCCGGCGAGCGCGGTAAACTGTGTCACGAAATCTATAACACGTGGCGTTAATACGTCAAACTGTTATTATTTATTAGCGCGCGCGCTCGGCGATATCAAATCAGCCGCGACTTGTTATACGTAATTAACCGCCGCGCATAAATCACGTTCAATTCAGAGACCCGCTCGTATTGCTCGTATTATATTACGTCTACAAAACGACGACCGGTCGGTTATAGTGTGTAATAATCGCTAGCGTTTCTTCTCGATTTCGCGGTGTAAATGTTTCCGTACAGTCGCGTTTCGTGGGCTTCCTTTTGCGCGTCCGTGTCGGACACGGACACGTTGCAGTTCGATCGCAAAACACCACGTCGATTCGCCACCGGCGCGATATAAACTTTTACGCGGTCAGATTTGTTCGCGCAATCAGACGATACCGTCGGGACCTCCCTCGTACGCCGTAAAAAAAAACTAGATCAATTTTTCGCCAACCACTCCGGATTTTTTTATTATTATTGTAATGATTAAAAAAAATTTGAACCCAACCGAATCGAGGAAATGTCTCCGATTCGCGTTATATACTACTCGCGGGCGCCCGGAGAAGGGGGAAAATGGCCTTAGACTTGAATTGTCGACGTACGCTACCAAACGCGACAAACGAAAACAATGATCGGAAGACGTGGGTATTTTATAGTTTATATAGTGTTTTTACGGACATCGTCGCGCGAATATTATCTCGTAATGTTGTTATGACATTTGCAAAGTCTTATTCTCGCACTTTTAATTGCAAATTATTTTTTTAAACAGTAGGTAGTAATAGTATCGTGTTATGGTAGTGATTATTTTAGCAGTTACGATGTAAATAGATAGGTAAATTCATTTTACTCACTTAATTTAATTAGACTCGATTAGATTTCAAGGCATTCTGTGTTATTCGATTCGTCGCTCGGAAGTCGTCCGGCGAAGCTGATTCTCTGATTTTCAAATTTTCAACTAACCAACAGAAATTTGTTGATATTATTTGCGCTGTGTTCACTATTAAAACAACATTCGAAACTAATTAAATCAGCTAATATAATAACGTAAACACCAGGGCAGGTACACACTTTATACATACGTATGTTGTACTATTATATGTATAGCGTATATATTTATATTATTGTATGTACATTGTACGTATTCCTATCGTCCGCGTATAGATATCAGCGCGACGTCGATGTCGAATTAATTCCGCCATATAGTCGACCTTAACGGATTCGCAGTAGTAAACTTGGGTGAAATAATAATATCGATTCGCCGGTTTGTCGAGAGTAAATAAAATCCAACCTATTAATGTTTAAACGTCCAATTGCCCCCGTCTCTTAACAAATTTGCCCACATCGCGTCACTAATTTACTATACAATAATATGCGCACGTACCAATAGGTACTCACAACAGGTAAACCGTGTTGGAGAACAGGGGCAGATTCGAGTGGTATATACATTTAATAGCGTTTCACGGGATTTTCCTCGGGGTCGGTAAAATCCGGTTTTAGATTGGTTCGATAGATTTTACAGCCTGGAACCGCCCGCCACCGCCGTGGTATATTATGCCTCGGCGGCGGCGGTATACTCTTCGTTTTCAAACTTTGCCAAAACGTGAAATAAGGATCGAATCAAAACTATCTCCAGAGTAGTTTCAAAAGTTTGGTCACAACTTTTCGTGTTGCCCCATAGCTGAAATTATAGGTATGTACATGCGTTTCTCGTATTGAATTCGAAATGTTTTACAAATTGAAAATTACGTAGATCGAACCGTTTCGCGCTCACGTTTTGATAATGATGATATACACAGTATAACACTACGCGGGGCGTCGTGAAAAATGTCGTCGTTTCAATAACAATAACAATTAATATAATAATATTGTGATAACGATTACTTGTTGTCGAAACGCGTCGACAAAATTACAATAATATTAATCGTACCCGACAATCTTGCGTGTCGCCGCGCCGCCGTCGTCGCGTTCTCGTATCGGAAACGACGTTCGAAAACAATGCGCGAGACTTTAATGAAATCAATTTCGTTCGCTTTACAACGGCGTGGTTTAAGAATCCGCAAAACTTCGGCTGCGTCAGTACGTTTCGCGGTGCGATTCAACACGACGACTACGACGACGACGTGCGCGCGCGTACGCGAGATTAAACGCACACTCGCGCGTACGTTACTGAAATAATATCGCGTTATTAAAACAGTGCTCTGTTATTGACGAGAGCGCTCGAGCAAAGTTAACCGAGAGTTCCTGCGCACGTACTGTAATATTTAGTGACCAAAGTTTCGCGAGTTATCGCTATCGTTTTCGGCCGGCAAAGAAACATACGCCGCCGTGTCACGGGACCCCGGTTAAACGTAGACACCGCTGTTTCGAATCGTTTCGATTTTCTAACGGACGTTCTTATTTCTTTTTTTTCGATCGACCGTTGATTTTTTTCGAGATAAAAAAGGTCGAGAACATTTTTGTTAGAAATAAAATGTCTACGACGGGTCACATCGAAAGTGTTCGCGACGATTTAAAGTGATAATCTACAACGACCGGCAGTGACAATATCATTAGTTTTTAGGCTTAAAGCGCGCACGTCATCGCGCGCACACAAACTGTTGCTCTTCTACGAGCGCGGCAGTCGATTTATCACTCATCGGAACGTTTTAATGTAAACGCGATGTCGACAAAGCGACGACGACGGTACCCGCGATCGCGGACATCTTTTTACGACTTCCAAATGATAAAATATTACGAATCGTTACGTTTTGAGAATAAAACTTCATATTATGTCGTGAAAACGGCGTCGATATCTGACGTTTTAAACTCGTAAATACATATTACGTTGTAATGATCGCGATGAATAGTATTATTATAATATGTCATGTGCAAATTGTATTCGCGGAAACAATTATTGTGGATTTTTTTTGAAAATAATTTAAAATACCGTCGCGGAGACATCGGCGTTCCGTGAAACACGAATCATCGTTTTCCAAGGGTGGTTAAGTGGTCATTAACTTTGGAAACCGATGTGATCGCGTGAACTCACGAGTATTGCCGCCGCCGCCGCCGCCGTGAAATTACGTCCGACGGGCACGTATACTACATAATATTTTAAAGCTCTCGCGAATAAATACGTAAGACTACAATATATATTTATAAATCCATACGCGCGGCGCATCGAAAACATATTATTTTTTTTTATCGTCGTCCTTATCTCGCCGACACGTCGTAAAACAAGAGTGTAATCTCGCCGAGAGAGAGAGAGAGACAATATAGTGATGCTGCGAGAGTGTAGTACCGGCCGTGAACATAACGCGCAGCTATAGTTTAGTCCTGTATTTAAAAAGGTCCTGTGGTGGAAATCCCTCCCCCTTCCTCCTCGGGCCTAGGAGGCGGTGACTTTGTACGATTTTTTTTTTCTCGTGTCGTCGTCGATATAACTTAAACGAACGTTTTAAAAAAAACAAACTTTAAAAGCCGAAGTTTGTTATCGTATTATATTGATACAGCGATGATTACGTCATCGCGGCCGCCCTTCGAAAGTTTTACACGTCGATGTTTATTTCATACTGCTCTCTGAAAGGTACTCGCCATTCATTCGCTCGAGCTTATTGTGAAAAAAATTGGAAAAACAAATTGTGTACACGTGGAACGAAGTAGTTTCGAACAATTATAGAACGTTCTCGGGGGTTTTAAATCATACTTTTGCAAGCGCCGCGCCGGGGCGTTTCTAAAAATGTTGATTTATTTGTTGTCGTGTCCGGACAACTTTTATTATGAGATAAAATTGATTTGCAAACGAAGCGCAGTACTCGGTTATTTTACGATTTAAAAACGGTTTTAATCAATCGAATAAGTTAAATGACTATAAATTGCCCTGCCGTTTTTATACGAGTCTATATAATACCGCGCATATCTACAACGACGATCGAAAAGTCCGTAAAACGACGTCACAATGTGCCGAATCGTTTGAATAATAATTATCTTTTGTACGTCCGAGCTATAAAAATCCCAAGATTAAATCGTTAAAACTTATATTTTGAAGATAGAAAAAAAATGTATAAAATACTATCACTCGGCTTATATAATAATCTTCTATATATATAAAAATTTCGTGTCACGATGTATGTTCGCGATAAACTCCGAAACTACTGAACGGATTTTGATAAAATTTGGTAACCATTTATAATACGGTCCAACTTAAAAGATAGAATAGTTTTTTTTCAATATTTATAATATGTGGCGAGCGCCGAGAATATTCTGGAACGGTTATATATAATAGATAAAAATGGAGCCAAAAATGTAAAATAATTCATCAATCGAGAACGGCTGGGCCGATTTGGCTCAAATTTGAAAAAACCCAATTATGGGAGGTGCTGAAACGGGAATTTATTGATGTACTTTTGAAATTTTAAATGGTTGCTATTGGTTATAGGAAAAAGTCAGCCATATAACCCATTTATACATAATATGTATTTACTATGTACGTATACCTATACTGTAACCATAGTGACCATTATCATTGTTTATAAATTTTTTTGCGAATCATTTTCAATTAAAATATATATAGTACGTGTTTCATATACTTTTCACATATACGTACATACTTACAATAGGTTAGTAATTTTTCAAAATACAAAATCCCCCCAGTTTGAGCACCTCCCCTAGGGGGATGTACGTATATAAATAAATCTACAAACTTATTTTTCAAAATTCAACCCTTAAAAGAAGGGGTGAACTTTTCACGGGCTAGATTTTGAGATGCAACGATCGGCGAGTAATTTGCATTTTATATGATTACGATTATTATGTCATCAAAAAACCCGACGATCTTTACCAAAAACGAATTGATTTTGCAATATCATATTATTACATAACTTTTATCGACATTGCGTGCGTGCGATGAACAATAGAACTTTTTTCATTGGGCGGTCGAATACGATCGCAGGCAAATCTATAGTCATTGGTCGATAGGCTCGATAGGCGTATACAATTTTAAAGCGAAAACCCGACGACGTTTACGCAAAAGGTATGGATTTCGCAACGTCATATATTATTACATAACTTTTACCGAAATTGCGTGCGTGCGCGCACCATTCCTCTTTCAATCGTAGACGCCGCGCGCCGTCGTCGCCACGCACTTACAATAAGTCAGTTATTTTTTATACTGCAAAATTCACTGGAAATATATGGCAAAACAACGTTTGCCGGGTCAGCTAGTATATTACAATTTTTTTAAATTTTACACCATCGATTTCGACTATTGTCATTGAGTT
The DNA here is from genome assembly GCA_948098885.1 of Drepanosiphum platanoidis. Classification (NCBI taxonomy): domain Eukaryota; kingdom Metazoa; phylum Arthropoda; class Insecta; order Hemiptera; family Aphididae; genus Drepanosiphum; species Drepanosiphum platanoidis. Next base: position 6,245,069 of record OX402541.1, read on the forward strand.
ATTTCAGAATCCTCGTCGTAAACCTCGTCCGTCGAGTGCCTTCATCAGTCTGACTAAAAAACGCCTCGGCACACGGAAGATTTCACCTCTCGACTTTTGAATAGTAATAATATTCGTAGATACCCGCGCAGCCAAATAATTATAAATGCATCGTTTCCGCGTACGGTTATTAATATTCACATGGGTACCCAACACTGAGCACGACACTCTTCGTTTTCCCATTCCGGACCGAACCTTCTCCGAAAGCGGGCACCTCGGAACAGCGGACCGAGTCGCGCGTCCGCCATTCAGAGTTTTTGCGGGACCGGAGGTAGCCGGACCGTATCAAAACGGGCAAATTTTGAATTATCGATGCGACGAAACGTGTTCGAAAATCTTTACTGCATATACAATAACGTTCGGGGTAAAGGGTAAAAATTAGGAATACCGGTCAAACCTAGGAAGTAAAAAATTCGCTCCGTCTTTTAAAATCGATATGTAGGAAATCTCAGGGTATGCCTTAGGTCTGATCGTACTTTTGTCGCGGTTACACGTGTTACATGTCGTCGGAATAGCGCGAGGTCCCGTTAGTAAATATTCGTCGAAAAGAGACGGGGGGGGGGGGGGGTGCTATTGTTTCCGCCGCGGAGGAGCCCCGTGAATTATTCCGCGATATATATAGGCGGCGATCCTTTCTCCGAATCTCGCGTAGTATCCGCACTCGCGCGCGATCCTGCAGATAGCCGCAGGACGGCGATTTGCCGCGCACACACGCGTCCGCCCGGGGGGGAGCTCGCGTGAGCGGTCGCCTCCGGCGGTCGGGTTTATCTGCCGGCCGGCATTAATTTCGACGTGGGCCGATAATGAATGACAGCTATTGCTGTTGGTCCGAAAACGGGTAATTAATCACACGCGCAACCGTCCGTCGCGCGCGCGTCCGCCCGCGGCGGACCGATGATTCGACGGGCCCCTCCTCGATCCTTTTCGTCAAAACCGCGGCAACGCTCCGGCGGCGGACCGTTCCGTTTTTTCCACTCTGACCGTCGACCGTAAATACGCACATATAATATATACGTATTTATTATAAACACACACACAAACGTCGTCGTATTAAAAACGTGTCCGGGGGCAGATGGTGCGGGCAATAAATTTCTTGGCCCCGGTGAGTGTAAAACCGCCGAAAAACCATTAAAAGTTCAACGGGAGGACTTAAATCACCACCGCGAACTCTGTGAAAACCCGTCGACACACGATAACAATTTTGGCCCAATTCCATTGACCACAATACCCGCCGCCGCCGCCGCCGCCGACTCGAAACGTTGGAAATATAAATGTATAAACGCCCCGCCGCCGCCGTCGTCCCCGAGGTTCCGTTGAAATTGAAAAAATACACCGCTCTCCCGCGCCGCCGCAGATTTATGTGTCCTCGTGCCAACGTCCGAGTGGATCATAATATCGCTCGGACTTTGGCCGCGCGCGACTTTCTCGCCGACCCAATTACCAGCACTTTTGCGCGCGAGAACGAAACGATAAACTATACGAAAAACCGGCCGTGACTTTTTTCGACGCCCTCGCGACACGCGATTTATACTACGACGCATTACGGATGTCGCGAGTAGTTTTTGTCGTCTAGTGGTTTTTGTTCTTTCAAACGAAATCAAAATGTATTATAAGACGCGTTGTCGGCGTAAAACGCTTCTTTCATTTTCGTCGCATGGCCGTTGAAATCTAAAAGGAAAGTTATATAATCCAATATAATAGAATCTCCACAGTCTTGGATTTTTTCGTTTTGTCTCGTCAAGTATTTAAATCTAAATCTTTGTTATTTTTAAATCATAGTGCATAAATATTTATTTTATAGTTATGTTTTATATACTAAAATTTTGTCTTTGTATTTTGTTGTCTATTGTTTTCATATTATGCCAATTCATATGTAATGTTTTTCTTTCTGTGTTAAAGGGCTTTTGCCCGTTGATTTATATAAATAAATAAATAAATAAATAAATAATAATAATCGTTTCACGTCGGTGCGGACTATGACGAAAGACCCGATTATTCGATAGCCCACGAGTCGTCGCGACTCGGCCGTGCGCACTTATTATTATCGAACGCAAATATTTAACAAACCGTTTTGGATACACATTCGAACGTAAATAACGGAGTACGAATAAACATGAACTATTTATAACGATTGCACGTTTGAATACTATTAAACAGCAGCAGCGTCGTCGTCTTCGAACGAAATAATATATTTTTTTTTCAAAACGCCAGTGTATTTGTCCACTTTGCAATCGCCGCTTTGTATCATTCCTTTTTGGTAAACAACGTCGAATTTACTTACCGAAACGATAGGATATCATTGCGAGTTATATTATCTCTCTCTTCCGCTTTTAAAGACGACGCGCGACGTATAAAATCGCGTTCGCCATTCGGTCGGGTTTTTTAAATAAATACGTTTGCGTTATTTTCCATCGCGATAAACAATTTTTCGCGTACATAAAACAGAGGTGGTGCCTCTTATACTTATCTCATTTTTACGCGTCCGAGACATACGCGCGCGCGCGCGCGCGTCACGTGCCGATTACTATTGCGGGGATAAAAAAAAAAAATAAAAAAATAAAGGACGACTCGGAGGGGTTTGTTTCAATATGAAATCGTGTAAAAGTTTTTTTACTATCAAGTAGTGATCGTTATTGTTGCGTACGGCCCGGAGAAGCTTTATTTTTTATTTTTAATAGTAAAACCGTACAATATATAAATATATATTTCCGAATATACTCGTATATATAAATATATATTTTAACAACTCGACGAATAAAACTGAAGATCGAAAAGAATCTAATAAAAACGATGGAGACGTTGCGATATTATTGCGCATATTAAAATATCACCTGTCCCGCAGTGTTATATGACTATTATATCGTATAGGTAAATGAAATAACCGTTTCGGCTCGGAACGAGTGAAGGTGACAAATGATGTGTTTCGAATTCGCTTTCGCACGACGACGGTAAATCTCGTTATTTTAAGTCCGCAGCCTAGGGATCACGGAAATCCGTATCCGAATCTCGGCGAATACAGATAAAGAATTCGTATCAAACCGTCGTTGTGCGCGCGTAGTGTTGCGATTCGCTTTATTAATCGTTGATAAATCGGCGCGAGCGATCTTATCAATAATATAATTACAATTAATTATTAATATATATTAACGAAAAACAAATCGCGCGCTAAACGAATAAATATCAGACTCGATAGTCGATGAAAACATATGCGGCGTTAGCGACGAATAATCTAAATTTTAGACCACGAAAATACTATGGTAGGTATCTTTTACGACAGTGTAGATCGTTCGAGATAGTCACCGAAAAATAATTTTCTGCAGTCACGACGTAATATATAGTTTCATGACGATATTTTATTCGTTAACAATATAATTTAACGATATAGTCGCACCACGGAGTCGTTTACAAGTTTTCAATAGTTTCGACTTTTGATTATAACGTTGCCCGAGGTTTCGAAAAACAACAATGGTGTTATATAAAATATACCATATAAACGTATACGCGTCACATTGTAAACGAAACAAAACAAACATAATTTAAGTGTAATTTTATTCAGAACGCCGCGGCGCCGATCAATTTATATTTTACTTTAGAATAACGCCGAGAATATTATTATTATTATTATTATGTACGCTTTCTTCTAGAAACGTCGAGTTTATTATAGTGTATAAAATCAATAACATCATACAAAGTCCGAAAACATAGACTCTACTTGACGCCGCCGATTCCCCGAACAACCGTTGCAATAACGTCGCCGCAACACCGTCGATTCATTAGGCAGGGACCGCCGCCATTGCTTTTTCGTCGGTGAATATCGTAGCACCGACGACGTTTCGTCTTCCTATTTTTGCGAGTCGATTATCGAATCGATATAAAAATCTAGTACGACCGGTGAACGACGAGTTCGTTTAGTTCGAAAACATCTATAGTTTAACCGTTGTCAAACAAAACGTCCGCACAGAATGTCGTTTCGTATAATAGTAAATCGAAATATAAATATTTATAAAAAAAATTATAATTATACGTTTTCGCTTCAAACAATATTCTCCTCGAATGTCAATAGAGTCACAAAGAAGTATGATTTATATTTTTAATTTACTCTAAACTATGATACTTCAAAATGAAACTCTCGGACTGTAATATGAAAAAATAACAATTTTTTTTGTTGTTCGTTGAAATCTGAATTATGCACGGGATGTCTACAAAGGTACTACTTATACTCTATATTGTGTAGAGTTTTTTTTTTATGCACGCGTTATTCTATCGAGTTACCGAGTATTTATTATTACGGTTTATAATACTTGATGTATACTTTAATGTGGTTTTTAAACGAATAATTAATTCCGGGAAAAATAAACGTCGTTGTTTGTTTGTCAGTGGATTTTGCGGGTAGGTCCCGGGCAGATTTTCCCGGGAGTACTTCAAAACACGACCACTGTTTCTAGTCTACCTGCTGACATTTTTTTCCGATAAAATGTTTCTAAACGGGAAAGAAAAAAAGTGAACTAATGGCACAGCACAGCCGAACTATAGATCAATAAAATAAAAAAACAATCTCGAGTAAACACTGTAAACGAGTTATGATAAATAGTGCGCAGTCGTATCGTCCGCATCGTAACGACGATGAAACTTATGAAAAACGACAAAAACCGATTTAGTTGTCGTATTTAGTTTTCTTTTTTTTTTGTTCTCGTGTGCGTGCGAGTTATTAACTTTTAATTAATTCGTATATAATATGATACGATTCGCGTTGCACGTCTTTATAACTTTTTATACGCGCGTATACATAAATTAAGTATATCGTGTTCCTTTTATATATATATTGTTCCCCGTCCTCGATCAGGTAGTTGTCACAAACAGAACGTTTGTTAAACGGAAGAAATTAAAAAAAAAAAAAAAACTATAATAAAATAAATCGAGAATAAAACAAAACCGCGCGACAGCTAGCGTATTATTAGTACACTCGCGGTTTTTACGAGACGAAAGCGGTTATTATAGTAGAGGTGCGAGTACGCGCACACGTTTTATTTTAATTTCGAATTAAAAACGTGTCAGATCAAAAGAATTCCGAGTATGACGTAAATGTTTTAGAATCGCGCGAAACCATTAGTCGGGTGGACGCCGGCGCACGCATACGTAATGCCGTAAAAAGGCAATTACAGAGGAAGTCGGACTTTTCGTGCGGCAATATTACCCGCCGGAGCTCGCGTACACGCACACGCACATTTATATTTATATATATCGGCGCTGCCGTTGCGCTTTTTGAATTCCTCGCTGTCGTCGTCGTCGTCGTATCGTTTTCAATGAGTCGCAAAACACATAAATATTATACTACGTTCGTGCGAGCGCACAGTACCCTCGGGCGGCGATTATCCTAACTAAACGCGCTCCCTCTTCCCTTTCCCCAAAACGGGCATAATATTTAATGCAGATTTTCATTTCGTTTAAACGTCGAAAACGTCCTCCGAAATCACGTTTTCTCTCTCTCGCGCGCGCGCGCGCGTCGGTTTTTTCACCTTTCCCGAAATTCGGTTTTGAAATTCCGGTCCTCGCCCCGTAAACATAATATAATATATTTCTCGATACAGTATAGAACCTCGTCGATATATCCTATTCGTTATTTTATATATCTGATGTAATAATATTATTTCTATTGTCGGTTTTAACGTCGTATTAGACTTGGTAATAAATTAATCTCGTGTAACATATTATAGTGATTATGTATAATGACATCGATTGTAATTTCGAAAACGAGCTCTGTTTGCCCGTTCGGAAAAAGTCTAAAGTTTCTCAAAAAACTAATACTATACAACAATAACGTTACAACGGGTGGCCGTACACTACAGAAGTCGACGGGGACGAGAGAGCGACGGATAATCAAAGTTTTACCACTGTGTACCTATGCTCAAAGTCAGCGCCGCCGCTGTCGTCGTATACGCGTTATTATGATATAATATCATAAACTGTATGTTATATTTTAACGAGTCGCTCTCAACTAGGTTACGCGTAACCTCCAGATAGTATTTCCACGCGTTTTCCGTTTCCCCCCCCCCCCACCCACCCTATATACAAGTGCTATTCAAAATAATAACCGAGCCACACACGTTAACGTCACGTATACGCGCACACGCGACGATTCGGAATATCGTGTAATTTTTATTCCAAACGTTTTTTAAATTCGTTATGACTATATACTTCAAAAGTATTTATTTTTTCATTTCTCGTCCATGTCCATGTTATTTTTACACGCGGTGTGTCGATTTTTTTACGTTCGAGTTGACTCGCGTTCGTTTAATCGGTTTTAGATTTTTTTTTTCCCTGTACAATTTTAGCCGTCCGAGGACGTAATCATCGTATTAAATTAAGTTTTGGATACATTTTGTTTCGAAATAATACACGGTTTTACTTTTTTTTTTTTTTTTTATTATTTAGAAATCAAAATAAATGGTTACAAATTAAACAAATTTAACAAATAGGTACAGTTTTGATTACCTACCTCCTGTAAGCTAATATACATAGCTTGTGTTGGAGGTAGGGAGTTATTACATTTACCAATAAAATAAAATAATTAGGTAATTTCTTATAATATCACGTACACATTGACTTATGAATATGAACACTTTAAAAAAAATATATAATAATAATAATAATAGAGAAGAAAAGACAAAGTGATGTAAGGTTTTAACATAAATAAATTAGTAATATATTTAGTTGATACAGCATTATAGCAATCAAAATATTATACTGTTATATATAAATAAGATACAATTTAGCAATAATTTACAATAAAGAATAAAATTAATACACATTATTATTCAATTCAAAAAATATATATTTATATAATAACCCTTTAATATTGATTTTTTTAATAATATTTCTTTTAAACTCCAGAGGCATAGAATTGTAAGAAGTCGGGCCTAGATGTTTGACCAAAAGATTTATAGGTATATTTAACTGGACAATCATATTTTCTAATTTCTCTTATATGACTATTATCACTATGTAACTGATCAATATCAAGTTGTTTAATAATGAACATGATTGCTATGTTTTTTATATAATTGTCTTACTGGCCAGGCCCCTAATTCCTTATAATTTTCAATTGTTGATCCTTTTAGTGAAAGCTTATCTAGGCAAATTCTAACAATGTTATTGTGATTTATTATTAGGCGATTTATAATATTGTCTCGAAGGCCACCCCATACTAATTAACCGTACGGGAAATTGGATCGGTATAGAGCAAAATAAACTAATCTCATTGTTTGCTTTGGAACTATTTTTTTTAGTTTAAACATATTATAGGTTATGAAGCGTAGTTTCCCTAATTAACTTTGATTCACTTACGATCGCATGGAATTAAATTAAATTTTCGAACAATTTTTTTCCACCCGTTCGTCGTGACCTGTCAAAGTATACAAATCGTCACCGAATAAAGCCATGCGAAACGCAGCAAGTAATTTTACTACGACAACTCATCTTGGTGGTTCGTCCCTTTCTAATGATGAAAATAGATGTATCCGTGCGGGGGCGGTGGCGGCGACAACGGCGAACGTGTTTAAAGTCCAAACAAACAGACGAAATGAGTTCGGTTGTTATTGTCAATCCGTCCCACTGCTACCTGTAGCAAAGACAATGGGAGATCCGGCCGCGAGGGTTTTTGGCGAAATCAATATTCCAACGGTTCTGTCGTGTTGACTTTCTCTATATAATCGATATTTTCGCCATTTCAGTCTTGTTCGATTCAGTCGGTCGGACGTCGCCGTGCGAAACGGTTCTCGGACGATTTCGTTTGCTTTGAGAACGTCTATAAATTAAATTTCCACTATGAATCCGGTCGGGGGACGCAGTAGGAATCGTATTTGGAAAGGGCTATTTCCACGTCGAAATTCCAGTGAAAAAACGAACGACACTACGAAGCGAGCACTCGTTTTCGCGTTGAAATCATTCCATCTTAAAGTCAGGTATTGTGACGAGTAATTTCGTTTTTTTTTCCTACTAAATAATATAGCCACCTCGTCCGAAAAATACATCCCAAAACACCACCGATTATCGATGGTAATTAGTGCGCGCTGAAAAAAAAAAAAAACAAAGCCCGTCGTTATTGTAAAATCAATATGTTTTTTTTTACATTTAAACACTCAAATAAAAATCGGCCATCTCTCTGTTAGCGGATCGTTCGCCGACTCGAATCGGTTTTTTTCTTCTTCTTTCTTTCTCTCAACTCGGTAACTCTTTTAAGTCGACTAGTCGTGCGTGTGACTGCGAGTGACTCGGCTCACATACCGCGTTTCGCCGTCGATTCGACGAGTTGAAAAAATATTTGTCCTCTCGCCCCGGCCACGAACGCGCGATAATAATAATACGATACTCGTATAAAAATTAAACACACCGTCTATCGGTCGTAAACGTCTTTCCACCCTTTGTAAAGAAATTGCGTTTATTATTTATTTTTTTTTCTTCTCGCTACACTCGCGCGGCCGTTTTCGTGGCGGCGGCGGACGCGTCGTGTTTTGGTACGATAAAAAAAAAAAAAAAAAGAAAAGAAAAGTAATTCGTTTAACGCGCCACAACGGTAACCGTGGGAGCCGCGTCCGGGTCAAACTGTAAAGCTATAGCTTTGATAAACGAGCGCGTGAAAACTCTCGCGCTCCTCGATACTGCAGACTTATCACAATTAATTTCAACAGCTGTTAACGGTTTAATATTTATTTACTTCGCGGCGGCGGCGTGCTCGAAAGTCGGCCAACTTTAATTTCACACCGTTATTTATAATTCACAATTTTGTATATCCGCGGTGCGCGAAAGAGCAGTCGTTTGCAGTATATTATAATATAACGCCCAAGGGGGGGGGCCGGATTTTAGGTGATATATCCTGCGCCCCCCTCCCCCCCCCAGAATTACAGCCAGTGGCGAGATATTATCTAGATCATTATCGTTCCCGCGGTGTAGATATTATAAAAAGTCGATATTATTTTTGAAAATTCCTCCCCCCCCCCCCCTTTGTGCGACTTCTGATTACAGCGGTAATATTAATTTATATTCTACTCGCTCGCCGTGCACACACGCGGAAAATAATGTTTTCGACGAACGAACTCTATTATTCGTTATCTTGTTGTTTTATTCGTTTCGCGCGGCTAAAAGGTATTTTCGACGTGTCGATTTCGGTCCGAGACCGCCGCGCCGCCGTAAAATGTTTACCGTAAAAACCAAATAACTCGATACAATATTATGTTTTCGCGTGCGAAATAACGACGCTCCATATAGAGAGGTACTCGTACACATTTGCACGGGTCGGGGTTGAATTTATTATTATAATAATTAGTTTCATTATGCTTAATTGCACACGCGCGCACCTAAATATACTGCCCCGTTGCTCCCTTAAATCCGCCTCTGCGCCAAAAGTGTTGGCCGGATTACAATGTCATTGCGGGGCCGCGGGGATTTCGGGGGAGTTCGGGTTACAAAACGTGAGATTTAGAATCGTAACGAGCCCATTATATAATGTCTAAATCTATTATTTTGCCGAAGGAGGGCCGCGGACGATTTCGGTCCGACGTGAACCTTTTCTAACTGTAGTACCAGTGTAGGATGTCTCGAAAAGCACAAAATGGCGCGCGGAAAACCATATAGTGCTCTCTCGTTCGCTTTTATAGATTTTTACTTTTCTTTTTCAAACAAAAAATTTGATAAATATACATAAATTTTACCGCCCCCGTAAATCTTTCGCCCGGGGCAAATGTCTCTCGTCAAACGTCCCCCCTTTAATACGCCCTCGTCAGAGCCCTTCTTGATTTAATATAAAACGTATTATCGTATTTTTTACGTCCCCCTCCTGTCGCGCGTCTGGCGAATTCCCGGGCACTCGGCGAGCAGCACATAGTGGTGAGGTACACACGCACACAATTGTCATCGCGTGTCGATTTTAAAATATGTATATGGATCGCGTCGCCGAGCGATATTTTGAATTATATATTATTATATATTATATGTTATGGCGGAAACGCGCGCGTACGAAGGAGAGCTTTTCGATGGGGTGGGGGGAGGTAAAAAGAGATAAAAACAACGGCCGACTACCCCCCCCCTCGACGTCTATATCATTCGGTTTTCTGGTACTGAACATCGGGCGTGTGCGCGGCAGTCGTTACGGAGGGGAAGGCGATGGCGTGCTTGTCTATAAAACGGCGCTGCGGATCCCGATTTTTCGCTCGAATAAATATGCAATTGCGGCGGGAACCTCGCACACGGTTTTTCGCTACCCCTCGCCGCGTAACGAGTATTATACGGATAAATTATTGATGATCGCATGAATAGAGACTTCTTATATACAAAGGGACTTACGTACGACATTTGATAACGCATTCGTGTATATATATACGTGAATACACACACACACACATACGACGAGTTTATGCGCGTTTAAAGTTTACCGCGCGCGCGCGCGTTCTGAAAAATATGTATGACAATGTATATTTTTTTGTTTTTCTGAGGGAAAAAAAATATACTACCGGTTTGCTGCTGCGAATGGTTACGAGTAGACGCGTGGGAAAACGACGAATGGGGTACCCTCCGCCGCGACCCGAAATTTTTTCCTCTGTAAACGTATTTCGGTGAAAACGAAAATCATCCGTCCGCCTACGTATACAAGCGATATATTTTATTGTAATATTCGTGCCGCCGCCGCCGCGTCGCGCGGAACGAGAAATCGATTTCCGACTCTTAGAAAAAAAAACGATAAAAACGATAAAAACGAAATTTATCGACGATATTATAATACGCGCGTTGAATTTATGTGACGTCATTAAACTAGCGCGGCGTTCGAATCAGGTACACGCATACGTATATATATATATCGAAAACGTATTCAAATTTCAAATTGTATTCCGTAGAAAAGATATCACGTCTCGCGGCGCGTATGTCTGCGCGTGAGCTCGTATATATCATATTTTTTTCCCTCCTTTTCTCGCCCACCCCTGCCGACGTTTAACTCCTTCGGACGCTTATTGTATACGCCGCAACGGCGTATCCGCGATTTGGATTTCGTCCCTAGTCGACGATACGGTCCTCCCGACACTGTTTTCGCGATCGGCAACTAAAATTTTATCGCTAACGAATGATTTTAATAATAACGTTTTCGACCGTTTCGTCGTACGATTGTATGTAACAGCCGTGGTTTTCATTACTGTTATATTCTTTCCATTTTAAATACGTCGCTCCGCTGCGTTTGCTAAACGCACAAACACGTAGAACTGTTATTTATTCTAAAACCATACAATTAAAATAATTTATTACCTACCGATTCTGTTGGATTGTTAGTGTAATGGAAATTTCCAATTGAGTTTCCGAACCATAACAACAATAAATTATTATATCCACGTTCGTTTCCAATGAAATATTAAAAAAAAAAAAAAGAAAAAAAAACACACCATCACTTTTAAAATAAAATGTTCTTTTCTGTACAGAGTAAACAACAATTAAGAGAAAATGTAATAATAATCAATTTCCGTCTCGGACCTTTGTATATATTATTTAATTTATTTATAGTAATTTATTCACCGAGATTGTAATTTTCTAAACTTATAACTATACGGTCAATATAAATATTTTTCTTCCTTTTTTTCCCCTTCGTTTTAAAATGGAAGTAAAAGTAGTAAAAGAAAGAAACCGTCGATGATACCTTTCATGTAAATAAGAAAATAACACAAGCGCAGGTTCTGTTTGTTGTACGATAAACGTAACCGAGCGAAATTTTCAAATTCGTTCGAAAAGAATGAAAGAAAGAAAGAAAGAAAGAAGAAAAATATTATTTTGTAATTAAACCAAGTTTGTGTTACGTATACGTATCGCAGCTACGATTTCACTTTGTGCGCATCTGGAAAGGTTCGCGTTTATCTTGGCGCGGCGTATACACATATTCGTTTTTAACGCGCGAGGAGAAATCAGATAAAAAAAAAAAAAATAAAGTTTTTCTTTACTTATTAATTCTTCGTGAGTTTTTCAAAAGAGTTTTTCGTCGTCGTCGAGAGACTCTTTTTTTTCATGTATTGTAAACTTGAATAATCATAAAAAAAAAAAAAAAACACCGTCTTTGACAAACCAAACGACCGGTCAATTAATATTACTCTGTACTGTTGTACGCTTACACTTGCACCGTTCGAAGACGAATAAGACGTCGTCATTGTTAACGTTCGCTGCGTTGCGATAATTTCACGAACCGATTCGAACGATTCAAAGACGCGCCTGAAACGAATAGATCTTCTCCGGTACCCCGTTCTCTCGGCAATTCGCATTCCGCAAGTTTCGCGATTATGATAATCATATTTCCAGGGAACTAATTTCATCCGTTATTGACGCGGACGACTCGGCGGGTACATTGCGCAGTATACTATAAACGATATTATTCGACGAACAGCGGTAAATAGGTTGTGCAAAACAATACAAAGTCGCTTTTTGGAAGCGAATTCCGACTCGTTCTAATAATACCAACCGCGCGCGATCGTAAATCAATATAATGTTGAAAATTCGGCTTTGAGCGCCGCGTGCGCCTCATTTGTGATCATTTCGAGTACATATAATGTTAGATACTCGTATAGTTATTTAAGTCTGCTTTTTATAGTCCGCCGTTCATCGACGTTTTCGAATAATTTTCGACGTGCGTAAATATCATCATCGAGTTTTATTAAAAACTCTTACACTTGGCAGAAACTAATAATTTCGAAAACTATTTGGCTCGTCGTCGATAAAAATGGACGTATCCCCGTGCAGGCGGCGGCGCGGCGTGTCCAAGTTCAAACAAACAAGCGAAACGACCGTACGACCTGGCAAGACGACGCGACGACGACGGTAGAATCCGTCGTGTGGGCGTAGTGATATCGATTCGAACGAAAATCGTCGACTTTCTTCCGTCGGAAGTATTTCTCGTAATTGTTTTCTATTTAATCCGAACGCCGTCAAACTCGCGCCGACATGTTATTGTCGACGCTCGCGCTCGACCGCGAACGATTTCGCGTTCGTTTCGCGAGCGTAAAACGACTATTGATTAAATGTGAATTTCTTGACGAAACCGCAATAATTGTTTTATCACGGGAGCAATATTATCGATGATATTGTTTTTTTTTTCACGAAATAATATTATATAACGGTCGCGCTTTACACTCGAAAACGTCAGTCCGCGCGGAACAGTCGTCGTCCTGCAGAGCGCCAGAGCGGGCCCGTCCATAATATGGATCGTCTGTCGTCGCGTTGTCCGCCGCGTTAAGTGAATTTACATGCCAGCCGTATAATTGCTGCCGTGAACTATTGTTCGCACGCGATATTGTAGTAATATAACAACTGTCGGCGGCGGCGGCACTCGTCGGGTCTGACGTTGAGCTAAGAGCGTGACGGCGCGGCGTGTATATTGGTGTTTACGTCGTAACTTTGTTTATTATTAGTTTTTTTTTTTTTTATTATTGTTTTCAAATAGTTTCGACGGTCCTCCTACTAGTACTTTGTCCGCATTTACTAAAATACGAGATTTTCGTGTTTCGCGATTTGTTTCGCTCCGCCGAACGGCTATTTATAAACGCGTTTGGTCGCGCGGGTTTTCGTTAATTATTCAGATCTCCGACGACTTTGCCCGTACCGACCGATCGGTCAGGTCGTGTTTGGGCCGGTCATCGTGTCGGTGCGGTCCGATCACGTGCAGGCCGCATCCGACGCACGCGGTCCTAATGATTTGTCACTCGTTCCCCGGGGACTACGTTTGTTCGCGCGCGCGCGACGACTGACGTTTTCCGTTCACGTGTTTACCGTGTCCGTCGTTTGCATTAACTATTTGTTTGTTTGTTCTCGTATTGCGCCGGTTGACGCGATGATATGCTCGCGCGTTAGTTTCGAACGCGAAAATATGAAATAAGAATCGCCCCTAAGAACAGACGGAAATCAGAGCCAATATTATGTGGCGTGGTAGCGAACGAGAAAACTTTAAAAACGATTTTAATTTTAATTATACTAACAGTGTATTTAAATAAACCGGAAAAGTACAAAAACAACGTCAACGAAACACATAATTATTACGGCCTGTGTATATATGGGCATTTTGGCTCCCTCGGGCTACACGTTCTCTGCGGGGATCTACTGCGCCATCTGGTCTGGAATCCCTTTTTCCTTTTTTTTTTTTTTTATTATTTTCCGCACGAAAAAAAAGCTAGTGAAAGGATTTGAAAATTGACTCCCTCGATCCAGGCATTCAGACGTCGGTCTGTACTATACATATATATATATATATACAACTGCGGGGCGGCGGCGTAGATATTTTAATAATACGTTTAATAAATTGCAATACAAACTTTATAATATTTTACGTAGGTTTTATTAGTATTTTTTTTTTTATTTCAAAAGTGCATTCAATATTTCCATTCATTATTTCCATTCATTATGCACAACACAAATGATGGCTCGACGTTAAATTCGCCACAGATAGTCTTTTAATAATATTGTGTATTATTCGCCAGGAGAACTGTCTGAAATTTCTACCAGAAAACTCTCGGCGATCGGTCCCCTATGGCTCTGATGGCCCTCCTCGCTCATAAATTCGCTCGAAAACGTACGTTCACGTTTGTACAAAAATCGGGATAGGTTTTTATTTGCTTTTTTTTTTTTTCACGGCAATTTAATGCGTTTAAAAGCGAACGTCTTCATCATCGCGACGGCGGCGGTGTCCGTACGTTCGACCGAACTGGCGACGAGCTTCGTCGTCCGTCGTCGTCGTCCGTCGTCGTCGTCGTCGTAAGCTTCTTTTTTTTTATTAATAATGCGGATTTGTAAAATAGCGCAGCGTTTGTCGAGCTAACCACACGAACCGAATACGTCTCGGAGACGCACGTCGTCGTACCATATTATAATATAAGCTGTAGAGCACTGCCGCGACGGTGTTCATATTATATACTAAACGGATGTATTTGAACGAGGAAATAAAATAATAAAACATAATATTACATTTCGAGTCGAACGGGGGTGAAATAAATCATATGCGACGATGTACGTCATACCGCGCGCTCGTGTATAAACCGAGCACCGCTGCTGTACCTCCCCCCCGACGTGTTTCTGTTTGTAAAACGTCTTATACGAATTAGCTACACAGTCGACGCGCGTAAACCCGAATAAAGTCTTGGCGGCGTTATCGATTTAACAATAATATACGCTAATAACGCGCGATAAAACACAAACCGTCGACGGTGGGCACTACTGTGATATATAACCATCGTCTCGCCGACGAAAACCGTGCTCGGACGTTTGACCGCGGCGCGGCGGCGTGATCATGGGCCAGTTCGGTTAAACGTAACACTCGTCGCCGCGACTTGAGTATTTTATTTTATTTTTTTTTCCATCAAGTTCGAATCGAACAAAAGCTTTTTTCTCGTGGTTTCAAACGAGTTATTCGTTTCACTACGAAATCCGCGTTCGCCATACGTCCGTAACGGTTTGGAAAACATACGCTTTTCGTTCGTTCGTATAAATATATTATTATGATCGAAACGGAATGGAAAATTTAAAAAGTACCAAGACGTCCAAATTGATATTTATTTTTTCCGCTCTCTTGTCTTTACGAGTTTTTGATCTCGACGACTAGGTTGAAGGTCGGCGGCGCCTCCTAGACCAGCTTCCGATTACACTACTCAAGGAGTATAACTCGCGTCTAGAGATTTACGTTTTTTTTTGTTGTTGTTGTTATTCGACGTGAACGTCTTGTTTCTATCAAAAGTGAGATAAAAAAAAAATGGCGCGTCCACGCCAAAGGCGGCAACGTGCCCGGGGTTAATATTGTAATACGACACTCGAGAGAACAACTCGACCGAGAATTATAATTCGGTACGTAACGATCGCAGACGGAAGTATAATATAGTACAGAGTGTTGCGAGAGAGACAATAAGGCTTGTGCGAATTGAAATCGGAATCGGGATTTTCTTTTAACTCCGAGATTGGGATCCGGTGTAACGAAGGGTAAAGGCGAAGATTTTAGGCTTAAGAGACGGAGGGGACTAAGGGGAGATTACCGCGCTGTTAGTGATGAGAATTTTGAATACTTTCAGACAGAACTGCAGTAACAGTGTGCCGAAACGTCGCCGCCGCCGTTTTTCATTTCGTTTCCGGAATATTATATCGTTTGTCGCGAAACGTCAAACCGACGACGACGAACGAGAAGTCGAAAATTATTAACAATGCGCGCCAACGACAATAAACTCTCCGCCGCGCGCTCCAGTTTTAAATTAAAAATGTTTAAACGCACGTATGAAATACAACGTGTACGTACATATTTGTTCGTAGGAGGTTTAGGTATATTATAATATAATAATTGTATTTTGTCCGGCTTAATTAATTTCGACAAACAATAACATTACGCGGGACCCGAGTTTAATTTTTGTTTGAAACTATTTGTAAAAGGTACGTAATTACGAGTATATTAAAATATAATTATTTGTTTTACTGAAATCGCGGCGGCGGCGTATTCGATATAAACGAGAAATCGAAATAAACGCGTATGAAAACCTTTTTTTTTGTTTCTATAAGCTATTGAACGTAATTATCATAACGTTTTACTCAGTTTTAAAGCCTTTCGCCCCTTTTCACGATTTAGGCGTTAACAAACAAACGTTATTATAAAGGTAGCTCCTCAGTCGACGACTCGGGATCATTTTTGAATATATATATTTTTCGTTTCGCAAACGTTCGACGTCGCAACGACTAATGATCTCGATCGCGCCATATATCGATTGGACGACGACGATAATACGAGCTCTAAGGACTTTGAATCGACGACAGAAACGCCCTCGCTCGGTCCTAGTAGGTAGCGCGCGATATATAGGCACGTAGTTATATTTTTTTATTTTATCGCGTGTGCCAAACGTTCGGGCGTGCCAGGAAAGAGAGAGAGAAAACAGAAAAGTAAAATCTATAAGACCGACCGGCGCGGCGGCGGCGATTCTCGACACTATCTCTCGTCGACGCTTCTCTTCTTTTCGTTTGGTCGTCGATTAAATAACGTTGCGCGTTCGCACCGTAACCCCGCGAGGGAGAACTCGAATTCGAATACAATCATCGAACAACCGTTTGAATTCACCGGTATGTTTTTCCGATCGGTATTGACGTTTCAGATAATAATACTCGTCACGCGTATAACGATGTATGGCGTTAAAACGGGGTGTTTTTTTTTGTGTTTGAACAAAAAAAAAAAAAACGCGAGACACGCGCATAAATCGCGTACATAATATATTGTGATGTCGTGTATTTATAATTAAAAAAAATAAATAAAAAACGATTAGCCTCCACAACACGAACGCGGCGGCGGCTCCGCGAGAGATGAATGGTGAGCGCGGCGTATTCTATTATGTTCGTTTTTGATAATAATAATATACTCTTTGTTAATCCGCGTTATTAATGAAAGGGGACGTTTGGATGTGAAACGCTGCGGTGTCGCACGGCGAATTCTCCTCCCGCGATGTGTCGCGCGCGTATCGCGAACAAAGACCGTGGATATTATTATTATCACGTGTTCGCAAGAGTATATTACGTAAAACGCGCGACTCGGGTTTACCGGCGAGTTTTGGGGCGACTTAAAATTTTCGACTTTGAAAAACCAAAACGGAATCTATGTTTAGCCAATGTTATTTTATTACGAGAGTTTCTGGATCGCGTTTCGATCGACGTTTTCGTCGCGTCGTTTAATAAACACTATATAAACTATACTAGTCAAACGTGTAAATCAGTCGTTCAACACTCTTCGCCTGCGCACGACGTACCAGCCGAATCTCTCCCGAAAAGGATACAATTCGAGAAACGTACACACACGCACGGCGGCGACTCGGTGAGTTTTTCGTTTCTTTTAATCGTCTTCCGTTTCATCGCTTTCTCGCGAAAAAGTCAAATTAAAAACGTAATGATCCGCGGCTAATGTTTAAAAAGTGAAAAAAAAAAAAACAAAATCAAATATACGTATACGTACGTATAATATATATTATTAATACTCGTCGAGTGTACACTTGTGTATCTTTTAAAATGTTTTATTCATGGATTTTTAACTCCGGACTGAGTGACAATTCTTAATCTACAAACAGCATCTCTCTCTCTCTATCTCTTAAAACCTCTGCTGTGGTTCAAACGCTCATTAATTAACAAAATAATCATTATCTTGACCTATTTTATGTAACGAGTTGAAGTATTCGAGGGGGAATTAAGAAGGGTTAAGTTAATGCGAGCGGAGCACACGCGAGCAGAGCGTATAGTTATGCGCGCGTGCGCCGCCGCCGCCGCAGGGGAGAAATTTATGAATTTGAATATCTGGCCGTATATAATTTATCGTAACTCTCGCGAGTTTTCCGTTGGATCGAAAAAAATAAATACCGTTTCCAAGGAAAACATGGCGAAAAAGAAGAGAAAAAAAAAACCGTTCTCGAAATAATAATAATAATAATCAACGGTAGTCGAATCGTGTTTGATTTGATTACATAAAATAATAATTTCTAACGCGCGTATAAACTGGCGGCGGCGGCGGCGGCGGCGATATGATTACTTTGTGAAATTAACGGAAGGACGAGGGGAAATATAATAATAATAACGAGAAACGGTTATCGTCTCGCGGAAAAAAAAAAAATTAAAAAATGTTGCGCGCACATTAAGTTTTTCAATCAACGTAAATATTTGAAGAACAGATAAAACACGGCCTACATGAGTGTAATTACTGTTATTGCCCTATTACTCGGTATTATTAAACCGTGGCGGCGATGGATGTTTGTTATTACTATTGTTAATTTATAAGATAAAACAAACGTGTCGACGATTTCGTCCGTCGATTTTTTTAAAAAAATAAATAAATAAGTATTGCGGCCATAATAATTATTCGCATCGTACGACCGACCGAACGACGACGACGTGATGTTGTAAAATATAATTCGTAACGATCCAACGTGGGTCGAAATTTATTGTAGCTTTACAGAAAAAAAAAAAACTCGTAAGCAATATAGTAGTTCTCGGTATTCTAACAACATTTGTATAATATTAGAAGACGGACACTCGCGTGTATTATAATATATTTTATCAAACGATTTTTTTTTTCCTTTCCGTGCATAGATAAATCATTCGGCACAGACACGTGATTTTATTTTCTTTCTAGTTTATCGGATAATATCGATTCGTAGTAGGACTTTGTGATTTTATAAATTGCGAGCACGAAACGTGTACGTTTTGACCTCTCTTCACAATGTCCTTGTAATTTCTAAAACGTAAGTAGAACATATGTACACATTATGTCATATACTTTTAATTCTGTTGGCTGTTTCTTCGGTCACGGAAACGCCACCTTTGTTTAGTAGTAATTTGTCATCGCGAGTGATTTCGAGTATTTTATATAATATACATAGTCGATTCGGCTCTCAGAGTCGATTGAAATTTTTCAGAATTATTTCGACAAAGAAATTAATATTATATGTACGTATACACATATAATTTATTACGATGTAAAAAAAGATAAAAATACGGTTTTCTTCTTCTTCTTCTTCTGTTATGTTTGTTTTCTTTGATTAGATTCATTGTTAATTATTATCATTATTATTATTATTTTGAACTGCTCGCAGTTTTCCGAGCGAACGGTTTTAATTTCGTTCGTTCGACGCGAACACGTCTCGAAAGTCACTAACTGCAGTTATACTCGTATTACTATAATAATTATCATCGTATTCTTCGTGACGTCAACGCGAATTCGATCGCTCCGCTCGTTTTACTTGACCGTAGTCGTGCGCGCACAATGCGCTATACACCGGGTCGCCCTTACACAACATTTCCTTCCGCGCGCGCGCGCGCGTAGCTCGTAATAAATATCGGCGATAAAAACCTACTGCCATCGAGGTGGCCCGTCGTCGGAGGAAATTATTATCAGTGTTATTACACCGACGTCGGTCGTGTCTAATCGTTAAACCTCCATTAACCTTAAACACTACGCGTCTCTGCAGCCCGCATGCACGACCGATGTTTCACCGGCAAGGATCGACGGGGGGAGCTTTTGGGGGCTCAGCCCCGCTCAGACTACTTTTAACACGATATCAGTTTGATTATTGATCAGTAGTTCGACCGTAGCGGCGCAGGACACACTAGCGGCGCCCTCGGCAAACTCGGGAAAAAGTTTATTTCATTATTAATATAAAAAAAAAAAAAAAAACAAATCGACGTAACATGTTTTAAACTTTTATTTTTACTAATTATTTTAAGCGTACAACCTTTCCATGGGAGCTTATTAGTTATTATTATAATTTAGATTGCCAATTTTTTGTTGCGTTAAAAGTAACCGCGTGATGGAAAAAATCGTTTTTTTTTATGGCGAAATAAAAACACTCATTTTCAAGCACGATTTTCCACTCCTCGTCTCGTCTCGCCGGAGTTCAATATAATATAGTCGATTTTCAAATTCGCCGATTATTATCATCGACGTGTTTATACTTGATATTGAAACGATCTGTTTGTAATTATTTCAAAATCGTTTATAAATTACGCTCCGTTTTTCGGGGTTTTTTTCTCTCTCTCTCGAGTAAACGGTTATGCAAATTACGTATCTAAAAACGTACGTTTTCGTAAGCTTTAGTTAAAATTTGAAAGCCGACTAAACATTATTCTAAATTCTATCGTGTTTCCGTTACAAAACGACGACGGGTGTACGTTACGATTTTTTCGATTTGTAAAACTATAAATATTATATTATGTAATACTATAAACGCGAAATATAGTCGATTAGGCGATTAATCGGAAATTTCTAGTAAATACAGCGCCTCGATAATAGATGTTTTTTTTTCTCACCACATCGATTGTTTAATGTTTCGAATAATTTTCTACTCGTTAGGTTTTCACAACTTTTCGACATAATAGCTATGAGCCGTAAGAAATAATCATCACGATAATCTGGCTCGTCGTTTGTGCGAGTAATATAGTATCGCGCTCAGAGTTCAAATATAAACAAACATAATGAATCCGGTCATTATTGTCACCGCGCCGCCCTACTACTATCTGGAAAGACAATGGCCGAGCCTGTCGCGGGAGAAGTGAGGTCAAATCGATTTGAACCGTTGACTTTCCTGGCTTCATTTTTTTACCGTTTTTTTAATTTTCAACGAATCGTCGTGTCGGATACGCGCGCGATAGTAGGACATTTTTTCTCGTGTTTCGCTGATTCGATCGCCGTTTTTCTTTTGTTTTTTTTTTTTTGTTGTTTTCTTCTAAACTCGACCGAATGATTTCGTTTGTTTTCGAGATCGTTATAAACTTCTTTCAATTACATTTTCGTTAAGAATCCGTTCGTACCGCGATCGCGTACAGTCGAAAACACTTCTCAAAGCACATCGACCGACAGCGTCTTCCTGCGTCTCGAAGTTTCGCGTCGAAACACACATAGAAACTTTTTGCGAAATTCGTTCTGACAATGGCGACGATGAAAATCATTTATAAAAAAGAGAAGCGACTTTCGCGATATTGGTCGGCCGTTGTCGATCGAGCCGAAACGAATACTTGCAGAATAAATCGTATTGCGGCTCGATGGGTCACTGCTTTTTCGGACGCGTTTCCTCGCCAGGATAATATATTATAACCAGGGCTAGGATTTGTATGCAATTAAAAATTGTAAAATATGCATTTTATTTACCAAAATATGCAAAAATATGCATTTAAATTTTTATAAGATAAACACGAAAATATAGTTTAAAAAAAAAAAATATTTATTTATTGAAATACATCGGTGGTTGGCTTTTTGTCTTCATATAATTGAGAAATAAAATAATTTAGAAATAAAATTTATAATTCACATTCACTACGTGTGTTACGACCACATATTATTTTAAATTTTCGAAAACGAATTGTCGGCGATTGGATCGTAGTATGGCTTTGTATTGACTGAAGCTCCGTTCAACGTCACACGATGTCGAAATATACTATAAAACATGCATTTTTCGCATTCTTATAATCGAAATATGCAATAATATATTCATTTTATTTAATATGCATTTCATCCGAAATATGCAAAAACATGCAAAATAAAAACACCGCCATTTATCTCATCATTAGGTGATTCGTGGACATTACTGACAAAATCAATAATCAGAAGTCGCAAAAAAACATGCCGTTGCATACAAAATCCTAGCCCTGATTATATAACCTGACCAGGACGGTCGCAGTAATCACCGTTTAGTGTGCGTACACGCGGGTTTCCCTTTCAATTTGTCATGATGATAATAATAATAATAACGGTAATAATTATGATAATAACGGTAATAATTATGATAGTAATAATAATATGCGTTGGCGCGTCGTCGTGCGTATACAACACGGCCGCGGGGGCGACGTTGTTAAACACGTATCGCGCCCGGGGCCGAAGACACTAATATCCGTTCGGGGCAGCAGCGCGTCTCGCCGCGGCTCGGAAACAACAAAAGGGGTTTAGTGAATATAGCGAGTCTCCGGGCCGAGATTGTGTATTATATATATATTAGTTTTGGGCGGTAGTCATTCGAATAATAATTATTATAACAGAGAGTACAATATATCGCGGGGTCCGTCAAACGCGCGCGACGACGACGGTCTTCTACTAAACAACCGTCTCCTCCGACCGTTATATTATGTTATATTAATTATTATTATTATGGCCGGGCTCGAGCCGAGTCCAAAAACAGTGTAAACCGGACGACGACGTGTTCGCGAAAACGGCAAGTTTTTACTCGCACAGAGTCCGACCGAATCGGCGGCGAACGCGGAGGGGTGGTTAATACCTGCCCTCGAGCTTATAATGCGCCAGATCTCATTAAATTTATGTCATACGTTCAGACATGAAAAAGAAACACAAAGCCCGGCTTTTGATTATTTCATTTTTGATTTAAATCAATATTTTATTATTATTATTAACATAATTTGAAATATTATATTATAATTGTACTTGTGTGCCGAATGTAAAAATATACGAGCGATATCGTATTTTAAATATCGTTATTTGAATATTACATAAAAGTTTATTTTAATAATTTCGATTAAATCGTATAAATTGTATAAATAATAAAAAAATAATCGTAATAGCATGTCAAGACGCGCGACGACGACGTCGCGTTGAAACGTTTGATCATTTTTACACTTTTTGCAATACAAATTGAAGAGTACGGTTTCAGTGATCTCGTAATTAAATAAAAAATTCCCATTAAATATGTAATTATACGAAATAATTAAATGTTTTCTAAAAAAAAAAAAATCTATGAAACGAGTTTATATTATAATAATTTATAAGCATTGGTGTCGGTTCTCGAGAATCGATTGAAAACGACGATAACGAAAAGTACGAGTTGGCACTAATATTACACCTCTCTTTTTAAATAATTTCTCGATTCGTCGTCGGACGTATTCATAAAATTCGTCGTCAATCGTGCTCGTCGCCGACCGTCCGGCACAGCGGTGGACGCGAAAAACTAAAAATTATCGTTCAATCGTTTTTTTTTACGCGGTTTAACCTGTCTGGTAAACGTGTTCGGTGGCGTATTTAAGACTTTGCCGGCACACACATAATATGTAATGTCATTGATTTCGAAATGAGACCGTACCAAACACACAATAGTTAAACAATTAAAATATTTCACAATGGCTACCCGTAAATCATTTGTTTCTAGATTGATAATAATTCGTATGCGTTATCGACGACGGCTGTAATCGAGTCGATATTATAATATTAACAGATAGGATAGCTTGTTCAGATATACTCTCGAATTCCCGCTCGCCACGTATAACCTGTCACGAGCACAGGCCCGCGAGTCGTAACAATGCCGCGGACTGGTCAAAACTTCAAAAGATATACGACTTTTCGGAACGTGACAATAATTGGTTCGGAACGGTCGAAAATCTGACACCCGTCGCGTTGTTCTCGACAATTTGCCGGCAGGGGCGAACCCTTCCTGAAAATGTGCAACATCGCGTTTTCGCCAGTGACCGAGTAACACCTAATCCTCCGTCACGAATATATTCGAGTGCGCGCGAAAAATTAACCGATTTCGCGGTGTCGAGACTAGGCATTTATAGTAATATATCATATTGAAATAATTAACGCTCGAGAGCAACTGACGATTTTAATTTTATAAAAAGTAGAAACATATTATATCGAAAACCCGTCTCCTTCTCTCGAACGCGTAGATACGACTCGTTTTATGGATACGCGTGACTATTATAAACTGATCATCGCCATTATCGTTTGCGCGTAGATTTTCGATAGTAATTTCCAACACTCGTCGACCTTTGCGGCCAATGTGCTTTCTCTCTCTATATTATATCTATCTAACTATCCATCTCTCTCTCTCTGTGGTTTGATCCGCTAAAAACGCTTTATTTCGCGAGCAATGTTTACGCGAACGATTAGTTTATAATGTAATAACTACGTTCCCAGACGATTTAATTTCTTCGACGCGCTCGTATTTTTTTATAAACGACGTAATGTAAATAATGATAATAATAATAATAATACGAAGGCGCGAGTGCGCCGCGTTGTAAATCATAATAATAATAATGTGGTGCGATTTACGCGCGGACAAAATTCACAGTTTTTTCCGCGCCGCGCCCGCCCGCCGGTCTCGAGACGAATCGTATAATATTTCCGGGAACGCGCAAAACGGAATCCTTCGCGGGAAATAATATTCTAACCGCGGCTACTTAACGGTTTCGCGCGCGCCGTTCAACCGGAGCAAACGCGATCGGAGTTTTTAACGTTTACTCGGAAGTCCCCTATTGTTGTGTCGTACGCTCGCCGCGCCGCGCCTACGACGTCAGTCGCGCGATTCCTCCCCGGCCGCGACCGTGAGATAATAATATTAGATTCGAGTAATAAACACCTGGCCGAACGCGCGCTCGAAAAAACGCCCTCGCGACGGCGAAACTACGCGTTATTTCGAAAATCGCAAACGCACCACACGAACAATTTCATTTTGAAATCGCCCATTGTTTGTGCGTTTGACCGGAACGACTTTGATTATTGTAATTGCGTTCGTATTGCGCGTGTATCGTCCGCACGGGGTTACTAGGGATTTTCGAAATAATTCCCAACCGATCGCGGAATCCGTCGGGGTAAATTTTTTTAACATTTTAATCGTCCATCGAGTGGGGCCCGCCGCCGCGCGATAATCCGATGGAAACACATCTCCGCGGGCGTTACGTTTTTTTTTTTTTAAATCGCGTTGTTTTTTGTTTTTTTTTTCAATACAATTTTACATAATCAAACGTTTTGTAATCGAATTTTCATTCTTCGACCGGCACGGAATAATAACTTTTGAATCTCGCGCGACAAACAATGTCGTTGGATTTCAAATCGGTCGATTAATAAATCAGTATAAATTTATTATACGACGCGTTTCAAGATAGGCCAGTTCGACGGTCATCCTTACAAACTACGCGTTACATCCGACTTTATTAGAAATTAATAGATTAATAGACTTTCAGTCGAAGTACTTTGAAATTGCGCGATAAAAGACGCTCTCGACATGAAAAGATTGAATATAATAATTGTCCCCAGTCGATCGCGGAAAGTATACGTTTCGTCATAAGTGGACCCGTCCAAAATAAAACTCACTTAAACTAAAAAATAAAATAACAACGTCTTATTCCGTGGGCCTTGTATAAATAATATAAATCAAACCGTCCGTTTATAAATCAATGAAACGTCTCGTCGAAAAACCGCGTGTTTATTATTACTTAGATAATATTATTATTATAATAAGGCGCGCGCCGAGAGATTTTATTTCATATAAATTACGCGTTTAACGTTATATTGTTAATCGTAAAAAGTTTATGATAAATAATGTAAAATGATTACACCTACCCTGCAACGATGTAATATATTATAAAAACTATAGTTTACGCTCCGCCCGAGTTATGTACGGAAACAACATGGCTCGTATAGTACACCTTCGGCCGCGGCGAAATGAAAAAAATTCCGTCAAGTTTTCTTTTATTTTACCGTGTCGAGTTCGATAAAAAAAAAAACAAACTCGTATACGCGCGCTCTGCAATATTATATAATAGACACGACGGGTGTGAGTTTCGTTCTCTATTCCACCGGAAACTGAAATTCGAAAACTACGTATATTTATTTTATTGTATTAGAACTGTCAGTTTTTAGCATACGATCGATATCAAATGTTTTTTTTTTTTTTACGTATTTTATTTCGCTTTTTAAAACAAACGATTCAAACCCACACACACACACGCGCGCGCGCCGTCTCTGCGTAGTAATATTTTGGTTATGACATAATGTTTTAGTAGCGCCGCGAGTATTTTGTTTAAACGAATTATCCGAGTATATTTCCGAGTAGGATCCGATTTGCCGTGTCGTGTTATTATCGAAATCGGAGTGAAAATTTGTCGGCGAAAACAAAAACACGACATTATTAACATGATCAAAGTTATGCGACAATAACCGATCACGACCAGACGACTTGTTTCGTCGTATTTTACCGGTAAACCGTGGGGTCAACTCTATATTCTCCTCGATAATCAAATCGAATATTAAACGATGACGTGCGTTTCGAGTTAATACGATTTGTTGAATTTTCTATCGCGATAGATCTAAAAAATATTACTATCGAAACGCCGCCGCCCGACGCAATTACCCATTTCGTTTACGTTTTACGTACGTATATAATATTGAATTTATTCATTAATATTACCCGTTTTCGCGTATATCAGAATCAAAGCGCGCAATATCCGTTCGATGGAAAATCATATTATTAATATCGCGAATAAATTAATGTTACTTGAAACGACGACGTCGACTCGGAAATCGGATTCGCCATGCGCTAAAACAATAGCGATATTGTAAACGTATCGGCCGCGAGCGTGCGTCGAGTGTCGTCTGTAGTTTTTCGAATAAACTGCCGGCAGATTACAATAATAATCTTCTCCTCGAGTACCGTCGTCGTCGTCGTCGTCGCGAACTTTGTCGAATTCCCAATCTATAATCTGTACGTATACTGGTTATTGCTCTACGAAACGCTTCTCCCGCGTGCCCATAAAAACGTTTACCGTCGTAATAAAAAACGAAATATGAAAACGCGCGCGCTATTTGTATTTCGCTCTCCGTTCGGCGGCGGCGGCTAGACGAAGCTCGGCATCTCGGAAACGACTCTGGGCGTAATCTCGCGTAGTAGGTCTCGATAGCGCGTCGTATTCGTATCGTTATTGGTTTCTCGGTGCCTAATAAAAAACGAAATAGTAAAACGAATGAGATGGAGAGATATTGCCGTCGAATTTTCGCGAAACGCGGTATCGACGACGGTTACACAAACGTTTGGTTATAGTGTCTGCGACGACGGCGGCAGTTTTCCAGAATATACAAACATATCCGGGCGAGGTAAAATCTATCCGAAGCGATCAGCAGGGGCATTATATGACGTTTTTTAATTCCATTGCCTCGGCGAGTGATTTTTACCGAATCTAAACCCCCCCCTCCCTCGTTTCGAAACGGGATCTCCGTGGAGAAAAATCGCCGGGTCGGGGCCCGGTCGTCGTGGAAACGGCGAGGACGAATTATTTTTTTCGACGTACTAAACATTATTCGAAAACTCGCGTTCGATAAAATAAAATAAAATATAAAACCATACAGACCGCATTGTGTATACCTGCCATAATAACGGCGGCGGCGGCGGCCGAGTACCGTCATATAGAGTATGAAAATCCGCGTAATCACCGGAAACCGTGCGCAAAACATGTTTCCCGTGCGCCGCAGGACATACGTCGTCGTATCGTGATTATACGCGTACAAACGAAAAAAAAAAAAGGATAAAAATACGCTTTTCTCGTAATCTTAAAATAGCATAATATGGCGTCGTTAAACCGTACTCGGAGACGCGAATTCGCGCGGCGATCGCGTTTCGTTTTTTTATACCTTTACGTTATAATTGTTTGTTTTCACGCCGGATTTTTCGGCACAAAATATTTTTTATCGTGTAATAAAAGTTTTAACGTCTGGTCGTCTGTCGAAATCGTTATCCGCTCGATGGACTTTCTTTTTTTGAAAATACATTCGACGAGGAAAACAATACCCGTCGTCGTAGGTAATAAATCGGAACGCTCCTTCCGCTTTCTAATTGTTATCGGTCGTTTTCCCTCTATTCGTCCCGTCTATACGGCGATTTTCGTCGCCGCGCACGATGGCAGTGCCTCGCCGTCGCTCAAACCGATCGGAACGTTTCCGGTGCCGAAAATATCGTGTTTTTTTTTCCCCCCCGCTCATCTCGTACGCGCCCGGCCTCCGTTTCAAATCGAAATACGCATTAAATATAAACACGCGCACGCGCTCACATTCGATATTGTTGTCCCGCGACTAACAAACTCGGAGTAATACAAATAGAGCGCAGTTCCGCGAGTCGATGACAACAATTTCTCAGAATCCGCGTTTGAAGTCTCGTCAAACGTTTCGATTGCGGCCAAGTGTTTTTTTTTTTTTAGCATGATGTTTGACGAGGAAAAATCGAAATTTCAATTCGCAAAACGGTAACGACACAACAACGACAACGTAGCTGTTCTCGTGAATATTTATGTACAAACGGGGTATGTTTTAATCGTCAATATAGTTTTTGCGGCGTACTCGTGACAGTTTTCGCGATAATTTGCGACCGAATCGCGCGAATCGAACCCCGCGTCGTCGTCGTTTTCCGAAGCGATTCTATTGCGATTTCAAAATACAATAATAATAATACGCGCGTTTTAACGTATTCGTCGGATTTCTCTCGAGTAGTCGAGTACAATCGAAAACGGTAGAGCAGGGGTCACCAATTAATATTTTCCGCGGGCCACATTAAGAATTCGGAAAATTCTCGCGGGCCATAAAAATTCAAAGTTCATAATAATATTATTATAATATGCCGGTTGGTCAAAAATACTTTATTTCTAAAAAAAAAAAATATGTACACTTATTAATTATTACGTAATACCTCGGTATAAGTATTAAACCTGAAGAAGTAGTTGATATATTATATGCTAATAAACATCCCAGACGTATTAGGTTATTATAAATATTTAAATTTATTACAAAAAAGGTTTTAGTAATTTTTTACTAATTAAATGTTATGTTTCTATCAAACTCGTGTATTTTGGTTTTTAGATATTAAATTATGACATTATTTTGAAATGGAAAATGTGAGTTATTTTTTAACTGTATATAATTTGAATTTTTTGTTTGTGCCCCCCCCCCCCTATAAGGCATTTCTAAATACGCCCCTGTGTAGTACGTATATTAATATGTGTGACTTAACGAGTTGTCGACTTGTCGTAATGAAATTTCAAATAAATAATAAAACAGATAAGATAAGATATGCTTCACGGCTAGTATAATATTTGTTGCAGCCGAAAAAACCTAATAATGTACAAAGATAAGAAATTACCTGCAACATTTATTATTACAACAGTCGCGCTTTATAATAAGTACGTATTAAATTATTGGATTTTCCTCTCAGTCTGCGGGCCGGTTCAAATGCATTCGCGGGCTGGATGCGGCCCGCGGGCCGCCATTTGGTGACCCCTGCGGTAGAGTGTGCGAAAACTCTTGTTTTTCCATCGACTACACGAGGTATATGTGTGTTTAAAAATATATTATGCGAGTGTATATGCGCGAATCGGTAAATATATGTTATGTTTTCGGTTTTAAATGGTTATGAAAACATTTGCGTTGAAATATATGAGCGGCAGAGACGAACGATATAATTTACATATTTTGCACATACATACCTCTAACGGATACTAAAAAAAAGAAAAGTTATTTGAAATTCAGAACGTAATATATTATTATCGATCATTATAACGGCTCTAAAGCGCGTGGGAGTGTTTTCGGATACTTTTTTTTTTCCCGGCATTATTTATTAGAACACACTCGTCGCCCCCTTTTACTAGAAAACGAAAACCACAATTATTATTATTATTATTATTATTATCGTCCGTATTGATTATTTATTGAAACAATAGGTCGTCGGATTAGCCCGTCGAGGCGGACGTGCCGTAGTAATATCGTACTCGTACAAGTGGTCGATTGTCGTAAAAAATTGAATATCAGTCGATATTGCTCTCGAAAATACTTTGTCGTTTTGTTTTGCAAATCATACGCAGTTTTTCAAAGCGACGGGATTACGACGCGAACGACGGGTAGATTGCAGTGTTGTTCGATGGCAATCGATGATTTTTTTTTTTTTTCACTCTTCTATTCTTTGTGCACGTCGTCGTCGTCGATTTGGAATTATAATTTCAAATCATTCCGGCGGATCAAACGCGGTCGGCCTCGAAAATCATACGTATTGCAATGAGTTGTTTAAATATTTTAATATCGATAGTTCTAGGAGGGTCAGCGGAAAAGTCAGAACTCGCGTGGATTTTCCAAAGATGTTTTATTACGTTTGTTTCTCGTAGTTTTTGGAAAATCTCGGTTTTCTGCGCGGAATCGACTTACGGATAATAATAATATCGTACACAAAATATATTGTTGTTAAAATATTTTAACGCCGCCGCGTCAAACCGCAAATTCCGTAATAATAATCATAACAACGTCGTCGGCGCGACCGCAGCAGCTACATAGTGACTCGCCGTAAACGGCGGTAATATTACGACGAGCCGTATCGTTTTCTACAGTACGCCGAAAATCACGAATAAAACCTTTCCCGTTCTAGCGAGAGAGCAGAAAATATTTAATCGGACGACGACGTCTCGTTCTTCCTTTTTTCGGAAAACGAAACGTCGATCGTATCAACCGCGGACGTCGTTTTTTTTTCGCCGCTTTATGCTGTTTTTTTTATCACTTTGGCCGGCGGCGGCGAGTCGTTGGCGCTATCGGCCGATCGAGCAGATTAAAATTTGTTTATTGCGTTTCGGTTTATCAGACGGACCGGTGCGGCGGTGTGACGTTTACCTCTCGCGTCGATAGTGCGCGTTTCGTTCCGGAGACGATATTATTTCGCGAAATTCGACGCGCGTACGCCACAGGTTCGTCGCGTCGTCGTCTCGGGGATATTATTATCGCGTTGTATTTTCGTTCGTCGGCGTTTGTAATATTCGACGAGTGGGCGCGTCGATCATCCGACAAACGCATTCCGCATTCCGCCAGAAACAGTTATTCGTTCGGTTTCGTCGAAAAAAAAAAAAAAGGGAGAAAAATCGTTTAAACGATCGACGTTTTTAGTCGCGTGCAAAACAACAGGCGATATCAACGGGTGGGGCGGACCGCGATTTCGATACGAATTATTACGCTGTGGACGTTGTGTTGTTTTGTAACAGAAACGCGACGATAAGAGTTGATATTATTTGTTTTTCGCCGCATCTCCTCGGAACAATAAATTTCAATTTATCATCGCGTTGTCTTTTTTTCCTCCCCCGTTTTGTTTTCGTCGTCGTCGTCGTCAGTCTTATACAATAAGAGAAACAACACGCTAAACAAACGCTTTTTACAGTAATAATTTAATTATGTAATTATTATAATAACGTGCACGTACATTTTTATCATGTTTTTGAAATACGTTTTTTATTTTTTGTCCCGAACGCTTTTAAGTAATTCGATTTATTTATCACGTCGTCGGAGGATCGTCGTTTTCGATCACGATTTGTTGTCGTACGTGTTTCGTCGAGCAAGCTTCCGTATAGTAATAAGGCGATTTAGAACCGTTCTCGTCGTCTTATCGTCATACGAACCATTCGGTTCAGTCGGAACCGGAGCGAATTCACCTCGATCGGACGGGACGTATAAATAAAATCTAGCTATTAGTCACGGTCGAGAGAGCGGCGCACTGCAGACGATAAACAAAATGCAATAATGACTCGAATGCCCCGTACCCCTCGGAAATGTAGTCCTCCCCGCCGGAGAGGGAGACTAACCCTCTTCGGCATCCCCCTAAATACTTCTTCGGGGGCGGGTTTTGAGATTAAACGATTGGGAACGTTCCGTCGCGCGGTCGGACTTTGAGTCGCAAAAAAAAAAATAAAATACAAACACCGAATACATATAGCTGCTGCGGTCGAATTAATTTAGTTATCCGCGAACGTCGATAAGTCGCCGGGGCCGGCGGCGGCGGTCGCACGTACGCGCGGTAGATTTATTAACACACGACCTGCAGCGTGTCCCGGTCTCCTCCCTTTTTCGGAGAATACGCGACCGACGCGTGACACCGGTCGGACGACACGCACACGTATATTATGCGTACAAGCGTTTGGCGTACCTTTTTACGGTCCTTTTCGGAGAGGGACGACCCGCGGCACGAGGCCAGTCAGGTGCCACAAACGAGCGCGGCGGCGGCGCACACGTTTTTCCCACCGCGAATGTATTTATTTAAAAATCATCAATAATATTGTAATCGTCATAGACGTGATTATTCGATACGATTGACTATTTATTTTTATTTCTCGAAACGATCGAGTCGGTCGCGCCGAAATCCAATCGATTTTTCCGATCACGCTTTTTAATATTTTTTTTTTCTGCTCGAAATGAGACTTTTATTTTCTTCCAACGCGCGCGCGCGCGCGAGTGTCGTCCGTCGTCAAATCGTAATAACGAATTCGACGTAGACGTCTCGAGAAGAACATCATAATAATAATTTAAAACTCGCTCTCGGCGACAAAATAATATAGCGATTTATCGCGTGAAAAAAATATCGTTTTTTTTTTTTCTTTCTCCTTCCGCTTTCCGTTCGGCAGTTTATATTACTCGCGATCATCTCGTTTCGTTTCGATTAAACGTTTTGCGTTTCGAGGAAACAATAACCGGACGTCCGTATCGTATTGTAATTTGTCGCGCGCGTGCTCTCGTTGAGTGTGACGTCGAGTGCTCTCTACCGTTAAATTGTTGCGCAAAGTAGGAGTGAGAACAAAAGTCCTTATCGACTTTGGCGGTTCAAAGCTTCAGAGTATGACGTTTTTTTCACTCGGCTTGTTGTTGTTTATGCTTTAATTATCGCGGCGATTGTACACGTTTAAGGGTAGAAAGTAACGAACGCGCGATACTCGCTCTCGCGATAACGAATCGTATTTATTATCGCTGCAGTGTAAAAATATACTCGCTAAAACTCGCTTAAAACGCTCTTTAAGGGACCAGCGATTGAAATATTGAGTTAATTTTTTTATTATTAAACATAATTTAATGGGAAATAACACTTATAAATCTATATATATATAAAAATGGAGACAAAAAATTGGAAATTGCATAAGTTGAGAACGGCTGGGCCGATTTGGCTCAAATTTTTTTTGAATTGTTCGTAATTGCCAGGAGAAGGTTTTTACGAAAAAAAAATTTGAAAAAACTCTATTAGGGGAGGTGCTGAAACGGGAATTTTGTGATGTACTTTTGAAATTTTAAATGGTTGCTATTGGTTATAGGAAAAAGTCAGCCCATTTATATCATATGTACCTATTACCTATACTGTAACCATAGTGACCATTATCATTGTTTATAAATTTTTTTGCGAATCATTTTCAATTAAAATATATATAGTACGTGTTTCATATACTTTTCACATATACGTAGATACTTACAATAGGTTAGTAATTTTTCATAATACAAAATCCCCCCCGTTTGAGCACCTCCCCTAGGGGGATGTATATAAATAAATCAACAAACTTATTTTTCAAAATTCAACCCTTAAAAGAAGGGGTAAACTTTTCACGGGCTAGATTTTGAGATGCAACGATCGGCGAGTAATTTGATGAATAGATTATTATGTCATCAAAAAACCCGACGATCTTTACCAAAAACGAATTGATTTTGCAATATCATATTATTACATAACTTTTATCGAAATTGCGTGCGTGCGATGAACAATAGAACTTTTTTCATTTGGGCGGTCGAATACGATCGCAGGCAAATCTATAGTCATTGGTCGATAGGCTCGATAGGCGTATACAATTTTAAAACGAAAACCCGACGACGTTTACGCAAAAGGTATGGATTTCGCAACGTCATATATTATTACATAACTTTTACCGAAATTGCGTGCGTGCGCGCACCATTCCTCTTTCAATCGTAGACGCCGCGCCGCCGTCGTCGCCACGCACTTACAATAAGTCAGTTATTTTTTATACTGCTAAATTCACTGGAAATATATGGCAAAACAACGTTTGCCGGGTCAGCTAGTTAATTATAATTAATTGTATATGAATTTAATTAAAAAAATATTATTACATAAATATTTTTTATTATTGTTTATTAAAGAAATTATCTATTTTTGTTTGCTTGAGATTCTGACAATGCGTTTCGGCAAGAAAGTTTTCTATTTCGTTAAGACAACCCAATATTTCTTCGGAAGTAGTTACTGGAAAGTCTTGATCTTCTTCTTCTCGATCGTCAATTTTATAAAAACAGAATAATACGGCCGAACGAGAATTTCCCGTATTTCCATACGAATCGCGCGCGCTTTTTTAGAATAGCGTTATTATATATTGTGTTTTACGCGGGTCACTTGCGCCGTCGTCGTCGTCGTTTCAGGTCTCGTTATTCCGTCGAGAATACGTCGCGTTGTATTTATTTTATTTTTCTTCCAAAATCCGAAAACGATTAATCATCTCTTGTTCCGACGGAAATCGGTACGCCGCCGCCGCGGCGTGTTGTTGTGCGCGGATGACTCGCGGACCGGTACGCGCGCTCGTTTCGTCGGGTCCTTCTCCTCGATAAATAATGGGAATTTCGTAGTTTTGACGTGCACCCTGTCCCGCACGACCCGCCGCGTCCGATTTCAGGTCGAACGGCGGCGGCGGCGGCGGGACGAGACGTTTTTCGAGCGCGCGGCGAATCATATTTACGAAATTATTATCCGCGTCGAATAATAACGATTGTGTAATGTTGAAAAACAGAGACGTCGCGCGTTCATATTTTCAAAACTCTCAGTCGTCGAACGCTCCTCGGCGGCGACGACGAAGGTTCGTTTCCCCGCTGAAATCGCGTCAATTATCCATTTGTTTTCGTTCCAAGTCTTCGGCAAAAGTCAATCTCCCGGGCGGGCGGCACATCGACAACAGTACAACGTCAACTCGACTCCGAAACCCGGCGAATAAATATAAAGCTCGCGCAGAATAACCGGTACGTTTATGTTATCTTATATATATAAAAATGAATCGCAAAATGTGTTGTAAGCGCATAACTCAACAACCCCTGAACCGATTTCGCTAATTCTTTTTTTATAATATTCCTTGATGTACGAGGATGGTTTTTACGGAGATAATTATTAGGAAAATTAACCCTAAGGGGGTAAAAAAGGGGTAAAAATGAAAAAAACTGATAAAATAAAAAGTTATACTGCACACGGGCGAAGCCGGGTTATTCAGCTAGTGATCTAATAAAAATAAAAAAAATCGGGAAAACGTATAATATTTAATCGACGTCGTCGAGACAAACCATGGCGTCAAGCCAATGTGCGGGTTATCGATTCGACTTGGCGTTTCGACTCGCGATAATATTCGTCGCGACGAGGTCATAACTATTAATGGTTAAAAGGTTTTCCCTCTAATCTAATTGCGACGATCGCATACATCGATATATCCGAGTCGGTCGACTCGAAGCGGCGGTTTGTGTTTGTCGTCGTCGTTCGATGACGTGATTATTGTTATTGTATTCTATATATGCATAGAAAATAGCACATTATCGAGACCGAGAACTTTCGTCAGACGACAGCGCCTAAAAACCAGTAAAATTTAACGTTCGATAAAGTAGGACGACGACGTGACAAATTAAATTTGTCGTGATCCTTAGCCAATCGGTGCTAAACACGTATAGTATTTATTTATTTTATTCTTTTTTACATATTTATTACACGTCATTATCGCGAGTAATATTATGTATTTTTCCGACGATAAAACGCTCGTGTAAATCCGCAACGGATATTTTCTTATATTTATGATTGAGTTCGCAAAATGTTTTACATTCTTTTTTTCTTCTCCTTTTTTTCACGCGATGATTAAATATATTAGTTTCGAGTTTGAAACTTTGATACCTACGTTTTTCTTCTTCTTTTTTTTTTTTAGATCTTTTATAGAACGGAATAACTTTTCATGAATATAAAATGTATTTAATGCGACGCGGCTTTTGAAAATATCAGTACGTCGTCGTCGTAAAAATACCGACTTTAATACAGGCCCGTGTTGTTTGTACACACTAATGTCGTCGTCGTCGTATTTCGTGGACTCTTTGTTTTTAAATATTTTATTATATTTTCTCGACGGTCGAAAAGAGAATTGAAAAACGAATTCAAATCGCCGATGACAATGAATTCTCGCAGCTCCCGGCCGAAACAACGTCGCATACGAACGACCGCGCGAGTTTCACATTTACACGACGACTTGGAATCGCGTATTAAACGAACCGCCGCCGCCGCCGGTTTTACAAAACACACCTCTCGTCGTCGACTCGCTCGCCGGACTTTAGATTTCGGTTTAAAACGGTTTATCCGCCGTCCACTGTACATTTGGAATTAAACACGTCGCCACAGTGCCCCTATCGGCCGCCGCCGCCTCTATAATGCAATTACGGAGACGACGAAAAGACGTTTTTTTTTCTTTTCTATTTTGGCAAAAATCCAACTCGAACCGGTATTGTGTGCGCGCGGGCGATTCGTTATTTTATCGTCGATGTTTCCCACATTGTCCCGGTGGTGTTAAACGCACCGACGAATATCTACATTTAGTCCCTGCCCCCCCCGTATAAAGCTTCCGCCGCGACAGTCGTAGAATTCGTATATTCTATACGCGCACGACAAAGTCAAAACTATTTTCAACAAGTCCGACACGCACGACAAAGAGGACAGATAAACTATTTCGGAAGATTGCGTAGGCTCCTTGTTAAGTCCAAAGTCCATCGGTTAAATCATTCATATAGAAATGTTTAATTGCGAATGCTTATGTTAAATCGAGTAGATTATGGCACTATAAAGTTTAAACTTGCGGAGATCTTATGGCGTCCGGGCCGATTATTTACCCGTTGCGCGCCAAGTTTATATCACGGTTTCGTTCCGTCGTCGCCGTCGGTCCACGTCACGTTATACGTAATATCAAACGCTTTTCGTTTTTGATTTTTAGAAATTTTACCGTCTAATCGCCGCGAAACGAAACGTGTGTGTTTCGTCCTGGCCCATAAATCGCGCGCGCGCGCGCGCATCCTTTATTCTATTATCACCATTGGTCGATCTAAGGTTTGGAAAAATCATAGTCGATTTTTATTAGAATCGAAAACAAAAAAACCGTCGAAATCACGCGTTAAATATTAAAAATCGTTCGTCTCCGCGTTATTGCTTACGTTTTCGCCGCCACTCCGATTGAAAATAAAAAAGAAAAAAAACTCGTAAAAATAAGGGGTTTTTTTTTTATTCGCGCGTTTTGCCGCTCGCCGCCGCCGTCGCGAACGTTCTAGTAAATCGGTGTTTAAAGCGTCGGACGGTTAAGCGTAAATCATATTAGCGATATTTATTTCGTCTGTAACGGCGCGACGACGACGTGTAATATAACCTGCGGGTCGGCCCGCGGACCTCGGGGCAGGATAACACGCGAGAAACCGAAAACTGACACTTAATATCGTACGAGGGTAAAACCGTGGTGAAATACGCGCGAATACATTTTATTCGACCGATTTATTTATTTATTTTGTTATCATCGGACGGAAAGGTTATTTTCCAGAGCTGTTTTTCGATCGGTTCGTCGCGATTATCCAGTCGTTATATGCAAACGAGATGTGTGCATTTTTTCGATTGTCTTTTTCCTCGTCGTCGGACGCTCGCCGAACAGCGGCTGAAACGAGATCATATTTCATTCGCACGCGCAAAACAACGAAAACCTAACCCGTCCCGACCACGGCGCGCAGTACATCATAAAATAAACCCGACTGACTCGGATGCTCCGCGGGCGATAGAAAATCAGAAACAAAACGTAATAATCATAATAATAATGTTCCCGCGTTCTTATCGTGCAATCGCTCTCGGACCTCTTCCGTTTCCTTTCAGGCCGTCGGTCCTCGATCCTGCGGCGGCGGCGAAATAAAATGTAAAGCGGTTCGAATGACGTCTCAAAGGCGGCGGGGGGTATTACGGGGTAGTGGCGTCGGGTAATTTTCCGACGATATTATATTGCCGGCGGCGGCTTGCCCGGGCGTAAATACGAAACCACATCTCGCCGCTCGGATCGGGTTTCTCACGTCCCGGACGTGTGTCGGAGGCGTTTCGCCGAGGTTAAACACTCGTCAGACGCGCGGCGGTCTCGAGGCGGGGCGAGTCAACGCCGGGGAAGAAATAAAAAAAAATTACCGGTGAAAGCTTGGCCGGACGGGCGCGGGTAGAGTTAATTTCCAAAGACGTTTATTTCGTTTTTATACCAAAGTTTTCGCCGCCGCCGCCGCCGCCGTATAATAATTACTATACGGTCGTCGTCGTTTTAATATCGCGCGGCGAATAATAATAAAAGCCTCGTCGTGAAAAGCGTCGCGCGACTTTTCTGCAGGATTTCGACGCGAAATTAATTTCGCACCCCCGTCGTCGTCCTTTCGCGCGTTACGCGTACCTAAAATATTAATCAGCCGTAGAGAGAAACAATATCGCTCTTACGGATCGTCTTTTTTTGCTTTTCAATCGTACCGATCGTGTGGGGGGCGAGACCTCTCTGCGGAACGACACAAAAGTGTGAACAAACACATTGTGTTACGTCGTCACCGCACACGCGATGTATTGCGAACTTAAACAGGACGCGTCGTATTATAATATTATTACGGTGGAAAATAAGAGGCACGTAGACGCGTCGCAAACGGTTTAATACGTGTAATTAAGTTATGTAATAAATGCGACGCGAGGAGAGGGTGGAGAGCGAGAGAAACGTGCGCTCGTCGTTATAAGCGAGCCCGAAACGAATCGCGGCAGGTAGTCACGCCGCCGGTCCTTTACGCCGCCGCCGCCTTTATCGCGAGCGTGCGGTTTAAATTATTATATTATTATTATTATAGTCGGCGAACGTGACGCGTGTCCGAGTGTGTGTTTTTCAACTGGCGATTTAACGCAAACTAAATAAATAAATACTCGATTAAGGTACGATTTCCCTTGCTCGCGATCGCGATCGCGCGGCTGCTGATACAATGTAAATTAAATATAGTTGGTTTTCCTTGCGCGCGATCGCGGTCTGCGATTTAAATTGGTTCGCGGCGCGATCGACTTTTGATAATAATAATTATTTATTATACACCATGCAATGTTATCATTTATATGTTTGAACACTCGTTGACATGGGTTATTCAAACATGAGTTCTGCAATGGTCGAGTTTACTAAGGAGCAAGACGAGATATTGGTTGAATGTGTAGCCAAACACCTGCCAATTTATAATCCTGAAAAAAGGGATTATAAAGATTTGAATATACGAGATGCGATTAATGCCACATAAGTGGCAACGTCGGGCGATGTGGTAAACAAAATATTATAAAATATTATATTGTTTGTAAAAATTATATAATAATTTTTTATTATATAATAATTAATCTATATATATATAAAAATTTCGTGTCACGATGTATGTTCGCGATAAACTCCGAAACTACTGAACGGATTTTGATAAAATTTGGTAACCATTTATAATATGGTCCAACTTAAAAGATAGAATAGCTTTTTTTTCAATATTTATATGTGGCGAGCGCTGAGAATATTCTGGAACGGTTATATATATACATAAATGGAGCCAAAAATGTAAATCAATTTAGAACGGCTGGGCGATTTAGCTCAAATTTTTTTTGAATTGTTCGTAATTGCCAGGAGAAGGTTTTTACGAAAAAAAAATTTGAAAAAACCCAATTAGGGGAGGTGCTGAAACGGGAATTTTGTCATGTACTTTTGAAATTTTAAACGGTTGCTATTGGTTATAGGAAAAAGTCAGCCCATTTATATCATATAACCCATTTATACATATGTATGTACGTATACTGTAACCATAGTGACCATTATCATTGTTTATAAATTTTTTTGCGAATCATTTTCAATTAAAATATATATACGTGTTTCATATACTTTTCACATATTACACGTACATACTTACAATAGGTTAGTAATTTTTCATAATACAAAATCCCCCCCGTTTGAGCACCTCCCCTAGGGGGATGTACGTATATAAATAAATCTACAAACTTATTTTTCAAAATTCAACCCTTAAAAGAAGGGGTAAACTTTTCACGGGCTAGATTTTGAGATGCAACGATCGGCGAGTAATTTGCATTTTATATGATTACGATTATTATGTCATCAAAAAACCCGACGATCTTTACCAAAAACGAATTGATTTTGCAATATCATATTATTACATAACTTTTATCGACATAGCGTGCGTGCGATGAACAATAGAACTTTTTTCATTTGGGCGGTCGAATACGATCGCAGGCAAATCTATAGTCATTGGTCGATAGGCTCGATAGGCGTATACGATTTTAAAGAGAAAACCCGACGACGTTTACGCAAAAGGTATGGATTTCGCAACGTCATATATTATTACATAACTTTTACCGAATTTGCGTGCGTGCGCGCACCATTCTTCTTTCAATCGTAGACACCGTCGTCGCCACGCACTTTATACTGCAAAATATATGGCAAAACAACGTTTGCCGGGTCAGCTAGTTATTATATAAAATTGTATTGTTATTATTATTATAATATTACAAGTTGGCTTTGAACACGACGTGTACAACATATCGTTCGAGTTTAAAATAAATGATTTATTCGGCTGTAACCATTATAATAATTTTTAAAAACGAATAATAATACTCCTGCACCGTGAACTTGGCACTTCAACAAATCGTACCTTTACGAGAACCGTTCTCTCGCGAGCGTCGTCGTTCGGTTAGATTTCGGTTCGATTCGAACACGAGAATAAAATATATTCTCCTCCATCCTGGGGCTCGAAAACCCGAAAACAAAACACGTCGTCGATTCGGCGTTTTCGCGTATAAGTAGTATTATGTATACACACCGCCGTGTCGTAATCACGCTAAAAGGGTAGACAGAATAATATTGTTATTGCGATAACTGCGACGAATAAATATACGTGTGATTTTATTGCGAGTCGAACGACGACGCAGACGTTATGCCGCAAACAAAATACAAATAATATTATTACTGCACCGCGGAATTAAACCCGAGACGACGGGTCGGCGGCGGCGACGACGACGACTCGAAAACCCTCATACAACAACGTGATTTTAATAAGAACTGACATGCCACAGACATATTATATCGTACGCACAGCCATGTAAATATAATTAAATAACACAGTTGTTATGGGATTGTTTCTGTTTTGATTACATTGTACAGTACAATATGAATTAATTGTAACTCGCACACAACGTGTGCGCGCGCAACTTTCGGTCGTCGTAGATTGAAGTTTTTTTTTTTTTCCCACGTCAATTATTGTAAAAAAACGTTGTTTACGACATGTCGTTATGATATAATATTTTTACTCTATCGCGATAAAACACCGATTAATGCTTTTCCCCCCCCCCCCTTCTAATTCCACAAATTAATACGAGTGCAGCGGTTCTCAAAGTTTTTCGTTTGCGGAGCCCCGAAATCAGAAATGTCTATTTGACACAACAATAATTCATAAAAAAAAACGATGTCAATATTGTAAACGATTATTGCTTTTTATTTAAAAAATTAACTATAAATTATTATCGTACAATAATGTCAAATGAACGAAAAACCCGACTTTTATCATAATCTCATTTTGACTACGACACAAAATAATATAACAAGTGGAATTATAAATAGTTAAAACGTTTAAAATAACACATAATATTGGTACGGTCCAAATAATATTGAATATAATTAATATAAAAATTAAAAATGTAACTAAGAAATATAATAATAATTTAATAATTTGAACTTAATTAACACAAATATGTCCAGGGAGCCACGGAGCCCCTAGACTAGGGTGACCATACGTCCCGTTTTATAC
The DNA here is from genome assembly GCA_948098885.1 of Drepanosiphum platanoidis. Lineage (NCBI taxonomy): Eukaryota > Metazoa > Arthropoda > Insecta > Hemiptera > Aphididae > Drepanosiphum > Drepanosiphum platanoidis. The sequence goes on from OX402541.1 coordinate 6,287,064, forward strand.
AGGATTGTCGTTTATTTCGGCTTCGTGTCCTGTTGTCCTGACAAACGTCACTCAGGACGCTTTTTATCCCGTAATTTCAAGTCTGGTCCCTTATTAATCCTTTTTTTGTCCCACTTACTGTTAATTCATAACATTTTGAAATTGATTTTATTGTGAATATTTTTGTATGACATTATTGAATAGAATAATATAATAATCTATACTTATCAGTTGTATTTTTGTTTTTACAATAATATTATTGTTACATCACATTGTTGTTGGTGGCGTATATATTAATAGTATATTTATAATTGTATAGTTTATATACAGTTATAGTTATATCTCATCAAAAACACTCGGTGTAAAAACGGAGTTTTTCGGGGAAATTCGGGCGGCCAGATAGTTCGACGCAGCGCCGCCGCCGCCGCCGTGACGTTTCAAAATAATGTTTTATGTATTTTCATTTTAATATTCTTTAATAGTTAAATATTGTATTTTTTACGATTAAAAATCAAAAAAAAAAAAAAAAATGTACGAGTAATAAATACTTGTTAATTTAAAAATATTATGGATATTATATTTGTCCTATTATTTTATTTTTTTTGAAACGGTCACCCTACCCTAGACTACTCTCACGGAGCACAGTTCATGGCCTCTCGTATGCCATTTAGAAAATTATAATCGCGAAAAATTAGTCCGCGACGACGATGTTCAAATATTATTATATGTATTAATTTCAATAAAAATTCGATTGTTGTTACGTAACTATATTATGTGAAAAGACCTAACGAATTCCGTTGTTTTTGTTGCGTAATAACACCGCCCACCGACCGAAAAGACAATGAAAGCCGGCGGTCGGGTTCAAAGTTCACACGCGAACAAACAAATCGAATGCCGCCGTCGTTGCCGCGGCGCCGCCCACCGCCGAGCAATACGCCCGGCACGATCGTTTCGACCGGTTCGCCGTTTCAGTCTAGTTCGTACCGTCGTCGTCGTCGCGTCGCGGTCGTCCGAAATTTTTTTTTATCGATTTTTTTTTTTCCGTCGTGCGCGAGTGAAACGCGAGTTTTTTTTTCTCATCGAGCGATCGTTCGTTCCGAGAAGAACGCGTCAGACGCAAACATTTTGAGTTCAGCTGTGACGAACGCCACAGTCGTGTACCGCGGGGAACACGCGGTTTTTTTAGGAAGACGTAAACGAATTATTTCTCAAATCACAGGTAAACCTATTTTCTATTATTTTTTTTTTTTTTTTTACATCGTTTTATCGCGTTGAAATCGCATTATAATTATTATTCCGACTCGAAGTCGCCCCGAGAATAGTAACGTTATTATTATTATCGTCGACGATAATTTTTTTTTTCCCCATAAAACTCCGTTATTTCGACGCGTAATTCTCACTGAACTCGAGTCGTCTCGGTAAAACAATATTGCTAAATCCATTGCAATAAAATATAGTCTGGCGCGATTGACTCTCGGATTGAATAATATATTATTTTTTTTTTTTTTTAAACAAATCAACACGAAATTATTTTCGCCAATTGATTTGGTATTGTATAAATTATTATGCCTTTAGGGGCGGTGTGTTTTAATGTGAATGTCTCGTTTTTAAGAGAGCTTTAAAACAATATTGAAAAAAAAAATAAATACTCATTTATATTATAGTGATTTTTTGTAAGTCTCGTTTTGTTAAAACGGCGTCGTCTCTTTTTAGTCGAGTAATTTTTTCGACGCGTCTAATCCCCAATATTTTTGTGCGACGAATAATTAATAATATGCTTTCTAATCTTTTCGATAATTTCTAATTTCTTATTTCTCGCACATTCTCGTTCTCGCGACGCGACGGTTTTAGAACAACAATGTACGGCCAAAGTAAATGACTCTTCCGTCTTGTGTAGGTGATATCGAGTTTCGTTTCGACATTTATTCGCGGAGAGACTTTAATTAAAATAAAACGTAAACGAACGGGCGGCGGTACTTATTTATTACCCAATGAGCACTTAATTAAATATAATTGTGATTTCGAAAAGAGCCGGCGGCGGCGTATATACTCGCGTATTATATATAACGACGTTATCGAACGATCGTTGTACCCGAGGACTTTCGGGGGCGGCGGCTGCGGCCGGGCCCGTCGAATCGGCAACGGTATATAGTTTTAACAATGGCGCGACTTTAAGGTGTATATATATGTGTGTGTGCAATATTATCGCGTTGTCAGGAAATCGATTATTATTCTTATTGTGTGTGTGTGTGGGCTTACGATTTTGGGCCCGTCTTTTATTTCGCAAACCGTCCACGTCACCACCCGGCGATTATTATTATCGTAAATCGCGCGCGCGCGCGCGACCGTCACGATGGTAATAATTTTAACTTTTAATTTTTCGAGAGTTTTTTCAAATCGAGTACGTTTTTTCTTTTTTTTTAACGAGAGTACATGACGTATAGTATTTGAATACTAAATAGCAGGGGTCTCCAACCTTTTTTTTTACGGAGGGCCAAATCTGAGATAGGCTTTGGCATCGCGGGCCAACATTTTTTTAAAGGAATAGAGAGGTAAATGCTGTTGAAGAATAGAAAATAAATTTTTCGATTTTAGAAAAAAGAAAATTTATTTTCATTATTTATTTATTAAATTTGTTTTATAGTTATAAGAGTTACTCGATGAGAAGTTTACAATTGCTTGTCTTTCAAAATTCCTTGATAGTTTGCATCAAAACTTGGTAGTTTCAATCGACAGCGTCGCTTTTAAATGTTCGTCACTTAAATCGGTTCTATACTTAGATATCTTATTTCTATCTAATCATAATAAAAATTATATCTAAGATTTCTATCTCAGATTCTATCTTAGATAGACGAATTCGCACCGTACGTATCGGACGTTTTTCGCCGCGTCCAATGTGAATCCGGCGAGTCCGGCGCGGCGACGCAATCGACGGGGTTTTCGTTATTTTTAGTAATTATTATGAACAACAACCCAAGAAAAACCATTTATTTGATTTTTAAAGTTACTTTTTTTTAGTAAGAAATACTATTGATAAATAGTAATAAGTAGGGCCCGGATTTCAATGCAAAGTGCATATTTTTTTGGTTGATCATACACAATGCTTTCTAAGTACATAATTCGTTTCATGTAACGAGGGTTTGAAAACTACAAATTTTATTTTGCATTTTTTTTGCATATTTCGACGTTTTTACATTTTTAGGGCATTTTTAGCATTATTGGGTCATTTTGTTGGTTTTTAATGCATATTTATTCAATGTAGATATAAAACTTGGACTATTTAAAAAAATTATCTTAAGATAAATTATTTTCTTGATATTTAAAGAAGGTTTATCGGGTTTTTCCATACATATTGTCAATTTTTTTTTTCGATTTAGTTTTTATCTTATCTTAATTTATTATTGACTGTAGATCGTCATGTAAAAATAATTATTATATCTCATTTATAAATTATAATTTGTAAAAAAAAAAAATATATGGCATTTTTAAAGTCATATTTGTGGTAAATTGTATTTTTTAAGGGCATTTTTAAGGTCATTTTTGTGGTAAAATGCATTTTTTAAAGGCATTTTTGGCTATTTTCTAGAGCATATCTGTATGGTTTTAAGTGCATTTAAATCCGGGCCCTAGTAATAAGTAATATTATCTAAATCTTCTAAACATTAGTTAATTTGACGGGCCGGTTTGAAAATCTTGTCGGGCCGTAGCTCGTAGGTTGGAGACCCCTGCTATATACGTAGTATATCGATACAAACGTGCGAAAAACCGCTCGATAAAAAACGCGATCGAGTAATTTTATTATCGTCTGACGGTATAAGAGAAACTCTGCTTTTCGTCGAATTACTACGTGTGTGTCGAGGTCGACGCGGAAGTCGGAGAAATATTTTATCGATCGAATGATAATAATAATAATTTCGAATTTTAAAATTCCAACGTCATAATAATATACGGGTATCTCGCGATAATTGGCGCGTTTCGCGTGTCGATCGGGAGAAAATATAGTGGTGTTTTTTTCCACGTTATTTTATATTCTCTCTACTTTGTTGTGTGCGTACGCCGTTTTACGGTCGCGAGAGGATATAAAATATATAAAGCGTATATAATTCGGCAACGACGACGATGGAGCAACGCGCGCCGTATAGGACACTCTCTAGATATCGATTTTATCGAGATTTATACCGGTCGGGGCGACACACACTGCGAACGGACCCCGAAAATAATGGTATTAATTACGTTATTACGTGTAGCTTTTATATCTGTGTATACGCACGTTTATTGGTTGTTCGTATCGAATAAACCGGCCGGAAAATGTATTTCTTCTCTCGAACGGATGTAACGTAAACGCGCGCGTATATATTATTATTGCGTATAAGAAAGGGAACGCGCATTGTGTTTCTGTCGGAACATATATAATTCCGATATAACGGAGAGAGGCAAATAATCGATTGCGAATTATTTTCGTTTTTTTTTTTTTTCACGTTTTAAAAATACGCGGAGAAATCAAAACCATATCGTATATTATATAATATGTAATCGAATTTATTCGTACCGATGTTTTGATTCGAGTACTCTCGGAACACAAGTTGTTATTTTCGCGAGACTTTTTTTTCAAATGGGAAAATTAACTGCGGCGGCCGCGGCGTGTTTTCATCGAAATCGTATCGGAGGTCTTATATTGCTCTCGGGGGGCGCACTCGGAATTGTTTTGGGGGCCAAATAAAATTATCTCTAAACAGTATTTGTTTTGAAATGTGTACAAAAATCAGAAAGCACACGATCTTCTTCTTCTTCTTCTTAGCGGACCATGTAGGTCCATCGCTGCCACCATTATTTCACTCCATCGGGCCTTATCATTCGCATCTTCCATTTTTACATGGATCATTTTTAGATCTTTTACTATTACATCCTTCCATCTTGTTCGGGGTCCTCCCACAGGTCTTTTCCCCACAATTCTTCCTTCTGTAACTCTTTTTATAGTTTTCCCCTGTGCCCTCCAAACATGTCCAGCCCATTCTATCCTCTTGCTTCTGCTAATATATTCGGTCTTCCATATAAATTCTGTAGGTCATTGTTATGTCTTCTTTCGAAAATATTTTACTGAGCACTTTTCTTTCTGTTGTACATGACTTGGCGTAATCACCTTTCGTAGTAGCCGACCATGTCTCACGTCCATAATATGTCAACACGGGTTGCTCAAGTAACTTCAACTCTCGAGCACACGATCTTAACGTCACTTTTTTTTTTTATTATTAAAAAATTGTTTTCGGATAGTTCTAAAGCTATAGAATGCGTAAAAAATTTCTCTGATAGCACATGAATATATTATTTGCAATACACATTGTTGTTGAACATGTTTCACGAGAGAGAAAAAATAAATATTCTTAGATTTATCAATAATAATAAAAGACTGCAAAGTTTGAAATGGCTTTTATTTTCCGACGGCGTATTTTCGCAGCGTGTATATATATATATATATATGTATTTTTGTTTACCATTTCTCATTCTATGACTTTTTTTTTCGTTTAATTTCCACGTCGTTTCTGCGTCGCGTTTTCGCGTAAAGTTTCGGGTTTTTTTTTTCAATAGAAACCGTACGAAAAAATAAAATGTGCCGACCCGAGTGCAGTGAAATCAAAATATACACCGAAGTGTCAAAGACCCGGAATCGCGCGTAGGCCCGCGTAAATTAATTCGAAAAGTCTCTCCTCCGACAAAGACGTCCAAAGTATCGCGAGTTGACTTGTAACACTCTCATCGCTGCACGTCGACTTATATTCGCATTGTGTACTCGTTGTAATATCGAATTCCAAATGGATAATTTCGTGTCGCTCCTCGAAAGCTCCTCTTGCAGCAGTGCGGCGTTGCAAATTGGTGCATTTAGGATTTTGTCAAGGGGGGCATTATACGTTAGCAAACATATAATTTCCTCGAAGGGGGGGCTTACCATCACAACCGTTTACACTTATTAAGTACACGCGTAAATTTATAAAACTGTATTCTTTTAAGTACTAATTTAATATTATTTATTATTTACATAATATATTATGACGCGAAATCTAATTTTCTCTTTGGATATGACAGTAATGACGATTTACGATACGAATTGTTTTCAATCATATTTAGCACTTAATAAATATAGTGTTAAGTAAACTACGGGCATCATATATTTCCGAATGTTTAACAAATCAATAATATTCAATATTAAATAATAGAGCGTAGCGTTTTCAATCGATTTGTTCTGTATCTATCGGTGAACACAGGTCAAAGGGGGGATCTATCCCCCATATCCCCCACTCCCGTAAATACGCCACTGCCTGCCTTTTCACGCCGCGTTTATAATATTGAATAAACGAAACAACCCGTCGCGGCGACGGGTAATAATAATACGATATCGTTACGCGGTCGGACGGCCCAGTTTTCGTGCCGACGACGGCCGAGGGATTACCGAAAATTATAAATAATCGTCGCGCGAATTTGAATAATAATCACGCGATAATATGCGCGACGATATTGTTAATTTATCGCGCCGGGGTCGATGACGTGTTTCGCGCGGCGATTTTTTAATCGAATTTTCATTCAATCTCGCAAAACCGTAGCGTATTATTATAATAATTACTACACGCGGCCGTGTATGGTCGTGATTTTATTTATTTATTATTAAACGCCCACGAGGGCTCAAGTACAAGTATACTATATCTTATCACATATAATATAGCGTAGATTACAAACAATAAATTTAAATTACATTAAGGTGTGATAACAAAATTAATTAAATATAATAAGTTTTATTATATTCTCTGGCTATACACGGTCAAGTGGATTATTATTATAACCGTAGGACGGATGAAAAGGAATTACAAATGTTGGCCGATTTCGTGATTACTAGAGTCCGGATTTGTATGCACTCAAAAAGGCCAAAATAGTATGCATTTATGCATCGAAAAACTTCAAAATATTATGCACTCGATATGCTCTTATTTTTTTTTAATAATATTATGCAAAAATATGCTCTTATACCCAAAATATATGCCTTTTAATATTGAATTTTTTTAATTTCTTCCATAAATAATAATTCAACATTGTTGAAAAACTTAATTTTTTAACTATAGACATCGACTCGTTTAAACATTTATTAAAGGACTACTAAATAAAACCGGTCAGCATTGTTGCCGATGACCGTGTTGCGACTTGCGATAAACGAGATATAATTTTAACATAAACTGTCCAAAAATATAACATACGGAGAATAACATTTACTTCCCAACAATACGTAATGGTACTAATAATTTCTACGATGAAATTGAAACAAAATAATTAGCTTAATAAACTTGTATACAAAATATGCTTGAATATATGCAAAAATTTTCAAATATGCAGTCATCTCTAAAATATGCATTTATATGCAAAATAAAATTTTTTCTATGCGTTATCTGTCCATATTGTTGTACATGTTAAATCGTCCACATTTCTCACTCCCATCGAAACGCATACACTCATTACAAATATGAAAATGCATACAAATCCGGACTCTAGACTGATTACATATTTTATAATTTCGACGAGTTGCGATCGATTTCCGTCAACGAACGCGGGCAATATTGTGGCGCGTTTACTTTCAGACAAGTCGTCGGGTATAATCGGTGTATCGTTGTTGTCTCTCTGGGGCAGGGCTATATAGTAGCCGAAATGGCGAAATCAAACGCGCGCGCACGCCGACGTCGTCGTCGAACTCGCGGACGATTCGTCCGAGTGACCGGTGCGGCGGTGGACATTTCGTTACACGTTATACAATAATAATAAATCACAAACGCGAAGACTCTCTCCGTATTAACCGCCGCCGCCCTTATAAATTACTTTTTCGCCGCGGGCGAATTGAAAGAGAAGCGGCTTAACGCGACGATAATGCTTTAATTCATTCGGTTCGAAAAAGTAAAAGATAACTGCGGCGCTCGTCCGAGAGACTTGAGGAAAGACGTGTTTAGGGAAATTTCTCTCGTGACCGTCGTATTATCGTCGGAATTGATTTTTACTACCTCCTTTTGTATCGAATCGTCGCGTTTTAGTCGCTGCTGCTGCTGCTGCAGGTTATTCGTATTGTTTAAAAACCAATCCGAAACTTTTATGGTGCGCGACGACGTGTGATGGAAAAAATAATAAAAAAAACACACATTCGGAATAAATTACCACCGCCCAAGCGCCCTATGCGTATGACGGTGGCGCAACGCTTTTAACATTTTCGCGTGTAAAACGGGTGAAAAGTGTCGCCGAATTGTCGTCGTCGGCCGATTGGTGGTCGGTCGATATGTGAATAGTTGGATTTCGTGCGAGTCTTGCCGTCGATTTTTTACTATTTCGATGCGAAAAAAACCAACCTTTCTTTTTGTAGGCTTTTATAGTTACTATTAACATAAATTATCCGTCTAGAACAGTGTTTCCCAAACTTTTTATCTTTACCGCCCCCTTAAAAAAAATATTGTTACAAAAATATGCAATGAAAAGCAAAAAAAAAAAAAATTTGCTAGAAGTTCGTTGATATTAAGTTCGATTTTCGCCCCCTTTTTGCAATGAAATGCCTCCCAATTAAGCTTGTAACTTCCATTGCCCCCCCCCCTGGATAGCTCTAGCGCCCCCAAGGGGGCGATATCGCCCACTTTGGGAAACACTGGTCTAGAATTATATGGAAAGACGTGTATGATGATTAAAAAATTATCGAAATATATATATGTCTTAAAAATTTGTTTTCCAATAATTTAAATATCATACGCGACAACATAATATTTTCAACTTTAAATTTTGTAAATACAGTCATCGGAAATAAACACATAAAACGCGTATATATTATAACGGTTTTATTCGTAATCTATACGGTTTTACCCGATTTTATAATTCCGTGTTGGTATCTGCAGTTGCGCGCAGAACATTTTCGTTTGATCAGATTATTTAAATTTGTAACCGTAAAAGTTACCAATAATGGTGTACGTAGACACGAAACAAACACGCAATACCGTTGAGTTTTCTAGAAAGTCGTTTTCGAAAACTTTCGACTCCGGTTGAATCAATAACAATTATTTCGTACTGTCGGCGGCGGCGGCATATTTTCTTTTCTTTTTTTTTCTGCTATCGAGCGAGTTTTAATTTTCGACTCGAAAATAAACGTTGATTTCGGTTGGGTTTTCTCTATTTCGACCGAACGATTGTCGTCTGACACGTACCGCCCGATCTATTGTAAACCGCGCGAAGAGTGGTAAACGCACGTTGTATCGCGACGTGAACACGTCAACACCTCGGCCGAGCGCACGTTTTTGTCGCCATTTGTCTTTTGTGAGATGAAACGAATAATATAATGTCGCTGAAAAGTTCCGGGAAATTACATTTCTTCTCTATGCCTCTCCCCCCCCCCCCCCCAAGATCGATATATCGGTTAAAAACGAAAACTCACCGGGGGGGGGGGGGGGGGGGACGTGTATCGAACGCGTGTTTCGACGACGGTTCGGAGTTGAATTATTTCTTTGCCGTACTTTGTGAAATCGCATTTCTCACAAGAAATCAGATTACGGGCGCCGCCGCCGGATTCGCCGGTTCGCCTTGTGACAAATTATTGAATTATCATTTTCTCTCGCCGACGAACGAACGAGCAGTTTTTCATTCAAATCTCGTGACCCCGACGCGACGACGACGGCGCGGCGAGTCGTTCGGAAATAATAATCATTCCTACGCATCGCGTTCGATTTAAAAAAAAAAAAAAATAAATAACTGCACTCTGCGTCTCTAGATGCAGTCCGAGAGATTTATTTCGGACGAATATGCCATTAATTGTTTGGTTTTGTCGTCGGTTTCTCACATTTCTCCGTTGTTTTGATATGTACGCGTGTTTGTTTTTAAATTTACCGATTTCGTCGAACGTATTTCGTTTAATAAATACACGACGATCGAACAACAATTATATACGTATATATCATCGACGAGCGCGGCTCTCTCGAATACGCGCGCGCGAGTAAACGACATCAAAGGACACCGCGCGGTTATTTGAACTATTTTATTCTCGTGTAAACCCGCGCGATCAGGCTCGACGGCGGCGGGTCGAAACACCGTATTGTTCTATCGAACGTATATTTTTCGAAGATACCCGACGCGCGTGGTCGAGAAACGTTTCAAAGCCTCCCCGGTAAACTTTCTAAAATCCGTCCGAGGAGGAGTAACTGAAACGAATCGATTTTCTTCCGATCGCGCGACCATATATAGACTCCGTCGTAAAGGGGGATTCCGGTCAAAGAGAAGAAGTGTGTACGCCGCGCCGCCGCTAGGTCGACCGTTTATGAATATTGAAATAAACGTTAAATTCGCCCTCGGCCCGACCGATATTATTATTATTTATATACTTCCGGATTTCACCGACGAGAATCGAATCGAGAAACTATCGTCTCTCCGAATCGTCTGCGCGGACGGACGTCTTTGAATGCGCGTTTTAACTTTTCCGAGAAACACTGCGCACAGCGAGAAAACCGTGTTTTTTGGTCAAATTTATTTTATCGAATGCTATGATTTTCGCGCCTAATTTTGCCTCTCCGATCGTGAATTCACCGTTTGCGCTTAAAAGTCTATCGACGTATCCTGAAGGTTTTTATTTTTATCGGAAATTATATCCGTAAAACGGTCCCCCGAATACGTCGGTGGGCCCGTCGATTTCGATCGCGGATGGAAATATTATCGTTATTCGCCCCCAGAGATATTTTACCGCAATCGCTGCACGCGAACATACGACTCGACGTACCGTTTGCGACGTGTACGGGACGTGCGGTTACGCGCAGGATATTTGTTTATTTCCAAATCCTGCGAGACTCGCGATATCCGTTACGATAACGTCGGAGAAAAGATGGTTTTTATCGACTTGCACGCGCGTTAAAAAGTAGTGATTGCTCCCGCGGACACGCGCAAAAGTCTATGAGAATATTTCTAAAAAAAAAATAAAAATATGTTTCCGCAGTGAATTCGTAAAACGGCCGCGACGGCGAAATAATAATAACCTATTCGACGTTTTTTTTTCTTAGCAATCGTGTAGGGGTCGGCAACCTTTTCGATGTCAAGGGCCACAAAAATAAAAATAAATTTTTTCACGGGCCATAATTTGAATACACCTTATTTTATTTTAACGAAATGTCATAGTAATTTAAAATTTAATTTATTTAAGTACTCAGTACATCACTGGTTGGTATCTACAAACAAAGTTATACTAATAATTACACGTAATAATAAAAAAATACATAGTAAAATATAGTATGAAGGATGTCAGGCTCCTGAACTCGAGAAAATATTACGAAGTATTTTATATATATTTGATGAACAGTCTTTATTCAGAATTAGTTATACACTTTAACGTAATCGCGTCCAACGTGTATGCCGCTGTTATGTCAGAAAACATAGCAATCAACATTTCGCGCGACTCGCCGGCGGCAACCGCCGTTGCCGCCGGCCCCACCGGTCTCTCGGACGCGTTATCGCGGACGTCGAGTAGGCCGCCGCGGTCGTGGTAATTACGACCGCGACAAGTATAATATTGGAAAAAATAAATAAATAAAAATTAACGTGATTTTTCATTCTAATTTGATTGTGATTCAATATAATTGTACACAGTGCCGGATTTACCCCTTCAGCCGCCCTAGGCTATTAGGAAAATGCCGCCTCAAAATCATACAATCGTTTTTTTAAAACCAATATGAGCTTCATATAAGTGTTATTTTAGTGCACAATTAAAAACTTATAACATCATGTACTGTGTTGACAAAATAATTTTGTGATAGCAATAATAAGTATGAAATACTTATGTTATATTATGAATACTAATTCAGAATAATAATATACACTAATCTATGTGTTAAATTGTCTAATATAATAAATTTATAATAATAATTAAAAACGTATACATAAATTATTAAATTAATTGTCCAATAATTAAAATTGGTACTTACGTAATAATCGTTGGCTCATTGCGGGAGTTCGTGTAAAAACAATAACATATTAAATAGTTTGAGCATAAAGAATCGTGCCGCGTCCGTTTTGACGACGGTCGACGGCAAACAAAAATTGAAAAACAAAATAATTCCCAGAATAATAATAACGTTCGATTCCTATAAAATACTAAAAATAGTACGTTTGATTAGAGACGTCGTCGGATCTATTTATGTCCCAACGGTCGACGTGGCCAGGAAAGCGCTAATGAAAGAGTAAAATAATTTTTTGTCCCTTTATAGAGATGAAAAAAGAGAAAAAATTTGCCGCCCCTAAATTTTGCCGCCCTAGGCTACAGTCTAGTTAGCCTAATGGGTAAATCCGGCACTGATTGTACGACTAACTTCTCGTGAGAAATGCCAATTTTTATCACCAAAGATTATACGTTTTGTATAATATTTTTAAACTAACTATAAATTATTATCGCGGGCCGCATAAAATTGCCATGCGGCCCACGGGTTGCCGACCCCTGGTGTAAAGAATACCGAGCGCGGTCGTGTATCGTCGAATCGGCTGCATACGAATTGCGTCCCCGATATAAAAATTGCGATTTGTGACATACGAATTGCGTCCCGGGTTTTCGATACGACTATTCTAATTGTGTCTCGATTATCTGACATCAGAATATACCTTTGATAATCTCAATCAATAATCGATACGACTATATGAGTATTTCTGAAAAAAAATCGGTTAGTATGTCTTTCGATTCCGTTTCGTTGACAATTGTGCGCTGTTCTATTTTATTTAAAAATATGAGTTTAATTGTAAGTGACGTTATGATCAGTGAAAAAAATAAAACATTGATTTCTATAAAGGATTCAAACGATAACGATTTTAAATTTTGTTTTCATAAACTATTGACAAATGATATACAACGTTGGAAGTGTGTCAAAATATTTTATGTTGCTATTGACAGTCCTAAGTCTGTATTAAATGGGAAGGAAAATAATGTGTTTATATTGGATGCAATTAGTGTAGTTGTTAAATATTATCGGGACGCAATTAGTGTAGTTGTTAAATATTATCGGGACGCAATTCGTATGAAAAAGGGATCTTGGGACGCAATTCGTTTGCTGCGGTCGAATCGTTGGCGCTAAAACAATAAGTTTTCGGTACATATCCAACGCGAGTCGTGTGCGGATTCGATAATAATTCCGTTCGCGAGAACCAACCGGGAACTTTTTCGTTCGCTTCCTCGACATTTAAACGTGCTCTTGAAATTAAAAGAAAAGACAATTCAATTTTTGTTTTTCCGTCCGACGCGCGACGTGCTACTTTCGGTTTATTTTACCGCGCGAGTTTATCTCGCGGCGATGATAAACGCGCTGCACAGAATAACACAAAGACTCCTCGGATACGTTGTTTTTACGACGACGGAACACACGAGTCCGAATGTCAAGGTTGTTGTTATCCTCGTCCTCGTCGTTGTTTGAAAATAACAATAATATTCGACACACATTATTTATTATTATGTGTTAGTTTTCGCGGCGCTCGTAATATTCTATTATTCTCTCGCGGACGTCGTTCTCTCGTCGGCACACGACTCGCGGGTACACCCTACCGCGACAATAACGATATATAAACAATACCGCGCAAACGTCGCGTCGGTCATCCCCGCCGTGTTGCTGTGTCATAAACTAGGGCTCGGATTTCGTAGCAAATGCTTCTTTTCAGAGGTGTGTGGTAGAAAGATAATTCTCATAGATAAATACGTTTTGAATCGTTCCGATTTCAATGGAGTAAACTTTTTTTTGCTTTTTTTTTGCTTTTTTCCTCAAAACTTGCTTTTTATTGCTTTTTCTTGAAAATTTAACCTTTTTATGTATATTATACTTGGACTATAAATCATTATTGCCAGAAATTTTAAAACCAGTAATAAACGTATAAATGATAAAATAACTATCGTTATTGTGCCGAAATTGTAATGAATAATCATAACAGTATGATTTAAATGATTTAGTTTATATGAAATATGCATGGATTACATCGGTTGATGTGGAAAGGTCTTTTTCTACGTATAAATATAATATATTAGCAGCACCCAATAGAATGAGTTTTAATGAAAAGTATCTTGACCAAATATGTGGTCGTAAATTCCTTTTTTAATATTTAATTTTATGTGTAATTGAAATTTGTTTTTTTTAGAATTAAATTTAACAAATGCTTCTTTTTGCTTTTTTCGGCTACTTCAAATGCTTTTTTAAGGATTTATTTTGCTACAAAATCCGAGCCCTAGTCATAACCTTGAAAATATCGAAGTCGATGGGGGGGGGGCCTTGAAATGAAAAACACCATTATTAAAATTTGTTATTTTCAACATGGATATTGTTTGTTCAATAATGTTAATTATATTTTTAAAATTACGATTCAAAAAAAAAAAAAAATCGAGTTTCTTAATTCTCTAATAGTGTTCAAGTATTATTGCCGTCGTAATAGTGTGCTTTTTCCCTCCCTTCGCGCGATAATAATTTCGTTTGGTAGATTTTTTTTGTTTTCATCGAATTCTAACGCGAGCACGCTCTTTAATAGCCGTCCGTCATCGATAATTTTTCCCAATTAATTGTCTAACCTAAACCGTAAATAATACCTTACCTGATATTGATTCGCTCAGAGCGTTATTATACATTATTTCCGTCAGAACATGAAAACTCTGACGTAATTTAAAACAAATAGAGATTTCAATGCTAGATAGATGCAAAGAACACGTTTCGGAAATAAAATTAAAAAACACCGCAAAAACGCGTTTTAGAAAATAACCATAATTTTAATTTCGATATAATAATAAATACTTGGAAATATTAAATTGCCAAAATAATATCTATATAAACTCAGTTTTAGAAGAATCGCGCATATACATGATGAAATCGAAAATAAAATAATAATAAATTTAAGAATAAACATACAAACAGATTTCAAAAATAATATTTTATTTCAATACGTATTAAAGAATAGTAAATCAGAACCAAAGAGCAATAATAATTCTATATAATATAACTAAATTCAACAATCTCTTTTACAAACTATTTTCTACCTCTAATGTAAAATTCATTTTCAAACGTATTCACAAATTTTAAAATCAGTCACTAGCCGCGACGACGGCGCGAAATAATTATTATACTTTCGGTCGGATTGGGTTTTAGAGAGAAAAAAAAAACCAAGTGTATTTCATATACACGACGTGGTGTTGTACGAAATATGAGATAGTTTTCCCGCCGGAGCAAGAGTCTTTTATCTCGTCCGATCAATACCGGACCTAAAGCGCCCCGGCGATGTTTAAGAGAGAAAACACCTCCCGAAATAATATACGGTGTTCGTATCGTCGTCCGCGTTATCCATATTTTATTAAATATACGTCTCAACTTTCATCGGTTGACGACACACTCGGCCCCGTAATTGTAATTGATTATCCAATCGACGGCTAAAAGTTTTTCGACCGTAAAATAATATTATTTTATTTTCGTCGCGTGACGTGTAACCGCGATTCGAAACGCTATTGTCGTCGTCGTGTGAGCACCGACGGCATCGTGCAGTATTCGTTTGTCGGACGACACAAGTTTTAATTAATTTAATGTACTGCCGGCCCCCGCGTTGTTGGGCTTTTTTTTATCACCGCTATTTTTAATCGTCGACTAATTATTATTATTGTTTTCGTCGCGCGTACGAATCGACGACGTATTAGATATATTGACGAGAATATTGTCTCCGATAATGAGCGCGTAATCGACTAGATCAGCGGTTCTTAACCTGTGGTCCGCGGCAGCCTTAACACCTAACATAAGTCAATACGTGACATGAGTGCATTGTTACGTACAATATTATTGTATTATTATTTATTTTTTTCATATAAAATTATAAAATTCGACGAAAAATTGGTAGGGGGTCCGCGATTTGTAAAAATCTTTCATCGGGGGTCCGTGTCCTACAAAAGGTTAAGGACCGCTGGACTAGATCGTAAACACAAAGGATCGTATAACGTCGACGTAATATAATAATATTATGTAGGTAAATATTCGTTTTGCGCGTTACTCGTCGTGAGAGATAAATTCGAAACGACAAAACCTCTCTCGACAGACACCTCTCGATAACGGACAAATGTCCCGCCGACACAAATACGCGTGTTTTATTAATTGAATCGCTTATTGCAGAAACCACATAAGTGACAAACAAACTTTTTTTTTTTTTAATTTTCTTTTATATTCCATACCCCTTCTTCCCTTCAACCTTGGTGAGTATATGAGTATATTCGGTGACGCGTATGGAAGAATATTCCTCTTAGACTTCCAGGAATGGGGGAAAAAAACGAGCTTTTAGGAATACGAGAAGTTTTTATTAATTTAGATTCCCGTCACTTGTGGGGTTTCCGAAATAAAAGAGCGATTCGTTATTTTTGCCCGACACGTTTTCACGGTTATTCAGAGTTATTCGTCGCCGTACTTGTTACTATATATCACACGGGCGTGCGTTTCTTTTTCGCGGGCGCGTCTTCCAAATTGAATATAATTTATTTATTTTTCTTTTTTTTTTCAGATGGGAAATTTTCAATGATCGCGGTCGTTTGGCAGTGATGGAGTTGGTTCCAGCGGTAGCCGTAATTCTTTTGTACGCCGTCGCAGTCAACGGTGAGTTTTTTTTCGCTTTCGGTATATTATTTTGAAAAATCGCGCTTAGAATATCTTTCGTTTTGACTTTTGGCGCGCGCGCGCGAGAGAAAAACACGAAAAGATAAACGATGGTAATATTCTTCTCGCGCACCGAGGAGTGGAAAAAATCAAACGTTTATTTCGTCTCTCTCGCCCGGGAAATCGGCGGAAACAAAACGCGTCATCCCCCCGGTACACACTGCCCCGCCGCTCGTTTTCTTCACGTGTTGTATAATAATATTATAGTGATGGATTTGACGTTTTTCTTTCTTCGGCGACGACGAGACACGGCGCGTGTGTGATTAGCATCCGCCTAATCGATGTCGAATAATATTCATATACGTATACGTATATGATACACGCGTAGTTTATGGCGCTGTTAAAACTGTTTGGCGAATGAATAATACGGACTAGGTAGTAGCGCGCGTCGTTTATGAATATTATTATCCTCCTTAAACGCATGTAAGCTTAAGATAACGAACCCGTGTGCGAAACCCGTCGTCGCGCGGATATACGCTGCACATTAATACGCCAAACAAAGAAGGACGAAATAAATCGCGTTAATGCTCATGTGCGTTTATGGATGTGACCGTGTAAAAACTCAAATATGGGGGGGGGCTCGTCATTTGAATTATGCATTTGTCTCCCCCCCCCCCCGCAGAACTTCTAATATTATCTCTCTCGAGAGTAAAATAGTAGTTGTGTGCATTAGGTGCGTGTTGTTATCGTCGTCGGCGCGTATGTTTTATGTCGTCGTCGTCGTGGTCGTACGAAAACAAACAAAACGAGCGCAATAATAATCGTCTGCCGTCGAGAGTGTGAATTATTCGCGTAACCGCGTCTGGACGCGACGTCGTCGTCGGTCTAAAAAAATTCGCGCCCGCAGATCGTATTTTCGACCGTTCTTGGGCGGCGTAACCGGCGCGCGATAATAATAATTGCGGTCGGTAGAGCACGGGCCGGAGTAATTTACTCTTTCGCGCGGCGTCGTCGTTCGAACGCGCTTAGAATTACCCGAGAGCGCGCGCGCGACGAGAGTGTTGAGCTCGCCGGCCAAACCGTACGCGGACGGGCGGGTCGCGGCGGCGCCTTGCTCTATTATGTTATATGACCTTTTCGAACATTTGTACACGTCCTAAACTTTAAAACCGCGCGTAGTGCTTTAGCGTCTTCCGGCTAAAACGCGAATTACGACGACGACGACGACGACGACGGTCTTTCGAAATACGAATTTGTCGCGCGAAAATCCGAGGTCGCGCGGTTATAGGTAGTATGTGAATCATTGTCGCAGGCAGATTATCGGAAAAATAATTTAATAAACTGTCCCAAAATTAAAAAAAAAAAACCGAGTGGTTTCGTAGATTTTATCGTCTCCGGTTTTCGATTTTTTTTTTTTCAAATGATATTTAATTATCATGTACAAGTAGAACCTCGATTATCCGAACTAATTGGGACCGCACCTAGTTCGGATATTGGAAATACAAAAATAAAAGTATTTATTATTATTAATATTTTATTAGAATTACATTATTACATTACATTATCAGAAATACGTTACATTTATTTTATTTATTATAATTTTTTGACATAATTATCAATTTTAATTTGATTAATTAATTTAATTTGATACGCTAATTATAGTTCGGATAAAAGAGGGTTCCTATAACCGTATAACCGAGGTTCGGATAATCGAGGTTCTACTGTGCCTACATAATATTATAATAAAATGATGTTTTCATTATAAATTTATAAATATAAAATATACGTAACGATATATTATAATTTTATAGAAATTAAAAACTAATAGAATAACTTATTAAAATATTAACCTGCGATTATGAATATTGACTCTGTACGCCGATGATCAAAGCGTTCGATATAATGATTTGGAAATTAATATGCGAGTTGTTTAATATTTCGATTCGTTCGTATTTATAATATTATATTGATTAGGTTTTCGCGCGTTATAGTCGGTCGGTTCGCTAGTCGTTCGCGTCGCAAGTCGTAAATATAATCAAACCTATCGTGTAGTAGACGGTTTGAGCGCGAGAAAAATTTTCCCGGACTGTTTAAAATATCGCGTCGTCCTGTTTTCGATAAATGCCGCATTCGCCTCCGGGGGGGGGGGGGGGCACAGGTTTTTTGACATGTCTAATTATTTTGTTTTCTCGCAAAATCCACGTCCATAAATATTACCGTGACGAAAATGTGAACTCTCGATCAAACCGTATTTGTTTCTTTGTTTCTACCAATTATTAGTATTATAAATCGTATTATTTCGCTCTCTATTTGTCGTATGAAAATAAAACGTTAAATTTTCCATCGTTTATTTCTCCGGTCAAAGTCAGATTGAATAAATTTGTTTATTTTCAATCGTTCGTTCGTTTTCAATTTGGCAGCCGTTGATTTCAAAGTCATATGAGCAACGCCCGGGGCTAGTAAAAACGCAGCGCCCTTAACTGTGCACTCCATACGTGGAGGGAAAGAGGGGGGTATTTCAATATCAACCACTAAGTTTTTTTTTTGAATCCATTATTTTATGATTATATATTATATTAGATATATTAATTTGATAGTTAAAATGCTCGAATAAATTGGCTAAATGCACAATGTTATTTCCAAATCCCATCAGTCGGTTTTGCTCCGAAAACAAAAATTAGATAATATCTAAGTTTGACGAATGAATTTTTAAAGATATCTACATCAGACAAAAATAGTTATATAAATTCCTAAATAATAATATGTAATATTATATTAATTTTTAAATACTAAGGCTTTTTGATTGTTCATAAATTCAAGAGCGCCCTCATGCCGACGGCAATGATACCCACTTGCCCCTCCCCCCCCCTAGATCCGGCACCGGGGCCGGATTATGGTCATAATTCGAGGGGGCCTATTACTTTTATCGAGGCCTTTTCGCCTAAAACAATTTCCTTATTTTCTTCCGATTTATTAATTTGTAATAAATATAAATTAAAATAAGTATAGCATTGTTTTTAAATAACCTTTTTATCACGACCACTATACCTATTATAATCGGGTCTTGTGTGTCGGTAATGAAGTATCCAATAGTCCATAGTCCATTTTCATATGACATAAATTTAAAATTTATAAGTTATAATAATATGTTTTGAAAAAAATGAGTTGACACACTGTGGCCCCTTTCAACTCGCGGCCCGGGGCTATAGCCCCCCCCCCTTGATCCAGCCCTGTCCGGCACTGCATACGAGAGCCCAAAAGGTCGATAAAAACAAAACACCGGACTATAAAATAATCATATTCGTCGATAATAAATACCTTAAATTAGCGTACGTTTTTGAACTGAAACCGTTGCAATAATAATTGCGATCGCATTAAATCGTCTGTACCCCGCGATCGAGTAGAACTATTATAATGTTATATAATATCCCATACGGTCGTGATAATTGCAGGTGGTGCGCGCACAATGCGTATTTTTAATACCGCGAGAGAGCAAAATCGTTTCGTTTTATTATTATCGTCAAAACGCACTATAATAACGATGAAAAAAAAAAAAAAACAACTGCAACATTTATACATTTTTTTTTTTTTTTTATTCAATTTATTTCCCTAACACGACGAGGTATATATTTTATTATATTATTATATATCGCCGTCGTTATATATATTTTTTATGATTTATCATGGTAGAGTAAAACGTAACTACCGCGTCCTGATGGATTTATGACACGCGTCGTATGATAAATTAACTGCGTCTTATTGTATATAGTTCGATAGTTTTTTATTTTTTTATTTTGCAATAACAAAAATCGTCTATTAATCATTGCGTGTTTGTTTTATTAATTACGCGATTCGAACGTTTTTCGTCGTCGTCGTCGGCTGCCACGGCGTATTATTATCGTAACGATTTTTGATCGTATTACGTCAACAAGTATTTTTAGGTCAAACGACGACGATTCTATCAAACAATGTACGACGTTTACGTTCGACTTATTATTATTTACGGCTGCATTATTACCGTGCCGATAAACGCTAACGAAGTAATAATCGACTTGTTTTCGAATTTTGTATATTTTTCCCGAGCCAGAGCCGATGTTTCTCTATAAAAACGTCTTTTTTTCTTTTTTTTTTAGTATTATAGACCATTTTACTGCCAATATCAAATTCTTCCACTCTTCTCTATTATATGCATGCATTAGGTCTCCATGCCAATCTGGTCTTAATTCTTGGATATCTCTTCTGACTACATCCAGCCAGCGCTGCTTCGGTCTGCCGCGAGGTGTTTTCCTGCTCAAGTTGTTTATGAGTACCTACTTGACAATACTGTTATCCGCTCTCCAAACGTGACCAATCCGGTTTTTTAATAAAAACGTCTTTTTAATAATAAAAATCGCGCCGTTGTTTATCGCACTGCGGAGTCTCGTTGTTGTCGTTTCGAACTCGAGTTGGATGAAAAAAAGATTTGTTTAATTGTTCTTGTAAAATAAAATCGAAACGAACGTATTGATTTCGAATCGCGTTAAAAAGATTAAATTTACGTCTTAAATTCATTTCAAATCGACGACTTTTATAGCTTGTCTGCGGGGATTTTCGCGAAATTTCAAATCGTTTTCTAAACACGAACGCGTTGTTGTTGTTCAGCTCTCGTCGACAGCTTTATTTCGATATTAAAAATCCGAGTGTACCGCGCGAAATCCGAAACGTTTGTTTTTTCCTCGTGCCCGACGGACTTTCGAGCCGGAATAGGAGATAAGGATACGAGTTATACGAGGCTTACGTAGAGGGACGACGGGGGCTAATGTTGCGAACGAAACTAATTATTTTAATTTCTGAAACGGTCAATCTGACTCGGCGTTGTGCTGACCGTCGAAAGTCTCCGCGAAAGTGACGTTTCGGACGCGACGCGTGGAATTAATGAAGGTCGATTTTAGAACGTTCGCATTCGGGGCAAAGGGTTTCCCGAAAAGCGAACACAAACTACTAATAGATTTAAATCAACAGATAATAAACGCGAGCGATAGAGTTCGTCTGTCGCGCGCGTGCTGGCGGCGAGTTCCGTCGCGTCGAAACGCTATTAAAATAATTAAAAAAACACGATTCTACGATTTATCCTCAAGAATGGTGTAAGTTCTTGAATAATACGATCTAATGTAGCCTTATTAACTCTATATGATTTCCGAAATTCAATATCTGGCAAATCATATATTATACTTCTGCTACGACTTATATTTCTTTCTAATTTAAGAGTAGCACTTAATGTTCGCTGCTCTTGAACGTATTCTAATTCTTGAACTTCTCCATCCAACAACAATCGAATATTAAATTGAAGATTATTCATTGTAAATATATACTTAAAATATTAATATGAAATAAAAAAAAAATTAACAATAGATAATAAAACTATAATAACAAATTAATTGATAACGATATCATAATATAAGCCATATCATATATAAATACGCTAATAACGACAGGCTTTTCGAATAGTTTCCAGCGTAATTATTGCAGTCCATTCTGCCGAATCTACTGAACACGCAACAGTGGAATAGCACAATACGCGTTAGATTTACTTTGGTGATAATGCGGGTTACGCTTAGTACCAGTGGCGTATTTTCAAATTTTTTGTGGGGGGGGGGTCTAAATATTAAGTACCTATAAGTTTATAAAATAAAAAAAACACATACGAGTTATGATGTAATAACTATATTATTTATATTAAATTATGTATATTTCACTACTATTATGATTTATTAATACAAATTAATAGTTTTTTATAAATAATATAGTTATTACATCAACAAAAATAACCAAAAGTTAAACCAAAGTAAAAACCCATAATATAAAATTAATATTCTCTTTCTCGGTACCTACGTACCAAGTTTTTTTTTACTTTTTAAATTTTTTTCTGGGGGGGGGGGTCGAGACCCGGGGACCCCCCCCCCCCCGTAAATACGCCACTGCTTAGTACGACGTTTACGCGTTAGTAGAATCGCACCCCTGAACTAGTTGTAATGTATATTATAGTGGCATGCCACGTGCCGGAAATAAGTACGTAAATGCCATTTAGATAACGATAATATTCGGTGGTCGTGTCAAAAATTACTATAATCTTGTTAATTTAGACGAAACAGATAATGTTTAAAGTCGTCAAAAACTGAAAATCACTAAAATAAGTACTAAAATATGTACTTATTTACCAAATATGTAAAAATATGTAAAATAAAATTGGGCTTATAAGAATGATCTGAATCGTGCACGTTTTTTATCAGATTAAAAATATCTCATTCCAATAAAAATATGTATTTACAATAAAATCCGTTCCCTAATTATGACGTATAATAAACTGTCCGATGAAAATAAATCGTACATTTCGACGGGACGGTTTTGATATTTATTTTATTTTTTTTCTCTACAATAATTATTGTAATAATATCAAACGCAAACGGCGAATAAAGTTTCGGAGAGGTGGGTCGCGCGACCCTCTTAAAACACGGCCTCGGGCGGCGGTACGGTTAGAGCGCCGCTGCTGGCAAGTCTTAACAATCGGGTTTACAATAAAACAGCTGCGGGTCGTGCGACGACTCGTAACGGATGTGTTTGTGAAACGCGAAATGACTAAAACAGAGAGCTTAAACGCGTTCGGGGACGATGAGAATAACCACGCGTACGTTTTATCGGTCTAAACGTCGCGCGTCGTCGGCGTTTCTTTTAAATTTTCTTCATCTGTAACCTGATACCGGGTATCAAAAGGGTCATGCAAATCGTGTTAGAAACTATTTATAATAATATTATATCGTCGGACAAATATTGTAATCTGATGTAATGATTACAGTTAAAAATCATTAATCACTACTAAAAAAATAACGACATCGACAAATAAAAAAATGGAATGATTATAATAATAATTTAATCATAGTATACAAAACGTATTGATTTGTAATCGTGATTAATCGTCGTCGTTAACGTTTC
The DNA here is from genome assembly GCA_948098885.1 of Drepanosiphum platanoidis. Lineage (NCBI taxonomy): Eukaryota > Metazoa > Arthropoda > Insecta > Hemiptera > Aphididae > Drepanosiphum > Drepanosiphum platanoidis. Next base: position 6,310,637 of record OX402541.1, read on the forward strand.
TCGATTTTATTTCACGTCTAGTTTATAAACTAATTTTTTTTTTAAATTTATTTCAAATCGCGACCTAGTTACCGATGTCGCCGATTATTTTTTCCGATAAGTAAACATTTATTTTTTTTATTATAGAACAAGAATATTCGGTTACCTTTATTATAATAATAATATTATCGTCGAAAAGGTATTGTTGTAAAAAAAAAAAGAAATCCTAATTTAATTAATTTAACGGTGATTTAAAGGTGATGGCAAAATTAACAATATAATAATAATAATAAATCATATAAAAATAAATACAGCGGTGACGATTGACAATCATTACCGATCACTTTGAAAAACGATTAAACAATATTAAAAAACCAACGTGTAAAGGTACGGTTTCCAAGCTGCGACTAGTCGCTGCGGCCGGCCGCAACGACCAGACGCAACGATTGCGTAATTGACTGCTCTATATATAAATGCCTTATCGCGGTTTCCAATGTGCGATCGATGTGCGCGTGTCAACAATAGTCGTTGCGTTCAACGATCGTACTGCACTTGAAGCAGTGTATTGCGTGCGCCGCACTGCGATTTTCGCACGCGATCATAATTTAGCCGAAAAAATTCACGAAATTTATTTTTATTTTCTCTTAAGTGGCTATTTATTAAAACTTTAAAGAAGCCTTCTTTTCTTCTTGTTTTAAATAAATTACTTATTGGCTTCCTGCGGTGTGTATTTGAAGTATACATTATTTCTTCTTCTTCCTCCTCCTCTTCTAATAAATTTATAATTATATTATTATTATTTATAATAAATTGTTCCATTTTTCGTGATTTGTGACGACAAATTTAAAAAAATACGTGCGTGCACATTGAAATATCGAGCTAAACTAAACTGAAAACAAATGCCAGCCGCAGCATTCAGTCGTATTGTAGGAAACCAATAAACACGCAACGATCAATCGTTGCGTCTGGTCGTTGCGGCCGGCCGCAGCGACTAGTCGCAGCTTGGAAACCGTACCTTAACCGATTGCGCCCGACACTGATCGTCGGCGGATGTGCGAATTCGTAATTTCGTATTCTCGCGTCGTTTTTAATTTTCCCGAACGCGAGAGCCTCTCTCGGCCAGAGAAAAAAGCGCAGCCGAGTCGTCCGGGGTGGAAAAAAATTCGGTTTAATTTTCGCCGCGCGCGCTGTGGTCGTCTGCGGTTATTAAATTATTTCTCGCCTAAACCGTGTTCCGGTCACCTCGGCGGCGGCGGCGGCGACGACGACGTTTGAAACCGCCAAACTCACGAATTTTCACGGGGTGTTCTCGAAAAACCAACGCGTTATAAATCGGTCTACGCGAAACGCGCTAATAGAAATTAATACGCACAAAAGCGTATTTTTCGTATAGCAAAACATTTGTCGCGGACCGGCACGATCTGTGAGAACGGCGCGCGCGAGACGACAACTGTTTCCCCTCGGGCTTGGGGTAACGTTGCAATAATGCGGCGGCGGTCTACACGGCAAGTGTGCTTTTTATAAAACAATATCTGTACGAGTACTAATTCGTACTTACCCCGCGTCCCTCTCTCCTCGGCGGAGTTTCTATTCACGGATGCCCACCGGACATACTTAAATTCTCTCGCGTTCGTTTCGAGTTGAGCGAAGACGATTTTTTTTTTATCTAATCCAATAACGAAAACAAAAATTAGGTACTCGTTTGTACCCGTTTCGTATGCGCGTAGACAAAGATCGAAAACGATTCGCAAAAAAAAAATGTATAAACAATGATTATGGTCACTGTGGTTACGGTACATTATATAAAACGTTAAATTTTTAAAATATTCGCGGATGCCCACCGGACATACTTAAACTCTCGCGTTCGTTTCGATTTGAGCGAAGACGATTTTTTTTCTCTAATCGAATAACGAAAACAAACATTTATAGGTCGTACCCGTTTCGTATGCGCGTAGAGAAAGATCGAAGTTTGAAAATCGTTTTCACAATAATATTAGCTGACCCGGCCTACGTTGTTTTGCCATACGTCGTTTCTAGTGAATTTTGTAGTTTAAAAAAACAACCAACTTATTGCGTAAGTATACGAAAAACGTATATATTTTTCAATCGAAAACGACGGTGTCTATGCGATTAACTATAATCACTTAAAAATCAAAGTACTTATAAGATTATAATCACGAAAAACAGGACACTGTTAATATTCTTTTATTATTGTACTCACATTTCACAATTATTATGAAACACGTACGATATATTTTTTAATCGAAAACGATTCGCAAAAAAAATGTATAAACAATGATTATGGTCACTGTGATTACGGTACATAATATAAAACGTTAAATTTTTAAAATATTCGCGGATGCCCACCGGATATACTTAAAGCTCTCGCGTTCGTTTCGAGTTCGAATAACGAAAACAAAAATTAGGTACTCGTTTGTACCCGTTTCGTATGCGCGTAGACAAAGATCGAAGTTTGAAAATCGTTTTCAACTAAATGTGCTGATTTTAATATTATAACACTATATTGGTTTCCGCTTAAATTGTAATAGGACGTCCGGTTGCTTAATACATGTAAGATTTTATGTTTATAATGCGCTACATTTTTATATTAATTTTGCCCAACGTTTATACAAACGTTTTTAAAACGTTACAAAAATCTTAACATATTATAGTGTTTAAAAAAAGAAACATGAAAATAAAAGGGGACTTTTCGATTGGTCGTGACTTATGTAGGAAGCTTACGGTTATTTTTAAGTGTTAATTCATTTTTGCGTGTCTACGCGTTCGATTCGATCGGGGCGTATACGACGGCGCGTAGACAAAGATCGAAAATCGTTTGATTTTACAACAATATAATATAATAATCTTGTACAAATATCGTACGCGCTCAGACGGCATTTGGCCCGTAAACAGTACAGTTATTCATAATCGACGGATGAATGCACCGTTTGATGCAGTTTTTTTTTTAATAAACCTCCCGCGAATTACGTCACCGCTCGAGCGCCCATGTGTTCTTCGATAGATTAGATTGTACGCGAGTCGGCGAAAAAAAAATAGCTTTTCGCGCGCAAAGTTTAAAAAAAATATTCACCGCCACTATAATGCCGTGGCGATGCGTAACACATTTCGTTGTGCCGCGGCGAACTTTGCGCGGGATTACGAGTTGGGTAATTCGACGGGAAAAAGTGTACGTAAAGTGTACGTATACTCGACCGAGTCCGTCCGTAACGTGCTCGGTGGACTCTCGCGGAATGTGCAAATTAAAAATTAAAATCGACAATAGAATTTCGCATTTACGGCGGCGTCCGATAAAAATCGTAGAACTAATATTTTATCTCCGTTTCAACTCGTCGTCGGACGGTCGTGTATTATATAAATCGCGGTATTTCGTTTTCGATAAAATGGTGCGCGTTGTTTTTTTTTTTTTTGTTTCCTGTTCAAAAGCGTTTTACTATTTTTTTTATTTACGAAACGATCGGAGACAAATGCGCTAAATCGAAACGTAATCTTTACAGAAATCACTTTTAACTAGAGTCCGGATTTGTATGCATTTTCATATTTGTAATGAGTGTATGCGTTTCGATGGGAGTGAGAAATGTGGACGATTTGTGTAACAGATAACGCATAGAAAAAAGTTTATTTTGCATATAAATGCATATTTTAGAGATGACTTGAAAATGTTTGCATATATTCAAGCATATTTTGTATAAAAGTTTATTAAGCCAATCATTTTGTTTCAATTTCATCGTAGAAATTATTAGTACCATTACGTATTGTTGGGAAATAAATGTTATTCTCCGTATTTTTGGACAGTTTATGTTAAAATTATATCTCGTTTATCGCAAGTCGCAACACGGAAAAAAAATAAAATATTAAAAGGCATATATTTTGGGTATAAGAGCATATTTTTGCATAATATTATTAAAAAAAAAATAAGAGCATATCGAGTGCATAATATTTTGAAGTTTTTCGATGCATAAATGCATACTATTTTGGCCTTTTCGAGTGCATACAAATCCGGACTCTACAGTTATAACGCTCGGTCGGTCCACATATTATGTGTTATACTTTTATATCGTTCGTAATAATATTATAAAAGTTGAGACGCGTCACACTCGGTGGCGGCGACCGTCAACGGCCATTGAAAACCAGCGAGTATATTTTTTTCACTCTCGTATAGCGAATAAACCGTGAATAATAAAAATAAGAAAATCGAATTTACCGCCGACGGCGGCGCGTGATGTTCTTATTTAAAATGTATTGTCGTCGCGTGTCGTATATTTTTTTTGTTGTTGTTGAAAATTTCAAAGTTTGAAATATAGTGATCGGAGATAGATATTATATATTTTATAAAACCCACTAGAATGCACGAGCGTTTTTCGAAAACGAATAGATAAATATTGATTTTAATTCCCTCGAATCACGGTGTGTAAATATCAAAAAAAAAAAAAATCGAACTACATCACCTCTACACCGCTGTGCAACGCGCAGTGCGTTTTATGATTTTTTACAATAAATCTTAACATCTAGCGGGTTTTTATTTGCCGCGAGACGAACGATTATAATAATGCGTGATGTCATTCCTTGCAAATCGAACGAGACCTGTTGAAATCGCTGTTTGAATTCGTCTTTGGAAAAAAAATCGGGGCGAGTAAATATAGTACATATCGATTTGCATAGGTTCTTATGGGTTTTATCGAAATCATAACTCATCGTCGTGGACGTAAAGCAATCGGATCGCCGACGAAAAATGATATATACGACGAAACCGGACAGGCGTTGACGTCATACCTTTGAATAAACAGAAAAACATCGAAAAAAAAAATAAATATGAAAAAATAGGTCGCGTTGTGTGTCGCACTCTTTGTTAAGAGTGTTCTCTGGCACACTCGCGTGAATCATACTTCGCCGATCGGAGGAACCGTTCGGAGAACTATTGTCGGCGTCTTAGAAACTCAACGAAAACGGCGATTTCGGAATATAATTCGCGATGAATTATTCGGCGACCGTCTTGGTCATAGTGTGTTCGTTCGTGTTGAAAATCGCGAGGCCCGAAGAAGCGGCGATCCGTGTCGCAGATGCGAAAACGGTGCGCGACTATCTGGACGCGTTGGCCGCGGACGACATGAACCAAGTGTTCTCGAGAAGAGTGCCGATAGACTACGGGCAAGAGTCGCTGAACGATCGCATGAAAACGCGGAGCCCGAGAGAATCGATGGGCCGTTGGCCGGTGACGGAGGAAAACGTCTACGATTTCGCGTATTTGCTGAACACGGTGATTTCGTGCGAAATCGGTGACATGGTCTACCAACTGGTCAAAGTGGTGACCGCGCGCCTGAAGTCGTGTCAACGGGAACCCTACAACGTGCCGTCGAGAACAAAGGAGGAACAGACTCAAGTCGAAAAAACCGATCCGTCGCTTATCTACTCGAGGGCGTGCTACAGAAAACGGCAGAAAACGCTCATGTCGTATCTGCCGAACGTGCTGTCGCCCATGGAGTTGACGCTCGCGGGTCTGATGAAGTTGACCAAAAACCCCGAGTCCAGGAAGCACGAAATGCTCCGGATACTCGTGTCGTGGCACGCGTTCGTGCTGAGCGACGCGCAGCACGAGGTGAGCAACGAAAACGGCCTGGCGTTGCGGTGGTTGAACGAGGCGCTGCTGGTGTGCCGTCAGATGCGCCTGTACCTGGAACGGTTCGCGATGACCACCTGCGGCCGGGCCGCCGACGGGTCGGCCGAGGATTTCCGGAGGGTGACGTACCGCGAAGGGGACGAGAACGCGAGGGACACGGCGTACGACGACGTGACGAACAACAACGGCATTTGGAAACACCAGTTGAAAAGCCTGGAGGGCGACGACCAGTACGTGCTGACCGCGGGCGACGAGCAATTCGCCAAGATGTGGGAAAAAGTGTTCGCGGGCGAAGTGAGCAACAAAATGGAAATCCGCTGGGGCCCGGGGTTCATGCCGCTGTTCAGCGTGTTCGGCAAGTACGTGGCCCACTCGGCCGACATCAAGACGGTGATCAGTTTCGAGAGGCTCGTGCTGAGGCTGATCACCGACCTGGTGGGCCATTACGTGCTGACGGGGCTGCAGAGCGTGCTGGCCGAGGACGACGGGTCGGGCGGCGTGGCGAAGAGCCAACGGTGTCAGAAGAAGGTGCTCGTGCTGTTGGACAAGTGCGTGGACCGCTTGCGCGAGGCCGACCAGCCGTCGTACCTGATCAATTGCCTGACGTCGCTGAGCCGGCGGGTGTGGGACGCGTGCCACGCGATGCGCGTGTCGACCAAGGAGGGCATGGCGGCGGCGCGCGGCCTCGTCGACTCGTTCGCCGCGAAGGCGCGGCCGGAGAACTTCCTGAAGAGCGGCATCGCGGCATTCAACGAGTTCGTCGATCGGCTCACCGCGGCCGGCCTGCACGTGTGCGCCCGGCTGCGGCCGGCCGTGTCCAACGTGTACTGGAACACGATGCACTTTGCCACGACGCGCGTGTCCAAGTACGCGCTGGACTTTAAGGAGTTGCACCTGGACGCGAAACCGGGCAAAGACCCGCAGCGGCTGTGCGCCGTCGCGGCGTGCGTGTCCGCGGCGCTGCGGTCGCTGTCCGGCGACATGGCCAAGTGTCGCAACGTGCAGTACGACCAGCCGTGTTTCGCCGAGTTCTATAGGCGCACGGACGCGGCGCGACGCGACGTGCACGATCTGATCGCGAAGGCCGCGTGCGCGCCGGCCGAGAGCGTCGAGTGGAAGACCGTGCTGCTGACCACGGTGTACAACTCGGAGCGCGTGACGGTGTTCCGCGGCACCGGCGACGGCGAAACGCGGCGCCCGGCCGAGCTCAAGCGCCTGATGGTCGACTATCCGCTGCTGCTGGCCAACGCGGTGGAATTCCGGCGCGCCGTCGCCGGCTGTCCGCCGGAACAACAGCAGACGTGCCCGGCGGACGTGGCGTGCGCGTCCAACCCGACGGGCACGAGGGGGGCGGCGAACGTGTCGCGCGCGAACGAAGCCGCCGACTTTGCGTGGACGTGGGACGAGTCGAACCGGGACGCGGGCGAGTTTGCCGATTTCTTCGGCGCCTATCACGCGCTCGCCGGCCGGCTGCGCGCCGTCGCCGACCACCGGGAGCTGCGAGTCCGGTCGGACGGTCCGGCGCGCACCATGTCCGACATGGCCGAGCGCTACGACCGCGCGCCGTTCGACCCGCAACAGGACGGCGTGGATTTCCAGGCGTTCGTGGTCCGCTGGATCGCCGCGGTGCCGTACGCCGCGCTACTGGGCGTCGTCAGCGACGCCGCCGCGTCGGCCGACCGTCTGCCCGAGGCCGAGATGAACGTTCTGAGGACGTCCATGAACAACCTGCGCGCGGTGCCGCTCGTCTTTCCCCGGTCCGTGCTCAAAGACGTCGACATGCTGTTCGACGCCAACGACTGGTTCGCCGACGACCGGGACTGGGCCGTGGTCATGATAAAATATTATCGCATCAAGCTCGTCGCCAATCTCGACTACGTCGGCGTCCGCCACTCCGACGTCTACAACCCCGGAGGCTCTCTGGCCGCCCGGCTCAAGGACATCGCCAACGCCGTCGACAACATCGTCAGAGTGGCCAACGATTCCAAATTCACTTCCAACCAATCCGTCAAGACCACCGCCGTGGCCGACCTTCCCGACCCGATCCCTTTCAGAGTCGGCGGTACATAACGGTGCGTATATTATATTTTGGCGTTTTTTTTTTTTTTTTCGTTCTTTCCGATTCGCAAAAAATATCACGATGTAAAAATTAAAAAAATCAAATAAAAACTCATATTATTCTGCAAATCGAGTAATGTTTTTATAAATATTCCTTTTTCACGTCTCACTCTATCGAATTTACTAACAAAATATTATTAAATATATATTAAATTATTTTAATACAAACTGTTAAATATATTTAAACAATAATTAAATAAACGATTTGCGTTGATTAATTGCACACTTAATTATATAATACTCGAGCCAAGTACTTTATTGTTATTATTTACGAGTATTAACCATTAAATATTAATATAATAACTTTTATATCAAATTTGACTAATTTCTTTGTTTATTTGAAAAATTAATTCTTTTCGGTTCATCTATTTAAAGTGATTTTCTACCGTTTTTATAAATTATAAAGTGTTTAAAACACCGAGCAAGTGTTTGTTTCTCTTTATTTCGTTTTATTTTTGTTAAAAATTGCTCAAAGTCGCGATGTTTGCCAAGTGGATGGACTATTATTGACCGAGTTGTCGACGAATCAAAAAAAAAATACAATAATTTTTATCGGACAGCTTGTCTAATAAAATAAAAAAAAAAAAACTATAAAATAGGTCGAACACGTAATGATTTCCGAAACTGTTTACATAAATGACAATTGCGCGCGCACATAAATCTCGACCGACAATCGAGTCTCGCAGAAAGGTAAATGTAAATAAAGACCTCACACTCAGCAGTCGCCTTTCAACCGTCCGAGATGAAGTATTCGGAATCGATAACGGTTTTGATAATCGCGTTCGTTTTGAAATCGGTAAGGCCCGAAGAATGGCAGCGCACCGCGGACGTGAAAACGGTGCGGGACTATCTGGACGCGTTGGCCGCGGACGGGCTGGACGACGTGTTCTCGAGAAAAGTGTCGATGGACTACGGTCAAGTGTCGATGGACTACGGTCAAGTGTCGCTGAACGATCGCCTGGGAACGCGGAACCCGAGAGAATGGATTGGCCGCTGGCCGGTGACGGAGCGCGACGTCTACGATTTCGCGCATTTGTTGAACGCGGTGGTTTCGTGCGAAATCGGTGACCTGGTCTACCTGCTGGTCGAAGTGGTGGCCGCGCGCATGAGGTCGTGTCTACGCGAACCTCACGACGTCCCGTCGCGGAATACAAAGGACTCGGAAGAACCGATCGAACTCGACAACGACGACGAATCGGCCCGCGAGCTGAACGCATATTACTACCGGAGGGCGTGCTACAGAAAACGGCAGAAAACGCTGCTGTCGTACCTCACGAACGTCCTGTCGCCCATGGAGTTGACGCTCGCGGGTCTGATGAAGTTGACCAAAAACCCCGGGTCCAGGAACCACGAAATGCTCCGGATACTCGTGTCGTGGCACGCGTTCGCGCTGAGCGCCACCCGGCACGCGGTGTCCGACGAAAACGGGCTGGTGGAAAAGATGTTGGACGAGGCACTGCTGGTGTGCCGTCAGATGCACTTGTACCTGGAACGGTTGGCGACGACGACTTGCGGCCGGGCCGCCGGCGGATCGGCCGAGGATTTCCGGGAAACCGTGCGAACGCGCGTCCGGGACCTCCTAATGCTCGGCGACGTGGACGAGAACACCAGGGACACGGCGTACGACGACGTGACGAACGGCAACGGCATTTGGAAACACCGGTTCAAGAGCTTGGCGGAGGGCGACGATAAGTTCGCGCTGGTGGCGGGCAACGAGCAATTCGCGAAGCTGTGGTACCGAGTGTTGGAGGGCGAAGTGAGCCACGAGATCGAAATCCGCTGGGGCGCGGAGTTCGCGCCGTTGTTCAGCGTGTACGCGAACCACGTGGCCTACTCGGCCGACGTCGAGACGGTGATGGATTTCGAGAGGATCGTGCTGAGGCTGATCACCGACCTGGTGGGCCATTACGTGGCCACGGGGCTGCAGGCCACACTGGCCCTGGACAAAGGCTCGGGCAGCCTGTGGAAGAGCCAACGGTGTCACAGTTACTTGGTCGTGTTGTTGGGCAAGTGTGCGGACCGCTTGCGCGAGGCCGGCCAGCCGTCGTATCTGACCGATTACCTGACGTCGTTGAGCCGGCGGGTGTGGCGCGTGTGTCACGCGATGCGCGTGCCCGGCAAGAGAGGGGTGAAAGTGGCGCGCAAGCTCGTCGAATCGTTCGCCGCCAAGTGGCGATCGGATAAAAATTTCGCGAAAATAGGCGTCACGTATTTCATCGAATTCGTAGAGCGGCTCACCTCGGCCGGCCTGCACGTGTGCGCCCGGCTGCGGCCGGCCGTGTCCGAAGTGTACCGGAACACGATGCACTTTGCCACGACGCGCGTGTCCGAGTACGCGCTGGACTTTAAGCAGTTGCACCCGGACGCGAGACCGGGCAAAGACCAGCAGCGGCTGTGCGCCGTCGCGGCGCGCGTGTCCGCGGCCATGCGTTCGCTGTCCGGCGACATGGCCGAGTGTCGCGACGTGCAGTACGACCGGCCGTGTTTCGCCGAGTTCTATCGGCGCACGGACGCGGCGCGACGGGACGTCCGCGACCTGATCGAGAACGGCGCGTGCGCGCCGGCCGAGAGCGTCGGGTGGAAGACCGTGCTGCTGACCACGGTGTACAACTCGGAGCGCGTGTCGCTGTTCCGCGGCACCGGCGAGACGCCGCCGCGCCCGGCCGAGCTCAAGCGCCTGATGGTCGACTATCCGCTGCGGCTGGCCAACGCGGTGGAATTCCGGCGCGCCGTCGCCGACTGTCCGCCGGAACAACAACAACAAACGTGCCCGGCGGACGTGGTCGGCTGTTTGTCCGCGCCCGCGTGGACGGGAACGCACGAGTCGTGTGCCGGCGAAGCCGCTCGGTTCGAATGGACCTGGGACCAGTGGGCCCGGGACGCGGGCGAGTTCGCCGAATTCTTCGGCGCCCATCACGCGCTCGCCCGCGGTCTGCGCGCCCTCGCCGCCGACGCCCGGCAGCTGCGAGTCCGGTCGGACGGTCCGGCGCGCACCATGTCCGAGGTGGCCGAGCACTACGACCGCGCGCCGTTCGACCCGCGACTGGACGCCGCGGATTTCCAGTCGTTCGTGGTCCGCTGGATCGCCGCGGTGCCGTACGCCGCGCTCCTGGGCGTCGTCGACGACGCCGTCGCGGTCTCCGGCAGGCTGCCCGAGGCCGAGATGAACGTTTTGAAAAAGTCCATGAACGACCTGCGCGCGGTGCCGCTCGCGTTTCCCAGGGCCGTGCTCGAAGGCGTCGACCTGCTGTTCGACGCGAACGATTTGTTCGCCGAACACCGAGACTGGGCCTTGGTGATGATGAAATACTATCGGGACGTGCTCGTCGAGGATCTCGATTACGTCGGCGTCGACCACTCCACCGTCCACAACCCCGGAGGCTCTGCGGCCGCGCGGCTGACGGCGATCGCCAACGTTGTCGACAGCATCGTCAAAATAGCCAACGATTCCAAATTCTCGTCCAATCGATGCGTTAAAACCACTGCCGTAGCTGACCTTCCCGACCCGATCCCCTTGAAAGTCGCTGAATAACGGTGCGTATATTTTTTTGCTTTTTTCGTGTATTTCCGTTTTTCTTTAAAAAAAAAATCAAATAAAAACTCATATTATTTTCTTCAAATCGAGTAAAGTTTTATAAATTTTCCTCTCTTACGTCTTATAGTATCGAATTTACTCGATAATATTATATCTATTATACGACTCTTTTTTGTTAATTTAAAGTGATTTTCTAACGTTATTATAAAGTCGCGATGTTTGCCCAGTGGATGGATTATTATTGACCGAGTTGTCGACGAATCGAAAAAAAAAAAAACAATAATTTTTATCGGACAGCTTGTAAATAAAATAAATAAAAACTATAAAATAGGTCGAACACGTAATGATTTATGATATCGTTTACATAAATGACAATTGCGCGCGCACATAAATCTCGAGCGACAATCGAGTCGCGCAGAACTGTAGAAATGTACGCCTCACACGGCAGTCGCCTTTCAACCGTCCGAGATGAAGTATTCGGAATCGATGACGGTTTTGATAATCGCGTTCGTTTCGGTGTCGGCAAGGCCCGATGAGACGAATCGCACCCGCGAGGACGTGAAAACGGTGAAGGAGTATCTGGACGCTTTGGCCAAGGACGGGCTGGACGACGTGTTCGCGAGAAAAGTGGTCGTGGACTATCGCGACGTGTCGCTGAACGGCCGCCTCGGAACGACGTGGCCGAAACGGTCGGTCGGTAAGTGGCGGGTGAACGAGGAGAACGTGTACGAGGTGGCGCACCTGCTGAACGCGGTGGTGTCGTGCGAGTTCGGCGACCGGGCGCATCAGCTCGTCGCGCTGGTGGCCGCGCGCTTCGAGTCGTGCCGGCCGGACCCGATAAAAACGCAGGTGTTGTCGTTCGAGCAGCAAGAGGCGAACGCGAGAGAAGCGACCACGGGGTGCCTGGCGAAACAAAAGAGAACGCTGCGGCTGCGCGTCGCCGACTACATGTCGTCGATGGTGCTCACGCTGGCCGGTCTGATGAAACTCAACAGGAACCCGACGGCGGGCAATCACGAAATGCTCAGGATACTCGCGTCGTGGCACGTGTACGTGGTCGGCGACGAGCAGCCGGACGCGGGCTGGACCGACGCGGACAAGCTGAAACATCGGCTGGCCGTGGTGCAAGTGAAATGCCGTCAGATGCGATCGTACCTGGAACGGTTCGCGATGGTCAACTGTCGTCGGGACGAGGACGACTCGGTACAGAAATTCCGGGAAAAAGTCGACCAACGCGCGCGGCAGGTTCTCGCCGACGGCGGCGGCGACGACGATCAACCGACGGCGGCGGTCGTGACGAACGACCCGTACGCGGTAATAATAGCGGAAAATCGCGCGTCGCGACACCGGTTCAAAGGCTTGGCGGGCGGCGGCGACGACGACGATACGTTCGCGTTGAGCACAGACGACGGCCGGTTCAAAGCGCTCATGCGGAACGTGTTGGACGGCGAGCTGAAGGAGAACGTCGCGATCCAATGGAAACGCGAGTTCCGGACGTTGCGCCAAGTGTTCGACATGGACGTGGCCGGGGCGCCGGACGTGCGGACGGTGGTGGAGTTCGAGAGGACCGTGTTGGAACTGATCGCCAACGTGGCGGGACACTACGTGGCGTCCGTGTTGGAGGCCGTGCTGGCCGAGAACGGCGGCAAGGGCAGCGCGGCCAAGAGCCGACGGTGCCGGGACGCGGTGCTCGCGCGGCTGGACGCGTGCGCGGCGCGATTGCGCGCCGCCGACCAGCCGTCGTACCTGGCCGACGGGCTGACGATGCTGAGCCGGCACGCGTGGACGGCCTGTCACGCCATGAGGCTGCGCAACAAGGCCGGCGCGGCGGAGGCGCGCGAACGCGTGGACGACGCGGTGCGGGCGCTGCGGTCGGATCTGTTCGCGCGGTCGGGCGAGAGGAAATTCGAATCGTTTCTCGGCCGGCTCGCCGGCGGCCTGCAGCTGTGCACCCGACTCCGGCCGGCCGTGTCGAACGCGTACTGGGACGCGATGCACCTGTACCTGAACGACGAGACCGCGTACGCGATCGACTACAAGGCGCTGCACGCGGCCCACGCGGCGGACACGTGCTTGGACGAGAACGAGAGGCTGTGCGTCAAGACGCACTGCGTGCTGCTGGCCGCGCGATCGCTGGGCCGCGACATGTCCCGGTGCCGGGACGTGTCGGACGACGGCGATTGTTACGACGAGTTCGTCGCGCGCACGGACGACGCGCTGCTGGACGCGTACGACGTGCTCGACTCGGGCCTGTGCGTGTCGAGACAGTGCGACGGCTGGCGGATGGTGTTGCTGACGCTCGCGTTCAACGCGCACCGCGTGACGCTGTTCCAGGGCACCGGCGACCCGAACTGGCGGCAGCACCGGCTGCGGTTCGTCGCGCGCTACCCGCGCCTGTTGACCAACCTGTTGGAGTTCTGGCGCGCCGTGGCCACGTGCCCGGCGAAACAGGTGTGCGACAAGCAGACGGTCGGCTGTCTGTCGGACGAGACGTACCGGCGACCGGAATGGCTGCGCGACGAAAAGGCGTCGGCCCGGGTGGCCGCGAACAAGGCGGTCCGAGGGACGTGGCGGTGGAACAACACTTACCGGACGGTCAGCGCGATCGAGTTCGCCGGATTTTTCGGCGCCTATCACCTGCTCGCCGACCACTTGCGCTCGGTCCGCGGCAGCGACTTGACCAGCTCGTCGGACCCGCCGGGCGGCGAGCTGACGCTCTGGCGCGACGGCCTGAAACGCACCGTGTCCGAGGTGGACGAACACTACAACCGAGTGCCGTTCGACCCGCAACGGGACGCCGCCGATTTCCAGGGCTTCGTGGTGCGCTGGATGGCCGCGGTCCAGTACTCGGCGCTGCTGGGCGTCGTCGACGACGTGCTGGAGACCAAGCGCCGGCCGCCCGAGGCCGACCTGCTCGGCCTCAAGTCCGCGCTGGTCGACCTGCACGGCGTGCCGCTGCTTGCGCCGCGGCCCGTGCGCGAAAACGTCTTCATGTTCTTCGGCGCGCTGGAATCGTTCCCGGACGACGAGTCCGTCGAAACCGACACGGACGTGCACGACGAGATGGCGTACTACCGGACCGTGTTGCTCGACGAGCTCGGGCTCGCCGGCCTCGACGCCGTTTCCAGACCGGACGTGAGCGCGTCGACGCGGCTACAGAGGGCCACGGCGGTGATCAACAGGATCGTCGAAATGCTCAACGAGTCCGAGTTCTCGACCGATCCGATCGTCAAGCCGGTCAAGGCACGGTGTCTGCCCGAAAAGGTTTTCGCCACCATAAAAGAACCGTAATACGAGAGATCGCGCTCGTTCGCGTGTCGTTTAATTTTTTCTTCCGTTCCGTAAAGTATAAATTAATAATTCTCATCGTTTAAATAATAATAATAATAATAATAATAATAATATCAATTGTGTACGCATATCGTATAATAAAATATAATAATATCAAAACTCGTTGGTTCGTCGTTTGTGTGTGCCGCACGTAATCGTATTCAAAATTAATAAATTAATTAGAATAAACCAACTCGTCGGGGATTGAAATTAGAACAAAACGTTAAAATCGAATAGAATTATTACTAAAAAAACCAAACGATTCTTAGTCGAAAACGTCGTATTATTTACACAATATTACAGTGGAACCTCGATAAGTCGAAATTCAAGGGAAATGCAATTTTTTTCGACTTATCGAGGTTTCGACTTACTAAGGTTTTCGAGCTATCAAGGTTTTAGAAAAAAAATTCGACTTAAAGAGTTTTTAAAATGTATGTATGTATTAAAGTTTTATTTATTAAAGTTTTTAAGTAGTATTTAATACAATGTAAACAAATGTGATTATGTAGGTTATTTAAATTTAAAAAAATCATCACAAAAAAAATATAATAAAACATGTGTTGCAACTTTACAATAGATAATTTATTATTTTACTTTGACTAAAAATTTGAGATTTGCTATTATCAATAGTATTTTCCACTACATTTAAAGCAGCGTACACTTTATTGTAAAATTACCGCACACGCGTAATCGATCGATCGCAACTGGCAATACCGATACAAATGAAAAATACCCGTCATTATCCGTCTATATTCCGAGCACAATATCACAATATGTTCGAGTTATCTATAGTTTTTTTTTCGAGTAATCGAGGTTTTCGCAAGGGAACAGAATTTTTTTCGACTTATCAAGGTTTTCGACTTATCGAGGTTCGACTTATCGAGGTTCCACTGTATTATTAGTTTACTAGCTGAATAACCCGGCTTCGCCCGTGTGCAGTATAACTTTTTATTTTATCGGTTTTTTTCATTTTTACCCCTTTTACCCCTTTTAACTCCGGTAAGTGTCGAATTTAGGAAAATCCTTTCCCACGGGGTCTCCACTATATAAAACGAAACTGTTGACCAAATTTCATACTCAAAGCTCAAGCAGTTCCGGCCAGGCGAATTTTTCTAGTTTCACCCTTTTTACCCCTTTGAACCCCGGTAGGGGTCGAATTTCGAAAAATCCTTTCCCACGAGGTCTCCACTATATAAAACGAAACTGCTGACCAAATTTCATACTCAAAGCTCCAGCAGTTCCGGCCATGCGAATTTTTCTAATTTCACCTTTTTTACCCCTTTTAACCCCCTTAGGGGTCGAATTTTGGGAAAATCCTTTCTTTAGGGGCCTCCGCTATATTAAATGAAACTATTGACAAAATTTAATACCACAAAGCTCCAGTGACTCAGGATTTTTTTCATTTTTACCCCTTTTAACCTCCTTAGGGTTGATTTTCTTAATAATTCTCTCCGTAAAAACCATCCTCGTACTTTAAGGAATATTATAAAAAAAGAATTAGCGAAATCGGTTCAGGGGTTGTTGAGTTATGCGCTTACAACACATTTTGCGATCCATTTTTATACACGAGTATAAGATTATCAATTTGTCATCACGCGCGCGTACCGATCCGTCGCAGGATTCGGAAACATTCCGGTCGTTGAAAATTAAGTCTACTAATTTATGTAAAATCCATTATGTAATATTATATTTTATTCGAAATCATATTTTCGTCACCCTGTAGAAATTGTTATAGTGATTTTCGCACCGGAAACGAATGGCGAGCTGCTCAGTTATTATATAAGGTTATATAAGACATGGTTGGTCACGAATACGTAATTATGCAACGATTATTACAACAATAACAATAACGACTATTACGCGTGCGTTTGCGCGTAATCGGAACGAGTGCACTGTGCGCGGGCACACGGCCAATGAGAGCCGAGCAACTCGCCCCGCCCAACCAATGACGGCCGTGCAGTGCGCGCTACAGTGCACCGTGTGCAACAGGATCAGTCTAGTGTCGACGGCGGTTAGGATCGGTCTCTTCTCCGTGTTAATGTTTCTCCGTGTTAATGTTTCTCAGCGTTAATGATGTTTCTCGGCGTTAATGTTTCTCAGTGTTAATTTTTCTCCTCGTCATCAGTGTTGTGTCGATAATTATTTTTTTACTCGTCGACGACCGATTAAATTTTTCAACAGTGATTTTCGTATCTACTCGCGCCACACTTGTTCACACGAGCCGAACCTCTGGACAGCAGCGACCCGCCGACGGACGACGGGTGAGTAGTACCGATTTTATTTATTTACGATCTATAGATTTATATAAGTAGTGGGTGGCGGAGGTCCTATTATTATTAATGGAAATGAGTTTTTTTTTAAATTTTCCGCCGTCTTAGACCCCGTTCACACGAGACCGAATCGGTGGTTTTGCCGTATCGTTTATTTTACCGTGTCAATACAATTTAAATGCGTGTATTCAGACGATACGGTATTAAACGTGTACGGTAAAATTACCGATTCGGTCGATTTTGTCGTCCGGTTTTGTCACTGGTAATCGTTTTCGGCTGTACGGCAGAAAAACCGATAAGGTTTATGGTGGCAATGTATACACTGCGTTCACACGATTCGGTATTTTAACCGATAGTGCGTCATTATCGTCATTATTAGGGCAGAGGACTTGTAGCATTTGCATATTTTTTTTGCACAGTCACAAAAATAGCAGAGTGCGAAACAAATACATTTCATGCTTCCACAAGGCTAGTTTTGAAATTTTATTGTGCATATAAATGCATATTTTGCGTTATTTTGGTTTTTAGGGCATATTTTACACTTTTATACGCTATTTTATACTTTTTGAGACATATTTAACTTAAATCGATTTTTTCCACTGTGACATTTTCATTTCAAACAATACAGTCAAAATGTTTGAATAAAAATGTATTTATTTTTAATTTTTGTCGTATAATATGGTTTTTGACTGTGCTCGGGCACAAATTCTTCCTAGAAGCGATAACGATCTAACGTAAACTATACCTACGACATCACCACTACAGACGTGTACGCACCATGCAGGCTTTTATTCTATTAGGATTTATTTATAAAACGTTTCTAGACACGACAAGAATCAATATTTTAGGATTTAGTCTCAGTCAGTTCTGCGGAAAAATTTTAAGTGCATATTTTAAGTGCATATTATGGGGTTTTTTAGTGCATAAGTGCTTGCATATTTAGAGCTTTTTTAGAGCTACAAGTCCTCTGCCCTAGTCATTATCGTCTGTGCTTCTGACGGATGTAAAGCTAATTTATTTTGTCAAAATTTTAGCGTTTTTAATACGGTTGCGTACGGGCGTACGGTTAAATAACCGTACCGTCTGAACAGTCCAACCGAAAAACACCGAATCGTGAAAATATCCGATACGGTTAAAATACCGTACCGTGTGAACGGGGCCTTACGTGCGAGTAGAACGCAATAGATCGCGCGATCTTTCGACCCGCACGCCAATCGTATACAAAGTCGGCCGTTTTATCTTCTTCTTCTTGTTCGATTCACCGCGACTTTCTAAAACGTTTTTCTAATTTCCCACTGCGCCGTCGTCGTCGTAAAATAAAAAATAAAAATAAATATCGAAACTCAATAAAACGTACGACGATTGTTGTTGCTGCGTCGGGACTATATTATTATTATTATTATTATCGTGCGAAACGTACGCAAAGTAATTTCATAACGGCAATTTTATTTATTTATTTATTTTATCTAAACGCCCTCGAGGGCTCAATTACAGTAGGAAATATTACATATAAAGTGAAGGGAAGAAAAATAAAAGAACCAAAATATATAAATATAAATATAGATAATTATAAAAAAAAAACAAAAAAAAGCTACATTACATAAAAAAAAGATATATTAAAGATTTAACTGTTACATTTTATTAAAAATAAAAATTCATTTTGAAAGTTTTAAGTAAAATTTATTGTATTGTTTGATTAAATAGTTTTTTTTTTCTGATTCGAATGATTTATTATTGTTAAATCAACACAATAAATACAAAATATACATTTTTATGATTTAAGAAAAAATTAAGAAATTAATTTCAACTATATATTGCTTCAAAATATTCCGTAATTTATTTTTAATTTGATAAAACACCTACTTTTAAAGATTTAATTATTACACATTTTATTAAAAATAAAAATTCATTTTGAAAGTTTTAGGTAAATTTTATGGATTTTTTTCCGATTTGAATGATTCATTATTGTTAAATCGACACACAATAAAATATACAAAATATACATTTTTATGATTTAAGAAAAAATTAAGAAATTAATTTCAACTATATATTGCTTCAAAAGATACCGTAATTTATTTTTAATTTGATAAAACACCTACTTTTAAAGATTTAATTATTACACATTTCATACTGTGCATCGGTCGGATCACATTTTTCTAAAAGCAATTTTAAAAATGAGATATTTGATATTGAACATATTGAAAATTTTTGTAATTTTCAAACATTTTTTTATCGTGAAAAAAATGCAAAATTTAAAAAAGTGCTCCGACCGATATACAGTAGAAGTGTTAAGCTTTGCAAAACAGTTTTCAAAATTTCTCTAAGATTATTACAAGTACCGTTTTTTTTGGAAGTCGTAAAGGTCTTTTTGACGAAAAATTGACGTTGCTTTCAATGCCCTTAAAATAAAAATTAATTTTTTTAAGTAAAATTTATTGTATTGTTCGATTTAATAGTTTTTTTTTTTCTGATTCGAATGATTTATTATTGTTAAATCAACACAATAAATTCAAAGTATTATTAATAAACAACGAAAAATTACCTCATCGAGCCGAGCTCGTGGCGGCGTTATAGCGCACGTAAAATTAAATAATAAAAATAAATATTGAAAATATGATAAAAAATCAATACAACTAAATAACGAAATGACATCCACTTTACACAATAGTTATCTTCGTGAAATTATTATAATTATCGCATTTACTATAAAAAAAAAAATACAATTTTTTCATAACATATAGAGTTAACATTTTTCGGACCTAAATAATCCAAAAACTTATTTCCTATACTTTTATTCGCGTAGTTGTTTATCTCATATGATATTTGTCTAAAATCACAGTCGTCTTTATGTCATTTTATTTTCGTTCGATAATAATTTTCAATATTATTTAATTCTTTTTTCTTTATAAATAAAATATAATCTCTAATCGTTAATAGTTAACGCTAAAACTCTTTATAGTCATACGGTCAGTTTAATCTATAAAATTATTATTATTCTAGTCGGAAAAATTAACTAACAAACTGCAGGCCGTGAAATTGCTTTAATTTACAAATTTACAATTTTTTTTTTATTCGATTTAATATTTTCCAGTAAAATTATTTATACGTTTATACTCGCATTTCCCTTGATGAACAATTGGAAAAAAAATATGGCTCGCGCGGTTAAAATATAATACCACTAGCAGTTTATATAACAATAAAAATTATTTTCGACTTTGTAAAAATTTAAAACTCGAAGAGCTCTGGTACACTTTATAAAACGAATGGAAATTCGACGAAACACGAAACGCGTTTGATTTAGTGTATTTATTTCATCGAGCCAAATTTTCCTTTTTTTCATACAAATAATTTTACATATTATATTTACACGTATTTAAATACCGTCCGAATTGAAACGATTACGTTTTTCTCGTTTGAAATTTCGTCGTTAAACTATCGTGTTCAGTACAGGAAGGTTTTTGTTTTTCACGTTGTGCTAACAAAGTGTTGTTGAAATTTGCCACTCGCTGCCGCCCGACGTGTCGGTCGGTGGTGACTTGTGTCCAAATGATTTTTGTAATAACAAAATACGAGAATTTATTATTAAAAAGACCAATCGTTAAACAAATAAAAAAAACCTCTTTGTTTGCCCGACTAGAATAAGACGACGACGACGACGACGTATAATTTGTTACTCGCTTCTCTGTGCACACGTCGTCGTCGTCGTCGTTTTGTTTGTTTTATGCGAAAACAATAATTTTCACGACTGTACTTTTCGTACATTATTCAACGCTCGAGTCGGTTATTTACAATACACGTCGTGTTAGACAACGCGCGCGTAATACGCGTTTAATGGTGAATTTCAAATCAATAACGTTTAAACGCGAACTACGTTGTGTTTTTAATTTACTTTTCGAGTAAAAATCGAATAACGATGATAACTACTGTTCGACGCGCGATTTTTTGGTTTTTGTTTTTTGCAATTCAATTTTTTTCAAACCAATTTCTCAAATCGCCGAATTCATATAAAATAAAAAAACCTCTAGTCGTTGTTTTTGGAACATTTCGGACGATTTTAGGTTTGTTGCTCTGCGACGTCGCGCGCACGAACAGACCTAAAATTTATAAACAAAGAGACAGATAAACATAGTATTGTAAATATCAAATTTTGTATTCGATTATTATTAAATAATAATTAGTAACGCGTGTATTGTAATTATCAAATTGTGTATTTGATGATTTAAATAATAAATAAATAATAATTAGTAACGCGTGTAATTTTTCTATTTTCTATTTTTATAAATAAAAAATCGTACAATATTTTAAATAAATAAAAACAATTTAACCATACACCGCGCGATGTTCTGTGCTAACGCAGTAGGTTAGTTATAAAATTTAAAATAATGAAATCAAACCTCACTTATTGTCGTGCGAATAAAATAAAATGTATACTTTTTTTTATCAATTCTATCACTTTTTAAAATATGACGTTTATAAAATTAATCGGGTGTAAAGAGTAACCGACAAACGACCAAGGGGTTGTTTTGAATTTATTAAAAAACAAAAAAACAAAAATCGAGTTTGTAAATATCTCTGGACGATAAACACGAACAATCGCTGTTAAAGATATAGTTTTTTTCTTTATTTCTTATAATTTCATATAAATTGATTAAAATAAAAATAGAAATATAGAAGTATGTCTACTGCCTAAGCCTAAGGCTCGTGTTGGAGTAGAGAGTTGAAATACGGTATATATGACCTAAAATAATAATAATAATATTATAACGATAGTAATAATAATAATAAAATAAACACAACTAAGTTTTCAAAAGAAAAATGAAACAAACCAATATAATTTTATAAACAATATAATATTTACAATTATCTCACGAGATCTGATACAATATCAGTCTTTAAATCATCAAATAAATATTTATAAACTAAACTTTTCCCGTTTACCGCTCCGCCGTGAATTAAAATAAACACATTTTTTTTGCCTAGATAGTCCGCGAAATATTGACCAAAGGGTTTTTACGTGTATTTAAAACTGGTAGATTGTAATGGCTCTCTTTTATATGAAAAATGTTTTATAAAAAATAAATAAACAAAGTAATTATATTTAATGCTGCTCGTAAATAATAACAAAATATTATCAATGAAAAAATAAAACGAAATAAAGAGAAACAATAAACACTTGCTCGGTGTTTTAAACACTTTATAATAATATTATATAAAAACGTAAGAAAATCACTTTTAATAGATGATGAACCGAAAAGAATTAATTTTTCAAATAAACAAAGAAATTAGTCAAATTTGATATATAATTATTATTAGTATATATTATAGAAATATAAAAAAAAATAAACAAAGTTATTATATTAATATGTAATTGGTTAATACTCGTAAGTAATAACAAAATATTATTAAATATATTAAATTATTTTAATACAAACGACTTAAATGGTATATTTAAACAATAATGAAATAAAAAATAAAAGACTTGTCGACAAAGTCACGGCCGGTCAAAGAGCGCAAAATTGGTTGTTTTGGTTAATTTTTTTATTGAAAATAGATATTTTCATACGTATATTTAATAAGGAGAACACCTAAAATAAAATAATTCATTTTCGTCAAGTATTATTCTTAATAATAATAGATATTATATAATAATCGAACGACTTTGCCGTCTATTCGATTTCTCGTCACACGACGACGTGTGAAAACAATAAAAATATAGGTCGAATATGTTTACACAAATGATAACGCGCGCGTACTTTATGTTATTTCTACTCTGTCTCGATACTTGGCGTCGCATAACGGTAAAGTAGACGAAACGCGGTGGTCGCCGAAATTATTCGAAATGACGTTTTCGCAAAGGACGACGGTGGTGTTTTT